>JARQOD010000002.1:240931960-241101030 GCA_033576555.1 Oophaga sylvatica | reverse complement strand
TATCTCCGCATTCCCTGACCTTCAGTAATCTAGTCCTGAGAAGGACCCCGATCACAACACAGGGGACTGGAAGATATATGCCTAAACACAGAAATTAGACGAACGAGACAGTACAAGGGGTAAACTAAAAATCCACCTTGCATACAAAACTCACACCACGAAAACAGAGGGAACACCAACGGGTACGGAGATAAATGTTTAAAGCGAGAGGGAAAAACACCACACCAAGTACTCTTCACTTCAGACTTCACAATACCACGATCCGTTCTGCTGGTCTGCATGAATGCTTTCACCGACACATTCCTAGCAGACTGGCAGGTATTTGAAGGAATCTCATTGCTGCAGAATTAACTGCAGCTGGCGAGGCCGGACCTCGTCTAGCACAGAGAGTGAGAGAATAACTCCCTCACTGCCGAAAATCACCAAGCACCAAAAACTCAGCTGCGCGAAGTCAGATTGTGTAATCGCGACGATCTTCGTGGCGACACACCCGTGACAGCCATAGGAGGGCAACAACCCAGCAGCAGGACCGCTACCTCTGCCTTTGTGCAAGGAGAAAGAGGAGGAGCACTGCCAGAGCCCTGCAAATGACCTCCAGCATGCCACAAATATGTATGTGTCTGCCACGGTTAGAAACCGACTCTATGAGGATGGTCTACGTTCCCGACGTCCACAGATTGGGGTTGCGCTCACAGCCCAACACCGTGCAGGACGCTTGGCATTTGCCACAGAACATCAGTATTGGCAAATTCACCACTGGCGCCCTGTGCTCTTCACAGATGAAAACAGGTTCACACTGAGCACATGTGACAGACGTGACAAGAGTCTGGAGATGCCGTGGAAAGCGATCTGCTGCCTGCAACATCCTTCAGCATGACCGGTTTGACTGTTGGTCAGTAATGGTGTGGGGTGGCATTTCTTTGGAGGGCCACACAGCCCTCATGTGCATGCCAAAGGTAGCCTGACTGCCATTAGGTACCAAGATGAGATCCTCAGAAGCCTTGTGAGACCATATGTTGGTGCGGTGGCCCTAGGTTCCTCCTAATGCAGAACAATGCCAGACCCCATGTGGCTGGAGTGTGTCAGCAGTTCCTGCAAGATGAAGGCATTGAAGCCATGGACTGGCCCACCCATTCCACAGACCTGAATCAGAGTGAGCACATCTGGGACATCATGTCTCACTCCATCCACCAACGTCACTTTGCACCACCGACTGTCCAGAAGTTGGCGGATGCTTTAGTCCAGGTCTGGGAGGAATTTACTCAGGAGACCATCCGCTGCCTCATCAGGAGCATGCCCAGTCATTGTACGGAGGCTATACAGGCACAGGGAGGTCATACAGGCACATGGAGGCCACACACACTACTGAGCATCATTTTAACTTGTTTTAAAGAAATTACATTCCACTTTACTTTTGTGTGTAACTCCAAATCCAGGCCTGCATTAGTTAATAAATTTGATTTCCATTGGTGATTTTTGTGTGATTTTGTTATCAGCACATTCATCTTTGTACAGAACACAAGTATTCAATGAGAATATTTCATTCATTCAGAACTAGGATGTGTTATTTGAGTGTTCCTTTTTTTGATCAGTAATATATATATAACAGTCATTATATTTGTTTTGTGTGTGTAAACATTATACTTGAACATGGTATGTAATGATATGGTCTTCAATGGAGAGTGAAAAAGAAGAGGTTGAACAAGGAAATGACATCACAATTTTTTTTTAAATAATATATCTTTATTTAGCTTACAAATCCGCATGAAAAACCGCATCAAATCCACATCAAAAGCGCATCAAATCCGGGTGGAATTTCAACTGCGCAGAAATTTCCACAAGCAAAGCCGCAACGTGCGCACATAGCTTTAGCGAATTATTGACACCATTTGCTGTTAGGAGTATGTTCATACTGGTGTTTTTGCTGCCCTTTTTTCTGCAGCAAAACTGATTTCTTGACAGAAAGAAGCTGCAGAAAAAACGCAGGTTTAGGTGTTTTACATTGCAGTTTTGTTGCGTTTTTTTGGGCTAACTTGTGTCTCTTTGTGCATTACTAATAAAGTTGAGTTGCTGTCTATGACTTTTCTGCAGCAAAAGGCTGCAAATAATGATACCTGCGTTTTTGCTGCCTTTTTTATGCTAATTTTCAGCTGCTTTTTACAGTACCAGCAAAGCCTATGAGATTTCAGAAATCTCATGCACACACATTGTTTTTTTAGTCATCAGGATTTTGTGCTTTGCTGCTTTTTTTGGAATAGAGCATGTCACTTCTTTTCAGCGTTTTTGCAGCATTTTTAAAACACCCATTCAAGCCAATGGGTGAAAAACACTGAAGAAGTGACATGCTCTATGTCCAAAAAAAACAGCGAAGCACAAAATCCTGATGACAAAAAAAAACAATCTGTGTGCATGAGATTTCTGATATCTCATAGTCTTTGCTAGTACTGTAAAAAGCTGCTGAAAATTAACATTAAAAAAAACGCAGCAAAAATGCAGCAAAAAACGGCCCAGCCAGTGTGAACATACCCTAAAAATCAGCTGAAAATTAGCATAAAAAAGTGCAGCAAAAACACAGGTATCATTATTTGCAGTATTTTGCTGCAGAAAAGTCATGGACAGCAACTCAACTTTATTAACATGCACAAAGAGACACAAGTTAACCCAAAAAAGCACAAAAAACGCAAAAAAAAACGCACCTAAACCTGCTGTTTTGCCGCAGCTTCTTTCCTGCCAAGAAAACATTTTAAAAAAAATTGTGTGGGCTCCCGTGTAATTTTCATAACCACCAGAGGGAAAGCCGATGGTTGAGGACTAATGTTAATATTCTGTGAAGGAGCCAATAGCCATAAAGATTCACAGTCTATTAATATCAGCTCACAGATGGTTGCTTAGCCTTTTACTGGCTATTTTACAGGGGAACCCCAGAAAAAATTGACATGGGTCGCCCTATAAAATCAACCAGCAAAGGCTAAGCAGGCAGCTGCAGGCTGATAATAATAGCCTGAGAAGGGGCCATAGATATTGCTCCCCAAGCTAAAAACATCAGCTCGCAGCCGCCCCAGAAATAGCGCATCTTCTAGATGCGTCAATTCTGGCACTTAGACTCACTCTTCCCACTTGCCCTGTAGCAGTGGCAAGTGGGGTAATTTTTGTGGGGTTGATGTCACCTTTGTATTGTACGGTGACATCAAGCCCACGACTTAGTAATAGAGAAGAGTCTATAAGACCCTATCCATTTCTAATCCTATAGTTATATGGTCAATAAAGACACAGCCAGAATAAAGTCCTTTATTAATCTTAATTAACCATACTGACTGCATCCCCTAATCCCCTACTCCCTCGTCTCTTGCAACAAAAATAAAATAATATACCAACATATAATACTCCCTGTCCGCTGTAGTCCATTTACCAACTGTCCCACGACGATCTCACGTGTAAAACAGTCACATCGGAAGATGTGACTGTTCTACCCAGCCTCAGGTGATACACTGACAGGAGGTAATGCCTCCCGCAGTGTATCACTGAGCCTCCGTGAGAGTTCACAGGGGTTCATCACTCCAGTGCTCTCACTTTACGGCAGTACCTCTGTGTGAGAACTTTCCCACGCAGTGGTGCCATAAGTGGCGATTATCTCCTGTCAATGTGACTGTTCAACATGTGAGATCGCCACCGGACAAACTAAATTACCTTGGTCTACAGCGGACAGGGAGTATATGTTGGCTTATTATTTTACGTTATTTCTAGGAGACGAGGACGTCGGGGATTTGGTGTGGGGTGAGTATAAGGTGATTTTATTTCTATGTGAATATGTAATATCATGTATCAATATGTACAGGTATGTATTATGTGAAATAATGAATATATATTAATTTTCCTTTTTTTTTAACATGAGCACAGGTGCCAGCAGATGATACTGCTCTCCCATCAGCGGCACCTGCTGTCACTGTTATCAGTGACACCAGACATAGCCCTATTGGAGCAGTAGTCTCATCGGGCCAAGCCTGCTTCACCGCTGTGGGTCACAGTCAGCTGCGGAATCACGCTGACATCTGACAGCATGATCCCGCAGCGCTGTGGCTGACAGTACCAGTAGGTTACCACACACACAGACATCCATACACACCCGCAGACATACGCACAAACACACAGACACCCGCACACAGCCGCACACACATGCAGACACCTGCACACAGCCACAGACACAGCATGGCGGTTGCCAGGTCTGAAATAGACCTGATGACGCTGTGCGGACAGCCAATCACTGTAATGCCACAACCAACATGACTGCGGCATTACAGTGTGTGGCAGACAATCCCTGCATGTTCATTGCCTCTCTAAAGAGCGCCAAACATGCAGGGAGGGGACCCCAGCTCCAGCAGAGCAACCCCTTTAATACTCAGTGAGCTCCGAGCATCTCGAGCACTGCGATGCTCGGGTGAGCGCCGAATAGTGGCGAGCATGCTCGCTCATCACTAGTAATCACTCATTCTGTAAGCTATCTTACTTAAAGCACTATACAGTATGCACTTTATACTGTATGTAGAGATCTGTACATACTACTATATAGTGTAATTTGTATATGAGGTTATAAAGCTTAAATGTCTATGGATAATCATGAGAATGATAGCTTACTTATTTAAAAGCACTAGATGCATTTTACAGTGTGTGCGGAAAGTATTCACACCCCTTTAAATTTTTCACTCTTTGTTTCATTGCAGCCATTTGGTAAATTCAAAAAAGTTCATTTTTTTCTTATTAATTCAGGTAAAGAACATGTCTACAACTGTGAACATTTGGTTTTCTTTTTATTGTGAAGCAAACTAGTTAGGACAAAATAACTGAAAGCTTCAATCTGCATAACTATTCACTCCCAAAAGTCAGTACCTTGTAGAGCCTTATTTTGTTGCAAGTCACTTTGGATAAGTCTCTATGAGTTTTTCACATCTCGCCAATGGGATTTTTGCTCATTTCTCAAAGCAAAACTGCTCCACCTTCTTCAAATTGGAATTTTTTTTCTGGTGAACGGCAATTCTTCAAGTCTGACCACAGATTATCAATTGGATTAAGGTCACGGCTTTGACTAGGTCTCTCCCAAACATTTACACGTTTCCCCTTAAACCACTGTAGTGTTGCTTTATCAGTTGTTTTGGGTCATTGTCTTGTTGAAAGGTGAACCTCTGTCCCAGTCTTAAATAACTGACAGACTGAACAGGTTTTGCTCAAGAATATTCCTGTATTTCGCACCATTCAACTTCCCCTCTCCCTGCTGTCAAAAAACATCTCCACGGCATGATGCTGCTACCAACATGTTTCACTTTGGGATGGTGCTTTTGGGGTGATGTTGGATGTAGGCCATCCAGTCCCCACTAGCCTCCCCCTGGGCCCTGTTGGACGCTAGCTCCAAGTCGCCACTTGCCTCCCCATGGGCACTGTTGGACGAGGGCCCCAGTCCCCACTAGTCTCCCCCTGGGCCTGTTGGACAATGGCTTCTAGTCCCCACTAGCCTCCCCCTGGGCCCTGTTGGATGTGGGCCCCCAGTCCCCACTAGCCTCCCCCTGGGCCAGGTAAGTCTAGTGGTGACTGAGGGCTCGCGTCCAACAGGGTCCAGGGGGAGGCTAGTGAGGACCGGGGCTCACATCCAACAGTGCCCAAGGGGAGGCTAGTGGGGACTGGGGGCCAGCATCCAACAGGGCCCAGGGGAAGACTAGTGGGGACTGGGGCCAGCATCCAAGAGGGCCCAGGGGGAGGCTAGTGGGGACTGGGGGCCAGGGTCCAACAGGACCCAGGGGGAGGCTAGTGAGGACCGGGGGCCCACATCCAACAGTGCCCAAGGGGAGGCTAGTGGGGACTGGGGGCCAGCATCCAACAGGGCCCAGGGGAAGACTAGTGGGGACTGGGGGCCAGCATCCAAGAGGGCCCAGGGGGAGGCTAGTGGGGACTGGGGGCCAGGGTCCAACAGGACCCAGGGGGAGGCTAGTGGGGACTGGGGGCCAGCATCCAACAGAGCCCAGAGGGAGGCTAGTGGGGACTGGGGATGCTGCATTCCCTGCCTTAGGTTTTTTTTATAGGCTGTGATAGACACCCCCCTGGCATATATGTCATATGTGTTTTGGAAACGAAGCACAGTTGCACCTGAGCCTTCTGTGACTGATGCAATCTTCAACAATATATTAATTGGAAGCAGGCATTTTTTTGAACAACGCATGCAAATCTAATCACTCATTGTGTGAATTCACTAGCACCTGCGAATTTGATAAAATTTGACAAAAAATTTGATTCACATTGAATTCATTCTCTTATCTCAAAGATTTTGTCTTTTGTTGTTCATATTGCAATTTGAAATATTCATTATAATGGAATTTTTCTACAATATATTTAATATAAATTAACACATCCAACGTGAATATTTTTTCATTTTATAGCAAATGCATAAAATTGGCTTATTTGATATACTGGACAAAGATGTGTGAAATATTCCTTTGCGTGCTGGTCTTCAGGCTAGATGAGAATTCTGGAAAAATAAATTATAATGTTAAAAAATTCAGGTGAATTCTTATATGTCTCATAGCAACATGGTTGCCATGCAACTTCTAGAAGTTGTATGCAAGTTGAAATACTTAATCCCATATAAGTTACTGTTACTGAAAATTTATATTTAATACAATGAAAGTTTATTCTTACATGTGTAACATGTGTTAAGACTTATCTTAATGCAATGTACTTGCTGCTAATGTATTGCAACCTGTTTTGTATTTAAGAAAGAATGATTATCATTCTAAGACATTCTATTTGTACATCTTGATTACTTTATATTTAACTTTCAACAACATTTTTATCATAATTATAGTGCTTCTTAAAGCTTATGAGATGACATTATTATGCGCAGATATGCCATATTAAGTTATAAAACTGGTCTCAAGCGGCATTCAATTTTCTACAATGTGTAGTAAGATTTTAGAGATTTTTTTCTGCATTTTTTACATTTTTTACAAATTACAAATCCTTTACTCATTAACTTGTAAATCAGGTATACCTATGCAAGCAGTTGTTACTTTTCACATGAATCTATTGTCTGCAGTTTCAAGAAAGTAGAGGAAAAGCATCTTAATTTCCATTGGGACACTTAATAAATCAATAGTTTGGTGTATAATGCCAATTTGAGCATCTGCTCTACAGGAAGAGAAGTGTCAGTGATGTAATAGCGGCAGACCACACGCTATGGGTCTCATCGCTGGGTAATTAATGCTGAATAGCACCGCCCCCCTCTACCCAACGTTTCAATTTTAACCACTTCATGACTGAAGGTATTTTAGTTTTTGCGTTTTCGTTTTTTGCTCCCTTTCTTCCCAGAGCCATAGCTTTTTTATTTTTCAGTCAAAATGGCCATGTTTTTTGCAAGCAAGTTGTAATTTTGAAAGACACCATTGGTTTTAAAATATTGTGTACTAGAAAATGGGAAAAAATTCCAAGTGCGCTGAAATTGAAACAAGTGCAATACACGGTTGTTTTTTTTTTTTTTTTACCATGTTCACTAAATGCTAAAACTGACCTGCCATTATGATTCTCCAGGTCATTACGAGTTCATAAACACCAAACATGTCTAGGTTATTTTTTATTTAAGTGGTGAAAAAAGTCCAAACTTTGGTAAAAACAAATTTTGGCGCCATTTTCTGAGACACTTAACATCTCCATTTTTCGTGATCTTGGACTGGGTGAGGGCTCATTTTTTGCACGCCAAGCTGACATTTTTAATACCATTTTGGTGTAGATATGATCTTTTGATCGTCCGTTATTGCATTTTTTTGCACTGTAGCGGCGACCAAAATATTGTAATTCTGAAGTTTTTAATTTTTTTCTCGCTACGCCATTTAGCGATCAGGTTAATTTTTTTTATATTGATAGATTGGGCGATTATGAAATCGCCAATACCAAATATGTGTATATTGGATTTTTTTTATTGTTTTATTTTGAATGAGGCAAGAGAGGGGTGATTTGAAGTTTTATATTTTTCTATTTTTTTAAAAACATTTTTTTTACTTTTTGCATGCTTCAATAGTCACCATGGGAGACTAGAAGCTGCAGTTGTCTGATTGGCTTTGCTACACATAGGTGAAAATAAAATCGCCTGTAGGTAGCATAAATGCTCACTTGCGGCAGTGACAACCATAGCGGTCTGCTGGAGACCTCTGGTTGTCATGCCAACCCATTCGTGACCTGCGATCACGTGATTGTTTTCACCAATGGTGGGATTTTCAGCGCACCTACTGGAAGCATGAGCAAAATGCCGCTTTCAGAGATTGACAGCGGCATTTAACAGATTAACAGCACGGGTGGATCGTGATTCCACCCGTGGCTGTTAGAGGCACATGTCAGCTGTTCGAAACAGCTGACATGTGCTGGGAAAGATGTGGGCTCAGCACCGGAGCCCACATCAAAGGGAGGGATTCCGACATGGGCATACTATGACACCCAACGTAGGAAAGGGGTTAACGCTACACCCGCAAGATGCAGATACTTTTGAATAGTGTGATGGAACATAGAGCTGTTGGCCTGTGTTATACATATCAGTACAGAAAGCATCATGGCATCACTAGATCACGCCTGTGACATGAAACCTCAGTCTGTATACTGCAGTGCACAAAGTGGAGCAGAACATCTAGGGAACAGAGAAGGGGGGAGTAGTTTTGTTTTATCAATCAAAACTTTTAGTAGGCTATGGGGGCTCATAATGTATGTGGAGGTTGCAGGTGAAATTATTCTGTGTAAGAAGTTTGTGGGGGAATCATATTGTTTGTTGGGACTGTGTGGGATGTCATATAGTGTGTGCTCTATTAAAGGAGTATCGGTAGATGAGAATTCTAAGTGGACTCAAAGGGTAAAATTACTTTGTAAGCACTAGAATACATGTTCCTCCCCCTTTCTTTAAAAGTTGGGAGATGTGCCCTTCTGTGACTGTGTCACTGCATGGGGGGGAAGTTATAGGGGCTTTCTACTGTGTGGTGAGCTAAAGGAGTCATCATATAGTGTGATATGGGGCTGTGGAGAAATTAGACTGTATGAAGGCGGCTGTGGGAGCATCATATTATGTGGTGAGACTGTGGCAAGCCATCATACTGTGTTGGGGTGGTCTTGAGACCATCATACTGTGTGGGGCTGAAGGGGTATCATACTGTGTTGTGGGACCATGAGGCCATCATACTTTATATAGCGGCACTCTGGGAGCATCATACTCTGTGGGAGGCTCCTGGCAATTTCATGCAGTTGGTGGCTTTGGAGAATCACACTGTGGGGGAGTCATTTTGTGTTGAGAGCTATTGAGGCATCATACTGTGGGGCATAACTATGAGGGCACCATACTATGTTGAGGGCTGTGTGAACATTATTTGTATTTGGAGCACTGTGGAGACATCATACTTTGCTAGGGCACTGCCAGATCATCATACTATGTATGTGGAGGCTACTGTGGGGTGATAATACTTTGTGTAGGGGCATTTTGGGGGGTCATCATACACTATGAGGCTATAAAAAGTACATTAGTGGATGAGAACAATAAAAGGCTTCAAAAGAGGGCAAAATTATTGCGTAAATGTAATTATTGAGGTACATGCAATGCATGCCCCTCTCTGTGGTGTTAAAAGTTGGGAGGTATGCCTTTCTGTGACTGCATTTGTTATGAGAGGAGGGTATCTTAACCCCTTCCCGACCTGTGACACAGCATATTCGTCATGAAAGTCGGTGCCAATCCGACCTGTGACGCATACCCTGTGTCATGAAAGGATCGCGTTCCTGCAGGTCGGGTGACCGGAGTCACTGAAAATTCACCAGACCCGCAGTAACAAGACCCTTTGTGCATAACCCCCACGTGGCTATGATCGCTCTGATTGCAGTTAAAAGTGAAACAGCCAATCAGACCGATTTGTAATATTTCACCAATGAAATTTGGTGAAATATTACAATCCAGCCATGGCCGATGCTGCAATAGCATCTGCCATGGCTGGACACCGAGTTCCGACCCTCCCCACACCGAGTGACGCCGGCGATCTGCCGCCGCCACCGATTGATGGCGGCGATCGGTCACCGCCGTCACTATCTGCTCCCCTGCGCTCCTGTCCACTCCCCTCCTCCTTGCCTCCGCTCCCCCTCAGCTTCCGATCCCCCTCCTCAGCTCCTCTCACCTCCCCGGTCCTCTGGTGTCCTGGATCTGTCCCGGCGTCTGCCCGGGACTCTTAATGGGCGCCGCCATCTTGGAAAATGGCGTGCGCATGCGCAGTGCGCAAGCCGGCCAGCAGCTTCAATACATTTATTTTGATCACTATGATAAACTCTCACAGTGATCAAAATAAATAAAAAAGTAAATAAACGTCCCCTTTATCACTCCCATAGGTAGGGACAAATAATAAAATAAAGAAAATATTTTTTTTTCTTTTTTTTTAATTAAGATTAGAATTACAGTTAGGGTTAGGTTAGGGTTAGCCATAGGGTTAGGGTTAGTGTTAGCCTTAGGGTTAGGGTTAGCATTAGGGTTAGGGTTAGGCTGGGTTCATATTGCGTTATGACAGTTTGTTAGACGGACTGCGTTACACCGCGGTATAACGCGATGTAAGGCAGTCCATTAACGCTGCCATTTACCCCCATTTGCAGGCGCATCGCGACGCATGCCGTAAAGCGGCATACGTTCGTGACATGCCGTCATTCAGTGACAGAGCCTCGGACGCGGGCTGCAGCATCTGGGCTCTGTCACCACTACCACAGATTAATCATCTGCTGATTCATCTGCGCTAGCGGGTATAGCATAACGAGATCACATTATGCTATGCCATCACGAGCCCGTCAATGCTATATGTTGAACGGGCTGGTAAAACGTAATGTGAACCTAGCCTTTAGCAATATGGTTAGAATTAGGGTTAGGGTTAGAATTAGGGTTACGGTTAGAATTAGAGTTAGGGTTGGAATTTGGGTTAGGGTTGGAATTAGGGTTACGGTTAGAATTAGGGTTAGGGTTAGAATTAGGGTTAGGGTTGGGGTTAGGGTTGAGATTAGGTTTAGGCTTGTGGTTAGGGTTAGAGTTAGGATTAGTGTTAGGGGTGTTTTGGGGTTAGGGTTGGGGTTAGGGTTAGGCTTGTGGTTAGGGTTATGGTTAGGGTTGGGATTAGGGTTAGGGGTGTGTTGGGATTAGGGTTATGGTTAGGATTAGGGTTAGGGGTGTGTAGGGGTTAGGTTTGTGGTTAGGGGTGTGTTGGGGTTAGGGTTGGAGTTAGAATTGAGGGGTTTCCACTATTTAGACACATCAGGGGTCTCCAAACGCGACATGGCGCCACCATTGATTCCTGCATATTTTGCTTTCAAAAAGTCAAACAGTGCTCCCTTTATTCCGAGCCCCGACGTGTGCCCAAACAGTGGTTTACCCCCACATATGGGGTATAAGCGTACTCAGGAAAAATTGCACAACAACTTTGCGGGTCTAATTTCTCCTGTTACCCTAGGGAAAAAAAATCGGGGACTAAAAGATCATGTTTGTGTAAAAAAAAAATATTTTTTATTTTCACGGCTCTGCGTTTTAAACTTCTGTGAAGAACTTGGAGATTCAAAGTGCTCACCACAAATCTAGAGGAGTTCCTTGGGGGATCTAGTTTCCAAAATGGGGTCATTTGGGGGGGTTTCCACAGTTTAGGCACATCATGGGCTCTGCAAACATAACATGACGCCCGCAGACCATTCCATCAAGTCGGTATTACAAAACGTCACTACTTCCCTTCCGAGCCCCGACGTGTGCCCAAACAGTGGTTTCCCCCCCACATCTGGGGTACCAGCGTACTCAGGAAAAAACAGGACAACAACTTTTGGGGTCAAATTTCTCTTGCTACCCTTGTGAAAATAAAAAATTGTGGGCTAAAAAATCATTTTTTGAGGGAAAAAAATGAAAAAAAAAGATTTTTTATTTTCATGGTTCTGGGTTATAAACTTCTGTGAAGCACTTGGGGGTTCAAAGTGCTCACTACACATTTAGATAAGTTCTTTGGGTGGTCTAGTTTCCAAAATGGGGTCACTTGTGGGGGGTTTCTACTGTTTAGGCACATCAGGGGCTCTACAAACGTAACAAGATGCCCACAGACCATTCCATCAATTCGGCATTTCAAAGCGTCACTACATCCCTTCCGAGCCCTGACGTGTGCCCAAACAGTGGTTCCCGCCCACATATGGGGTACCAGCGTACTCCTTGATATCTACTTTGTCATACAGTTTGCTGGAGTTTGTGCTAACACATAATTATTTTACTTTTAAGGATCGTTTTTTCCTACAACAACACGGCACTGCGATGGGCGCGGTGTGCGCTATCTTATGCAAATCACTTTCTCGGCCAATGGGAGAGGGAGATTTTCGGGGATGGCGCATGCGCCGCCACTAATGCGCAGTGCTGATACCGATATATAGATGATATTCTCATCATATGGCAGGGTCTTGAGCCTTGGCTTCGTTACTTCATCCATGAACTAAATCATAATAATTTCAATATTAGGTTAACATACAAAATTGCAGCGAAAGAAATAGATTTTTTGGATATTAAAGTTTTGATTGATGTCATGGGTACAATTACAACCTACGTTTTCCGTAAGGAAATGTTGGTCAATGCATTGTTACACGCAACTTCTGCGCACACCTCCTCAACCATACAAACGGTCCAAATTGGACAATTTTTGAGGATGTAGAGGATTTGCTCATTGGATGGAATCTTTGAGGTCCAGGCTTGGGACCTCACCAGCAGATTCCAGGAACGAGGTTACAGCAATAGGAGCATAAGGCAGGGTTACCAATGTACCAGGAGGGCACCAAGAGAACAACTGCTCTGTAGAGCATTGACCAGAGTCACAAAGGACCTCCCGTTGAGGTTCATTGCAACTTACAACAATCAGTTGGAATCCATTCGCAAGATCCTACAAAAACACTGGTCCGTGCTCAAAACAGAACCTACCCTTAAACGAATCATCCCGGACCGTCCACTCCTTAAGGCAAGGAGAGGGAGAAATCTCAAAGATCAACTAATAAGGAGCCACTATGTGGCTAACCCCCCAAACCCTTTTGAGGTTGGTAAACAGAAATGGGGATGTTACCCTTGTGGATCTTATGTGGCATGCCGAAATATCGTCTGTACCACATCTCTTACCTCGGTGGATGGAAGTAGGGGTTACTGGATTACGTGCTATATTACATGTAGCACCATCTATGTGGTGTATTATGCCATCTGCACCTGCAATTTAATTTATGTAGGACTCGTATTATGGGAGCTTAGAATTAGGGCGCGGGAACATGTGAGGGACATTGTGGCGCAAAAAACTCGGATGAGGATTCTGAACTAAAGATGATCCCTAAGCACATAATGCTGTGCCATTTCTGCAAACTGGCTTCATTACAAATTTGTGGTATAGATAAGGTACTTTGCGGCATGAGAGGCATGGATTTTAAACGCATTCTGGGGCATTCTGGACACAATGTCCCCTCATGGTCTGAACGAAAATTATCTTTTGTGCTTTTCTTGTGATTCCCTTATTAGTATCTACCTCACTTTTTTGTCCCATTTTTAATACTGTATATTTTCTTTTGGTATTTTTGTAAAAGGTGTTTTATCAATAGGATCATCTAGAGGACTTTTTTCCTAATTTACATAGCTCATCCCTTTTCTTTCTCTTTTTCCCCCTTCTTGTCCCCTCCCCCTTTTTTTTCACTATTTTTCTCCTTTTTCTTTAATTTTATATTCCCCAACCCATTTGATTGGACAAATACCGTCACCATTGGTCGGATGGAGGATCATATGGAATATTTAGGCTGACACATATTTGGCATTCCTGTCACATAGACTGGATCCTTCCATCGTCCAATATTGATTATGTCCTTTGTATATACTGTCCCTGTCATGGTGTTCTTATCATCTTTCATTGTGATTTTTACTGTTGATATTGTATTGTCACATACTGTATCTTTTATACTCACCAAACATGCACTGATTGTATTGACTATACCTCTTGCCACATCCAAAATGGCCACCTCACTGCGCGCATGCGCCATGGATCCCCAATCAGCTCACGTCTCAGAAGGCATCCTTCTGGCTCAATGTGGGTCAGTGACGTCACAGGGAGTATTTTCCTTGACCTGCACTGTATCCTGGATGGCCGAACATGGCGTGAATGCGGCCACAGACCCGCCCCACATGCGCTCATTTGAGTGCGGCATTAACCATTTATACCTGGAGAGGTCCCCTATATATTCCCCACATGGATGGTGGTCCACACATTCTCCCGAGGAAACCCATCACACGAAACGCATGTTGGGGCTACAGCATACACAGTTCATCATTCTTCCTGTCTCCCACATGGGTAAGCACTATCCCTTTAATGCACTATGAGCAGCACTTTACTTTTTCTGGCTAACATACATATACACTAGTCAGTCTATATGCCATTGTTTCCACTGGAATTGGTTTATACTCTGGGCTAGGTATTGGCATCTCGCTCTTTGGAGATTTACATACTGTTTACTGCGCTTAGTGCAAGTTACTATAGCTCTTTTTGGCCATGAGAGGTTTATGATGATACGTGCTGCCTGGTTCTCTTTCCCCCTTTTAATGCTCGTCTTGTCTTGTATTTTGGGTTATTTATACCCGTACTATTTATGTGAGTGAGTTGTATAATAAAGATACTGGACTTTATATTTTAACATCCATTTGTCTCATCCTTTGTTTTGTGTGGGATGGTTTTTTAGGGACATGTTCAGTTTTGAAATGACTTTGGCAGACATGTATTTCCTAAAATCCCCAAAAGTGAGACCACTTCAAAAACAGCACCCCTCAACGTATTCAAAACTGCAGTCATGTAGTTTATTAACCATTCAGGTGCTTTTCAGGAATTAATACAAAGTGGCATGACAGAAAGTAAATGTGTTATTTTTACCACCTAAATGTTGTCAACTTTTGAACAGTCTACTGGAGCTGCCAGACTCTAAGGCCATTATTTGGTTGTGATTTGCCATAACAAATATCAGAACCACACAATCATGATCTTAGGGTGCCAATGGGATTAAAGAGGGAGCTCCCACACTCTGTTAACCATTTAGATGCCGTAGTCACTATTGACAGCAGCATCTAAGGGGTTAAAAAGCCATGGTTGGTACCAAAACCAATCAAGGCTGATACAGCAAGGTGTCAGCTATAGTGTACAGCTGCTGCATTTTCACCAGTCGGAGGATGCTATTGTCTGATTTGTGAGGTCTGTAAAAAGACATTTTGGTGGTTAAGAAAATGACTAAAAATTAACATTTTAACATACTATATGTTCTGTGAACAAAATTGTGATTTTATAGGGTACCCCATTATTAGTTTAGTAGTTGAATTTCTGAGAGTAAAAGAGGAGCTGTAATCATCTCCCTGCTCCACCAGGAACTCCATCAGAATGCAGGCTACTTCCAGGCTGCAGTGAAAAAATGGTGGGAGTCTCTTAACCATTCCTTACTGCTTACTATAGACAAACATCAGTCCTCTGCTCTGTGCAGCGCCGATGTTTATGAGCAGTCAGTGGTCTTGCAGCGTTCAGGACCCCCAGGGTCCTGAAAGCTCTGCTATTCCTGTACAAAGCGTTAGTTTTGAGAGGTGAGATCATTGGAACCTGATTGAATCAGGTCCCAGTGATGTTAACCCTTCTAGATGCTTCGATCTCGGCATTTAGAAGATAGCAGAGGGAGACCACTACTGTACTTAGCTCCCCTGATCACATCATGGGGGGATCCTGCATTGTCATGGCATCCAGAGGTCACGTGATGACCTCCGGGTCTGCCAGCTATGGTGGCTTGTTATACTCAGCCAGCATCAGAGAAATAAAAGTTGAAGTCCCATACAGGGACTAAGTAAAAAAAGTTAAAAAGAAATGTTTTACAACTATTAAAAAAATCACAAAATAAATAAAAAGAAAAAAGTCAAATCAAAATAAAAATGGTAGCAATTAAAATGTTTTGTCCCACAAAAAACAAGCTACCATACAGCTTCCACAGTGGAAAAGTTAAAAAGTTGCAGCTTTCAGAATAATGTTTTTTCTATAAAATAGTTTTTACTGTGCAAAATCGCCAAAACATAAAAAAGATATAAATGGGGTATCACTGTAATTGTACGGACCCAAAGAATAAAGCTGCCTTATCAATTTTACCACACGCAGAATGACAATATTCTCCTCCCCCAAAAAAATTCTGAATTGCTGTTTTTCGATCATTCTGTCTCCCAAAAATCGGAATGGAAAGTGATCAAAAAATGTCATGTGCCCAAAAATGGTACCAATGAAAACGTCAACTCGTCCCGCAAAAAATAAGCCGTTACATGACTCTGTCTCCATATGGTGATGTAAAAACTTTTTTGTAAAAAATAAGCGTCTTTTAGTGTGTGACAGCAGCCAAACATAAAAACTCAATATAAATCTGGTATCGCTGTAATTGAACCAACCTGAAAAATAAAGTCGCCTAATCACTTATACCACACTAGGAACTGTGTAAAGGAAAAAAAAACTAATTCTTCACCTGCTGTTGATTTGTTCATTTTGCCTCACAAATATCACAGTAAAGCTTGGCTCACATTTATCCTGCCCTCTGCGCTGAGTGCTTACACTGGTGCTTCTGGGTAAATCTCTCAGACTTGTGATTCAGATGGAGGCACTGTGGTTGCCGTCTGACCTGTGATCCAGTGGTGTCCGTCTTTTTAGTCGTATATAAAAGCGTAGTCCACCAGTTTTGTGCATCTCTGAACAGAAGCCAGACAGAGACCAAGAGTAACTCTGCTGCATTATTATAGTGAACGGATCCATCAGGGGTTTCATCTGAATCATGTCACTCTGAGATTTAGATGGAAACCCCAAAGTAAGTGCTTCTTGTAGAGCACCGGATAAATGTGATCCCAAATGTTATGTAAAATGTTCCCAATAAAAGTGTCAACACAAACTACACAAAAAGCAAGTCCCCACTCAGGTCCATCATCTGTTAACTGAAATATAGAAGATTTCCATGTTACTGGTAGTACAAAAGCTCTGGAAAAGCGCTATGGCTCCTCAAAATTCAGAAAATTCTGCGCTCCCAAATTCAAATGCATCCTTCCCTTCTGAGCCCCAGTGTGCTTAATCCACATTTAGCGCCCACATGTTTGGCATTTCTGTAGCGATGAGGTGCCCGCTTAACTTACAGGTGCATGTCTCCAGAAGCATGAGCTGCGTATAATGTACTGGGCACTGCAACATATTGGTCACTTCAATGGCACTTTGCAATTTTCATTGAGCAACATCCACTGCTGCTTGTTTGTGGAAAACACTTAAGGAGTGAAAATCATTACTACACCTGTAGATAAATTCCCAAAGCGATGTAATTTCCAAAATGGGGTCACTTGAGGGGGGATTCTGCTCCTCTGGCATTTAGGGGCTCTGTATATGGAGTCAGGAATCTATTCTATAATAATTTGATCTCTATGGGTCAAATAGCAATCGGTCCCTCCCGAGTTTCACTGTCTAGCTAAGCAGTACTGTACAGCCACAAATGGGGTATTGCCACATTCAGCAGAAATTGTGTGACATACTTTTGCACCATTTTTACCCTTTACCCCAAGTGAAAATGTAAAATCTGGGACAAAAACATTTTTTTTGTGGTAAAAATGTAATTATTTTGTATAAAATTCTGTGACTCACCTGTGGTGTCAATATAATCTCTACACCCCTAGATGAATTCATTGAGAGGTGTAGTTTATAAAATGGGCTCTGCCAATGTGACATGGCTCCCTCAAACCAGTGCAGAAAAACCTGCATTGTAATATGGCACTCCTTCCCTTTTGAGCTTTGCACTGTGCCTTAGAGTAGTTTTCAATCACTTATGGTACAGTGCCTTGTGAAAGTATTCGGCCCCCTGGAACTTTTCCCACATATCATGCTTCAAACATAAAGATATCAAATGTAAATTTTTGATGAAGAATCAACAACAAGTGGGGCACAATTGTGAAGTTGAATTAAATTTATTGGTTATTTTAAATTTTTGTGGAAATACAAAAACTAAATAGTGGGGCGTGCAATATTATTCGGCCCCTTTAACTTAATACTTTGTTGCGCCACCTTTTGCTGTGATTACAGCTGCAAGTCGCTTGGGGTATGTCTCTATCAGTTTTGTACATCAAGAGACTGAAATTCTTGCCCATTCTTCCTTGGCAAACAGCTCGAGCTCAGTGAGGTTGGATGGAGATAGTTTGTGAACAGCAGGTTTCAGCTCTTTCCACAGATTCTCGATTGGATTCAGGTCTGGACTTTGATTTGGCCATTCTAACACCTGGATACATTTATTTGTGAACCATTCTATTGTAGATTTTGCTTTATGTTTAGGATCATTGTCTTGTTGGAAGACAAATCTCCGTCCCAGTCTCAGGTCTTTTGCAGACTCCAACAGGTTTTCTTCAAGAATGGTCCTGTATTTGGCTCCGTCCATCTTCCCATCAATTTTAACCATTTTCCCTGTCCCTGCTGAAAAAAGCAGGCCCAAACCATGTCACCACTGTGTTTGACAGTGGGGATGGTGTGCTCAGGGTGATGAACTGTGTTGCCTTTACGCCAAACATATCGTTTGGCATTGTTGCCAAAAGGTTCGATTTTGGTTTGATCTGACCAGAGCACCTTCTTCCACATGTTTGGTGTGTCTCCCAGGTGGCTTGTTGCAAACTTTAAATGACACTTTTTATGGATATCTTTGAGAAATGGCTTTCTTCTTGCCACTCTTCCATAAAGTCCAGATTTGTGCAGTGGACAGACTGTCCCACCTCAGCTGTAGATCTCTGCAGTTCATCCAGAGTGATCATGGGTCTCTTGGCTGCATCTCTGATCAGTCTTCTCCTTGTTTGAGATTAAAGTTTAGAGGGACGGTCGGGTCTTGGTAGATTTGCAGTGGTATGATACTCCTTCCTTTTCAATATGATCGCTTGCACAGTGCTCCTTGGGATGTTTAAAGTTTTGGAAATCATTTTGTAGCCAAATCCTGCTTTAAACTTCTCCACAACAGTATCACGGACCTGCCTGTTGTGTTCCTTGGTCTTCATGATGCTCTCTGTGCTTCAAACAGAACCCTGAGACTATCACAGAGCAGGTGCATTTATACGGAGACTTGATTACACACAGGTGGATTATATTTATTAGTCATTTAGGACAACATTGGATCATTCAGAGTTCAACAATAAACTTTTGGAGTAAGTTTGCTGCACTGAAAGTAAAGGAGCAGAATAATATTGCACGCCCCACTTTCCAGTTTTTGTATTTCCACAAGAATTTTAAATAACCAATAAATTTCGTTCAACTTCACAATTGTGTCCCACTTGTTGTTGATTCTTCATCAAAAAATTACATTTGGTAACTTTATGTTTGAAGCATGATATGTGAGAAAAGGTTGAAAAGTTCCAGGGGGCCAAATACTTTCACAAGGCACTGTATATTGATGTACTCAGGAGAAATTGCATAAGGCCGATGTCACACTCACCGTAGAAAAAATCGGACCGTATTGTACGGGTGTAATACGCCGAAATGTTGCCGGCACACTAATCCGTATTTCATCCGTTGTCAAGGGTGGCTGCGTATTTTGCGCATGTAAGCATCCGTATGCAATCCGTATGGCATCCGTAAAGCGTATTTTTCTCCCAGCCTTGCAAAATGGACATTTAACGGTTTTTAGGCCTGCAAATCATTCAAACCATCATCAGCAAGCCTATTTATTGGCTCTGCATCAGGTGGCAGCCCCCAATCTGGCCATTTTGGTGCTGTGCTTGTGTTGGAGTACTGCTACTTGGTTGCCAAAATGTCTGACACCCCAACTGATTGAGTTTTGTACAACTGGGTTTTGTCCCGCCACTTTGGGCAGCCATACCCAGTGATCGTTGATCCACGGAGGAGGAGGCAAATGTGAGTGCATCCGCATTTGAGGCAACGCCTCACTAAAGGCCATTTTCACCGCCTTTATGCATCTCTGCAGACTTTGATGTTTTGTTGGAGATCGTGCGCCCTGGGATCACCTACCAGGATACCAGGATGCGCAAAGCTATCTCTGCTGAGGAGCAACTTCTCCTTACACTACGGTATGCATTCCTCACCTACATACTGTCTGTTGATGATGTGTTTTCCCACAAGTTTGACTTTACCCTTATGGCTGTTGCTGAAATATCCTCATAATATATCCCATATATCACCTCGAAGTAGCAGAACAATTATGTGTATGTAAAAATGACAGAAACCTTTGACTTGTGGTAAATTGAACTTAGGATTGTTTGTAAAGGAAATTATGTAACGGTTATGTATAGTGCGTTTGTTAAACCTTTGTGCATGTGTAATGATTGTTCTCTCTACATTTGTTTACTTGTAGGTTCCTGACTACTGGTATTTCCTATGCCGCACTCCATCTGGAGATTTTGATTGGGAGGTCCACCATATCTGGCATTGTGCGTGATACCTGCTCACAACTATGGGACAGACTTCATCAACTGGTCATGCCTGAGCCAAAGATGGAAGACTGGATGAGGATTTCCAGGGGATTTGAGGAGCAATGCCAGTTCCCAAATTGTATAGGAGCCCTTGATGGGAAGCACATCCGTGTGCGTAAGCCGCCGAACTCTGGGTCCCAATTCTATAATTATAAACAATATTTTTCTGTTGTACTGTTGGCTCTGGTTGACAGTAACTACAGGTTTATAATTGTAGACATTGGGGCCTATGGAAGAATTGGAGACTCTAGAGTGTTATGATTTGGTAGCTGAGGAGAGCAGGCAAAAACGGCAATACACCAGAGAGGTTGGAATCTACTGGATTGCAGTACCCTGACTAACCACCACAACAAAAGGCAGCCATGGAGCGTTCCTATGTTGGTCCTAGACGCCTCATCACAGCCTGAGAGGTTAACTACACCTAAAGATAGAAAGAGGAAAGCTATCTGCCCCGGAGCAGATCCCCAAAAGAACAAAGGAAGCCCCCAAACATGTAATGGCGGTTAGACAAGAGGAAATACAGACACAGACAGAAAATAGTATGAGCAAACATTGGGGCCCAAACTACCTGGACAGAAAAGGATAGGAAGGACACTTACTGCAATCCAAAAAACCCTAAAAAATACCAACTCTACTAATTGCAAAAACACCTGAGATCACACGACCTCTACCACCTAAATTAGTTCTCTGGTGTCACAAAACTAAGCCGTAGCCACTGAAAAAACTGGAAAAGGCAAATGAACAAATAACAGTGGCTCAGATAAACTGAGAGGAGCACAAGCCCCCGGAGGGACCTGGCTGACCTCCACAGAAGTGCAGGGAACAATGCAAAAAGCAAGCACAAAATAAAAGCAAAAAAATATCTTATCTGATAGCAGAAGATGCAGGCAAGACTCAGCAAGCTTCCAAGTGAACCAGGAACCACAGTTGAGACAAGAACAATTGATCACCGGCAACCATGATGGGAGGGAACCTCCCTTATATAAGACCAGTCTGTAACTCCTGATTGCCAATCTTCATTGAATGGTTCAGTACTATTTGTAACCACCAGAGGGAGCTTCTGCTCAGAATTCATTTCTAACACATTCACAACAGTACCCCCCCTTGAGGAGGGGTCACCGAACCCTCATTTGGGCAACCAGGTTGGTCAGGATGAGCTCTGTGATATGCACGGATCAGTCTCCTAGCATGGATGTCCGAAGCAAACACCCAAGAATTGTCCTCCTGACCATAACCTCTCCACTTAACCAAATACTGGAGTTTCCGTCTAGAAAAACGAGAATCCAATATTTTCTCAACCACATACTCCAGATTGCCCTCAACCAAAACAGAGTCAGGAGGCGCAGCCATAGGAACCACTGGCTCGACAAACCTCTTCAATAAGGACTTGTGGAACACGTTATGGATCTTAAATGTCCCCGGAAGAAGCAAACGAAAGGAAACAGGATTAAGAATCTCCAAGATATTATAAGGTCCAATGAACCTAGGCTTAAACTTAGGAGATGCAACTCTCATAGAGATATTTCTTGAGGACAACCAGACCAAGTCCCCCACTTCAAACCGAGGACCATCAGTCCTAAGCCGGTTGGCAAACCGCTGGGCCCTCTCCTGAGAGAGGGACAACCTCTCCACTAACTGGTCCCAAATCTGCTACATACGCTCCACAACAGAGTCAACACCTGGACAGACAGAAGCCTCCGTCTGTCCCGAAGAAAATAGAGGGTGAAACCCAAAATTGCAGAAAAATGGAGACATCAAAGTGGCAGAGCTAGCCCTATAATTAAGAGCAAACTCAGTCAAAGGCAAAAAAGAGACCCAGTCATCTTGATCAGCAGACACAAAGCATCTCAGATAAGTCTCCAATGTCTGGTTTGTTCTCTCAGTTTGTCCATTGGTCTGAGGATGAAAAGCCGAGGAGAAAGACAATTGAACACCAAGTTTAGAACAAAAAGTCCTCCAAAATCTGGAAACAAACTGGACTCCTCTGTCAGACACAATGTTCTCAGGAATGCCGTGTAACCGAACCACGTGCTGAAGGAACAAAGGCACCAATTCGGAGGAGGAAGGCAACTTAGGTAATGGCACAAGATGTATCATTTTGGAAAACCTATCACAAATCACCCAGATAACAGTCATTCTCTGAGAAACAGGGAGGTAGGAAATGAAATCCATAGAGATATGGGTCCATGGTCTCTTGGGCACAGGCAATGGCATCAACAAACCACTAGAGCGAGAGCAAGGCTTGGAGCGAGAGCAAGTCCCGCAGGACTGCACAAATTCCCTGACGTCACGAGACAAAGTAGGCCACCAAAAGGACCGACTAAACAAGTCTCTGGTACCAAAAATTCCGGGATGACTGGCCAACGCGGACCAATGAATCTCAGACATCACACTCTTTTTCCACCGGTCTGGGACAAACAATTTCCCAATAGGGCAGCGCTCGGGTTTATCCTCCTGACACCCTTCCAGAGCCAGTCTCAAATTAGGTGAGATGGCGGAAAGAACGACACCCTCTTTCAAATAACAGCAGGATCAGATAACTCAGCAGAGTCCGCAAGGAAACTCCTCGAGAGGGCATCCGCCTTAACATTCTTAGTGCCCGGAAGAAAAGAAACCACAAAATTAAAACGTGTGAAAAACAAGGCCCACCTGGCCTGTCTAGGGTTAAGTCGCTTGGCTGATTCCAGATAAACCAGATTCTTATGGTCCGTGAGGACCACCACCTGATGTTTGGCTCCCTCCAGCCAATGTCTCCACTCTTCAAAAGCCCACTTCATGGCCAATAACTCCCGATTACCCACGTCATAATTACGTTCAGTTGGTGAAAATTTTCGAGAGAAAAAGGCACAAGGGTTACTTTTAGAGGTCTCTGGATCTCTTTGGGACAAAACGGCACCTGCCCCAATTTCAGAGGCATCAACCTCCACCTGAAATGGCAGAGAAACATCAGGCTGCCGTAGAACAGGAGCAGAAGTGAATCTCTGCTTAAGTTCCTGAAACGCAGAGACTGCCTCAGGAGGCCAATTCACCACATCAGAACCCTTTTTGGTCAAATCAGTCAATGGTTTAACAATAACAGAGAAATTACCAATAAATTTACAATAAAAATTGGCAAAACCCAAGAATCTCTGAAGAGCCTTCAATGAAGTAGGTTGGACCCAATCACAGATGGCCTGAACCTTGACTGGGTCCATTTCAATAACAGACGGAGACAAATGAATCCCAGAAATGAGATCCTCTGTACGCCAAAAAGACACTTTGATCCTTTCACATACAGAGCATTCTCTCTCAAAATCTGGAACACAGTCCGAACATGTTTCACATGAGAGTCCCAGTCATTGGAAAAAATCAAGATATCATCCAAATAAACAATCAGAAATGTATCCACAAAATCCCTGAAAATGTCATTCATGAAGGACTGGAAGACAGAAGGAGCATTAGTGAGCCCAAAGGGCATCACTAGGTACTCAAAATGCCCCTCTGGGGTATTAAACGCCGTCTTCCATTCATCCCCGTGCTTAATGCGAATAAGGTTATACGCCCCCTGAGGTCAAGCTTGGTAAACCAAGTAGCACTTTTCACCCTGGAAAACAGGTCAGAAATCAAGGGTAACGGATATTGATATTTCACAGTGATATTGTTCAAGAGACGATAATCAATACACGGCCTTAATGAACCATCCTTTTTGGCCACAAAGAAAAAACCGGCACCCAAGGGTGAAGAGGATGGTCTGATATGACCCTTCTCCAATGACTCCTTGATATAAGACCGCATAGCGTCATGTTCAGGTACAGACAAGTTAAAAAGGCGACCTTTTATTGAATTTACTACCAGGCACTAATTCAATAGCGCAGTCATAGCTCCTATGGGGGGGCAAGGATGCAGATTTACTTTCGCTAAACACATCAAAAAATCAGTCAAAAAATTGCTTTTTCGAAACTCATGACGCTGTGCCCCAGAAGCCACTCTATCACACTGCATGGACTCAGAAGCTGGTTCACAAGGCAACACTATTCCACGCATACCTCTACGCTCACGCAAACGTCTGTCAATTTGAATCGCTAATGACATAGAATCATTGAGACCAGAGGGAGCAGGGAAACCCACCATAACATCTTTTACATTCTCTGACAGACCCTTCCGAAAAAGGGCTGCCAAAGCATCATCATTCCATTTGGTCAGGACTGCCCACTTTTGGAATTTCTGACAGTACAACTCAGCGTCCTCAAGCCCCTGATTTAATGCCAACAAGGTTTTTTCAGCTTGATCAGTGACATTAGGTTCATCGTACAATAACCCCAGAGCCAGAAAAAATGCATCAACATTACTCAAAACAGGGTCCCCAGGTGTCAGGGAAAAAGCCCAATCCTGAGGATCGCTGCGCAGGAGAGAGATGACAATTTGAACCTGCTGTGCTGCGTTCCCTGAGGACTTAGGTTTTAAGGCAAAAAACAACTTACAGTTATTTTGAAATTCAGAAATTTAGCTCGATCCCCCAAAAATAAATCTGGCATGGGGATCCTAGTTCCACAACCGGCAACCTAGCAAGATAGGTAGCAATACTCCGAACTTCAGTGGCAAGCTGATCCACACGGCCAGACAACTGTGCAAACTCCATGAGAGAAAAAAAAATCCTCCTCAGCACCCAGAGAAAAAGAGGGAAAAAAAAATGCAACAAACAGAAAAAAAAAAACAACTGTGACAACTCTGACAACTTTCTTCTTTCCACACTTTTTTTTTTCCCTTCTGTGAGTACCATATAATTTTCAGTTTGGCCGGTGATACTGTTATGATTTGGTAGCTGAGAGAGCAGGCAAAAACGGCAATACACCAGAGAGGTTGGAATCTACTGGATTGCAGTACCCTGACTAACCACCACAACTAAAGGCAGCCATGGAGCGTTCCTATGTTGGTCCTAGACGCCTCTCACAGCCTGAGAGGTTAACTACACCTAAAGATAGAAAGAGGAAAGCTATCTGCCCCGGAGCAGATCCCCAAAGAACATAGGAAGCCCCCAAACATGTAATGGCGGTTAGACAAGAGGAAATACAGACACAGACAGAAAATAGTATGAGCAAACGTTAGGGCCCAAACTACCTGGACAGAAAAGGATAGGAAGGACACTTACTGCAATCCAAAAACCCTAAAAAATACCAACTCTACTAATTGCAAAAACACCTGAGATCACACGACCTCTACCACCTAAATTAGTTCTCTGGTGTCACAAAACTAAGCCGCAGCCACTGAAAAAACTGGAAAAGGCAAATGAACAAATAATAGTGGCTCAGATAAACTGAGAGGAGCACAAGCCCCCGGAGGGGACCTGGCTGACCTCCACAGAAGTGCAGGGAACAATGCAAAAAGCAAGCACAAAAATAAAAGCAGAAAATATCTTATCTGATAGCAGAAGATGCAGGCAAGACTCAGCAAGCTTCCAAGTGAACCAGGAACCACAGTTGAGACAAGAACAATTGATCACCGGCAACCATGATGGGAGGAAACCTCCCTTATATAAGACCAGTCGTAACTCTGATTGCCAATCTTCATTGAATGGTTCAGTACTATTTGTAACCACCAGAGGGAGCTTCTGCTCAGAATTCATTTCTAACACATTCACAACAGTAGAGTCTTCAGTTCTTCCATTATGGGTCTGCGGCGGTGCAATAACCAGTTGCACCTACCACCAGCACGGCAACTTCCTGGCTCCAATCTAGAACCTGTCCCATATGTTGTAGTTGGGGATGAGGCCTTCCAGCTATCAAGGAATGTGATGAGGCCATATCCACGACGAAACCTGTGACAGTCGTGATCTTATGGCTATCTGGGCTAGGCGCCTGGTGGAGTGTGCCTTTGGCTTTCTTGTGCAAAATGGCGGGTCCTCCAGTCTGCTATTCAGCTGAGTGAAGCCAACGTCAATGAGGTCATCAAAGCATGTGTTCTACATAATTTCACCAGAATGCATGATTGTGGCCCATCTGATGTTGGTGAAAGTGTGGTGACCAATGGGGATATGCCTAGGCCCTATGTCATCCCTTTACGTCGTCCACTCTCAGGACTGAAAACCCGTGATATCTTTACCCAATATTTTGTGTCACCTGAAGGTACTACAACATGGCAAGATGATGCCTTATCTATGCTGTAATGTATTTCTGTGTGTATACATAAATGTTTTTTTTCGCTGACATAGTCTGTGTCTAGTGTTAACGTTCATAGAAGATGTGTTGGTGATGTAGTAGAACTTACTTATGAAACAAGACACCAAACTTTCTAGAAAAATAGATTTTTATAAGTGCAAACTCTCACTTGAGGTAGTGACAACCATATTTTAGTCATATGGTATATGTCTTCATAGCACTATACTGTAAGTGTGCATTATTACACAAG
This sequence comes from Oophaga sylvatica, assembly GCA_033576555.1. Lineage (NCBI taxonomy): Eukaryota > Metazoa > Chordata > Amphibia > Anura > Dendrobatidae > Oophaga > Oophaga sylvatica. Next base: position 241,074,128 of record JARQOD010000002.1, on the reverse strand, counting down.
TACCAAAATAAGTCATAAAAAAATAACAAACATTTGCATAAATAAAAATGCATGAGGAAAATAACAAACTTTCACTATGACTAGTGAGCACCATATCTGACCCATATGGTTGAGTTGTAAGACTAGACTATTGCAATTATGCATAAGCCAACATGTTTTAAAATGAAATCTAAGAAAATAACAAACATTGGTATAAATTATAAGATATAAAGAAAATAACAAACGTTGAAGTAGCCCATTTAACACCATATCTGTACCATATGCTGTTTGTAGTCATTCACATTAGTCAAATATGCTTTACACAACATGGTGTAAAAATAAATATAAAAAAAAAAACTTTTGTATAACTAATCAGAGATAATGAAAATAACAAACTTTGACTATGCATACTGAAGAGCATATTGATAACATTTGACAACATGAGTTTCAACTAAATATAAAAAAATAACAAACAGGTTTTTAAATCATAACAGATAAGTAAAATAAAAATTCACAGCTGGTGGTATGTGGGTGGTGGAGTTGGCGGGTGACCAGCCTCTCTGTGTGGTTGGCTTGGATGAGAAGCTTGACCATCACCCTGTTGGGGTGGATTTTCTGGGCCCTGAGCTAACATCTGCCCACGGTCAGGTTGGTGTGTGCCCACATTGCCATAAAGATAAGGGAGATTATATTCCCGGTTAAGATGGTACCCACGAGAATCATACCCCCCAATATGACCATGTTGAGCACATCCAGGTTGGGACCAGCCTCCAACACTGGATCTGTACAAGTGGCCATATTGGGAAGTCTGATTATAGCCTGCCATTTGACCCTGTTGTTGCCAAGGTTGGTTTTGTGGGGGAATGGGTTGAGGTGTAGGCGCCCGTGCAGGAGGATCATCAGATCCTAATTAAACATGCACATTTTGAAGGGGGTAAGGCGCAGAAAGTTACGGGGTGAGAGCTGCCACCTCTCAAGGAATTCAAATACCTCATATGGGGTATTGGGGGGTGTGCTTGCGTCAATTAGGATGTGAATTGATCCTCGCACACAGAGAAATGAAATGGTATTAGAACATGTTGTAGATGTGAGCCTAAATAGCATAGGTGTTATGTGGTGGGATGTAGGTACTTACGGTCTCAGATCCCGAATAGGAGCCAAAAAACCAAGGCGGTCGAAATAAACGTACTTCCTCTTGGTGGGTGTTGCAGACCCGCTCCTTGACCTCTGCTGCCGTTCCCGACGGTATTGGTCGTGGATGCTTCTCCATCTTCTCATGACATCATCCACTGCAATGTGACATATAATTTAATAATTTACCTAGCTGCACAATGCAAAATTCTTCTACATACACTTCACATAGTCTTGGGGGACTAGTTGGATGTGAGTATCCTAACATTTTGGCGCTATAAAAAAAAAAATACTACATTTTTGGAAAACTCATCGCAATTATTACGTTCTGACCGTTTAGAAGTTTGATAAAAAATCATGTAACTTACTCATTTGCTGCTGCTCCTCGAGTGGGCTGTTCCAAAAGTGGGGAAACATCTGCCCTCAGATGCGCCTCCATGCCGCCTCTTTTCTTGCACGGTCTGCATAATGTGCATCTCGTTGGTCCCAAATTTCGGGCCTCTCCTGCACCAACACTATCAAAATCTCCACATTAATGTGCGTAGACATTATGGCCGACTCCGTGGAGGCGTTCTTCCGGGATGTCTGGCGCTCTTTTTGAGTTAATTTGCATGAGTCAGCTTCCTGATGCATGTGTTGCACCATTTACTGTGAGCTGCAGAAGCCTTGCGTATTTCTCGCAAGTCACACGTGTGGTCCGTGTGTAATCCGTTGTTTTCTCGCACCCATAGACTTTCATTTGCGTACAACGGGTGTAATACGATGACAATCGCAGCATGCTGCGAGTGTCTTGCAGCGTAAAATACGGCCGAGAAAAATACGCATGATCTGAGCTGCCCCATAGATAAATATTGGTCCTTGTGTAATGCGTGGTTTTCACGCCTCTCACTCGTCCGTATTCCTGCTTAGTGTGACGCCGGCCTAACACAATTTTACTGTTTGTTTTCTCCTATTATCCCTTTGAAAATTGCAAATTAGGGGTCAAAGCAACATTTTAGTGGAAAAAATAGTAATATTTAATCTACTCCAATTTTATACATGTTAGATAAAGTCGTTAAGGGGTCTGTTTGGCGTCGAGATGCCGCCATTGCACAGGGGGAATCTCAAGCCATGTCATCTGCGGTCTCCCATTCTTCTTCAGCTGCAGAGGACCCTGCTTAGTGGAGATGTCGATCCCAGCATCTTGCTCAGGATAATGCTATGCGTTTGGTTGCTGCTGCCACCCCAGGTTCAGCTATAGCAACCAGCATTATTCAGCGGCGAGCAGACGTTCCTGGGACTAAGTCAGGTTTTTACTCAGCTTGACCTAGCGCCTGTCTCAGCCATGTGTGCTGCTTAGCACGGGCTGTTTACAGGGCACAGTCAATCCACCTGCTCTGGCACACACTTTTTGGTACCTCTCTGCGGTCAGTTGAGATTTTTGCTCTTGTTTTTAGTTAGCTGTGTTTGCTACCACTGAGCGCCAAGTAGTGGCATCACTAATGCGACGCCGTGTGCATTGTGGGTCTGGTCAGACTCAAGTGTCCGCGTTCTAGGGCTTGAGCCTAGAGAATTTACTCGCACCATATCAACTGTGTCCTGTGACATGTAACAGGGAACAGCGCTCTATTACTTTGTTGCGGCGGCTCTGTGAAGTAACAGAGTTCACCGCTGTTCATACCGGGTGACATCTAACCCACGTGTTCTTGACATTCAACCGCCACCTTGTTCCGCCATTGCTTAGCAGCAGGTTCCATCTCAGCACGATGGACCCCGAGTTGCAAACGCACCTTATTTTTTATCATATATATTTCATTTGGTGCATTCCGCCTGCCCTAATATTATACTAGCGCCAGGGTCTGGCTAGTAATGGCGGACGAATAGCGACTGCAGAGGTACATCCAGCAGCTGGAGGGCATGTTGTCGGCTCTCGAGCGTACAACCTCAGCTGTGAATGTGGCTGCAGCCCGTATGTCCGCTGCCACCCATGTTCCGACCTTATCCTCCTCCCGCTGTCTGAGAGGTTCTCAGGTGATAGCAAGTCGTGTAGGGGATTCGTGAACCAGTGTGCAATACTGTCTGCACGTTTCTCTCAGAGAGGGCTAAAGTAGGGTTTACTATTTCCCTGCTGTCGTACAGGGCGTTGGAGTGGGCTATGCCATTCTGGAGGTTTCTAGAGCGGGATCCAATTCCAGATCGCTCATACACCCATGGTCTGTCATGTCTGCCGGCAGTCAGGACATTTTGCCACCAAATGTCCCCAGAGGTCGGGGAAAACGACAGCATCTAGTGGCCATAGGAGGAGGCTCTCTAGACATAGCAGAGTTTTCTTCCAAATTGTCCTTCAAGGGGACACTCACAATAGGCCCATCCACTCATGCGGTAGAGGTTTGTGTGGATTCTGGGGCAGTGGGCAATTTCATGTCTTCAGCCTTCACCCAACGACACGCTATACCTCTGGTGATGATCACCAAGCCAGTGACTGTCTGAGTGGTGAATGGGTCGACACTGCCCTCACAGATCACACACTAGACAATCCCACTTACTCTCACCATGTCTCCAACCCACCAGGAGATAATCTTCCTATTAGTCATACCCAAGGGTATTGATGAAGTCTTATTAGGGGTACCTTGGTTTTGCTACCATTCTTCTCATATTGAGTGGCCCTCTGGGAGAATATTGGGTTGGAGTGAGTCTTGTGAGGGTAGATGTCAGAGGGAGTGCGTTAAGGTGGCTTCTACAGCAGTGCCCGCAGATCTATCCTCTCTCCCCAAACACTATTGGTCATATGCGGATGTATTCTCCAAGAGAGCTGCGGAGACGCTTCCGCCTCACTGCCCCTATGACTGTCCTATTGATCTCTTGCCTGGTGCTGAGCCTCACCGGCGTCGAGTCTATCCGTTATCTTTCCCGGAGACGGAGGCAATGTCTCAGTACATCAAGGAGAATCTGGCAAGAGGATTCATTAGGAAGTCAGTGTCACCTGCAGGGGCTGGGTTCTTCTTTGTGCAGAAGAAGAACGGGAAGTTACATCCATGCATAGACTACAGGGGTCTCAATGCTTTAACCGTCAAAAATAAATACTTTCTGCCTCTTATCTCCGAACTTTTTGATAGGTTGCGGTGAGTAAGGGTATTTACAAAGTTAGATCTGCTTGGCGCCTATAACTTAATATGCATCCGTGAGGGGACGAGTTGAAGACGCCATTTAACACCAGAGACGGCCACTATGAATACCTGGTGATGCCCTTCGAGCTCTGTAATGCTCCTGCCGTTTTCCAAGACTTTGTGAATGATATCTTCCGGGATTTTCTAACCACCTTGGTCGTAGTCTATCTTGATGATATTCTCATCTACTCTCCAGATATAGACTCCCACCGGAGAGATGTTTGCAAAGTCTTCGACCTGCTACGGGCAAACTCCCTCTATGCCAAGTTGGAGAAGTGTGTGTTTGAGCAGGAGTCCTTGCCTTTCCTGGCTACATCATCTCAGCCCAGGGATTGGCCATGGATCCTGCCAAGCTACACGCTGTGATGGACTGGCAAGAACCCCATTTTCTTAAAGCGGTGCAGCGCTTTATGGGGTTCATCAATTTCTATTGCCAGTTCATTCCCCACTTCCCAACTTTGCTCGCTCCCCTGGTTGCCCTCACCAAGAAGGGAGCTAACCCCAAATTATGGTCGGAGGAGGTCTCCAAGGCCTTTCTGTCTATAAAGTCACATTTCGCTAGCGCTCATATTTTACATCGCCCCGATGTCGATAAACCCTTTATTATGGAGGTGGATGCATCTTCCATCGGTGATGGAGCCATCCTCTTTCAGAAGGATGCTCAAGGTTGGAAGCATCCTTGCTTCTTTCTCTCCAAACCTTCTCACCAGCAGAGAAAAATTATTCCATCAGGGACAGGGAGTTGCTAGCAATGAAATTGGCCTTTTCTGAGTGGAGACGTCTCCTGGATGGGGCCCGTTACCCCTTCCAAGTATTCACCAACCATAAAAACCTTACCTATTTGCAGACAGCCCAGCGGCTAAATTCTCGCCAGGCCAGATGGTCCCTGTTCTTCTCCCGTTTCAACTTCACCCTCCATTTTCTCTCTGGGGAGAACACTCGTGCCAATGCTCTCTAATGTTCCGTAGTATCATCTGAGGAGGGAGAGGAACCTCGGCTTATTATCCCTTCAGAGAGCCTGAGAACTGTGGCTCCGGTTTCGTTAGAGTCTGTGCCTCCGGGCAAGGCTTTTTTTTCCACCTAATTTGCGACCAGAGGATCTCTCTTGGGCTCATTCATCCAGGGTGGGTGGACATTTTGGGACCAAGAGGACATCTGAACTCCTGGCGAGGACATACTGGCGGGCGCATATGGCCCATGATGTCGGAGATTAAATTCGGGCGTGTGTTTCCTGTGCCCAGAATCGATCTTCTTGGCAACCACCAGCAGGTTTACTGTACCCCATGTCGGTGGCGGATAGGCCCTGGGAGATTGTCGGGATGGATTTTGTGGTGGGTTTACCCAAGTCTCGTAACTGCACCGTAATCTGGGTAGTCACCGACCACTTCTCTAAAATGGTACACTTGGTGCCTCTCCTGCAGGTACCTTCTGCATGGGCTTTGGCGGCATTGTTTATCAAATATGTCTTTCGTCTACATGGCATGCCTGACAAAATAGGCAGTGACCGGGGTCCCCAGTTCGCATCTCGGTTCTGGAGAGCTTTGTCGTCTGCTCAGGATAGAGCTAAATCTTTCTTCAGCTTACCATCCGAGACGAATGGGTTGATAGAGAGGGCCAACCAGACCCTGGTCACATATCTGTGACATTTTGTTTCCGCCAGGCAGGATCACTGGGCATCCTTGCTACCGTGCGTGGAATTTGCGCTGAATAACGCTGTAGCCGACTCAACTGGGCAGACCCCATTCCTCTTTAATTACGGCCAGCATCCGCACGTCCCTGTGCCCATGACCGTGTCATCCACCAACTCTAGTGTGGCAGACTGGGTGGTGGAGGCACGTGACATATGTGACCGTACACAGGATGCCATCCGGGTGTCCAAGGAGAGAATGAGGGTCTCCGCAGATGCGCATCGGCGTCCCGCTCCGACTTTTCCCCCTGTCAATTTAGTGTGGCTCTCAGACCGTAACATCAGCTGCGAGTTGAGTCCACTAAGTTTGCTCCTAGCTAGATAAGTCCCTTCAAGGTCCTGGAACAGGTCAACCCTGTGGTCTATCATCTGGCTCTTGCTCTACGCCTAGGTATCATCGACACCTTTCATGTGTCCCTCCTAAAACCCGTTCACTTGTCCCGGTTTTCTGAGTCATCTGCCGGGACATCAGGTTCGTCCGCACACGAGTATGAGGTGAATGCCATTGTTGGGTTCAAGGTGGTACGAAGTTCTATCTAGTGGACTGGAAGGGTCATGGCCCAGAGGACAGGACCTGAGAACCTATTGTGTACATTCGGGCTCCTCAGCCCACTGCGGCATTTGAGCGTAGCGATTCCCAAATGGGAGGCTCTAGGGGGGGTAATGTTAGGCGTCGAGATCCCGCCACTGCACAGGGGAATCTCGAGCCATGTTCTCAGTGGTCTCCCATTCTTCTTCAGCCGCAGAGGATTCTGCTCAGCGGAGACGTCGGTCCCAGCGTCTTGCTCAGGCTAATGCTATGCATTTGGTTGCTGCTGCCACCCCAGGTTCAGGTATAGCAACCAGCATTAGTGTTCCTTAGTCATGCAGGTTTTTACTCGGCTTGACCTAGCACCTGTCTCAGCCACGTGTGTTCCTTAGCACGGGCTGTTTACAGGGCACAGTCAATCCACCTGCTCTGGCACACACCTTTTGGTACCGCTCTGCGGTCAGTTGAGCTTTTTGCTCTTGTTTTTAGTTAGCTGTGCTTGCTACCACTGAGCATCAAGTATGGCATCGCTAGTGCAACGCCGTGCGCATTGTGGGTCTGCTCAAACTCAAGTCCCCTCGTTCTAGGGGTTGAGCCTAGAGTCTTCACAAAACTATTAATAAATCAAAAATCTAAGAAAATGAACAAATGAAAGTCAGACATTGCTTTTCAGCCATGCTTCCACAGAATTAAAAAAAAATAAAACTCATGAAATAGGCCTGGATAGAAATGATAGTACCCTTAACTTAATATTTTGTTGCACAACCTTTTGAAGCAATCACTGCAATCAAACGATTCCTGTAACTGTCAATGAGATTTCTGCACGTCTCAACAAGTATTTTGGCCCACTCCTCAAGTGCAAACTGCTCCAGTTTTCTCGTGTTTGAAGGTTGTCTTTTCAAGCCGACATGTTTCAGCTCTTTCCAAAGATACTCAATATGATTTAGGTCAGGGCTCATAGAAGGCCACTTCAGAATAGTCCAAAGTTTTACTCTTAGCCATTCTTGGGGGTTTTAGCTGTGTTTTGGGTCATTATCCTGTTGCAAGACCCTTGACCTGTGACTGAGACCGAGCTTTCTGACACTGGGCAGCACATTTCTCTCTAGGATCCCTTGATAGTCTTCAGATTTTATTGTACCCTGCATAGATTCTAGACACCTTGTGCCAGATGTAGCATAGCAGCCCCAGAACATAACAGAGCCTCCTCCATGTTTCACAGTAGAGGCAGTGTTCTTTTCTTGATATGCTTCATTTTTCCATCTGTGAACATAGAGCTTATGTGCCTTGCCAAAAAGTTCCATTTTTGTCTCATCTGTCCATAGGACATTCTCCCAGAAGCTTTGTGGCTTGTCAACATGTTTTTTGACAAATTACAGTCTGGCTTTTTTATGATTTTTTTTCAACAATGGTGTCCTCCTTGGTCGTCTCCCATGAAGTCCACTTTGGCTCATACAACAACGGATGGTGCACTCTGACACTGATGTTCCTTGAGCTTGAAGTTCACCTTTAATCTGTTTAGAATTTTTTCTGGGCTCTTTTGTTACCATTCGTATTATCTGTCTCTTTGATTTGTCATCAATTTTCCTCCTGCGGCCAAGTCAAGGGAGGTTGGCTACAGTGCTATGTGTTATGTTTCGGTACCTGAGGAGTGCAGGTAAAAAAGGCAATACACCAGAGCAGTTGGAATCTATGAGATTGCAGTACCCTGACTAACCACCACAACTAGAGGCAGCCGTGGAGCGTTCCTACGTTGGTCCTAGACGCCTCGTCACAGCCTGAGAAACTAACTACACCTAAAGATAGAAAGAGGAAAGCTATCTGCCCCGGAGCAGATCCCCAAAGAACATAGAAAGCCCCCAAACATGTAATGGCGGTTAGACAAGAAGAAATACTGACACAGACAGAAAATAGTATGAGCAAACGTTGGGGCCCAAACTACCTAAATAGAAAAGGATAGGAAGGGCACTTACTGCAATCCCAAAAAACCCTGAAAAGCACCAACTCTACTAATTTCAAAAACACCTGAGATCACACGACCTCTACCACCTAAATTAGTTCTCTGATGTAACAAAATCAAAACAGCAGCCACTGAAAAAACTGGAAAAAGCAAATGTACAAACATAAGTGGCTGAACTAAACTGAGAGGGCAAAAGCCCCGGAGGGGACCCTGAAGGCCCCCACAGAAGTGCAGGACAAAATGCAAAAATCAAGCACAAAAACAAAAGAAGAAAATGTCTTATCTGTAAGCAGGAGATGCAGACACGACACAGCAGGCTACAAAGGAAACAGGAATCAAGGATTGAGACCAGAAAAATTGATCACCGGCAACCCTGATGGGAAGGCGACTCCCTTATATAAGACCAGTCAGTAACACCTGATTCCCAATCCTCACAATCTTCACTGGACAGTCCAGTACCGCTTGTAACCACCAGAGGGAGCCACTGCTCAGAACTCATTTCAAGTCCATTCACAACAGTAAAAATTGATCACCGGCAACCCTGATGGGAAGGCGACTCCCTTATATAAGACCAGTCAGTAACACCTGATTCCCAATCCTCATAATCTTCACTGGACAGTCCAGTACCGCTTGTAACCACCAGAGGGAGCCCCTGCTCAGAACTCATTTCAAGTCCATTCACAACAGCTATGGATCTTAAATTTCTGAACAATATGTGCAACTGTAGTCACAGGAACATCAAGCTGCTTGGAGATGGTCTTATAACTTTTACCTTTAACATGTTTGTCTACAATTTTCTTTTTAATCTCCTGAGACAACTGTTTCCTTCGCTTCCTCTGGTCCATGTTGAGTGTGATACACACCATATCAGCAAACAGCACAGTGAGTATTTGTAGCTCTCTATACAGACCCACTCACTGATTCCAAGATTGTAGGCTCCTGTGATGCTAATTAGTGGACACACCTTGATTTAACATGTCCCTTTTGCCACATTATTTTCAGGGATACCATCATTTCTGTCCAAGCCTATTTCATGAGTTCTATTTTTTTTTAATTCTGTGGAAGCATGGTTGAAAAGCAATGTCTGACTTTCATTTGTTCATTTTCATAGATTTTTTTATTATTACTTTTGACCGATTCAAGTTATTTCTGTGACCATTGTGGGTTTTTCTGTCATTACACGCGAGGTACCAACAATTTTGACCATGTGTATAGATGGCTGGCCATTACATAAAGAAACCCAACATCAATAACTACCGTATATACTCGTGTATAAGCCGAGATTTTCAGCACCTTTTTTTGTGCTGAAAATGCCCCCTCAGCTTATACACGAGTCATAGGGCAGAAACCAGCGGGGGAGGGGATGCGGCGGCAGGAGCTGGTGGCTGGGACATCATACTCACCCTCCCTGTGCCATCGCTGAACGTCCCTGCAATCCTGCGTTCTCCCCGGCTTCCTGCAGCTCTCCAGCGCTGAGCGGTGACGTAACACCCGCTCATTAAGGTCATGTAATATGGACGCGATGCCACTCCCATGGGCGTGGCCTCCATATTCATGGCCTTAATGAGCGGTATTACGTCACCGCTCAGCGCTGGAGAGCTGCAGGAAGCCGGGGAGAACGCAGGATTGCTGGCCGGGACGTTCAGCGATGGCACAGGGAGGGTGAGTATGATGGAGGAGGATGGGGGGAGCATGGAGGAGAACAAGGAGCACGGAGCAGGACGGGGGGGAGGACGGAGAGCATGGAGCAGAACGGGGGAGGACGGAGAGCACGGAGCAGAACGGGGGAGGACGGAGAGCACGGAGCAGAACGGGGGGAGGACGGAGAGCACGGAGCAGAACGGGGGAGGACGGAGAGCACGGAGCAGGATGGGGGGATGACGGAGAGCACGGAGCAGGAGGAGGTGGGCACAGAGGAGAATGGGGGAGTGCAGAGCTGGATGGGGGAGCACGGAGCAGGACGGGGGAGGATGGAAAGCACAGAGCAGGACAGGATAATGGAGCAGGAGGAGGGGAGCACAGAGGAGAATGGGGGCGCACAGAGCTGGATGGGGGAGCACAGAGCAGGACGGCAACTTATACACCCGGCTTATACGCAAGTCAATAAGTTTTCCAAGTTTTTTGTGGCAAAATTAGGGGGGTCGGCTTATACACGGGTCGGCTTATACACGAGTATATACGGTATATATAAATTACGTAGTTCAGCTGAGTAGCAACTTATCTATGGGTCAAAAAAAGGTGGCCTGCCTATTTAAAAAAAATTAAAAAAAAAAATAATACACCCATTGGCTCTCCAGTCTCCACGCTCGACAAACCTCTTCAATAAGGACTTGTGGAACACGTTATGGATCTTAAATGTCCCTGGAAGAAGCAAACGAAAAGAAACAGGATTAAGAATCTCCATGATCTTATAAGGTCCAATGAACCTAGGCTTAAATTTAGGAGATGCCACTCTCATAGGAATATTTTTTGAGGACAACCAGACCAAGTCCCTCACTTTAAACCGAGGACCATCAGTCCTATGCCGATTAGCAAACCACTGGGCCCTCTCCTGAGAGAGGGACAACCTCTCCACTACCTGGTCCCAAATCTGTTGCATACGCTCCACAACAGAGTCAACACCTGGACAGACAGAAACCTCCGTCTGTCCTGAAGAAAATCGAGGGTGAAACCCAGAATTACAGAAAAATGGAGACATCAAAGTGGCAGAGCTAGCCCTATTATTAAGAGCAAACTCAGCCAAAGGCAAAAAAAAGACCCAGTCATCCTGATCAGCAGACACAAAGCATCTTAGATAAGTCTCCAATGTCTGGTTTGTTCTCTCAGTTTGACCATTGGTCTGAGGATGAAACGCCGAGGAGAAAGACAATTGAACACCAAGTTTAGAACAAAAGGTCTCCAAAATCTGGAAACAAACTGGACTCCTCTGTCAGACACAATGTTCTCAGGAATGCCGTGTAAACGAACCACGTGCTGAAGGAAACAAAGGCACCAATTCAGAGGAGGAAGGCAACTTAGGTAATGGCACAAGATGTATCATCTTAGAAAACCTATCACAAATCACCCAGATGACGGTCATTCTCTGAGAAACAGGGAGGTCGGAAATGAAATCCATAGAGATATGGGTCCATGGTCTCTTGGGCACAGGCAATGGCATCAACAAACCACTAGAGTGAGAGCAAGGCTTGGAGCGAGAGCACGTCCCGCAATACTGCACAAATTCCCTGACATCACGAGACAAGGTAGGCCACCAAAAGGACCGACTAACCAAGTCTCTAGTACCAAAAATTCCGGGATGACCGGCCAACGCGGAACAATGAATCTCAGACATCACACTCTTTTTCCACTGGTCCGGGACAAACAATTTCCCAACAGGGCAGCGCTCGGGCCTATCCTCCTGACACCCTCCAGAGCCAGTCTCAAATTGGGCGAGATGGCGGAAAGAACTACACCTTCTTTCAAAATAACAGAAGGATCAGATAACTCAGGAGAGTCCGCAAGGAAACTCCTCGAGAGGGCATCCGCCTTAACATTCTTAGTGCCAGGAAGAAAGGAAACCACAAAATTAAAACGTGTGAAAAACAAGGCCCACCTGGCCTGTCTAGGATTAAGTCGCTTGGCAGATTCCAGATAAACCCAGATTCTTATGGTCCGTAAGGACCACCACCTGATGTTTGGCTCCCTCCAGCCAATGTCTCCACTCTTCAAAGCCCACTTCATGGCCAATAACTCCCGTTTACCCACGTCTAGTGTTGAGCATTCCGTACTGCAAATATCGGTATCGGCCGATATTGGCTGTATCGGAATTCCGATTCCGAGTACCGATATTTTCGTCATTATCGGATACCGGAATCGGAATGTCACTGTCAGTGTCGTCGGTCGGGTCTGTCAGGAGTCAGCGGCACTTACCCGGCAGAAGATCTCCGGCGGTCATCCCAGACTGCTTAATGGCCCCCAAATCCTCTTCTCCCTGGCGGTCACATGCAGTTTCTCGCGTTAACTGCAGTGATGCTGGGTAATCGCGGCCGTAAAGCAGTCCGATGACGTCACCGCCGGGGAAGCAGGTAAGCAGCTGTGCTGCGCCGGGATGTCAGGCTCTGCCTGTCATTCCGATGTAGCAGAGCTGGATCGTCGTGGGGACAGTCGTTACTATGGACTGCGTCGGACAGGTGGTATACTGTTGGTTTGTTTTTTTTATTTTTTTTACAGGAGATCGATGGCGTCGCAGGAATGAGAGAGTAATAAAAAAAATGAAAACTGTGTTGTCTCTTTTATTTCATTAAAAGACTTTTTTCTTGCTGTGTCTTTTTTTTAAACATTTAAAAACTTTGGGATTAATATGGATGGGTGTCTTATTGACGCCTCTCCATTATTAAACGGGCTTATTGTCACCGTGCAATCAACGGTGACATTAACCCCTTATTACCCCGCTTGCCACCGCTACAGGGCAAGGGGAAGAGCCGGGTAAAGTGCCACAATTGGACATCTTTTGATGCGCCAAATGTGGGGCTGCTGTGCCTGGTATTTATCAGGCTGTTGAGGGCCAAAATCCATGGGCCTTGACAGTCTTTTAATACCAGGCCGCTGCAGTCTGCATTTTACTTGGCTGGTTAACAAAAATAGGGGGACCCCTACGCCGTTTTTTTTTTCGAGGGGATCCCTATTTTTGTTAACCAGCAAGCTAAGCAGACTGCTGTGGCCTGGTTTATCAGGCTGGCAAGGTCCATGGATATTGGATCCTTACCAGCCTGAAAAACCAGGCCTCAGCGGTCTGCTTCATCTGGCTGGTTAACAAAAATAGGGGGGCCCCACGCCAATTTTTTTCGAGGGGACCCCCTATTTTTGTTAATCACCCAAGATATGCAGACTGCTGTGGCCTGGTTTATTTTTTTTTCGAAGGGAACCCCTATTTTTGTTAATCAGTTCCCTCTGACGTCACTGATTGTGTCCCTGGCTGAACCTGAAGTGAAGTGGAAAGCAATCAATTAAGCTTTCCACTTCCTCTCCTGTCAGCCAGGAGAGGAACTCATTCATTTGGGGTTTACTTGAGGCTGCAGCATTAGCTGCGGTCCCTGCAGTAAACATTAACCCTTTCTGAAGGATTACACCGTGGGACCTGACTGTGCATGGGATAGGTAAGAATAATTTTGCTTTTTTATTTTATTTTTATTACAGGAAATGGTTTTTGCAGTCAAATAAAAGATGGTCAAAAACATGTGTCTTTATTTCATTAAAATGATTTTTAATTAAAGTGTGTGTGTTTTATTTTTATTTCATGCAATAGGATTAATAATTGATAGTTGTCTAATGACAGCTCTCAATTATTAACCTGGCTTAAGGTCACCTTTCAATTGCAAGGTGGCTTTAACCCATATTAACCCATTCGCCACCGCTACAGGGCAATGGGAATAGACGGGCAAAGTGCCAGAAAGGGCGAATTAATTATAGATTTGTCTTTTCTGGGGTGTCTGGGGGCAGATGTTAGTAGCCAGGGGGGGGCCAAAAATAATGGTCCCTCTCTGGGCTATTATTATCTGCCCCCATTCGCTGGCTTTGTCTGTCTGGCTGCGAAAATGGGGCGGGAGCCCACGCATTTTTTTTAAACAATTTTACACCTCATATATATTACATGTCATTGAATTTGTGAAAACCCTATATATATATTTATATTTATAGTTCTTACACTTCTACATAGTATAATAGCCGCTAATTCAATTGCGGCTTTTGTGAAAATGCAGAACCCGACATGAAATGACACTTGGTGTACATAGGGTTAACCATGTCTTTTCATGTCCTTTGCTATCTGATTTGCACAAACAATTACATCAGTCTATGTGTGCAAAATTTCACACCTGAGGGGTTTAATTTAAGGTGTAAATTCGTAGCAAAAAAGTCCGTTTTTTTACAACGAATTTCACTTTAATTAAACCCAAGGGTGAAATTTTGCCCAAAATGATGTAATTTTTTGTGAAAAATCAGAAGCAAACGACATGAAAAGACTGGTTAACCCTATGTACCCGGTCTTCATTTCGGGTGTTCTTTTTTTTTTACAGAAGCGGTTTACGGTTTTTAATAGAGGCTATTTTCTATGAAAAAGGGATAAAAAACATTTATGTTTTTTTATGAAAATTCCAAGACATTATTTATATATATTGTGAGCAGTGAAGGAAATGTTTTTAATGGGGGGGTCATTTCACCTAGTATGTGCTTATGGTTAAGGAAAAAGTGTGGCTTGAAACCCCCAGTGGTGGAAAGGCCCTAACCTACATTCAGAACACTTGCAGCTCGGCCCTGAACTTCGGTTTAATTAGGAGACCAGAAGTAGGTGTCTGCAAACCAGTCGGGGCTGGCTTAAGGTTCTGCCCACAAAAAAACCCCGTGCGACACAAAAACGACGCATAAAAATATCGCTAGGGGTTGTTTTATATCGCTAAATGGGCCATTTTAGCGATATATTAAAAGACGCTATCGCCGTTAGCGTCTTTTAACGATTTAGCGGTACAAAAGTACCGAAAAATCGCTAAAAAGGGTGCCCACAGCGTTAGTTTTTCCCCCGGGGGGACCCCCACGAGAAATAGGGTCCGGAGCGCCCAGCGACGAGCGAGATCACAGGGAAAAGCTCGTCGCGGAAAAGTGCCGAACTGAAAAATCGTAACGGAGAAAAATAGTGACGTTTTTTAGCGCCCCCGTTGCGATATTGTTTTAGGGGGGCTCCTTTTTGTCTGGACACAGGAAAAGGGTCCGGCAAAAGAAGCACCCCCAGGGTGGGAGCTGGTTAGTCGGACACAGGAAGGTGTCCCGGCAAAAAAAGCAGTCCCAGGGGTGGGGGGGGCTTGTCTGGACCAGGAAGGTCCCCCGGCCCAAGAAGCATCTCCGGAGTTTGAGCTATCTCAGCTGGGTGCGGAAAACCCCCGGACAAGGGTATTCGTGGAATCCGTGAAAATAGCGGTTGGGAGTGGCCTCAAAATTGGTCTTGAAGGTGCCTTCGAACAAGGAGGAGTATTGTGAAATCCATATGGTAACATATTTTTTTTTGTTTTTGGGCAGGTGTAAGCCGGGCCCCCGGTAGACGGGGGAATCGATCTTGTGAAAATTGGGGTAAAAACCCCAGGTTTTTTTATTTTTTTTTTATTTTTTGTGGGACTTTAATAAAGCTGGTTGCGGCCGTTTTCACAAACCTGTCTGAAGAACTGTTTAGGTCACTCTGTCTACCCAGCAGCGTCCTTGGAAACCCCCCCGGAAAAAGTTCAAAAATGTTTTCTTGGGTATATTTGTGTTTACGGGGAAAAATGGGTTTTTTTTTGTTACAAATTTTGTTCCCATAGACTTAATTGGTTTTCCCCGGATCGGTATGGGTACGCCGTATTTTATGGTTTGGCGTACCACCCCTTCCGATATTTTTTATATCGAAAGTATCGCCAAAAATCTCCCCCGTAAAAAATTATTTTAGTTGGGAAAAGTTCGAGGAAAAAGGCCAAGGGTTTTTTAGAGGTCCTGGATCTCTTTGGGAAAAAGGGGCACCTGCCCCAATTCAGAGGCATAAACCCCCCCCCAAAAGGGGCAGAGAAACATCAGGCTGCCGTTAACGGAGCAGAAGTGAATCCTGCTTAAGTTCCAAAAATGCAAGACGCCTCAGGAGGCCAATCCCCACATCAGAACCCTTTTTGGTCAAATCAGTTAATGGTTTAAAAATAACCGGAATTCCAAAATTAATTTCTTTAAAATTAGAAAACCCCCAAAAAACTTGAAGACCTTTAAAAGTATTGGACCAATCACAAGGCCCCGAACCTTGACCGGGTCCATTTCAATAAAGATGGGGACAAAATGAAAAAAAATGGTCCTCTGTACCCAAAAAAAAACTTTGATCCCTTAAAAAGAGCATTCCCTTTTAAAAACTGGGGTCTGTTCGAAATGTTTACAGAGAGTCCCCCTCATTTTTGGGAAAAAAAAAAAATTTCATCCAAATAACGATCAGAAAATTTTCCCAAAATCCCCGAAATGTCATTCTGAAAAGGGGGAAGACGAAGGGGGATTAGTGGCCCAAAGGGCCCAAAAAAAGGATCAAAAAACCCTCAGGGGATTAAATGCCCCCTTCCATTATCCCCTGTTAATGCAATAAGGTTTTTTTGCCCCCCCCAGGGGAAGCTTGGAAACCAAGTAGCGTTTTTCACCCCCGGGAAAAAGGCAGAAACAAGGGTAACGGATATTTTTATTTCACAGAATACTGTTAAAAGCGATAATCAATACCGGCCTTAATGAACCCCCCTTTTTGGCACAAGAAAAAAAACCGGGGACCAAAAGGGGAAGAGGATGGTGATATGACCCTTCCCAATGACTCCTTGTTAAGACCGATAGGTCATGTTGTACCAAAGTTAAAAAGGCGACCTTTAGGGAATTTATACCAGGCCAATTTTTAAAAGCGCAGTCATAGCTCCTAGGGGGCAAAAGGTGCAGATTTATTTCGCAAACCACGAAAAATCCCCCCAAAAAATAGGAACACCTAGCTGGGGGAGGCAAAAAAAAAAAGGGTTTGGGGGTTTTAAACTTTTGGCAGCCCCAACTGTTACAGACCAGTTTCCAACCCCAAAAAAGGTTTTTGGACTGTCCAAGGGAAACCCCCGTACGAAATATCATGAGATTTACAAACCAAAAAAAATTTTCAGCTCTCCTGATGATCGGTTAAACCCCCTTTTTTACCTGAGTAGAGAACGAGGTTTTTCTCACCAAAAAGGGGGGAATCGATCCCCGTAGGGGAATAGACTTTGTAGGGGTATCAAGGGAAACCCAAAAATTTTGCAAAAAAAAAAATCATAGGTTAATAGTGTCCCGAAAAAACGAAACCCGACAGAAAATGGGACAGAGGCAATCAGGTAACAGTTAAAAAAACTTAGCTGAACACTACCCAAACACTGAGGGCAAAACGTCTTCCCGCTTGGGGGAGACTGAATAGCATGAGGGCATCACCACAGTAGAAACAAAACCCTTGCGCTTTAAAAAAAAATGCCGGCCCCAGCCCCAAACTATCAAACTGCTGGTTCAAAAGCAGGTTCACAAGGCAACACTATTCCCTGCATACTTCTCCGCTCACGCAAACGTCTGTCAATTTGAATCGCTAATGACATAGAATCATTGAGACCAGAGGGGACAGGGAATCCCACCATAACATCCTTTACATTATCTGACAGACCCTTCCGAAAAAGGGCTGCCAAAGCGTCGTTATTCCATTTGGTCAGGACTGCCCACCTACGGAATCTCTGACAGTATAACTCAGCGTCATCAAGCCCCTGATTTAATGCCAACAAGGCTTTTTCAGCTTGATCAGTGACATTAGGCTCATCGTACAATAACCCCAAGGCCTGAAAAAATGCATCAACATCACTCAAAACAGGATCCCCAGGTGTCAGGGAAAAAGCCCAATCATGAGGATCGCCGCGCAGGAGAGAGATGACAATTTGAACCTGCTGCGCTGCGTTCCCTGAGGACTTAGATTTTAAGGCAAAAAACAATTTACAATTATTTTTGAAATTCAGAAACTTGGCTCGATCCCCCAAAAACAAATCTGGCATGGGAATCCTAGGTTCCACAACAGGCAACCTAGCAAGATAGGTAGCAATACTCTGAACCTCAGTGGCAAGCTGATCCACACGGCCAGACAACTGTGCAAACTCCATTGAGAGAAAAAATCCTCCCCAGCACCCAGAGATACAGAGGAAAAAAAAAAATGCAACAAACCGAAAAATATCTCTGACAACTCTGACAACCTTTTTTCTTTCACAATATTTTTTCCTTCTGTGAGTACCATACAATTTTCAATTTTTATGGCCGGTGATACTGTTATGTTTCGGTAGCTGAGGAGTGCAGGTAAAAAAGGCAATACACCAGAGCAGTTGGAACCTATGAGATTGCAGTACCCTGACTAACCACCACAACTAGAGGCAGCCGTGGAGCGTTCCTACGTTGGTCCTAGACGCCTCGTCACAGCCTGAGAAACTAACTACACCTAAAGATAGAAAGAGGAAAGCTATCTGCCCCGGAGCAGATCCCCAAAGAAACATAGAAAGCCCCCAAACATGTAATGGCGGTTAGACAAGAAGAAATACTGACACAGACAGAAAATAGTATGAGCAAATGTTGGGGCCCAAACTACCTAAATAGAAAAGGATAGGAAGGGCACTTACTGCAATCCCAAAAAACCCTGAAAAGCACCAACTCTACTAATTTCAAAAACACCTGAGATCACACGACCTCTACCACCTAAATTAGTTCTCTGATGTAACAAAATCAAAACAGCAGCCACTGAAAAAACTGGAAAAAGCAAATGTACAAACATAAGTGGCTGAACTAAACTGAGAGGGCAAAAGCCCCCGGAGGGGACCCTGAAGGCCCCCACAGAAGTGCAGGACAAAATGCAAAAATCAAGCACAAAAACAAAAGAAGAAAATGTCTTATCTGTAAGCAGGAGATGCAGACACGACACAGCAGGCTACAAAGGAAACAGGAATCAAGGATTGAGACCAGAAAAATTGATCACCGGCAACCCTGATGGGAAGGCGACTCCCTTATATAAGACCAGTCAGTAACACCTGATTCCCAATCCTCACAATCTTCACTGGACAGTCCAGTACCGCTTGTAACCACCAGAGGGAGCCCCTGCTCAGAACTCATTTCAAGTCCATTCACAACAGTAAAAATTGATCACCGGCAACCCTGATGGGAAGGCGACTCCCTTATATAAGACCAGTCAGTAACACCTGATTCCCAATCCTCATAATCTTCACTGGACAGTCCAGTACCGCTTGTAACCACCAGAGGGAGCCCCTGCTCAGAACTCATTTCAAGTCCATTCACAACAGCTATGGATCTTAAATTTCTGAACAATATGTGCAACTGTAGTCACAGGAACATCAAGCTGCTTGGAGATGGTCTTATAACTTTTACCTTTAACATGTTTGTCTACAATTTTCTTTTTAATCTCCTGAGACAACTGTTTCCTTCGCTTCCTCTGGTCCATGTTGAGTGTGATACACACCATATCAGCAAACAGCACAGTGAGTATTTGTAGCTCTCTATACAGACCCACTCACTGATTCCAAGATTGTAGGCTCCTGTGATGCTAATTAGTGGACACACCTTGATTTAACATGTCCCTTTTGCCACATTATTTTCAGGGATACCATCATTTCTGTCCAAGCCTATTTCATGAGTTCTATTTTTTTTTAATTCTGTGGAAGCATGGTTGAAAAGCAATGTCTGACTTTCATTTGTTCATTTTCATAGATTTTTTATTATTACTTTTGACCGATTCAAGTTATTTCTGTGACCATTGTGGGTTTTTCTGTCATTACACGCGAGGTACCAACAATTTTGACCATGTGTATAGATGGCTGGCCATTACATAAAGAAACCCAACATCAATAACTACCGTATATACTCGTGTATAAGCCGAGATTTTCAGCACCTTTTTTTGTGCTGAAAATGCCCCCTCAGCTTATACACGAGTCATAGGGCAGAAACCAGCGGGGGAGGGGATGCGGCGGCAGGAGCCGGTGGCTGGGACATCATACTCACCCTCCCTGTGCCATCGCTGAACGTCCCTGCAATCCTGCGTTCTCCCTGGCTTCCTGCAGCTCTCCAGCGCTGAGCGGTGACGTAATACCCGCTCATTAAGGTCATGTAATATGGACGCGATGCCACTCCCATGGGCGTGGCCTCCATATTCATGGCCTTAATGAGCGGTATTACGTCACCGCTCAGCGCTGGAGAGCTGCAGGAAGCCGGGGAGAACGCAGGATTGCTGGCCGGGACGTTCAGCGATGACACGGGGAGGGTGAGTATGATGGAGGAAGATGGGGGGAGCATGGAGGAGGACAAGGAGCACGGAGCAGGACGGGGAGGAGGACGGAGAGCATGGAGCAGAACAGGGGAGGACGGAGAGCACAGAGCAGAATGGGGGAGGACGGAGAGCACGGAGCAGAACGGGGGGAGGACGGAGAGCACGGAGCAGGATGGGGGGGATGACGGAGAGCACGGAGCAGGACGGGGGTGGGCACAGAGGAGAATGGGGAGTGCAGAGCTGGATGGGAGCACGGAGCAGGACGGGGGAGGATGGAAAGCACAGAGCAGGACAGGATAATGGAGCAGGAGGAGGGGAGCACAGAGGAGAATGGGGGCGCACAGAGCTGGATGGGGGAGCACAGAGCAGGACGGCAACTTATACACCCGGCTTATACGCGAGTCAATAAGTTTTCCAAGTTTTTTGTGGCAAAATTAGGGGGGGTCGGCTTATACACGGGTCGGCTTATACACGAGTATATACGGTATATATAAATTACGTAGTTCAGCTGAGTAGCAACATATCTATGGGTCAAAAAAAGGTGGCCTGCCTATTTAAAAAAAATTTAAAAAAATAATACACCCATTGGCTCTCCAGTCTCCACGCACATCTTCTGAGGTGCTCCTGTGTTATCTTATAAATCATGTCACAAGGTAATGTTGCCACCTACTAGTGAGGCATTTTTGGCTCCACATATCTTGTATTGTACTGACTGACATGAGGACATCAGCTCTGTTGATCGCATGAGCATCTGTCCATCTGTCCCAACCCGCAATCTGGGTTTCTTTCCACTCCACTTTAATTGCCACCATGACTGATATGTGCAATGGATGTATTATATTTTTTGCAATTTATAGGTAGGCTGGCCACCTTTTTTGACCCACAGATCTGTTGCTACTGCTGGGCAGATGGTGTGGCAGTAAAAACTGATAATGGCAGGCAGTGGAGTGGTTATAGCTGATAATTTCAGACAGTGGGGCGGCTATACCTCATTAAGGCAGACAGTGTGGTAGGTGTAATTCATAAGGGCAGACAGAGTGGAGGCCATATACCGTAAGAAGCTTATTTAGCTCATAATATACTTTTATTCAGAGAAATGTAATAAAATGCTTTGGCTACAAGACTTTTCTGGCAGCAGCTTATGTCCCTGTCGAACTAAAGGATATTACAATTTAACAGGCCAGATCCTTTTTTGTGATGATAGATTCTAGTTTGTATTCTCTACCTTTGCGTAGACCTCAAAAACAGATTTTAAAGAGTTGTAACTAGTAAGAATGCATAAAAATATATATTTACCTGAGAACTAATTTTGTTATAAGTAATTTACAGGATACCGGGAATCTTCCAATATTTGCAGGATCGACTGACAGAGTAATGTGTATGGGGCCTTCCAACTCTTCATTTACAGATGATGTCAAGGGAGAGAAAGATTCGACCTGTTGAATTTCATTGAGGTATACTTTGGTTCAGCAGGAAGATAAGCTGTTGCCAGAGAATCAGGATGCAACTCTCTCATAGAGAACACATAAGCTTTCAGCTGAACATACTTGCATATGGGGGATTCTGGAGAGACAGCTGTCGGACGAACGATTGTTTGACAAATAGTTATCAACTGTGCTTAGTGCCACTTTTAACTGTAGACTGTAATCTACTAAAAATCTCTAATTTAATCTCTTTCACCCCTGACAAAGCTCTAAACATGCCTTGGAAATCTGTGGGGGTCTAACTGATTATACATTCTTCGGTCAGCCATTTGAAGAGTCTGCAGTGCTTTTTTACAACTGCTTGTGGCTGGTTTGTACTTGTCTTTGCTTTTCTTTTTCTAACTCCTTGCAAATTAATGCAGCATTTTTCCATTGATGTGAATATAAGAGCGCAATAACTTGCATCAAAACTAAGAAATATATAAGTAAAAATCAATTTGGAAGTTTCTATAAAAATAATGAAGAGCCTGTGATACTTCCCCAACATTTGATCGGAGGAGATTTCACTCATTAGAGCCCTACCAATTTCATATTGATGTCCTAGTTTACATATGAAACTGTCATTATTTGCTAAACTAAACTTAAAGGAGTTTTCCAAGAACACTTTTTTTTATCTGATAAGGCTTACGGGGGTTAACAACATAAGCTTTACTCACCCACCACTGCACCAGTTCTAATTTCCTTTTCTGCCACTAGATGGGTTATTATAGTCATATAGTTTTAAGTAGGGGTTAGTACGTAGATAGTTAATATAGGAGGGATCACAGTGGGTAAGACAGGAAGTACTTCCTGATAGTTAGTTGGGGCCAAGGTGCCCGTTGAGCTCTGGTGGGCTACTCAGCCCCGGGCAACACCGTGTCACGCAATGTTTAACAAGAACAGGGCCCAGCCATCTTGTATCCAGGGCTGAACATCAGCAGTGGAAGCAGTGACAACAATGCTAACAGTGCAGTATTAGTGGGACTGCAGTTGCTAGAGGAGACTAAGCAGTACGGGCAGGTCGCTCATCATGTGGCAGCTTATTGCATGGGCTGATGCCCTCAAAACCGTGGCGAAATGGCTGAGGGAACTCTCATACGAGGGAGGACGCTGTGGAACTGAAAGATATGGTCCATCCCGGAAGCAAGCTTAGTGGCAGAAGCAAGAGAACAGGAAGAGGAAGATTGTGCATTGTGAACGTGCATGCTGGAAGAATGATGTGCTGGTCATAAACAAGTAATTTGTTTATTAAAAGTTTAAATGGACTGTGTCTCTATTTACGCGGGACCGTCTATAGGGAGACTTCAGCAACGCAGAACAGACCCTGACGGTGCAGAAAGAGAAGACATAGGTACGCAAAGTGATGGACATTGTATTTATGTGATGGGGGCCAGGGCATGCCAGTTACACTAGCCTCAGCCACGACTACTACCCTAGCCTACCCTCACAGGGGTACCATATAAAACATATAAAAAATAGATTTAAATAGTAGGTAACCTTTAAGCTTCTCCTATTTAAGGAATGTCTCTTTTAAGCAATCACCACACTATCTACCAAACTACACAGTGTAAAAAAATGACTGACGTTCGCATCCATGCTTCAGATAGACTAGGCCATCTTTCTCTTCTAAAGGGACACTGCTACTGGTAGGGTTTCCGAATAGGCACCACCAGCCTTACTTCTGTATATTTGCTTGTGTCTGAGTCGCTATCGCATTCATTTGTTTACCTATGTTCTGTAGATGTAGAGCGCGCTGTTGGTTATTACTATAATTTCATATAATTTCTTTGTAACATTGCACCATAATTTGGCACCAAAACAATGACGATGATGAAATCTTACTTCTCTCGCAGTTCACAAATGCATTGTAATCTGAATTTAATTGTTGAGATAATTACAGAGAGGCTAAGATGTTTCATAAAATACATTATGAAGATGCCACAAACACCTAGAACTCGTTTCGTTCTTTGGTATGTAGACTTGGTCAGCCTGCGCTGGATTTGTTGTAATGCATGACAAGAAGTTAATTACATTTTCCACTCATTTTAATACATCACATTGCAAAATTCCCTGTAAGGCTATGTTCACACGTTGTGTTTTTGCTGTGTTTTTTTCTGCAGGCAAAACCTGCTCTCTTGGCAGTAAAAAAGCTACTTACAAAAAACAGGTTTTGCTGCATTTTTGCTGCATTTTTGCTGCAATTTTTTTCATGTACATTTGTCTCTTGTGCATGCTGATAAAGTTCAGTGCCCCCCAAAAAAACATGATGCAACTTCCTGAGTTTTCTTCACCAAACCTTGATACCTGCATTTTTTGCTGCGATTTTGCTGCATTTTTTTAACTTACTCATTGCTTTCTATAGGTGAAAAAACGCTGAAAGAAGTGACATGCTGCAGTCTTCAAAAATGCAGCAGTTTTCCAATTCAGTCCAATCCTGAAATCTCATAGCTTTTGCTAGTACTGTGAAACGCAGCCTAAAATTTGCAGCAAAAAAACAAAAACACAACGTGTGAACATAGCCTTAAGCTGATGTTATGCAGGTAACGATGATGTCATTTGTAAGCAATCACTTTGCATTTGGTCAGCCATCATGTGAATCAATTTGACATCCTTCTGCTAAATATTCTGATGATTTTAGAAAGATTTCTGATAAAGGTTCTGATGATACAACCAATCAAGGGTGCTAAACTCCTTTTTATTTTATTTTTTGGACAAATGGACCCAAATCCCAGACTGACCAAAATTTTACTGCCACATTACAAAATAAATAATTAGTGATAAAATTCAAATGTAGCACCTTTGTAAAAGCTAATTAAAACATGTTAGCAATAAAAAAAAATTAAATTACTGCATAAAAAAGATTATTTACAATCTAGCTGCAATTGTTCTTATTTAATCACTGTCAATTGCTTACAGTGGCATTTAATATTAAAATATATAATACATATTTAAAAACTAAAAACCTAAAAGATCAAATCAGACCCCTTTTTCCATTCTGAAAATGAAAAAAAATAATTAGGAAAATATTTGGTACCACAGCTACAGCTTCATACACAAAAAAGAAGCAAAGGTCTTAGAATATGGCAACACAAACCATTTTTTTAAAGTTCTGATATTTTTAAAAGCAGTGAAACATAAAAACAAAACTGCACATGCACCAACCTGTAAAATACATTTTTCAGGTCATTTTTACAACTAAGTAAATACCATAAAAATGAAAGCGCAAAAACAAAAAATTTACAATGTTTGGGATGCAGTAATTCTTGGAAATGAGTGTCAAAAAAATCACAGAAAATATCAATCACACTTACCAATGCCTGGTCACAATACTAATGTACTGCAGGATGCAGCAGACCCCATGATTAAAGGTGAAGGCAGCACAGGTGAAAAACACTAATGAACAACACTTATACACCTCCCATCCACAGGGAAGTAAGGGCTGTATAATAAATGCAGGCGGATAAGGGAAATGGGATGTTTGTCCCTGTGGGGTTTATGTGTATAGTGCTGGGCGCCCCACTGTTTCTAATACTGTGTTCATCACTAAGAGGCTGTAAGCTGATATGGTGCACTATACGTTTCTGTGTGATTGGCATCTTATACAATCCTTATTTGTCTGCATCTATAGTACAAAGAAATCAATCACATATGGATGCTAGGTATGTATGTGGTTGTTCATCAGTATTTTGCATTTATGTTGTTTCTGCCTTTTATCAGTGTGTTTGCTGCATCTTGCAGAATATTAGTATTGTCACCAGGAATTGGTAAATATAGCTGCTCTTTTTCTGTGATATTTTTTGGATGTATGGGCCTGATTCATCAATGCTTTTACACCAGAATTCTATGGTAAAAGCTTTGGAAAGTAACAAAATTTAGGTGCAACTCAAAGTTGCACCTCAATTTTGCGACTACTAGCCAACTTCTCCCTGGTCCACCCAAACAGGCAACACTGGATAGAGTCATGGAAACCACCTCTTATCAAATTTATATAGTGCCAGCATCCCCTAAGACACAAATTTTACACCAGCAGAAGCTAGAGTAGTATTTATGAAAGGCACATTGAGAAGTGTACGTCACACAACGCTCCTGATTCATGAACAGGCGTGCACCTCTCCATGAATCACGAGCATCTTACTCCACCATGCCCAATCATCAAGCCTGCCATGACCAACACCGGTCTTGATGAAACAGGTCCCATATCTTTTAGACTCAATTGCTTTCTAAATGAATATTTACATACAGCATGTACATAGATTATACACTCCACAACATTAAAACTAATACATCAAGAATGAAAACTTGTGGAATTATGGAAATCACAAGATCGATAGATATGTTAATGAAATGCAAATGATCAAAAATTGGAAAGAGATTTTAAAAATATCTCAATTTATTTAGTATCAAGTAAAAATGCCACAAGCAGAAATGTATGTATTTACACAATTTTTGCATGTTATCAATGAGTTTAATAATGGTTATCAGAAGAATGCCACGCTGAATGCATATAGTCACTGAAATCATCATGAATCACTACTGGCAGCTCCCTTTGCAATTGCTGACCAATGATGTCTCAGTTGTGCTCAAGAAGAGATAAGTCTGGAGAGGCTGCCTGCCATCGCAGTGCATTTGGGCAACACAGGTTGCTCACAGAAGCATAGATCCTATACAAAATGCACAGAGTCAAAGTTCAAAGAAATATAAAATGTCATGGTTTGGCTGGCTCGGTTTTTCTAAGGCTAATTCCTGTAGCCTCACTCTGACCCTGGGTGGACTTTTTATGGCCTCCATTTGGAAATTTCCCTTGTCAGTGATACTTTCACCCTTGGCTGAGTGTGTTGACCCCTGAATGTGTTTTGTGCTGTGTTATGGTTTGCCTGATACTTTGGTTTTTGACTCGGTCTGATCTCTGGATACTGCTTATTGGATTCTGTTTCTGTACCTTCTATGTCCATTTGGTGTTGACCTCTGCCTGGCCCCGACTATCCGTTCTGTCTAATCCTTTTGGTACTGTCATGCTATCTCGTTCTTTGACCCCCCGCCTGATCTGTTTATGTCCCTGTCTATGCCCCTAGGTAACTTTGTCCCGTAGTTACCTTTCTAGGAGTTTTCCTTCACCTCCTAGCTCTCTGGAGCTTAGGCCACGCCCCCAGCAGTCAGGTGCTTCAGGTCCTATCTGGCCTGAAACATTCTCTATCTGTTCCTGCTTTCTCTGAGAGACCTGTGGCCGGCTCTGCCCTTTGGCAGTCACGTGCTTCAGGTCCTGTTTGTCTGAAGCACACATCTTCACCGCTGCTGCCTCGCTCCACAGGTATTTTTTGAGAAAAGTTTGTTTACTCAGGACACGCACACTGGCTCAGTGAGCAAGTGCAGTGCAGTGTTCTTGACATAAAATATATCAAATTTTATTACAAATAGATTACAAAAATCTCACACATCAAATTAATAAGCAGACTAGAACAAAAGGCACATAAAAGACTCATGTGTGAAGGACATCATACACTGTTTCTGTAACAGGAAGGGCAGACTGCCAGAACCCCATTCACTGCACCCCGAACAAGATGTCAATATAAAGTATATTCAAAGGGCATAGTGTCAACAAGATGCAGTGAATACAAATACCCCCTCCTAATCAAAAAAGACATTAATTAAGGGTTTCTTAGTACTGAAGCAATATAGATGTCTCAGGTCATGAGAAAAATAGTGCTTAAGGAAATGCTCAACCTGTCCATAAGTACCTGCAAGTGTGGGTCCGGTGCAGCCCCGACGCGCATTTTGCGTGGGTTTCCTCGGGGGGCTGAACTTATGGCCTTTTCATTTACTTAGTATGCATCAGTGTTTTTTTTTCTCAGTTGCTCACAGAAGCGGGAGTAATTTGCAGTCTGGCATGGCCATGCCTCGTTCTGAGAAGAGCCTGGAGAGGCGTAACTAGACACTACACAAGAACTGACCTTGGATGCATGGTAGCTGACCTCCAAGGGACAGGACACTGGAACAGCGAAGAAGGGAAGTTCAACTGGCAGGCAGGCACAGCAGGAAGCCAGGAGCAGCAGGTGCTAGCGGGCATGGCTGAAAGACAGGCAGGTACTGGCTGGTGCAGTCAGGTAAAGCTGGTATACAGGTGGGCACAGGCAAGTGAATGCAGGTATGGCTGGTATACCGGTGGCACCGGCAAGTGTATGCAGTTACAGCTCGTATACATGTGGGCACAGGCTGGTGCAGGCAGGTATAGCTGGTATACAGGTGGGCACAGGCAGGTGCAGGCAGATACAGCTGGTATACAGGTGAGCACAAGCAGCTGCAGGTAGATACGGCTGGTATACAGGTGGGCACAGGCAGGTACGCTGAAAGGCACAAGCAAGGACAGGCAGGAATGAGGCAAGAGCAAGTGGGTACGGCAGGTACAGGCAGACACAAGTGGAACTAGTGGGTATTGGCAGGTATTAACAAACTATAGACCTGAGAACTAGCAAGTATGCTGGGAACAGATTAACCATCAGGTGGAGGTGCCTTAAATGATAAATTTTTCCCAGCCATTAGCTGGGGACACTTTAGGACAGAGCATGCTGTCCCTCTAAGGCCGGGATCCCACATGCGAGAAACACGGACAAGTCTCGCATGTGAAATCCCAGCCCTGGCGCCGGCATTCGGGACTTGAGTGTACGGCTGCATGTATTTCTATGCAGCCGCTCGCTCCACTCCAGAGTGCTGGCGCCAGGGCTGGGAACTCACATGCGAGACTCGTCCGTGTTTCTCTCATGTGTGATCCCGGCCTAAAGGGAGGAAGGATGGGCATGCCCTAAAATAGTGCTCAGGGATCTGCGAGCCGTGCGCAGACTACGGGCAGCAGCTGGAGGAGGAGGAGAAGAAAGTGTGGGAGGGGACCCGCGGCGGTGAGTAAGTCGACGTCCCTGCAGGGATAGGAGCAGAGCATGCAGGGACGTCGGCGATACATAATTTCATTTGCAGTACAGAATGGATCACTACACACCATTTTGGAATTTGACAAGACCATGTGGTCAGCACCATGAAAAGGCCTTCATAAGTGAATGTTACACTGGACCTACTCCCAGGATTATGGTGTGGGGGCTCATAATGTATCATAGACTGGACCCCTCCAATCTTCATTGCTGGGACACTAACAGCTTGGCCTTACATTTTGTCATGGAACCTGTGATGTGGCCATTAAAAGTGTCCATGGAGCCAACATTCAACATAAGAACACCAGATCATGTTTTGCTGATGCTAATGTGAGCAGACTGTGTGACTTAAACATGCTACCATGGTCTGCAGGGACTCCAGATTTGTCTCCTGTGAAGCACATCTGGGATGTCATTGGTTGGCAATTGCAAAGTAGGCTGCTAGCAGCGGATCTTAATGATTTGCGTACCAAGTGCATTCAGTGGGGCAGAACATTCCTCAGATAACCACTAATAACTTCATTACCAGCTTGCCAAGCTGTGTAAGTCGGTATATAATAATAATAATCTTTATTTATATAGCGCCAACATATTCCGCAGCGCTTTACAGTATAACAGTTTCAAAACACAAGTCATAAGTAACAATGTTAACAATACAATAATTAAAGCAAGATAAGATGACCCTGCTCGTGAGAGCTTACAATCTACAATGAGGTGGGGGAGATACAAAGTACAGGTGTGTATATACAATGGTGTATTTACAATGATGGTACAGCCATCTTGAGGGAGTGAGGGATGGATGGAGATAGTGAATGGGCTACACACACACACTTACACCTAGAATGACTTTGATTAGTGAACGTGATAGGCAGCTCAGAACAAATGTGTTTTGAGGGAGCACCTGAAACCATGCAAATTGTGGATAGTCCTAATTTCTTGGGGTAGAGCATTCCAGAGGATTGGCGCAGCGCGGGAGAAGTCTTGGAGTCGGGAGTGGGAGGTACGGGTTAGTGCAGAGGTTAGTCGAAAGTCGTTTGCAGAGCGCAGCAGTCGGTTAGGCCGAAAGATGGAAATGAGGGAGGAGATGTAGGGGGGTGCTGCACTGTGGAGAACTTTGTGGGTGAGAACAAGTACTTTGAATTGGATCCTGTAATGAGCCAATGTAAGGACTGGCGAAGAGCGGACGCGTCCGAGTACCGATTAGCCAGATGGATGACCCTGCCTGCTGCATTAAGGATGGACTGGAGAGGGGAAAGTCGAGTAAGGGGGAGGCCGATTAATAAAGCATTGCAGTAGTCCAAGCGGGAGTGGATCAATGCTACAGTGAGGGTTTTTGTTGTTTCCATGGTGAGAAAAGGGCGGATTCTAGAGCTGTTCTTTAGGTGTAGGCGGCAAGAGCGGGCAAAAGATTGTATATGGGAGGTGAAGGAGAGATTGGTGTCAAACATAACACCCAGACAGCGAGCCTGCTGCCGGGGTGTTATTATGGTGCCGCCCATGGAGAGGGAAATGTCAAATTTAGGGAGGTTAGTAGACGACAGGAGCAGAAGAAGTTCAGTTTTGGAGAGGTTGAGTTTCAGATAGAGAGTGGACATGATGTTGGAGACTGCGGACAGACAGTCGGTGGCGTTCTGTATTACAGCGGGGGTAAGGTTGGGGGATGACGTGTATAGTTGTGTGTCATCAGCATAAAGATGGTACTGAAAGCCAAATCTGCTGATGGTCTGTCCAATTGGGGCCCTGTAGAGAGAGAAGAGAAGGGAGCCAAGGACTGAGCCCTGGGGTACACCGACAGCGAGAGGAAGAGGAGATGACGTGGAGCCAGAGAACAAAACACTGAAGAACGGTCAGAAAGATAGGAAGAGAACCAGGAGAGAGCAGTGTCCTTAATGCCTAGTGACTGGAGCCTAGACAGTAGGAGACGGTGGTCAACTGTGTCGAAAGCTGCAGAAAGGTCGAGAAGAATGAGCAGAGAGTGGTCACTGTTAAGTTTTACTGCCAGAAGGTCATTGGTCACTTTGATGAGTGTAGTTTCAGTCGAATATAGGGGTCGGAAGCCGGACTGTGAAGGGTCTAGAAGGGAGTGAGTGGAGAGGTAACGGGTAAGGCGGGTGTTATGTTTTGGTAGCTGAGGAGAGCAGGCAAAAACGGCAATACACCAGAGAGGTTGGAATCTACTGGATTGCAGTACCCTGACCAACTACCACAACTAAAGGCAGCCGTGGAGCGTTCCTACGTTGGTCCTAGACGCCTCGTCACAGCCTGAGAGGCTAACTACACCTAAAGATAGAAAAAGGAAAGCTATCTGCCCCGGAGCAGATCCCCAAAGAACATAGGAAGCCCCCAAACATGTAATGGCGGTTAGACAAGAGGAAATACAGACACAGACAGAAAATAGTATGAGCAAACGCTGGGGCCCAATCTGCCTAGACAGAAAAGAATAGGAAGGATACTTACTGCAATTCCAAAAAACCCTAAAAAAAGCCAACCTACAAATTGCAAAAACACCTGAGATCACACGACCTTTACCACCTAAATTAGTTCTCTGGTGTAACAAAACTAAGCCGCAGCCACAGGAAAAACTGGAAAAGGCAAATAAACAAACAACAGTGGCTCCAGAGGAACCGAGAGGAGTCCAAGCCCCCCGGGAGGGGAACCTGGCCAACCTCACAGAAATGCAGAGAAAAATGCAAATGGCAAGCACAAAAACAAAAAACAGAAAATATCTTATCTGAGAGCAGGAGAAGAGGCAAGACTCAGCAAGCTTCCAAGTGAACCAGGAAACAAAGTTGCGACAAGAACAATAGATCACCGGCAACCATGGTGGGGGGAAACCTCCCTTATATCCAGCCAGTCTGTAATTCCTGATTGCCAATCCTCATTGAATGGTTCAGTACTGTTTGTAACCACCAGAGGGAGCTTCTGCTCAGAATTCATTTCTAAAACATTCATAACAGTACCCCCCCCCCCTTAAGGCTTGCAAGAGATGTCAAAAGCAACAAAAAAGGATTTTGGGGATACGTCAAAAGTAAAAAAAAAGTCAAAGATGCTATAGGATTTTTACAGGATGAAAATGATGAAATGGTAAGAAAGGATGTTAAGAAGGCTGAACTTTTAAATTCCTATTTTGCATCTGTTTTCTCTCAGAAAGGAAATGTAACATCAACTGATCTTCACTGTCCTATTAAAGGAATAGAAGAATCCAGGATATCTATAAACAGAAAGACAGTGAGGAAACACTTAGCTAACCTAAATGAATTCAAGTCTCCAGGTCCAGATGAATTACACCCCAGAATACTGAAGGAGATAGCAGAAGAAATTCTTGAACCACTGTCCATAATATTTGAAAATTCTTGGAGAACAGGAGAAGTCCCAGAAGACTGGAGAAGAGCAAATGTTGTTCCTATCTTCAAAAAGGGAAGAAGGTGGACCCAGGGAACTACAGGCCGGTGAGTCTGACTTCTATACCAGGAAAGATCTTTGAACAAATTATTAAAGAACATGTATGTAAGTACCTGCATAAGAATGAAGTGATTAAACAGAGTCAGCATGGGTTTGTAACTAATAAGTCATGTCAGACTAACTTAATTTCCTTCTATGACAGAATCACTGACTGGGTAGATCAGGGAAATGCTGTAGATATAGTATATCTTGACTTCAGCAAAGCATTTGACAAAGTATCTCACACAATCCTTATTGAAAAAATGACTAAGTATGGAATGGACAAGGCAACTGTTAGGTGGATTCATAACTGGCTTAGTGATCGGACCCAAAGAGTGGTCGTAAATTGCTGCACATACAGTTGGAAGAATGTCTCAAGTGGGGTACCACAAGGCTCTGTTTTGGGCCCTGTATTGTTCAACATCTTTATCAATGATTTAGATGAAGGAATTGAGGGTAAACTGATCAAATTTGCTGATGACACAAAGCTAGGAGGGATAGCTAATACTAGAGAAGAGAGAGAGAGGATTCAAAAAGATATAAATAAACTGGAGCAGTGGGCAGCAACTAACAGAATGGTTTTTAACAGGGAAAAATGCAAAGTACTACATCTGGGCAATAAAAATGAAAAAGCGTATACAAAATGGGAGGAATAGGGCTAAGTAACAGCACATGTGAAAAAGACTTGGGTATACTAATTGATCACAGACTGAACATGAGTCAACAGTGTGATGCAGCAGCAAAAAAGGCAAATACAATTCTAGGATGTATCAACAGAAGCATACAGTCTAGATCACGTGAGGTCATTATTGCCCTCTACTCCTCTTTGGTCAGACCTCATCTGGAATACTGTGTCCAGTTTTGGGCACCACATTTTAAAAAAGACATCAACAAACTGGAGCAAGTTCAAAGAAGAGCCACCAGAATGGTGACCGGTCTGCAAACCATGTCCTATGAGGAACGGTTGCAGGATTTGGGAATGTTTAGCTTGCAAAAAAGAAGACTGAGAGGAGACTTAATAGCTGTCTACAAATATCTCAAGGGCTGTCACATTGTAGAAGGATCATCTTTATTCTCATTTGCACAAGGAAAGACTAGAAGCAATTGGATGAAACTGAATGGGAGGAGACACAGATTAGATATTAGAAAAAACTTTTTGACAGTTAGGGTGATCAAGGAGTGGAACAGGCTGCCACGAGAGGTGGTAAGTTCTCCTTCAATGGAAGTCTTCAAACAGAGGCTGTAAAGACATCTGTCTGGGATGATTTAGAGAATCCTGCTTTGAGCAGGGGGTTGGACCAGATGGCCCAGGAGGTCCCTTCCAACTCTACCATTCTATGATTCTATGATTCTATGAGGAGGGGTCACCGAATCCTCATTTGTGCAACCAGGTCGGTCAGGATGAGCTCTGTGATACGCACGGATCAGTCTCCTAGCATGGATGTCCGAAGCAAACACTCAAGAATTGTCCTCCTGACCATAACCTCTCCATTTAACCAAATACTGGAGTTTCCGTCTAGAAAAACGAGAATCCAATATTTTCTCAACCACATTCTCCAGATTGCCCTCAACCAAAACAGGGTCAGCGGGCGCAGCCATAGGAACCACTGGCTCGACTAACCTCTTCAATAAGGACTTGTGGAACACGTTATGGATCTTAAATGTCCCTGGAAGAAGTAAACGAAAGGAAACAGGATTAAGAATCTTCATGATCTTATAAGGTCCAATGAACCTAGGCTTAAACTTAGGAGATGCAACTCTCATAGGGATATTTCTTGAGGACAACCAGACCAAGTCCCCCACTTTAAACCGAGGACCATCAGTCCTATGCCGGTTGGCAAACCGCTGGGCCTTCTCCTGAGAGAGGGACAACCTCTCCACTACCTGGTCCCAAATCTGCTGCATACGCTCCACAACAGAGTCAACACCCGGACAGACAGAAGCCTCCGTCTGTCCCGAAGAAAATCGAGGGTGAAACCCAAAATTGCAGAAAAATGGAGACATCAAAGTGGCAGAGCTTGCCCTATTATTAAGAGCAAACTCAGCCAAAGGCAAAAAAGAGACCCAGTCATCTTGATCAGCAGACACAAAGCATCTCAGATAAGTCTCCAATGTCTGGATTGTTCTCTCAGTTTGTCCATTGGTCTGAGGATGAAAAGCAGAGGAGAAAGACAATTGAACACCAAGTTTAGGACAAAAAGTCCTCCAAAATCAGGAAACAAACTGGACTCCTCTGTCAGACACAATGTTCTCAGGAATGCCGTGTAACCGAACCACGTGCTGAAGGAACAAAGGCACCAATTCGGAGGAGGAAGACAACTTAGGTAATGGCACAAGATGTATCATCTTGGAAAACCTATCACAAATCACCCAGATAATGGTCATTCTCTGAGAAACAGAGAGGTCGGAAATAAAATCCATAGAGATATGGGTCCATGGTCTCTTGGGCACAGGCAATGGCATCAACAAACCACTAAAGCGAGAGCAAGGCTTGGAGCGAGAGCAAGTCCCACAGGACTGCACAAACTCCCTGACGTCACGAGACAAAGTAGGCCACCAAAAGGACCGACTCACCAAGTCTCTGGTACCAAAAATTCCGGGATGACCGGCCAACGCGGAACAATGAATCTCAGACATCACACTCTTCTTCCACTGGTCTGGGACAAACAATTTCCCAACAGGGCAGCGCTCGGGTTTATCCTCCTGACACCCCTCCAGAGCCAGTCTCAAATTGGGCGAGATGGCGGAAAGAACTACACCCTCTTTCAAAATAACAGCAGGATCAGATAACTCAGGAGAGTCCGCAAGGAAACTCCTCGAGAGGGCATCCGCCTTAACATTCTTAGTGCCAGGAAGAAAAGAAACCACAAAATTAAAACGTGTGAAAAACAAGGCCCACCTGGCCTGTCTAGGATTAAGTCGCTTGGCTGATTCCAGATAAACCAGATTCTTATGGTCCGTGAGGACCACCACCTGATGTTTGGCTCCCTCCAGCCAATGTCTCCACTCTTCAAAAGCCCACTTCATGGCCAATAACTCCCGATTACCCACGTCATAATTACATTCAGTTGGAGAAAATTTTCGAGAGAAAAAAGCACAAGGGTTACTTTTAGAGGTCTCAGGATCTCTTTGGGACAAAACGGCACCTGCCCCAATTTCAGAGGCATCAACCTCCACCTGAAATGGCAGAGAAACATCAGGATGCCGTAGAACAGGAACAGAAGTGAATCTCTGTTTAAGTTCCTGAAACGCAGAGACTGCCTCAGGAGGCCAATTCACCACATCAGAATCCTTTTTGGTCAAATCAGTCAATGGTTTAACAATAACAGAGAAATTACCAATAAATTTACAATAAAAATTGGCAAAACCCAAGAATCTCTGAAGAGCCTTTAATGAAGTAGGTTGGACCCAATCACAGATGGCCTGAACATTGACCGGGTCCATTTCAATAACAGATGGAGACAAAATGAATCCCAGAAATGAGATCCTCTGTACGCCAAAAAGACACTTTGATCCTTTCACATACAGAGCATTCTCTCTCAAAATCTGGAACACAGTCCGAACATGTTTCACATGAGAGTCCCAGTCATTGGAAAAAATCAAGATATCATCCAAATAAACAATCAGAAATTTAGCCACAAAATCCCTGAAAATGGCATTCATGAAGGACTGGAAGATGGAAGGAGCATTAGTGAGCCCAAAGGGCATCACTAGGTACTCAAAATGCCCCTCTGGGGTATTAAACGCCGTCTTCCATTCATCCCCGTGCTTAATACGAATAAGGTTATACGCCCCCCTGAGGTCAAGATTGGTAAACCAAGTAGCACTTTTCACCCTGGAAAACAGGTCAGAAATCAAGGGTAACGATATTGATATTTCACAGTGATATTGTTCAAGAGACGATAATCAATACACGGCTTTAATGAACCATCCTTTTTGGCCACAAAGAAAAAACCAGCACCCAAGGGTGAAGAGGATGGTCTGATATGACCCTTCTCCAATGACTCCTTGATATAAGACCGCATAGCGTCATGTTCAGGTACAGACAAGTTAAAAAGGCGACCTTTAGGGAATTTACTACCAGGCACTAATTCAATAGCGCAGTCATAGCTCCTATGGGGGGGCAAGGATGCAGATTTACTTTCTCTAAACACATCAGAAAAATCAGTCAAAAAGTCCAGCACATCTTGAGCCTGGGAAGAGGCAGAAAAAACAGGAGTGTTGGCATTAACACATTGGCAGCCCCAACTGGTTACAGACACAGATTTCCAATCCAAAACAGGATTATGAGACTGCAACCAAGGGAAACCTAATACAATAATGTCATGCAGATTATACAGCACCAAAAATTTGCAGCTCTCCTGATGATCAGGTTCAACCCTCATTATCACCTGAGTAGAGAACTGGGGTTTATTCTCAGCCAAAGGGGTAGAATCAATCCCCAGTAGGGGAATAGACTTCCGTAGGGGTATCAAGGGAAACCCACAACGTTTAGCAAAATCAAAATCCATCAGGTTAATAGCTGCTCCCGAATCAACAAAAGCCTGAGCAGAAAATGTGGACAGGGAGCAAATCAGGGTAACAGTCAACAGAAATTTAGTCTGAACACTACCCAAGACAACTGAGCATGCAAAACGTCTTCCCTGCTTAGGGCAGACTGAAATAGCATGAGAGGCATCACCACAGTAGAAACATAACCCATTGCGTTTTCGAAACTCATGATGCTGTGCCCCAGAAGCCACTCTATCACACTGCATGGGTTCAGAAGCTGGTTCACAAGGCAACACCATTCCACGCATACCTCTACGCTCACGCAAACGTCTGTCAATTTGAATCGCCAATGACATAGAATCATTGAGACAAGAGGGAGCAGGGAAACCCACCATAACATCTTTTACATTCTCTGACAGACCCTTCCGAAAAAGGGCTGCCAAAGCATCATCATTCCATTTGGTCAGAACTGCCCACTTTCGGAATTTCTGACAGTACAACTCAGCATCCTCAAGACCCTGATTTAATGCCAACAAGGTTTTTTCAGCTTGATCAGTGACATTAGGTTCATCGTACAATAACCCCAGAGCCAGAAAAAATGCATCAACAGTACTCAAAACAGGGTCCCCAGGTGTCAGGGAAAAAGCCCAATCCTGAGGATCGCCACGCAGGAGAGAGATGACAATTTGAACCTGCTGTGCTGCGTTCCCTGAGGACTTAGGTTTTAAGGCAAAAAACAACTTACAGTTATTTTTGAAATTCAGAAATTTAGCTCGTCCCCCCAAAACAAATCTGGCATGGGGATCCTAGGTTCCACAACCGGCAACCTAGCAAGATAGGTAGCAATACTCTGAACCTCAGTGGCAAGCTGATCCACACGGCCAGACAACTGCAAACTCCATTGAGAGAAAAAAAAAATCCTCCTCAGCACCCAG
Organism: Oophaga sylvatica; assembly: GCA_033576555.1. NCBI lineage: Eukaryota > Metazoa > Chordata > Amphibia > Anura > Dendrobatidae > Oophaga > Oophaga sylvatica. The sequence goes on along the minus strand of JARQOD010000002.1, from coordinate 241,036,619 downwards.
AGAAAAAGAGGGAAAAAAATGCAGGAAAAAAAAAATCTCTGACAACTCTGACAACTTTTTTCTTTCCACACTATTTTTCCCTTCTGTGAGTACCATATAATTTTCAGTTTGGGCAGGTGATACTGTTATGTTTTGGTAGCTGAGGAGACAGGCAAAAACGGCAATACACCAGAGAGGTTGGAATCTACTGGATTGCAGTACCCTGACTAACCACCACAACTAAAGGCAGCCGTGGAGCGTTCCTACGTTGGTCCTAGACGCCTCGTCACAGCCTGAGAGGCTAACTACACCTAAAGATAGAAAGAGGAAAGCTATCTGCCCCGGAGCAGATCCCCAAAGAACATAGGAAGCCCCCAAACATGTAATGGCGGTTAGACAAGAGGAAATACAGACAGACAGAAAATAGTATGAGCAAACGCTGGGGCCCAATCTGCCTAGACAGAAAAGGATAGGAAGGATACTTACTGCAATTCAAAAAAAAACCTAAAAAAAGCTAAAGCTACTAATTGCAAAAACACCTGAGATCGCACGACCTCTACCACCTAAATTAGTTCTCTGGTGTAACAAAACTAAGCCGCAGCCACAGAAAAAACTGGAAAAGGCAAATGAACAAACAGTGTCTCCAGAGGAACCGAGAGGAGCCCAAGCCCCCCGGGGAGGGGAACCTGGCCAACCTCACAGAAATGCAGAGAAAAATGCAAATGGCAAGCACAAAAACAAAAAACAGAAAATATCTTATCTGAGAGCAGGAGAAGAGGCAAGACTGAGCACGCTTCCAAGTGAACAGGAAACAAAGTTGAGACAAGAACAATTGATCACCGGCAACCATGATGGGGGGAAACCTCCCTTATATCCAGCCAGTCTGTAATTACTGATTGCCAATCCTCATTGAATGGTTCAGTACTGTTTGTAACCACCAGAGGGAGCTTCTGCTCAGAATTCATTTCTAAAACCTTCATAACAGCGGGAGTAGACTTGGCGCTCCAAAAGTTTAGAGATGAAGGGGAGATTGGAGACCGGTCTGTAGTTGTTTGTGCAGGAAGGGTCGAGAGCGGGTTTCTTTAGTAATGGAGTAACGATGGAGTGTTTGAAGGAGGATGGAAAAATGCCAGAGGAGAGTGAGAAATTAAAGATTGTAGTTAGGCGAGTTGTGACAACTGGAAAGAGAGACTGGAAGAGATGTGAGGAAATGGGGTCGGTAGTGCATGTAGTCGGACGAGAGGAAGAGAGGAGTCTGGAGACTTCTTCTTCAGTGATGGGATCAAATGTGGAAAGTGAGCCAGGGGAAGTGCAGGGAGGGATGGGAGTCACAGCACTTGGTGGTTGAGAGCAGATTTCCTGATGGATAGTATCTATTTTTTCTATTAAGTGGGAGGCCAGGTCATCAGCACAAATGTCTGTGATGGGGGCTTGTGCTTTTGGCCTGAGGAGGGAGTGAAAAGTGTCAAAAAGTTTCTTGGGGTTGTTGGCTAGAGAGGAGATTAGGGTGGTGAAGTAGGTCTGTTTGGTGAGGTGAAGGGCAGCGTTATAAGTTCTTAACATAAATTTAAAGTGGATGAAGTCTTCTGGTGTGTGGGTTTTTCTCCATAAGCGTTCAGCACTCCTAGAGCATCGCTGAAGAAGTTGAGTTTGCAACGTGAGCCAGGGCTGTTTTACTGTGTTTTTTGAAGTTCTGAGGGTGAGCGGCGCTACTTGGTCAAGGGTGCTTCTAAGAGTGTCATTGTACAGTCATGGCCAAAAGTTTTGAGAATGACACAAATATTAATTTTTACAAAGTCTACTGCTTCACTTTTTCTAATGGCAATTTGCATATACTCCTGAATGTTATAAAGAGTGATCAGCTTAACAGCAATTACTTGCAAAGTCAATATTTGGCTAGAAAATAAACTTTATCCCCCAAAACACATTTCAACATCATTGTAGCCCTGCCTTAAAAGGACCAGCTAACCTCTTCAGTGATGCCCATTAACACAGGTGGTGTGATGAGATGCGAATCATCTGTTATGATTAAGTAAGAATGACACCACTGGACACTTTAAAAGGAGGCTGGTGCTTGACATCATTGTTTCTCTTCTGTTAACCATGGTTATTTCTAAAGAAACATGTGCAGTCATCATTGCAATGCACAAAAATGGCCTAACAGGGAAGAGTATCGCAGCTAGAAAGATTGCACCTCAGTCAACAATCTATCGCATCATCAAGAACTTCAAGGGGAGAGGTTCCATTGTTGCCAAAAAGGCTCCAGGGCACCCAAGAAAGACCAGCAAGCGCCTGGACCGTCTCTTAAAAGTGTTTCAGCTGCGGGATCGGGCTACCAGCAGTGCAGAGCTTGCTCAGGAATGGCAGCAGGCAGGTGTGAGTGCATCTGCACTCACTGTGAGGCGGAGACTCTTGGAGTAAGGCCTGGTCTCAAGGAGGGCAGCAAAGAAGCCACTTCTTTCCAGAAAAAACATCATGGACAGACTGATATTCTGCAAAAGGTACAGGCAGTGGACTGCTGAGGACTGGGGTAAAGTTATTTTCTCTGATGAATCCCCTTTTCGATTGTTTGGGACATCAGGAAAAAACCTCATTTGGAGAAGACAAGGTGAGCGCTACCACCAGTCTTGTCTCATGCCAACTGTTAAGCATCCTGAAACCATTCATGTGTGGGGTTGCTTCTCAGCTAAGGGAATCGTCTCTCTCACAGTCTTGCCTAAAAACACAGCCACGAATAAAGAATGGTACCAGAATGTCCTCCAAGAGCAACTTCTCCCAACCCTCCAAGAGCAGTTTGGCGCTCAACAATGCCTTTTCCAGAATGATGGAGCACCTTGCCATAAAGCAAAGGTGATAACTAAATGGCTCAGTTAACAAAACATAGAGATTTTGGGTCCATGGCCTGGAAACTCCCCAGATCTTAATCCCATTGAGAACTTGTGGTCAATCATCAAGAGACGGGTGGACAAACAAAAACCTAAAAATTCTGACAAAATGAAAGCACTGATTGTGCAAGAATGGACTGTTATCAGTCAGGATTTGGTCCAGAAGTTGATTGAGAGCATGCCAGGGAGAATTGCAGAGGTCCTGAAGAAGAAGGGTCAACACTGCAAATATTGGCTTGTTGCATTAACTCATTCTAACTGTCAATATAAGCTTTTGTTACTCATATGTTTGCAATTATTATATTTCTGTCTGTGATAAAAACATCTGTCAAACACACATAAAAACCAGAGGGCAGCAGATCATGTGAAAATATAATATTTGTGTCATTCTCAAAACTTTTGGCCATGACTGTAGTGATGAACAGCCAGATCAGGACAGGAAATATATTTTTGTATGTGGTGCTTAAACTTGATACTGAATAAATTAAGATGTTTTAAAAATGTTATTTCTATTTTTTACTGTTTACATATCATTTACATGCCAATCTAACCTGTGATGTTCATAATTTCAGGATTTTTCATTGCAACATGTTGGGTTTTGTAGAGGCTCTGTAATACCTTGTAATAATAGAATTTGACCGGGTCTGTAAAGATCATATTTAGCTAGTTATTTTCCAATACCAATATAATGGGTGCAATTTTCTAAGCAGAAAGCCTAGAGTAAACATTTTCTAACTGCATTTTAAAAGTGTGAAGAGAAAGTAGCAAGACGAAGAGTTGTGAAATTGAGTTAGTGTGTAAAGATTCATTGATTTTTGTGGTACTGGTGTGCGGTTATGTCAAACACGAGGTGGCATAAGGATGAGCAATATGTCTAATATGCCTTAGAGTTATACAAAACATATGTTATCCATTTTAATAAAGTTTTGATAACTTTTGTGCAATTTGCTTAATTTTAATTGATTTCAATAATCATGCATCTTCCACAATTATTGATGAAATGTATGTGATGCATTTCTCTATGACAAGGATGTTATGAGATTTTGATCAGAAATTTTATCTTATGCATTTCAATGAACCACTAAATGTAAAAATAATTCTACATTGAGCTAAAAATTAAGCTTTCTAGATACTATTCCTTGTCTTCCACCTGAATGTGAACATAAACAGCAAAACAGAATCCTGTACAGTCTGATATAATAACAAAAGGGCATTGTGTTTAGCAATATGAGTCCATTTGGTAGACAGCCTATAGACCTATTGTAAATAGATAATATATACAATTTAATCAGTAAGTATGTCTTCAGATGGAATTGCACACTGCCAGATCATACCGAACCGGCAAGCCTTATTATGGGAATATATTAACTATAGGTCTGGTCTTTAAATATTCTTCATGCGTTAGAGGCCCCCAAATGGAAATATTACAATACAGCTTCTTTTTAATAGATATGCTTTCGATTTTCTAGAAAGGTAAATGAATGAAATGGTCTGCTCCTGTATGTGCTTGAATTTGTAATAAGCTAACTAGCTAGTGTAGAATTACAAAGCGAGAGATGCATATGTAGTACTAACAGCAGCTACCAGAATATCGCAGCTTTCCACTGCTACCTTGCAAAACATAGCTATTATGTTGACAATTTCCCAGTGTGAATAAACTGAAGACAATGAATTAGTGTATTGGAGTTGAACTAAAAACATGTTCATATATTTTAACAGAAATACACTTGGTGAGAAATATGTTGAGTGATAAGGAACAATGGAAGAAAACTATTTTGTTAAATTAAAAATTTGCTGCAAAGTGCCAGCAAAGTTTATATTATACTAGCAGTCAAATTAAAATTAAGCTAGATATATATAGGCATGATGCATGACTTGTACTCTATAATGTAGTTACTTTGATGCTCAATAAAAAATCTTCTAAATTGACAGCCAGAGATTGGTTTGCTTATACAGCGCATCTGTGCAAAGAACTTCTCCAGGATCTTAAAAATGGGTCTACTTGTTTCCAGGAACAGCACTACTGTTGTCTATTGGTGGCTCCTGGTATTGCCTGAGCAGCAAAATTGCATTCAGTCTATGGAAAAGAATGACAGTTTATCTGGGAGAAACAAAGCTGACAGGCCATTTAATTCTGCCTGAAGGACACCATTCAGACTTAACATTATCCATTACTAAGATACTGATGACCTACCTATCGATATTAGATAAGTGGGAATCCAACACCCAGCGCCCTCATTGCTCAGCTGTAACCTGGAGCTGAAGCGGGAAGAAGTCCACACGGTACAGAAAAAGAAGGAACAGATCTGTACACTCTGTAGTCACCTACTAAGCTGCAGTCCCTGACAAAGTGTAAAAAACTGGGGCGTTTCGGCTCCAAACTCTGTGCTCTTCTGGTAAATGTTGCTCCTATCCTAAGGATAGGTCATCAACAGCCCCTTGGAAAATTTGGTGTTCAGATGTATTTTGTATAACTGATGTTGAGTGATATTGCTTTAGTGTTGTTACAAGAACTCCAAACATTTACAGTTTTTATCAGATGTAACTATGGGAAAAGAAATCCTATCTGTAACTAACCTCTTTCCGGTCCTATCAGGCCCCACAGTTCATTTCAATAGCAACACTAACAGGAGGAGAAGGCTCATTACCCAGCATGCTCTAGTTTGAATTCTCTGGAGGGGAGAATTTCCCTCTCTGGTAAAAGCCACGCATCACCTGACCCTTGCAAGTTATTTCATTGTTTTCTAGGATCCTGGTTAGCTTCCCTATTCCCTACTTTTTAACCCCTTGGATATCTCTCTGAATTTGACCCATGGTGTCACGATATGTAACGAACCAACGGGGGGTCGGTCAGCGAACGACACGACACACACACAACTGGATGGAAATGGGGAGAGGAAAGCCCTACTGATAGGGAAACGATGGCTGGTCACCTCCTGCTCAAACCTGAGCCTGGCCTTGCACTCCCCTAATGCCCTAAGTGGGTCCTTCCCCCCAACGCCGTCAGTAACCCTCGCTGTTACCTAGCACTGCCCTGGCTAGTGCACCGGCCGGCAAGGGTGCTATCCTCACCACTGCAGATGCAACAACACAGGGGACAGTGACAAACACGAAACAGATGAGGTAAAAGCACAAAACTTAGCTTTACAACTTTCTCTGCTGCAAAGCACAGCTCCGCAAAAGAAAGGCACCAGGATCTCAAACTCATGAAACCAGCAGAGGCACCACTGAAACCAGAGAGCTCCTTACCCCAGGCTTGGTCAATATAGAATGCTCTATCACCAACAGTCAGATGATGCATCAGGTGACTTTTTAAAGGATGGTGGGAGTGGTCACCACCCACATCAGCTGACATAGCAACTCTGCAGTTGCAGTAATGGAAACTCACATTAACCCCTGCTGGCCTGAAAGCAAAAAAGCTACATTTAAAACATAGTGGAACCAGGGCTGCCACGAATCCAAAAATGGATTGTGACACCTAGACTATCTGATTACTCTGCTACCTGGATTCTGTCCCTGACTACCTTAAGCCTGGGTCTCACATAGCGATACACCAGCGATCCCGACAACGATATGCACTTGTCAGGATTGCTGGTGTATCGCTACATGATCGCTGCTGAGCTGCCAAACAGGCAGCTCAGGGCAGCGATCAGCACAGCGACACTGCGGGTAACATCGCTTAGTTACCCGCAGTGTACCTTGGATACCAGCGCCCTGATGCAGGGAGCTGGTAACCAAGGTACACATCGGGTTTCCAGGCGCTGCGCGGTGCCTGGAAACCCGCTGTGTACCTTGGTTTCCAGCTCCCCTGCATCAGGGCGCTGGTATCCAAGGTACACAGCGGGTTTCTAGGCACAGCCCCGCGCCTGGAAACCCGCTGTGTACCTTGGTTACCAGCGGATCGCTGGTCTCCCGCCTGTCACACGCAGCGATGCGTGCCTGTCAGTGGGAGACCAGCGATCAAAAAAATGTCCAGGACATTCAGCGACGATCAGCGATACCCAGCAGGGGGCTGATCGTCGCTGAATGTCACACACAGCGATATCGCTGGGGAGATCGCTGCTGCATCACAAAACTAGCTAGCGAGATCGCTGTGTGAGACGGGGCTTTAGACTTGAAGCCGGCTTTGATATCCTATTCTGTCTTTGTCCATGACTCCTTGTTTTGGGCTGGCTATTTAACACCTTGTCTCTCAGTTCACGCTACCAGCCAGCAGCTACTCCAATGAGGCAACCTGGGGGCCTCTGTAGGGAAAGCTTGTTACCTGTAAAAGGGTGATAAAGCAAGTATTAAAGATCTACTGCGTACATTCATAAATTTTCCAGCAGGTTTTCAGTATCTATTATTTTGAAATAACATAGGGCTGCCAGACTCTCACAGCTAATATCTGTGCTAGATCTCAGGCACCTTTATGGACAGAATTGAGACACTCCTGTCAAATCCTATGACTTCTGTGGACCTCCTGTAAATACTCCACAGGAGATCTCTCTGATCTATTTCTCCATACCTAGCATAATCTGATTCTGTGGAAAAATGTGAGATTTAGATTTGCTCTCCAAGGACCGCGACCGTTGTTGACACATCTGATCCATAACCCCAACTTTCACCCACTGCCTACTCCCCACATTGCATTCTCAATTCTTTACCGGGTTAATATCTCAGAAATTCCTGGTCCTTAATGAATGTGATTTGCATGGCAGGTTGATGACCATGGCGTTTTTCAACAGTACTGACAAACAGTGATGAGCGAGTATACTCGTTGCTCGGGTTTTCCCGAGCATGCTCGGGTGTCCTCCGAGTATTTTGCCGTGCTCGGAGATTTAGTTTGTGTTGACGGAGCTGCATGATTTGCGGCTGCTGGACAGCCTGAATACATGTGAGGAATGCCTGTTTGTTAGGGAATTCCCACATGTATTCAGGCTGTCCAGCAGCCGCAAATCATGCAGCTTCCGTCAACACAAACTAAATCTCCGAGCACGCCAAAACACTCGGAGAATACCTGATCATGCTCGGAAATCCGAGCAACGAGTATACTCGCTCATCACTACTTACAAACCCTTCCTTCCTGAATATGTGAAAAAGCAATAGATATTTAGTATTTTTAGTAATTTAATAAAGTTTCCAAATTAGAGCTCCAAGTGAGTCTCTTTGTTTCTTTTTTAGTTAAATAACTGGGTACGCTATCATTTATTTACACCCATTTAAATGGTACCTCTCTTTCCACCAAGCATCCATTCACATCTCATTGGGAGACAGATATAGGAAGAGTGTCTTAAGTGAATGACCTGTTATAAAAGGTTGCACTAGTAAAAAGAGATATATGGATAAATCCGCTGTGCTGCTGGTTAAGAAGGTATCTAATGCAAATGATGATGTTGAACAAAGAGTAATTTTATTAATATACGTGTTTCAGAATTGAACAAGGTCCTTCATTAGGAAAAAAACACAATGAGGGCACTGAGAGACATGCTGGGGTACTGTTATAAAAGGTTAACGCAATGTCTAAATGAAAAGATGGAACCACATGTTTTGCTTGGTTCAAATGTTTCTAGTATGTTTATTTAGTACTACAATTGTCTTGTATTTCTGTTATATAATTCATATGCCATTTCACAATGTACAGGGACAAATTCATTCATGCATAGTATAACCTCATTATTCGTATTCGTTACGAGTAATGTGTGAATGATTGTTTAAATGGAGGCGGTAATCTGGAGGAGGAAGAGTGTGTGGGCGGAGACTGTGTGTGGGCGGAGACTATGTGTGTGCGGAGAATGTGTGCGTTTTTGTGCGGGAGTCTGTGTGCATCTGTGTGTATCTGCGGGTGTCTGCGGGGCGGTGTGTGTGTGTGTGCAGGTCTGTATGTAGGCAGGCATTGTCCGATGGGATAAGTCCCATTCGGCTATGCCTGCTACAGTCACAGCATTAGCGGATTATTGGACAGTAGTAGTCCCATCATCTGGCTAATGTGTTGAATAATAAAAAAAAACACACATATACAGACATAGAGTACATACTCACCATATACAGCTAATCCCCGAAACCCTCGATCACCTAAAAAAAAAAAAATAATAAAGAAACAATATACTCCTTGTTCCGACGTAGTCCATATATTAACAATTGTCCCACGATGATCTCCCATGGAGAGCTGTCACATCAGCAGATGTGACAGCTCTCCAAGGGGCTCCGATGTACAGTGACCGGAGATAATGCTCCCGCTGTGGATCACTCCGCCGCCGAGGTCACCTGAGTTCATCTTTTCACTTGCTGCACAGCTGCATGAGAAATTTCTCATGCAGCAATGGTGTCGCAATCTGAGAATGAACTCGGATGACCTCGGCGGCGGAGTGATCCACAGCGGGAGCATTATCTCCGGTCTCTGTACACCGGAGCCCCTGGAGAGCAGTCACCTCTGCTGATGTGACAGTGCACCACGGGAGATCGTCGTGGGACAATCGTTATTATATGGATTACGTCGGAACAGGGAGTATATTGTTTCCTTATTATTTTTTTCCAGGTGATCGAGGGCTTTGGGGATTAGCTGTATATGGTGAGTATGTACTCTATGTTTGTATGTGTTTTTTTTTTTACTTTTCAACACATTAGCCAGATGATAGGACTACTACTGTCCCATCATCCGCTAATGCTGTCACTGTAGCAGGCATAGCCGGATGGGACTTGTAGTCCCATCGGACGAAGCCTGCCTACACATAGACCCACACACACACACACAGCTCTGCAGACACACACAGATGCACACAGACACACACACATTCTCCGCACACACATAGTCTCCGCCTACACACATTCTCTGCACACACACACAGTCTTTAGAGCCTATGATGAGTCATAGCCTATAACTCATCTATGAAAAGCCACAACCAAGAAGGCTGTAGCATTACTGTGATTGGCTAACATGCTGCGAGGGAGATCCAAATATTGCGAGGTGAGAGTGAAATGCTCGCTATGTTTCGAGTACCGCATTACTCGCCGAGTACCGAATACTTGCAAGTATACTCGCTCATCCCTATTGATAAGCTTAATAGATCAGGAATAAATCATTTGTGTGTCTCTGTGCAGCATCTACAGCAGGCTGCTTCTCTCATACACAGACACAGGAAAACAGGAAATACAGTCACATGCTCTCCCTGAGTGAGCCTCTGGAAGTTTTTTTTTAAACTTTATAAACAGCATACAAATCTAGCAACTAAACACTCATAGACAGGAATGGAGTTGTTGCACCCAACATTTTCCAACAGTAAGGTTTTCTCTCTTCTCCCCCATGTGTATTTTTACAAGCAATTAGAAGCTTTCGTCTATTGAAACTTGCGAAAATATATTTGCTGTGAATATGCAATTTGCCTCTTCAGAGAGGAAGAGGACTTGAACTCTATAGCGCCACATGTTGGAAGCAGCAATCCTACAAGTCACTATCGACCCTTTAATGAATCTTGCAATGTAACTCGAGATATAAGCCAAATCAGAATTTAAATTTTTAGACATGGTGTTTCGAAGTATTGCCCCTCATCAGTGCAAAGTATGAGAACTGATTTGGCTAGGTGAGAGGCTCTGGACTGAGGTCTTATGGGTAACGTTACTCCTTGTGGAGAGTGACATACCGACTGGCATACAACTATAAGGAAGCTTATTCGCCTTGCAATGCTTCTCTGGGAAATTTAATATGCAAATTGCCTGTTCAGAGAGGACTTGAACTCTATAGTGCCGCCTCTTGGAAGAAGCAATCCTACAAGTCATTATCGACCATTTAACGAGTCTTGCAATATGATTAAGGATATAATTTTGGGGGAAAATTCAGCAATGTAGGCAAATTTGCAGTTCAAAAGATTCACTCACCCCTACTTACTTATTCTTGTTAAGAAGGTCTTATCATTTCCAAATCCTTGTGATCCACTTTTGTAATTTTCATATATAATATACTGTAATAGGAAATTCTTGAAATTCAAACTAACATTTTTGTTTTTGTGTTTTCGTTTTTTGCTCCCCTTCTTCCCAGAGCCATAACTTTTTTATTTTCCATCAATATGGTCATGTGAGGGCTTGTTTTTTGCAGGACGAGTTGTACTTTTTAATGACACCATTGGTTTTACCATGTCGTGTATTAGAAAACGGGAAAAAAATTCCAAGTGCGCTGAAATTGCAAAACAAGTGCAATCTCACAGGTGTTTTTTGTTTGGCTTTTTTGCTAGGTTCACTAAATGCTAAAACTGACCTGCCATTATGATTCTCCAGGTCATTATGAGTTCATAGACACCAAACATGTCTGGATTCTTTTTTATCTAAGTGGTGGAAAAAAAAAAAAAACTTTGCTAAAAAAAAAAATTGTGCGGCTATTCCGGGCACATGTCAGCTGTTCAAAACAACTGACATGTCGCGGGAAAGATGTGGGCTCACCACCGGAACCGACATTAAAGGGAGGGAGTCCGACATCACCGTAAATGTACGCCTGATATCGGAACGAGTTAACAACACTAAATCCCATTGCAATATATGTATTTTCTATATGAGTTTTCTTATTGCACATTTGCTTTTCTATTATTGAGAAAATCAGACCATCATAACTATCATGTGGATAGATGGAGAGAGGGGGCACTTTCTGCTACCACATTGGACCCACAGCACCCCATCTTGGGGAAGCCAACTGGTGGTCATTGTAGCCCAGATCCTAACAATGGCTCTTGTGTCTAGCACCTTAGGGCTCTCTGCCAGAGCGAGGGTCTAATAAAATACCTGTCAGTTTTATAAAATGCCATTTTTATGTGTATTCTAATAATGAATTACCTATGTTATATTTACTGTCATATAGTATGCATTATATGTAGGAGTTTAGCATTGTAATTTGTACATTGCACAGAGTGCTGCTTCATAAATGTATTTGAAGGCTTTAATTTGAGTAGGTTGATTTGGTGAAATATAGTTTATTCATTTACTATTTATTATGCTTTTTCTTGTATAGCACCATCATATTCTGCAGCGTTTTATATACATCATCGTCACTGTCCCCATCGGGGCTCACAATCTAAATTCCCTATCAGTATGTCTTTGAAATATGGGAGGAAACTGGAGAACCCGGAGGAAACCCGCACAAACACGGGAGAACATACAAACTCCTTGCAGATGTTGTCTTTGGTGGGATGCTGAATGCAAAACAATCCAGAAATCAGTAGAAAAAAAATAACATATCAGAAGCATGTAAGTGGTTACACAACCGTATAAAAAATCATCCAAATTTAATCCAGAAAATAACGGGTGTTTTTTTTTTGCTCTGTATTGTCATCCGCATACCCTCCATATACCATCTGGATGCCATTTATATTTTTTATATCAAGAGTGATTAAAATTTTCAAGACCAAAAACAGTTTGCTTTGTTAATAATTACAATTTATCTGTAAAAATCAGCTGCTGTACAGTACATACAGTTTATCTAAGTTTTATTGTGCACCAACTTGAATGGAAGAGACCAGTGCATGCTGCAGTTTTGTTTCATGCGCAAAATTCAGGGCTCGTTCTCAACTACAGTATTTTCGTGAGTGCCGCCCATGAAAAAAAAAACAGATTGCATTTGGACCAAAGTTATTTAATGGACAGTGCAGATGAGCGATTTTTTTTTTTCACTGACCGAATCTGCGCGTAAAAAAATCAGAACAGGCGTTTGTCTTACGTAAATTGGAGGAGCGTTGCCCATTCATGTCTACCGGTGCGCAAAAAAAAAATCAAATGCCATATGGAACCACGGTGTAGCATCTGATCTTTCCAGATATATTGCAATTCTGTAATAAAGGAAACTGTAAATGGTCATTGTAAATTATTAACAGCTGCTGCAGGAAAAAAAAAACGGATTGAGAAAAAATCATTGGAGTTTTCTCGATGAAACTGAACGATTTTTTTAAACGCTCTTGTGAACCTGTGTAAAAAAAAAATGTCACCTGAGCAGCCTAATTGGAGAATATTGGAGTTAGTGCTGTGATGTGATGTCAATTTTTTTCCCTGGACAGCACTCCAACCAAAAATAAGGATGTGTGAATGAGCCAAAAAAGTGACCCAGACCTGGCATGAAACTAATGCAGATTTTTTTCCTTCATCATCCCATGCAACGGAAAGGAATCTGTGAATTATTATTATTATTTTTTATTATTCTAATGATCTATCACTTATGTGTTGTACAAAACACATGTAAAACAATATACAGGCAGAATTTCAGTGTAAACACAACTTTATTTGTAGTGATGTCTGTGCATTATGGATAGTAATAATTGCAGAATGTATATTATAATATCTCTGTAGACCATCATATTGTTCTTGGGGAGACAGGCATGTTCCAATTGATTTGCATTAACAACATAGTTCACCACAGCTCAAAGCCCCTGCATTATACATTGTAAAGTCAGTATCAAAGTCTACATTAAAATCTGGGATCTGATAAAATGTGTATTTTCTGCAGCAGATTACTTTGATGCAAAAATTCGACCCAAAAAAAATCCAACTCGTCTACAAAGGTCTCAAACATATATTTTGACCTCTAATATGCTGAACAATGCTGAACCATATAGTATGCTGCTTTGTCGGCCACATGTTCTAGGAGGGGGTCATATCTGTGCAGTCAATGTAATATTGCTCTGAAATATAATCAGATTCATGACTCCAACATATACCGATGCGGAGCTCATATGGGTCTGAATGGTGAATAGTTTCTTCAGACTTCAATATTACTATAAGGCATGCAGAATAAAAAACCCTCCGTACATTGCATATTTCATTATGTGTGCCCTTGTGACAAATCCATAGAGTAGTAATATTGATTCTACAATGTGGACCTTTATACATATAGGCATAATATAGGTGAAAAAGACCCTCCTGTGAAACTGCCCTCACTCTGCTGACCCCAGAAAGGTCAAATGCGATTCATTGTCTGGGCATGTGTGTGTATGAAAGGCTGGCATCTGCAAAATGTGCTGCACTTAGCCAAACACCTACTATTAGAGGAGACTGTCAAAGCCAGCTTTACTGACAGCTGCTTCCAGCTCACAATGCAGAGCATGGCAATCCTTCCATGCACAGGCGCCCCCATACCCCCGAACTATGGCGGCCCCTGCACCATCGCAATGTCAGGTGTTTCTAAAAACAATAACCTGCTAACTCAGGATAGAAATAGTATATGTTTAGTAATATTCCGCTCTGCAGAGGTTTACACGTTTATCTGTAAGATTAATACTAGATGAATGCCAATCCAGTGTGTGATATATACAGTATGTGGAGATATGCATGTAGATATAGTTATGAGATGGATAGATATTAGCTAAATAGATGATTGATAGATAATAGATATTAGATGGATAGATAAAAGATATGTGATAGATAGATAGATATTAGATGGATAGATAATAGATGTGAGATAGATAGATATTAGATGGATAGATATTAGATAGATAGATAGATAGTATAGATAGATAGATAGATTAGATAGATAGATATTAGATGGAGATATAGATGAGATAGATAGATAGATAGATAGATATGAAATAGATATTAGATGAGATAGATAGATAGATATTAGATTAGATAGCTAGATAGATAGATATGAGATAGATAGATAGATAGATAGATAGATAGATAGATAGATAGATAGAGATAGATAGATATGAGATAGATGATGAGATAGATAGATATTAGATGAGATAGATAGATATGAGATAGATAGATAGATATAGATAGATAATAGATAATGATAGATAGAATGATATGAAATAGATAGATATTAGATGAGATAGATAGATATTAGATAGATAGATAGATATGAATAGATAGATAGATAGATAGATAGATAGATAGATAGATAGATAGATAGTAATATGAAATAGATAGATATTAGATGAGATAGATAAATAGATATTAGATTAGATAGATAGATATAGAGATAGATAGATAGATAGATAGATAGATAGATAGATAGATAGATAGATAGATAGATATATAGATAGATAGATAATAGATAGATAGATAGATAGATAGATAGATAGATAGATAGATAGATAGATAGATAATTAGATAGATAGATAGATAAATAGATAGATAGATAGATAGATAGATAATGAGATAGATAGGATGATAGAGATAAATAGGTGTAGATATGAGATAATAGGTGTGAATAGATAAAAGTGAATAGATAGAATAGATAGATATTAGATAGATAGATAGATATAGATAGATAGATAGATAGATAGATAGATAGATATGAGATACATAGATATGAGATACATAGATAGATAGAGGGATAGATAATTTCTAATTTATAAATCTTGCTTCTTGTATATTGTACTGGATTCTTTATTGTATTACATTTTCTGTTAAAATTGCGATTTCAGTCAGTGTCAATGGCAATTAATGGGATCAGTGTCTGTTCTCATTTCTCTCGCCCTAAAATCACTCTGCACCCGATAAGGGGCGCTGCTGAGTCACTGCCCTGTCCTGATATGGGGATTAGGAAGCCTACAGTAGAACTTTACCGGGGTCTACCCATTACCGATTATCATAGTGTATTTTACAGGTCACAAGGGCTGCCTTACATTTCTCCTTCCAAATAGCTGTTAGTTTGCACCGGTTTCTTCTGTTCCTTATTGTTCATAGTTAAGGCTGACTTTTCGTTAGAGACATAAATCCGGGGACAATTACCTGATGCTTTGTATGGATTAGTTGCCGCACCTACTAACGCTGCTAGTGTGAACAGAAGAAAGGCGAGCATTCAGGTGCTGACATCCTGAGCGCCTAGCAAACAGGCGACTAATAAACTGCAGAGACAGATCCTTTCTAAATCAATCATCCCTGATGTCAGACACCCACATCAGAATACGTCTTATTTATGACTGCCACTGGACAGTATGGAGGCATAAGACGTCTGAACCTCTGGACTTTAAAGGACTGAAACATTCTGGAATAGAGCGAAAAAGAGATGACGAAAAAAAGGAGAAAAAGAAGAATATTTGTATATTGATGGCAGGATAGGAGCCGGATAGACATGGTGAGAGATAACAGCTGGAATTAGCTGGAATACTAGGAGGAAGAGAAGAGGGAGACAAAAAGAAAGAAAAAGTGTCAGGAGAGAAATCTAGAAAGCTAGAAATGGAAAAGACGGAGAGAAGGGAGACAAGGGAGAAGAGATGGAAAGAGACAGGCTAAAATCAAACAGGACCGGAGATAATGGAGAGGAGAATCATATGTAGGGAAAAGTAGGGGAGAAAGGTAAAATGGAGAAAACAGAAAAATGTACAGTCAAGTGTTAATAAAATGCAAAAAAAAATAGGAAAAGGAAAACCAGAGAGATACCGGACAAAGAACGGAGAAATAGTCAGGAGAGCAAGAGAAGGAAGGGAAGGAGAAAATAAAGGAAGAAATATGAGAGCAATAAGAATGGAGCAGGTGATGAAGAGACAGGAGAAGAAGCCATGGAGAGGGGAGAGATAGCAGGGACAGAGAGCAGGAGAGATGGCGAGCGCTGCTCTCTATTCTGGAAGAGCAGGGAATGAGGAGAGGAGGAGAGCATCACAGACAGGAGAAAGAGAGGAAGGAAGGAAGGAGGGAGATCCTGAGATCCAGAGAATAGACACGAGAGGCCTGAGCTCCACCTCCAGCTTACAGCGTCCCAGCTGCTCTCAAACCAACTGCTCAATTCTATTCACTGTCGAGGCTGAACAAAAAAGTGGCTATTTATTAGACTACTTGTTTGGTATTGTTCCCTGCCACACAAAAGACGTTTCATTATGTTAGGAAAAAAGGCCTCCTTTTTCCAGAGAGAGAAACAATAACTTGAAATTGTCTTCAAAGTCTTTACTATCAATAATAAATTTCATTTTCTTGTCTCCCTGCCTTGCAGTGTATGTGTGTAGCCAGGCACTGCGCTTGGGGAGCTCTGTCGGGGCTGGTGCCTGATCCAGGGGAGATTGAGAGAGGGACATAGCTAAGGAGCACTATATATATACATGAGAGCTAGACCTATATACTGCTGTAGAGCTGGTGTCCAGAACACTTTATATTCTAGATGACGCTCATGACTGCCTATGGGGAAGATGACCTGCAAGAGGTGGACTGTAAGTCTCGCATTTCTTACCCTTTGGGTGTGTTATTTGTGTGATCGGGTTATCAGCTGTTTTTGTTCTTGTCTGTGCTAAAATAGGTTTTGTGGAGCTATGCATGTGCACATTGGGGTATAGGGGGAGTTGTGGGGTGAAGTGATGCTTTTGGAGGCTACATAGAGGGGGGCATAAGGGGAGGTGTCAATACACTCAACCAGCTTCTTATAGTACTGCTTGCGGTGCATAATGGATGGATGGGAGCTTTGCTTGCTGGGGTCGAATACTCAGCTTATTCTCTAGCTTCTGCTATAGGGGCAACTTACTTTAAAAATTAGTAAATTGGATGCATATAACTGGGCAATTCACTATTATCATTTGCATACACATTATATATATATATATATATATATATATATATATATATATATATATATATATATATATATTTATATAAAAGTTCGACTATATATTGGAATCACACAGATACCTGCTGGCTGGGACGCTGTGGTACGAACTGCTCATATTTCATTGTAACCTTACAGCAGTCGGTGCCTATATTTAGTGATAATGCTGCATTATTGTGAATATAGGGTAGACTACACCCTTGGTGTGACATGATATTCTCATTCTGACTAATTAAGTAAAATGATGAGGCCCTTCAATCAATCAATAAGTGCAGATAAAGACGCTCTTAATTATCGGATGTATAATAAGGACTCATCGTATAACTCATTGTCATTTCTGTATATAGGTATGCAGAAATATCTAAAATATATATATACACATATTTGTGTTTATAAGTGTATATATGCACATCTATTTATCTTATCTATTACATATATATAATAGAGAGATAACAAATAAATAGATGTGCAATATAATATATATATATATGTATACATATATATAGATATAGATATATCTATCTATCTATACAATAGATAGATATAATATATATATATTAATATTATATAATATAGATATATATATATATGTGTGCTTTTGTATCAACAGGCTGGGCAGTTATTGATTTGGATGGCTGAGGTTCTCCCAAACCTTTGGAGAACAGCTGTTTAAAGTGATAGCGCTCCAAGTCAATTAACCCATTAAGATTTTTCTTTCATTTACAGCTAAGAGTCAAAACTAGAGAGGATTTATTATGTACTTTTGTACTTTTTTTCACTTCATTTCACTTAATAGAGCTATATTACTTCAGCCAGAATTTAGAATGCATATATTCATTTCAGTAAGATGATGATGATGATGATGATATTAATCAAAATATCCCGGAAAGTTTTAGTTTCTGGCAATCATTTAATGCAGATCGGTAGATATTACAGATGTGGATGGTAGAGCCCGGTGTAGCATAGATCTAGCTGACAGGTAGTGTGGATGCAGGCGATCCTGCTGTCGGGAAGTGCTGACTGCAAATGACTCGTTAAATTTCGGTGATAACGAAGTATTATAAAATAAAGCGACCAAGGCTCATGGTGCAATATTAGTAATTCACAAGTGGCAGCAGTAGTAGCCGCTTCTTTTGGGGGAGGCATATCAGGAAGATTACTGGGCGTTCTGGCATGTAAAAACTGCACCTGTCTGTCGCATAGAGGCACAGAACTGCACCCTACAAAGGATTAAAATCATGTACCAATTTGCTTGAGTAGGGAATGTAGAAAGCAGGGATTTTTAATACGCAGACGCTAATAATGTTGCTGTAATTTTTTGCCGTATTTAACATAGGAAATATATGAGAACGTGTGTTAATGTGTATATACTATGTACATATATATATATATATGTATATATATATATATACATATATATATGTGTGTATATATACACGCAAAACTAGCATATGGCAGCAAATAATAGAGGAATGGATAAGATAAATAAGCATAGTCAATATACAGATATAAACATTCACTCTTATTTATTCTTTAGAGAAAGCACTGACTTTTTAGGCATTAATTTTATGTATATATATATATATATATATATATATATATGTATATATATATGCATATATATATTTAAATATATGTGTGTATATATATTTATATTTATGTGTGTGTGTATATATATATATATATATATATATATATATATATATATATATATCAGTTATGTGATAGTGAGGACCGGAGAACTGTCGGGTTTGAACTAGTGTCAGGGTGATGTTTTAATCTGCTTGTAAAGTGTATTAAAGGAGTAGATGTAATTTGGATGAGAGGAGAGATTGGAGTGGGATGATCCTCTCCCTCTCCTGTGAACCCCATGTCATGTTTCTCCTGTTTGAAGTCAGTGCAGTTAATGTAATTTGCAGGAGCAGGGATGGCCTGGAAGTAGAGAGAACGAGGTAGCCTCATTTTTCGTGTGTATAATTCCAAGTGACTTGTCTTCTGCTTCAGAATAATCACTTTTCTATTTAGTCTAATGAGGAGCAGGGGAAATATTTACTGCTGCATATGTTTGAGTGGCACCTATCTCCCAGGATTTATCATCTTTTGTTACACATGAAATACTACACTTAACTTGTACAAAAAAGAGCCCCCCACCCCCATTACCAAAACACTACAGTCTATACTTCCACTACATAGAAAGCCATTAATCTAATTGTAACCGATGGCTCCCGTCCTAATGTATTGTTGTCACGAGAAATATTCATCTGAAGAATATTTCCTTGTGCATCATATGTAACAACTGTGACATCTTAAGTAATCATGCAAAAAGCCACCTTCTGCATTTCAGTTAAATTGGAATTCCTTTACTACTGTATGATTTACATTATTATTTTACCATTATATGAAGCCATCATCAATTATTCCAGATAATGCTAACTAATAGCTAAAAGTAATTGTTAACCCATCACTGCAATGAAGGAAAATGAAAACAAAGTGCATGCATTCGTTATAGTAAGGATGACTTCATTTTCAATTAAATAACAATAATTTAATATGTCTAATGAATGAATATGGTTATTTTTTAACGTAAGGTAGATATAGGAAGATATAATGTGTAATGTAAGCTAGTTATAACATCAAATAACACGGTGTTTATTAATGTGATAGAAGTCAGTCCCTAATTTGCTCTTTCCCCCTAGTTATTTTTCAGATGATAATGATTTTTATAATTTTTAATATTTTTATTAGGTAGTGGATGGAAGCATTATGTCGTTGCTTGTAATATAGTCGCATAAAAGTGACATATATTGTCATTTGTTACATTTGGGATAGCTTTTAGGATTGTCGGAGAGTTTGCAGCCAATATGCCCAGTGCTTGCAGATATTCGTGGTGATGAGAAAGAAACAGATTACAAGGTGGATGCTTTCTTGTCCCTCTATGTCTTTCCATTCACCAACGAAGGGGCTCCCACACAGCTTGAGTATTGACGTGTCTCCCCGTTGTTAACCCAATTAGAGAATTCATCAAGACCTGTATTGAATGATCTCTCTCCATACAGTATCAGCATTAGGCTAATTAAAAGCTATAATGTCTGATATAATGATTAAATCGTTAGCTCTGCTGTAGGGAAGCGAGATTTTATTTTCTCTTCAATTAGAAGCTGATTGAGGTTTACAGAGCAGGTCAGCTGTGAAATCTGAATTATATGTGTGAGTATGGCTCACAGGGTGAGACTGTGGAGGAACCCTCCATCCCTCCACAAGATACACGACCTACACACAACTCTTTCATCTTTCCATGGATTCTAGTTTTATTGCACAGGACAATACACTCCCAATTAATCAAAAGTAGCTGACAAGCCACTATTACTAAATCGTTGTCATCACTTGTGCTCCTTGTGACACCCAGTTGGATTGGGCAATGTTCGGACTTATAGCACTGCAAGTTCCATTATTATCTGCCTCTTGTAACCTCAAGGTGCTTACAACAAAATAATTTCATGATTACATTTTGGGAATCTTTCATTTATGTTGAAAATGTTAGTAGGGTAAATAAATGCATTGTTCACATTGGCTTCGTATAAACCGTATGCAGTCTGATGCTGGTCAGGGTCATCAGCAGTAATATCCAGCAGACGGCGATCACACTCTTTGGAGAGAGGGTTTCTGACAAAGGGGAGAGTGGGTGCTGTGCCCTCGAAAGGGCTCTGTATTTGCTCATGGAAGAAAGCTTATAAAGTGGGTTCATGTTAGGGACCCCAGAAGCAAAGGAAGCATAAGAATCCTATTGGGACATTGAGGAGTTTGAGCAAGTGTCTGAAACATGAGTTCCACACTCCAGGCTCTCCTTGGGGGGCACTGGATGCATCTGGCACTGTTCTCCCCTACACTATATCTCTCTAGATGTGCTACACATGCTGGAAAGATGAGTTACAGGAGCACCTTCAGCAGTGACCACCTACTACAAGGGCTGGTTAGAACTCATTGCACAGACTTCTCTAGTGCTGTCAACTGTGGGGCTAAAAGCTGGAGACCACTGTGGAAGGACAGACTACGA
The DNA here is from genome assembly GCA_033576555.1 of Oophaga sylvatica. Classification (NCBI taxonomy): domain Eukaryota; kingdom Metazoa; phylum Chordata; class Amphibia; order Anura; family Dendrobatidae; genus Oophaga; species Oophaga sylvatica. Next base: position 241,015,213 of record JARQOD010000002.1, on the reverse strand, counting down.
GCTTTCATGTTCTTACTTTTTCTGTAGTAGTTGTTATTGCTCTTTATGAGCTGTGTCAAGCACAGAGCCAGCAATCCTGGCGATGACGAGCAATTTATCTGCTGGTTCTAGGGCGATCTCCAGAGAAGCAGAGCACCCACAGGTAACAGGCAGAAGCGGCTGGGAGTCTAGTGCCACAGTCTGTCTCTTATCACTGTTGCGACCTGTGCTGGAGAAGTGACTCCTCTGCTGTCTCTATTGTGTGGAGAGGTAGGAGAGGTAGGCGGCCTCTGGAGGAGGGGTGGGGGGCTGCTACTGGGAAGAAATGTGCTGCGCATGGTGGGGCTACAGAATCCAAAAGGTGAACAATTCATGTCAATACCATTGTGTGTATTCTGATCCACTCTGTACAGACTCCACCAGGTCCACTATTCATATGGTATGGTGGGAAGGTGGGACATAGTTCCTAATTTCAAGGTGTGGGTAAGTTATAAGGAAAATATAATTAATATATATATGTCTCTATGAATCCAGTCCAAGATGGATGGATGGATGGAGGGATATGGGATAGATAGAAAGATAGATGGATAGATAGATAGATAGATAGATAGATAGATAATGATAGAATAGATAGATAGATAGATAGATATGAGATAGATAGATAGATAGATAGATAGATAGATAGATAGATAGATAGGTAGATAGATAGATATGAGATAGATATGATAGATAGATAGATAGATAGATAGATAGATGATAGATATGGGAGGGATAGATAGATAGATAGATAGATAGATAGATAGATAGATAGATGATAGATATGAGATAGATAGATAGATAGATAGATAGATAGATATGGATAGATAGATAGATAGATAGATAATGATAGATAGATATGAGATAGATAGATATGAGATAGATAGATATAGATAGATAGATAGATAGATAGATAGATAGATAGATAGATAGATAGATATGGGATAGATAGATAGATAGATAGATAGATAGATAGATAGATAGATAGATAGATAGATATGGATAGATATGGATAGATAGATAATAGATATGGGATAGATAGATAGAAAGATAGATAGATAGATAGATAGATAGATAGATAGATAGATAGATAGATAGATATGCGATAGATAGATATGGGATAGATAGATAGATAGATTAGATAGAATAGATAAAAGCGATTGCATATTAGATATGAGATAGTATGAGATTAGATGTGGATAGATAGAAGATAGATAGATAGATAGATAGATAGATAGATAGATAGATAGATAGATATGAGATAGATAGATAGATAGAGATAGATAGATAGATAATAATATATGGATAGATAGATAGATATGGATAGTAGATAGATAGGATAGATAGAAGAGAGGAGAGAGATAGAGAGAGAAGAATGAGAGTAGAAGAGAGAGAGATAGATAGATAGATAGATAGAAGATAAATAGATAGATATGGGATAGATAGATAGATAGATAGATAGATAGATAGATAGATAGATAGATATGGGATAGATAGATATGGATAGATAGATAGATAGATAGATAGATAGATAGATAGATAGATATGGGATAGATAGATAGATAGATATGGATAGATAGATAGATAGATATGGGATAGATAGATAGATAGATAGATAGATAGATAGATAGATATGGGATAGATAGATAGTAGATATGGATAGATAGATAGATAGATATGGGATAGATAGATAGATAGATATGGGATAGATAGATAGATAGATAGATAGATAGATAGATAGATAGATAGATAGATAGATAGATATGGGATAGATAGATATGGATAGATATGATAGATAGATAGATAGATAGATAGATAGATATGGGATAGATAGATAGATAGATAGATGGATAGATAGATAGATAGATATGGATAGATAGATAGATAGATAGATAGATAGATAGATAGATAGATAGATAGATAGATAGATATGGGATAGATAGATATGATAGATAGATAGATAGATAGATAGATAGATATAGATAGATAGATAGATAGGATAGATAGATAGATAGGTAGATAGATATGGGATAGATAGATAGATAATAGCTGGGTCAATAATTTGGCTATGTAGAAAAAATGCACAAAAAGAGACAACTCAGCGAGTATATATATATACACACCCTATACTACGGTTGTGTGTTTGTCATTGATATTATATGAATTCCACCCCTAAGTTGCCGGACTTTTGCTGCCAGGCACTGGCACCTTGGTGCTGGTTCCGGCTTCTTCTCTGGATCTGCTCCTGTGAGTGATTGGTTGAATGGAATGAATCTTTTCCGCCATGTTTTGTGATTTTTGTTGGCCCCGAGATCAGGTGCATTAGGGGCGAGCTGCTCTCTTCACAGATTACACTGAGAAGTGGATTATAGGCAGCAGCCCCCCGCCCCCCACAGAGATATTATCAGAGTGGTGGCAGAGGATCCTTGATGGATGATTGACACATGTGAGACTGTCCCTCTCCTGTCACTTAGCAACTACTTCCACCTGCTCCCGCGTCCCCTCACACCTGACCTCTCCGCTGCACTGCGACCTGGGCGACACTTCCCGGAGCCTCCTGCTCTGCAGAATGGCGCAGTGCTCGCCTCTCGTTAGTAACCTGAGTGACGGTGATGTGGGGGCATTGCACAGGTGTGGCAGATACCAGGGCAGTGAGAAGCCCCTCTGCCGGCAGCAGGTCGCATATCCCCCTTGCTCCGGTACAGTTCCCTCTGTGACGTCACGGCCGGTGTCCCGCTAATCACCCCCAGCCCCTGTACCCGCGGTGTGTGACACGCGGGTCCTGTGCCCGCCCCCTTCTCCCTGGCACAGCCCTCCCCTCCCCGCCGGCCGCCGGCCTCCCATTGGCCAAGGCAAAATCATTTAATGGCAGGCGGCGTGCGGGGTATGGCTGCTGTTTGCTGCCTCCAGTGTCTCATGCCGCCGGCTGCTGCATCCTAGAGAGACTGGAGCTGTGATTCCGGAGCCCCCGGCCGGCACCGTGTGTGAGGACTGTGTGCTGTGGAGCTGTGAGACCGCCCTGCACCTGCCGTGCCCTGCACCTGCCGATGCTTCATGCCCGCCCCGGACACTGAGCTCCTCAGAAGCGGTGACGGAGTGAGTAGAGAGGAGCCGGCCGCACACTCCTCCGCCTTCCACCTGTTGTGTCTCTCTCCGCAGCCGCGGCGACACTGACTGGGAGCAGAAAGTTTTGCCAGAGTTGTCTCTCCGCCCAGAACTGATGCTCCGGTCCCGTGTCTGCTCAGCAGCACAGTAGCCGCACGTCCCAGCCGAGGAGCAGAGAGGTGCCGCCGCCGCACCGTGTGCCAGTCCTGTGGAGAGACCCCCAGACAGCAGTGTGAATGTACAGCATGATGATGGAGACGGACTTGCACTCCCCCGGGTTCAGCCCCCCAATAACACGGGGCAGGCCGGGGGAGGAGGGGGGAACAAGGCCAGCCAGGACCGGGTGAAGCGGCCCATGAACGCCTTCATGGTGTGGTCCCGGGGGCAGCGGAGAAAGATGGCGCAAGAGAACCCCAAGATGCACAACTCGGAGATCAGCAAGCGGCTGGGGCCGAGTGGAAAGTCATGTCCGAGGCGGAGAAGAGACCCTTCATCGACGAGGCCAAGAGGCTGCGAGCGCTGCACATGAAGGAGCACCCGGATTACAAGTACCGGCCCCGGCGCAAGACCAAGACCCTGCTGAAGAAGGACAAGTACTCCCTGGCTGGGGGGCTGCTGCACGCCGCCGGCGGGGGGCACATGGGGGTCGGTCTGAGCCCTGGCGGGGCTCTGGCGGAGGAACGGTGGGAAGTGGTGGCACAGGTGGCGTGGTGGTGCAGCGCCTGGAGAGCCCGGGCTCAGGGGCGTCCTCCGGGGCCGGAGGATACGCGCACATGAACGGATGGGCTAACGGGCTTACCCGGCTCTGTGGCCGCCGCGGCGGCTGCCGCCATGATGCAAGAGGCGCAACTCGCATATAGCCAGCAGCAGCACCCCGGCAGCGGGGACACCACCCGCACCACCCGCACCATCCGCACCACCACCCGCACCACCACCCGCACCACAACCCCCCTCCGCACCCGCCGCCTCCCCCACAGCCCATGCACCGCTATGACATGAGCGCCCTGCAGTACAGCCTGCTGCCCGGGCGCAGAGCTACATGAGCGCCTCGCCCTCCAGCTACGGGCGCTGAGCTACCCGTCCAGCCAGCAGCAGCACCAAGCCTCCCCCTCCTCCGCGGTGTCCTCCGCCTCCCTCAGCGCGCTGGGCTCTCTGGTGAAGTCGGAGCCCAGCGTCAGCCCTCCTGTCACCGGAGGAGGCTCGCACGGCCGGCCGCCCTGCCCGGGGACCTGCGCGAGATGATCAGTATGTACTTACCCAGCGGGGGGAGGCCGGAGACCCGGCGGCGGCGGCGGCAGCGGCGGCGGCGGCAGCGGCGGCAAACAGCAGACTGCACAGCTTACCCCAACACTACCAGGGGGCAGCCAGCACGGGGGTCAACGGCACCGTGCCCCTCACACACATCTGACAGGACAGAGACTGCAGTCACCGGGCAGAGGGACTATCCAGTGCCGCCTGGCATCACAGCGCACCTGCCCCCTCCGTGTGACCGCTGCCCACAACTTCACACTCGTTTCCTTTTGTACAGAAATGTTTTCCTGTTTTGTTTATTGTAAATAATATTAATAATATTGGAGAGCTGGAGACTGAAGGAAATACTATTTCTCCCCTTTCTCTGACAGATGAGGGGTCCGGAGGGTTCTGTACAGTATTTATCAGTTCTGTAGCATAGCAGCGGATACTTTTTTATTTAGTTTTTTTTAATTTCTGTGTCTATTTTTCGTTTCTTTGGTTCCGATCCCGTACGTGACGCTGATTATTTATGGCTCTAGAGTTTCCTCCATTTTATTATTCGTTTCTTCTTTTTTTTTGTAAGTGTTGTTTCATTTTTTTTCTTTTTATGATTTCTTGTACATTACTGGTGAAACCTTTTTCTTTATATTCTAGTCTGTGCGGATTCCTATGGTGTACATAGTTTATTAAACGTCTTCTCTGCTTTAAAAAGAAAAAAACTAAAGTCATCGGAAAGATGAGGTGAATTTTAAGCAAAATAAATTTTCAATTGAAAAAGAACTAGATGTTTTTTTTTTTCCTATTGAATGTGTTTTCCCTCAGATACTGGATGTGGTCATTGGAATGATTGATTCGAATTGATCGGCGTCACAAATTAAAATGTACAAATTACATATTTTTGTCCTATTATTTGATGATGAATTAAAATCAGTGTATCCTTATAACAAAATACTGCACTCCATTTTCCTCAGTAATGATAATATAATATTTAATGCCATCTTGTCATGAGAATCCAGTTCTGGATCTTATTAAGGAGATTCCTTTAGTTGCAGGAGAAAAGTTGAATGGTTCAGGAATGTCCCCACTAATTAGAAGCCAGGATCTGTTGTGTAATGACTGTTTTATTTTATTTTGTGGACTATTGGAGGGAAGTTTTTGTTTATCTTGATAAATAGAACAGGGCTGATAGTTTGGCAAAAATTGTGTAATAAAGCTGAAGGAACCGGATCTGTTGTGATCGCACAGTTCTGCTCTGTTCTAGTATTATACATGGCCCATCTACAGACAGATTGTCCTGGCTGAGCCTAAACATTTCCTTCTAGAAGCCTCAATCATGTTCTCCCTTACGGTGCCCACCAAACAGCCCCTATCTGCACTCAGCCCATTGTAATTACCGCACTAATCACTGACCCTTTTGAGTCTTGTTGGCTTTTTTTGAGCTTCGTTAAACCCATTGCAACATTTTCATTAACACTTCTATTAATTTAATGATGTCATAATTAAGCTCAATTAAAGCTGAACTTCTACATGTTCTACTTGCAGATATGCCTAGGTGCAGGTTAACAAATTGTATTACAGGGTTTTCTTTAATAATATATGGATAGTTATATGCTCTGTATATATATATATATATATATATATATATATATATATATACATATACTCTCGCTTTCTCTCTCTTTATATATGTACATGTAGTCATATACTCTACATATATATTAAATTACTTGATTTCCTTGTTATTAATGTTATACAGATTGAATACACTGTTGATTGTATGTATTCAATCCAATTGGGTATAAGATTAAAATACTTGATTTTTTGTTATTAATGTTGTTATACAGGCTGTATTCACTGCAGATTGTATGTACTATATATAATATATATAATATATATATATATATATAATATACATATATATATGTATATAATAATATATACATATATATATATATATATATAATATATATATAATATATATAATATGTCTGCTAATGATAATAATAAATTGCCCAGTTATATGCATCCAATTTACTAACATTGTTAAAGTAAGTTGCCCCTTTGCCCTATAGCAGAGGCTATCTATCTATCTATCTATCTATCTATCTATCTATCTATCTATCTATCTATCTATCTATTTATTATCTATCTATCGCAGCGAATACAGCTTGTATAACATTAATAACAAAGAAATCAAGTATTTTAATCTAATACTCAATCGGTCTGTTTCTTGGTGTACCAGCAGTTTTCTGAATTTCTGCTGAGAGTCTTGATATCAGATGTGGAGAGAATATGATTCGTGCCCAGTATAAATCAGCCATCATTCTTATGTCAGGCATTTCCATGTATTGCTGGAATGCAGAATAATTACCAAAATTGCATGGAGGGGAATGAGTGTTCTACTGAGAAATTACCTGTGACAAAGATGACAGTCAGAGCTGAATGTGGAGAGTACATCTAGAATTTGGGGCCTCCCTAAAATAACAGCCACCATCGAGGGTTAGCTACATGTGAGATATTTCGCAATGTATGTTTATTTACAAGTTGGAGCCCAATACCCAATGTTATTAATACAGATTAATCGCCATTTTAATGCTATGCTCATGCACTGCTATGTGACCACTGGGGTTTGATATTTTGCCTTGTTTATAGGAAAGAGCTTAGTTTTGCACAATCTGATTCCTTTGGCTTCTTAGTGTTCTTGTCATAAAATCAGATGTATTTTTCTTTATTGGTATTTACTTTATATAGGAAGAATCTTAATCATTAGACACAGGGAGAAAGGACATGATTTTGTGTAGATCTCAAATTGTTGGAGAGTCCTCAGGCTGGTGACAGGTTGTGCAGCCCAGTGTCTGTGCAATGTGTCAGTAGAGATTAAGATGAATAGGAGTGGGCATGGGGCACAGTGTTTTGTATTTTCACAGAGTGGGATTAATGCACACAAGTCCTGACCCCGGGGTCATCGGAGAGTCAAACTCTTTTACGATCACCTAGTGGAAAAGAAAGATCTCAGAGAACATTGTCAACAAGTGAATCCTCATTTCCCTGAACCCATAAACTATGTGATTCCCATGATATGGAAACCATAAACTTCCCATATTCCCATAGAATGCAATGTTGTAATTCCTGGATAGGAGGTATACTGGATTACTGTGTATTCTGTCATAGTTTGTATGGAAAGCTTCTCTCACATACTTGGTTGCCCTATTGCCTGCATGTCAGACCCATGAAGAGGAGGGAGAACAGGAGGACATTGTCATTAGTAGCTCGTTATGTTATGGCATCTAATATATTATACCGTATGACATACAGCAAACATTATCCTTGTCATGATGATGATGATTGTAATTATTTGGTTATAGTTTCCGAATAATGATTACAATAAAAGAGTAGTTTTTACCCTGGTGATTCAAAGCTTAAATCATTAATATACTTATCATTTTATATTAATTGGGTTGAACTTTTTGCATTATATTCTACAGTGATACAAATTAGCAGATTTTATAAGACTGGGACACAGTGCCTTTAAAGAGTTAATACCCCCTCCAGGGTAAGTAACTGCAGGCAGGGCATGTGCTTGGCTGGAGGACAGACAGAGGTGTCTCAGATACCCCTGGTAAGCATGAAATTGCTCAATGTTCCCAGCAGAAAGGCATGAGATGCTGCTAAGCTTCCCCCCAGAGGCACACGGTTATAGCTGGGATTTAATGGAGCGAGCAGGGTAAATGCTGCTCCCAATGGACAATGCAGATTAAAGCTGCCAGTTAAATTGGATCAAACTATGTAAATGAGGAGATGTGAGCATTACGAGGAGAGGACACGCTGGAGGAGCAGATATCCTTTACTAGGAGTATTAGCCAGGGCTGCCGCATGATCATTACACACAAGTGTCAAACTGATAATGTTAGAACTAGAGGTCTTGGGTTTATGGATCAATTACTCGCTGCTCCTGTAACAGAGATCAGTAAGGAGTATTTACCTCCATAGCTAGGATCAGAGATTAGATCTAGTCTAAAGACTGTTCTCACTGCACTGCTTACCCTGGCACTGAGGGCACAAATAACTGCCACACAACTAGCTAGTTATGTCATTATGTAATGAAATAATCTTTATGACTCCATCTGTGAACCAGGGCAGCAGGTTTAGATTGCATCAAAACTCTCTACATGTGGATTGTCTTTAAAGTGAAGGGGCATTGTGATTCTGATCTATTCTAAGACATTATTTCATGTTTGTCTACTAAGAACCATGTCTGACACTGTATACAGGATGCAATGCAAACATATACATTGGTAAAAAAAATATTACTGGCAGCATAGGAAACAATGTCAGAGACTAGGTAGTCACTACCTGCTCTGATTGTTCTCACAAAAGACATTTTGCTGATTTGCTGTCACCCTAAAAAAACTTGATCAGCTTTACCAACTTGCAGTTTATTTCTATGTATTTATATGAGTCCACTTGCAATGTTTTCTTTTGTTCCATTGAATATGTCAGACCTTATAGTATAAAACTGCGCTTGATTAAATTGCCTAGATCAAGAGAACATAGCGCTGCATGGCCACTATGCAGCACCTAGCACTAGTAGGCAACACTAGCATTACCTGCTTCTACTTCTCTATATAGGAAAGATGTGTATCTTCGAACCGTGTTAGCCACTAAATATTTTTCTACTTCTCTATTATTACATGATATAAACCCCCCATTATTATGAAGTTTTATCTTCTCAGATTTACCATCCTTTACATCTGCTGACATATGAGAAGGACTATTATATGCATTTAAGAACTAAACAGTTTCAGAGGATTTTCTTTTGAGATTTGTAATCATTTTGGTGCATTTTGTTCCATCGTCCTTCAAAAAAAGGCTACCTTTATACCTTTACAACATACATATAGCATGTAGAAGGCTACGTAGGCAAGTCAAATTTAATTGTGATTTGCTTTTTTCAAATCAATTTTATGAATATGTTTTATGTAGAAAGGATATATATTCCATTTTTTTTTCAAACTAATGTGTCTGCCATTTCCAAATATATTATTGGAAGAAATAAATGCATTAAGTAAAATGTACATTTTTTCAATTATATAAATATTAAGATAGATGAAATAATGGGCATTATCTTAGAAATAGATCATTTACATAGGCTCTTATAAGGTCTCTCTTTTCCATAGCCTTTGTGTTATTTTTATGAGTTTATGGGTCAGTCAGAAAATCTTAAAATCACATTTTGTAACATGCTAGAATATATGCTTCAAAAGGATCTATCTATTATATATCTATAAATCCTCTATCTATCTAATAATAGTCCTATGAAATTATTAATTTAGTTTCTTTTATTATCTTTCTTTTTGTTTTGGTCTTCATATCAAGGTATATATATATATATATATATGTATAAATACACAATTGTTGTGACTGAGGATATCTCAAAAGTAAACATGACTCCTTTTTTACTAGAGCAATATCTTTGTAGCAAAAAAAAGAAAACCTTTCTTTCATATTGTGAAAAGCAAATTGATTATTTTATGGAATTTGGAAATATGACTCCTTTGCATTGTATTCATTTTCTTAATTCCAGTAATTTTTATAGCATTTGTTCACATTCTTATTTCCAGTACATTCTTTACAGTTAGACAAAGCCATTAATATAGCCAAGAAGCAATTCACCTTGCAATACATAGATCTGATCAATATGTATCTAAAAACACTTTGTGAATATTTTTTTCTTGTACTATTAGAAAAAGTGGTATTTTACAAAAGGTGTGTTATCTCTTGCTTTCACTTCCACATCCATAGTTGGAATGTCTTTCCAATTTTATGCAAACTGATTGTGGCAATCTATATCCAATACATTCTATATAATTTCTTGTGAACGTTTGGGAACGTACCATGTCTTATTCCAATGGCCTTTTGCAATCTTTTTCTAGTATGTCTTCAACATTGTCTGACAATGATTCGTAACAAATATTGCTGGGTCTTTCATATACCAATATCTGTTCTAAAGTGCCGTAAAACGATTTAAATATTCCTAAATCATCCAGTTTAAGCACTTCTAATTTAATTTTATCACATAGTGTAACAATTATATATACTACACAAATTTTGGATAATTATTTTATGGTCCTTGTCTAAACTCCTGTGCATTCTCCCTGTTTCAAAATGAATGTACTACATCCATAAAGCAAAAGTTTTCCTCAAACAGGAATAAGTGGTAATTTTCCTTTAGTATTCATGCTTATCTAGATTTCACCCCAAACTAAAAAAGCAATAAAAAAAACTAATCCTCTGTGCCCAATTTACCAGCTTCCAAGACTTTCCTCAATGCTGTTTTACACCGCAGATGAAAGTATAATATTACAAACCAATTTATGGTTGACTTGGCAATATTCTGAAAAACATTTTTACACTTTACTCCTAAATACATCTGTACTGGTTTCCCATAATTCTGATTTAATCATCTTTGAGTTTCTAACAATGTAAAACAGTAGTGAAAGCAATACATTCAAGACAACACGCAAGATTATAGGAAAATAGAACTATTCCCAATATTACATATTAATCATAAATGCAACATATAAGACCAGGATTAGTCCAATAAGGAATAGGAACAAGTTTCCCAGTAAGGTATCGTTCACATAAGTATATTTTTTTTTTCCAGAGTAGGACAAAAATTTTATAGTAGCTGTAGTTTTGCTGGCACCCAGGATGTATTTTGAAGCAACATAAAAACATATTGCAAGCATAATTTCTCAGTCTGGTTAAGAATGCCGTAGATAAAGTGCAACATTTTTGAATCAGTTGTTTCTGGCTTAGGCAAAAAGAACTGATATTTGTAAATACAACCCTATACAGACAGATCCGAGAACTTACAAAATATTTCCTTTTTTTTAATATTACGCAATAAATATTTTCGTGCATCTCTTAAAAAATAATAACATTTTATCTCCGAGCTACGACATTCTTTCTTAAATTCTTTGCTATCTGTATTCTTTATACATAAAGATCTACATTGTAATCTATGAAAGAAAAATATTATTAATTTCTCTTGCTTTTATACAGCCAACACATTCCACAGTGCTTTTCAGACATTGCCATCACTCACAGTACCAAGACGATGCTAACAATCAAAACTCCTTATCCTTATGTCTTTGGAGTGTGGGGATAAAGCAGAATACCTAGAGGAAACCCACGAAAACACAGGGAGAACATACAAACTCCACACAGAAGTTGCTCTTGATCAGATTCGATCTCAGGACCCCAGCGCTGCATTGCAACAGCACTGAAAAATGGGCACAGTGCTGCCCATACCTTTACTTACATTTACTGAGAGCTTATAAGGCACCCTCAGTTATTTAAAAAAAACTATTACCGCATGATTAAAACTTTTTAGGGCCTTCAATATCAGTAACACATTCCACATCATAGATGCATTACATACTTCTGATTGAATGTTCCAGATTGTATATTCACACTATTGGAAATATACATGTTTTCATTTCTTTTGTGCAGCTTTAGTATTAAATATTTACCTACTTTTATGGCTCTTGTCAAATTTCTATAACATCAATATTTAACATAAGTTGGACAACCTGATTCCAGTTATAGGTAATCATTGACATTTTCACAGAATACAATATTAGTGGCTTTTGCAATTATATACAGCATAGAATAAATGTAGAAACGTTGGAAATGCTCCACCTGGTAAAACCCATTTGAATCTCAGCTTAAATGACCTTTTAACAATAGAAGGTCATAATTCATATATTGTGCTGTGTAAAAGTTTTAAACAGTGAAGAAAAAGTGCTGAAAAATTGAACTTTTATTTTTGTCAATCAACAAAATGAAAAGTAAATGAACAAAAGAGAAATCTAAATCAATTCAATATTTGATGTGAGCACCCAATGCCTTCAAAACAGCATCAATTCTTCTCGGTACAGTTGCATATAGTTTTTCAAGAAGTTTGGCAGGGAAGTTGTTCTAAACATCTTTGAGAACTAACCACAGATCTTCTGTGGATCTAGACTTGTGCAAAACCTTCTGTCTTTTCATGTAATTCCAGATGGATTTTATGATGTAGAGATCAGGGCTCTGTAATGGCCACATCATCATTTCCACGACTCCTTTTTCTTCTTTAGACTGAAGCTAGTTCTTAATGAAATTGGCAGTATGTTTGGGGTCTTTGTCCTGCTGCAGAATAAACTTGAAGCCAATCAGACATCTCCCTGAATGTATTGCATGATGGATAAGTATTTCCCTATATTTCACAGCATTGAGGAGACATTAAAGGGAACCTGTCACCTGCAAAAACGAATGCTGAAGGGAGAAAATTAACTTTATTCTCCCAGGAAGTATTTGGTTTCAGTCAAGGGCCAGTGCTGGCGCTGTTTCAGTCACCGCTCTGATAATACAGAATGGTGGCTATAACTGCGCCCCCGACACTCCCTCAGCATTGTGGCTGGCTGTCAGTCAGGGTCAGGGGTGCGATTACAGCCACAACTCTGTATTCTCAGAGCGGTGACTGAACCAGCACCGGTGCCGCCCTGTGACTGAAACCGAATACTGAAGGGGAGAATAAAGTTCATTTTCTCCCTGCAAGTTTGACTATGTGCAGGAGCCGGGCAGGATAGTAACGCTATTAATCTGCAGATTAACCCCATACCTGCAGGTTAATAATGTTTTTGCTGGTGACAGGTTCCCTTTAATCCCAACCAAATCTACAAATCCAGTTGTTGAAATGCAATGAATTACCACTATACTTCATTGTTGCCAGCAGACAGTCATTATTGTACCGCTCTCCAGTCCTCCGCAAAAAATCTGTTTTCTGTTACAGCCAAATATTTCAAATTTTGACTTATCAGTTCCGAGCACCTGCTGCCGTTATTTTTCAGTAGCCCAGTTCCTATTTTTTCAAGCTTAGTTGAGTCACTTGGACTTGTTCCCATGTCAAAGTTATGGCTTTTTAATAGCAATTCTCCATGAAGATCACTTCTGGCCAGACTTTTCTGTACAGTATAATCAGGAGAAAAAGTTACCACAGCTCACCACAGATTGCGCTTGCCTAGTTTCATCCTCCATATAAGATAGCTCAACTAAATGCCAGCAAATTGTTTAAAAAAAATGACTTAGATTTTTTTTATAGACCATGCATACAGTGAATTAAAGCATGTTACAAAAATATATAAGCAAAAAATTACCTCTGGGCGGACACAATTATGACCATGTGGTCTTCGCTTATAGCTCAACAGAAAACACGAATTGAGTCTGAAGCATTTCTGACTGTGCTAAACTTACTTATAGCCCAAGGCTATGAGTAAGGACTATAGGGTCAAAACACCTCATCCCAGAGTTGATTTCTCTCCTATCTATTTTTGGAACATGTTTTTAATGTAAGGTATATACAGTATATTCTATAAATAAAGATGTACGACATTTTTATTGAATCTTTCTACTTTTACTGCCTATTGGTTCTCTGAAATTTGATGGGTATAGCTGCATCCCATTTGTTGCTATCAGTTCTCAGCTAATGGCATTTTTGGACATCTTCCGATTGAGAAGAGAAGTAAATATGATGTGTCTTTCATCGGCTGCACAATCATTCATTGGCCGAACACTTTGTCTTTTGTCCTCAATTTTGCCCATTTCTTGGTGCTTCTTCAAAAGAGCTTGATTTCTCTCAATGGGAGAAACAAAATAATTATCTTGTAGTTATGATACCTTTTAATAGATAACAAAAATGAAATAAGTAATGTTACATAGCAAGCTTTCAGGACTACTTAGATCTCTTCATCAGGCATGATGTAACAAAGTACAGGATGCGAAGAAACACAAATATAAAAACACAAAAAGAGCATTGACACAGTACCAAAACGGTTCTGTTTCAAAAGAGCTTGAACAGCACATCCTAAAACACCAGTCTGCTTTGAAATCTTTTCCTGGGAGAGACCTGATTGATGCAGTATGACTACTTTGTGTCTTGTTGCTGCACTTAGTCTTGCCATGGAGTAGGACTTGTGACAGGAAAATGTCTTCAAGAACCTCACCTTTGTAGTAGAGTATGGATGTTCCTCTTACTGTTTTAAGCCTCCTAATCAGCTGTTTCTGTTTCAGTTAAGGATTATGTTTCAACCCATATATGAAAATGATGATATCTTTTTGTATAACTGGTTACAAGAGATGAATGAACCCGAGCTTAAAACTTTGGAGTTCGTACCGGACAGTTAGCGTCCGGTGTAAGCTCTGAACACGGACTTCTCCCGGAAGTCCGGGTTAATGTTCGGCCTTTCGTGGAATATCCAGGGAGGGGTGAGAGAGAGATTTTTTTTAGCTCCAAAGTTTGAGTCCCCATTTTCAATGGGTTTCGGGTTCTGGTTTAAGTTCGTGACAGTTCTGGTACCCGAACTGAACTTTGGAATAAAGTTCAGATCAAGTATCAGAACATGAAGTTCCACGGGTTTGCACAATCTCTGGCTATCTGTAAGTGCATCCAAAAAAACTGATGCTTTTTTGAAGACAAAAGTCACACCAAATGTTGATCTGATTTTGTAGATTTCACTTATGTTCATTCGCGTTGCATTTTGTTAATTTATAAAAATAAACAATTAACAGTTTGAAAGCTGTAGAGTTTAGTCCTGAATGCTGTTAGCAGCTGTTTTTACTGCTGTGTTTTTTTTTAGAAAATACAATCTTTTTTAGAGAAATCCCCTTTCTGACAACTAGGACTCCACAACAACTTTTGATTATACAGCAGTCATAAACAATTTTTTCTATAGGGAAAAGCTTGTCGATGACTTAGCAACATATAAAAATTCTTTTAATTGCTGTGCTGCTACCTACTATCTTACCAAACAAAATGCCATCATGTTGTACTATTCTCAAACAGAAACCATAATTTTTTTTCAAAAATAAATAGTATACATGGAAATAAGAAATCATGTAATATTTATTAGAAGGCAAAACAGTGGCTTGCAAAAGTATTCACTCCTTTGGCTTTTACCTATTTTGTTACATTACAACCTGTGTTTAAATATTTTTGTAATCCAATATGTGTGTGATGCGTTAGCACTAAATAGTCTAAGTTGGTGAAGTGAAGTGAGAAAAGTATAGCCATAAATTAAATTGATGGGATCAAATAACTAAAAATTGGCATGTGCCTTTTGTGATAAAGCCCCTAAAAAAATTCTGATTCAAGCAATTACCTTCATAAGTCACATGCTTGGTGAAAGGAAGTCCATCTGTGTGTAATCTAAGTGTTACAAGGTCTGTCAGTATATACACACCTTTTCTGAAAGGCCACAGAGGCTTCAACTCCATTACGCGAGAGGCACCACTAACCAAACAACTCAAAGAAGACCTAGGAGATCTCCAAACAATTCAAGGATAAAGCTGTTGAGAAATACAAGTCAGAGTTGGAGCACCATCAAATCCATTATCATCAAATAGAAAGAGCATGGTACCACAACAAACCTGCCAAGAGAGGGCCGCCCACCAAAACTCTCAGCCCAGGCAAGTACAGCATTAATCAGAGAGGCAGCACAAAGACCAAAAGTAACCATGAAGGAGCTGCAGAGTTCTCAAACAGAGACTGGAGTATCTGTACATATTGTGGTAAGACGACTCGCTCGGCTCTCCTGAAGGCAACTCAGGACACACGTTCTCTGGGTTTTCTTTCTGCTGGTTTATTATCAGCCATAAACTCATGCAGGTTTCGCAGGAAAAGTAAACATGACCCTTCTGGGTTAAACGGGAAAACATAAAAAAAACAAACAATAACTCAGTCCATAGATGAGTGGGTTCCGCCCGCTCTCGGTAGCATAAACGGCACTGCTAAAGTCCTTGTGGAAAGCTCTGCAGCTTCCACTATCCTGTCTGGAGACTTGCCTCTCCAGACCACAACACAGAGGAAAAAAAAACAGGACTGAGCTTTTATACATTGCTCAGCCACACCCTTTTAACATATAACATGCTGGCAGATAAATAAAGTAGGTCTTAGTTCACACAGGAGAGCATCCTGTGTGACACATACCTCCCCTCACATATAAAACCAGTGACACTGTCACATATTTCCCCCCTCTGCCCAAAGCCGGGGGTTTGGGCACCTTCTGACACCAGACAGGGAATCCTAGAGAGGGCATCTGCATTCCCATGTAACTTCCCTGGCCTATGCTCCACGTGAAAGTTAAACTCTTGAAGCTCTGGGAACCATCTAGTTACCCTAGCATTTTTTCCCCTCTTTTCCCTCAACCATCTCAATGGGGCATGGTCTGATACTAATTTAAACTTCCGGCCTAGTAGGTAATATTTCAGTGTATCCAAGGCCCATTTTATGGCTAAACACTCTTTCTCTACTATGGCGTAGTTCTTCTCGCAGGAGGACAGCTTTCGGCTTAGATAGAGAATGGGATGTTCTTCCCCATTTATTTCTTGGGAGAGTACGGCCCCTAGACCAACCTCTGATGCGTCAGTCTGGACCACAAATTCTTTCTTAAAGTCTGGTGCGACCAGGACAGGCTGCTTGCACAGTGTTAGCTTCAGCTTTTGAAACGCGGTCTCCGTTTCTTCCGTCCATTTCACCATGGTTGATTTGGTGCCTTTTAGAAGATCTGTTAGTGGGGCGGCAATCGTGGCGAAATTCGGGATAAACCGCCGGTAGTATCCCACCATTCCCAGGAATGCTTTCACCTGCTTGTTTGAGAGCGGTTGCGGCCAGGTTTGAATTGCCTCCACTTTCTTGATCTGCGGCTTTATTTCGCCTCTCCCAACAACATAGCCCAGGTACTTGGCCTCCTCTTTTCCGATTGCACACTTTTTCGGATTTATGGTAAATCCTGCTTTCCTTAGCGCATCCAAAACGGCCTGTAGTTTAGGTAGGTGACTAGCCCAGTCTGGGCTAAAGACCACAATGTCGTCGAGGTAGGCTGCGGCATACTTCTTATGTGGGGCTAGGATCCGATCCATAGCCCTCTGGAAAGTGGCTGGGGCCCCCTGTAGTCCGAACGGCATCCGCTTGTATTGAAAACAGCCATCAGGTGTTGAGAAAGCCGTCTTCTCTTTAGCCATTTGGGACATGGGGATCTGCCAGTAGCCCTTCGTCAGGTCAAGAGTGGTGATGTACCTCGCCGGTCCAAGCCTCTCGATGAGTTCGTCGACGCGGGGCATCAGGTACGCGTCACACTTGGATACCTCATTTAGCCGACGGTAGTCATTACAAAACCTCCACTCTCCATTGGGTTTCGGCACGAGGACGATTGGGCTCGACCACCCACTCTTCGACTCCTCTATTACCCCGAGGTCTAACATCCTCTTCACCTCAGCCGAGATCACCTCCCGGCGTGCTTCCGGAATCCGATACGGCTTCAAATTCACTCGTACATGCGGTTCTGTCAGCACGTCATGCTCTATCACTTGTGTATGCCCTGGCAACTCTGAGAACAGGTCCCGATTCCGCTGTAGTAATTCTCTACACTGTTGCTTCTGGGCCGGTGATAGAGTCTCTGCAATAGTGACCTCCTCCACCTTGCCTTCTGGTGCGGCTCCCAGGCAAGGAGTTTCCACAGGTTCACGGTCCCGCCACGGCTTGAGCAAGTTTATATGATATATTTGATAGGCCTTCCTTCGGCCAGGCTGGTGGACTTTATAATTAACCTCGCTGACTTTCTCCACCACCTCGTATGGACCCTGCCATTTGGCGAGGAACTTGCTCTCGATGGTAGGGATCAGCACCAAAACACGGTCTCCGGGCTGGAACTGTCTTAGTCTCTCCGACCGGTTATAGACTCTCGCCTGGGCTTCCTGCGCCTGGAGGAGATGTTCCTTTACGATGGGCATCACCTTTGACATTCTTTCCTGTAACTGGGCGACATGTTCGATGATACTCCGGTGTGGCGTGACTTCAGCCTCCCAAGTTTCCTTGGCGATGTCTAGGAGACCTCTTGGATGCCGCCCGTATAGGAGCTCAAATGGAGAGAAGCCCGTGGAGGCTTGAGGAACTTCTCTGACCGAGAAAAGCAAAAATGGGAGCAGGTAGTCCCAGTCTCTCCCATCCTTTTCAACGACCTTCTTGAGCATCGCCTTTAAGGTCTTGTTGAAGCGTTCCACTAGGCCGTCCGTTTGTGGATGATAAACCGAGGTCCGCAGCTGAGTTATCTGAAGGACTCTGCAAAGCTCCTTCATCACCTTGCTCATGAAGGGGGTTCCTTGGTCTGTTAGAATCTCTTTTGGTAGACCTGTCCGAGCAAAAATATGGACCAATTCTCGGGCTATACTTTTACTGGACATGTTCCTTAGGGGAACCGTTTCTGGATACCGAGTCGCATAGTCCATGACGACCAGGATATATTGGTGGCCCCGAGCTGATTTGACTATGGGGCCCACGAGGTCCATGGCAATCCTCTCAAAGGGAACCTCTATCACAGGTAGTGGAACTAAGGGGCTACGGAAGTGGGAGGAGGGAGCGGTTATTTGGCAGGTGGGGCAGGACCTACAAAAGTTTTGAATTTCTCGATAACACCCTGACCAATAGAACCTCCTCAGTATCCTCTCCTGAGTTTTCTCGACCCCTAGGTGTCCCCCCAGAACATGTGAATGGGCCATGTCTAGCACCCGCCGTCTGTATGGCCCCGGCACTAACAGCTGTTCCACTATCTCACCGCCCCTCAGTTTGGCCACCCGATATAGCAACTCCCCCTGTACTGCAAAGTGGGGGAATCTGGTGTCGGCCCCGGCTCTTGGGCAACCCCATTACATACAGTAACCTGGTCGAACGCCCCTTTTAAGGTCAGGTCTCGAACTTGAGCAGTCCCAAAGTTCTCTCTGGACATATCTAATGCAGGTAGGTCGGCATCCTCGGTCACCGTCTCACCCTCATCACCGACAAGGACGCATAGTGGGAACTCCTCTCTCTGAGACTCTGTCGGGGGTTCTTCTTCAAGGATCTCGTTTTTCGCCATGCTACTTAGTCCAGTTCCCTTCCCCCACAAGTCCCAGGATAAGGAAAAATCACGGCCCAATATGACGGGATGTATCAGGTCCTTTACCACCCCGACTTCATGGGACTGGGCACCACAGTCTGTCCCTACTGTTACTGTGGCCACGGGATAGTCCTTGGCGTCACCATGGATGCACCGAACACCCAGGGTTTTGGAAGGGATCAACTGGTGGGGAAGGGATGCTCTGATCAAGGTCACCAGACTCCCGGAGTCCAACAGCCCAAGCACTTTTATTCCATTAATGGATATTGCACACGCCTGCGGTCCCTTGCCGGGTCGACAGTCCACGCTACAGGCTGGATAGGCATAATAGGAGACCCGTCTGCTAGGCTGCAGTCCATGGGCTCAGGGGATATTTGACACTTGGCGGCTACATGTCCAGGGTTGTGACATCGCCAGCAAACTATATCTTTCCCAACTGTTCTAAAGGCCCCTTCAATAGGAGTGGGACGCCCCCCAGTGGTGGCTCTAGACCCCTTCCGTGGTGAACCCACCCCCTTTTGGGTATCCCAGTAGGGAGAAATGACTGCATCCGGTTTCCCAAGAGATCTCTCAACTACCTGGTACCTCTCTACCAGGCCGATAAAGTCATCTGCGTTCTGGGGATCACCCTGGGCAACCCGGGTCTGTACTGACTTGGGAAGGGAATGCATGAATCTGTCAATCACAACCCACTCAACCATCTGGGCCAGAGTGGAGGACTCCGGTTGTAGCCACTTCTGAACAAGATGCAATAGGTCAAACATCTGCGAACGAGGGGGTTTGTTGCTAGCATACGCCCAGTGATGAACTCGCTGGGCTCTTACTGCCATATTTACTCCCAGACATGCTAAGATCTCTGTCTTTAGTTTGGGATACTCCTTAGCATCTTGCAGCGCCAAGTCAAAAAACGCTTTTTGGGGTTCACCCGATAAATATGGCGCCAGAACCTCTGCCCACTGTGCTGGTGGAAGTCTCTCCCGATCAGCCACCCTCTCAAAAACAGTCAGAAATGCTTCTACATCATCCCCAGGGGTCATCTTCTGCATGGCCCGCCTTACCACCTTCCTGACGTGAGAATCATCAGTCGGCCCTGGGGTTGGGGTGGCCGCCCGGCTCTGGATGGCGTCCGCCAAAAGCTGTATCTGTTGTTGCGCCTCCTGCTGGTGCTGCTGCGACTTTTGCTGCAACTGGATCTGCTGAAGCAACAGTTTGGTCGTCTCCTGGTGCTGCTGCTGCATGCTCTGCTGGGCCTGCTGTATGCTCTGCTGGCTCTGTAGGTGTTGCTGCTGTATGCTGTGCTGGGCCTGGACCAGGTGCTTAACGAGCTCCTCCATGCTGCCGGACTTCTCTAGCTGTCTGGCAGCCTTCACCCAGGACATCCACCGGTCTTTGTGGCAGGCTCACGTGTTCCTGGAATCCTGCCCGCACTCTCACACCAACTGTGGTAAGACGACTCGCTCGGCTCTCCTGAAGGCAGACTCAGGACACACGTTCTCTGGGTTTTCTTACTGCTGGTTTATTATCAACCATAAACTCATGCAGGTTTCGCAGGAAAAGTAAACATGACCCTTCTGGGTTAAACGGGAAAACATAAAAAAAACAAACAATAACTCAGTCCATAGATGAGTGGGTTCCGCCCGCTCTCGGTAGCATAAACGGCACTGCTAAAGTCCTTGTGGAAAGCTCTGCAGCTTCCACTATCCTGTCTGGAGACTTGCCTCTCCAGACCACAACACAGAGGAAAAAAAACAGGACTGAGCTTTTATACATTGCTCAGCCACACCCTTTTAACATATAACATGCTGGCAGATAAATAAAGTAGGTCTTAGTTCACACAGGAGAGCATCCTGTGTGACACATACCTCCCCTCACATATAAAACCAGTGACACTGTCACAATATGAACACAATAAGCCGTACACTCCATAGAGGTGGCTTTTATGGAAGAGTGGGCAGAATACTTGCACACTTGCACACAAAAATTGTAAGGCGGTGACGTGTGTCCTCCTTCCCATCATTTGCGGAGCGCATTGGCCCGCCTCGGCACAGGGGGGAGCATCATGCTGGGCTGCACGCCGATTTATCAAGGGTTCCATTATTATACATAAATAGTCCCTACCCTTTTATTTAACCATGCCTCCTGATGAAGCCATGTTGGTGAAACGTGCGTCGTGGCTCCTGCGGGTCCACCTTCACTCCTGCACTTTGACTACAATATGTCTCAAGGTAATGTTATTTCACATTATCCCTACATCCCTACATCTAAATAACTTTTCACCTTAGGTCATCTATGTCTGTATTCTGATATCCAGCCAGTAACTACATGCACATAGAGCACTTTATTTATATGTTCTGTCCCAGCGAAACATCAGGCTATTATGACTGAATCTGTTATTCAGTCATAATAGCCCAGATTATTAATCATGCTCATTGGCTTACTGGCTAACTAATCTCTTTTTGCATCCTATATATATCGGCTTAATTCTTTATACAGTCATGGCCAAAAGTTTTGAGAATGACACAAACATTATATTTTCACATGATCTGCTGCCCTCTGGTTTTTATGTGTGTGTTTGACAGATGTTTTTATCACAGACAGAAATATAATTGCAAACATATGAGTAACAAAAGCTTATATTTCACAGTTAGAATGAGTTAATGCAGCAAGTCAATATTTGCAGTGTTGACCGTTCTTCTTCAGGACCTCTGCAATTCTCCCTGGCATGCTCTCAATCAACTTCTGGACCAAATCCTGACTGATAGCAGTCCATTCTTGCACAATCAATGCTTTCATTTTGTCAGAAATTTTTAGGTTTTTGTTTGTCCACCCGTCTCTTGATGATTGACCACAAGTTCTCAATGGGATTAAGATCTGGGGAGTTTCCAGGCCATGGACCCAAAATCTCTATGTTTTGTTCCCTGAGCCATTTAGTTATCACCTTTGCTTTATGGCAAGGTGCTCCATCATGCTGGAAAAGGCATTGTTGATTGCCAAACTGCTCTTGGAGGGTTGGGAGAAGTTGCTCTTGGAGGACATTCTGGTACCATTCTTTATTCATGGCTGTGTTTTTAGGCAAGACTGTGAGAGAGCCGATTCCCTTGGCTGAGAAGCAACCCCACACATGAATGGTTTCAGGATGCTTAACAGTTGGCATGAGACAAGACTGGTGGTAGCTCTCACCTTGTCTTCTCCGAATGAGGCGTTTTCCTGATGTCCCAAACAATCGAAAAGGGGATTCATCAGAGAAAATAACTTTACCCCAGTCCTCAGCAGTCCACTGCCTGTACCTTTTGCAGAATATCAGTCTGTCCATGATGTTTTTTTCTGGAGAGAAGTGGCTTCTTTGCTGCCCTCCTTGAGACCAGGCCTTGCTCCAAGAGTCTCCGCCTCACAGTGCTTGCAGATGCACTCACACCTGCCTGCTGCCATTCCTGAGCAAGCTCTGCACTGCTGGTAGCCCGATCCCGCAGCTGAAACACTTTTAAGAGACAGTCCTGGAGCTTGCTGGTCTTTCTTGGGCACCCTGGAGCCTTTTTGGCAACAATGGAACCTCTCTTCTTGAAGTTCTTGATGATGCGATAGATTATTGACTGAGGTGCAATCTTTCTAGCTGCGATTCTCATCCCTGTTAGGCCATTTTTGTGCATTGCAATGATGACTGCACGTGTTTCTTTAGAGATAACCATGGTTAACAGAAGAGAAACAATGATGCCAAGCACCAGCCTCCTTTTGAAGTGTCCAGTGGTGTCATTCTTACTTAATCATGACAGATTGATCTCCAGATTGTGTTTTGGGGGATTAAGTTCATTTTCTAGCCAAATATTGACTTTGCAAGTAATTGCTGTTAAGCTGATCACTCTTTATAACATTCTGGAGTATATGCAAATTGCCATTAGAAAAAGTGAAGCAGTAGACTTTGTAAAAATTATTATTTGTGTCATTCTCAAAACTTTTGGCCATGACTGTATATGTGCGGTTGTTGCTAAGGGACACGTGTTTATAATCTTTTGTCATATCTCCTTGCACCGGTTTCCTTTAGCTGTTGCTATTTTTGTTACCTGATTACCAATTTTTGTCTGTTATTTATGTGTAATAAAATTTATATTCATTTGCATAAAATCCCTTTCTCTTGATGGATTTTGTGTTATACGTTATCCTTCAGAATTTATTGGTTATTATTCTAGGTGTACTGACCTAGAGTTCCTAATCTTAGTCAGTTTTGATGCTTTAGCCTAGAGGTGTATCTCACATGGCCGTGCGAACAATTATATAGGTTATAAAAGGCTCGTTTTGAGTTTGTCAAGAAACGTGGGAGACTCCCCAAATGAATGGAGGAAAGTGCTGTGGTCAGATGAACTTTTTGGCCACCAAGGTAAACGCTTTGTCTGATGAAAAACTAACACAGCTCATCATCCCAAGAACACCAGCCCTACAGTGAAACATGGTGGTGGCAGTATCATGCAATGGGTAGTTTTTCAGTAACCGGGACAGGGAAAATGGTCTGAGTTGAGGGGAAGATGAGTGGTGCAAAATACAGGAATATTCTTGAGCAAAACATGTTTCAGTCTGAAAGTGATTTGAGACTGAGACATAGGTTTACCTTCCAACAAGACAATAACCTAAAGCATCTGCTAAAGCAACACTCAGGAAATCTGTAAATGTTTTGGAGTCACCTAGTCAAAGCACAGACCTTAATCCAATTGAGAATCTGTGGTCAGACTTGAATATTACTGTTTACGAGAAGAAACCATTAAACTTGAAGGAGCTGGAGCCGTTTTGCCTTGAGGAATGGGCAAAATTCCCATTGGCAAAATGTGGAAAGCTCATAGAGACTTATCCAAAGGGACTTGCAGCTGTAACTGGCTGTAAAGGAGGCTCTATAAAGTACTGATTTTAGTGGGGGGTGAATGGGTATACATACTGAAGTTTTTAGTTATTTTGTCCTATTTGTTGTTTGCTTCATAAAAAAAGAAAACAAAATGTTCACAGTTGTAGGCATGAACTGATGCAAACCCTTAAAAAACAGGGAGATTCCAGGTTGGGAGGTAGCAAAACACAAAAAATGTCAAGAGGTGAATACTTTCACAAACAACTGTATATTTCTTTTACCTCCTGAACTGATCTTTCATAGGTAAAATCTGATAATTAAGGGTAAAATTTAATAATGGCAGTTACTGCTCATAAGATTCCACAGAGAGGATAGGGCAACGGAGGAGCTACAGGCTAGGGCATTATCTTCATTAACAACATGCACAGCTTTATGTCAGCAAAAATTAGAGGTATGTTTTTCACACATTGGTTCAGAGTGGCCTATCACATTCACTAACCAAAGTCGTTCTATGTTTAAGTGTGTATGTGTAGCCCATTCACTATCTCCATCCATGCCTCACTCCCTCAAGATGGCTGGACCATCATTGTAAATGCACCATTGTATATACACACCTGTACTTTGTATCTCCCCCACCTCATTGTAGATTGTAAGCTCTCACGAGCAGGGTCGGCTTATTTTGCTTTAATTATTGTATTGTTAACGTTGTTACTAGTGTTGAGCGATACGATACCGCAAGTATCGGGTATCGGCCGATATTAGCTCTATCGGACTTTCGATACTTAGTTCCGATATTTTCGTCTTATCGGATACCGGAATCGGATTTGTCACTGTCACTGTCAGTGTCCGTCGGTCGGGTCTGTCAGGAGTCAGCGGCACTTACCTGGCAGAAGATCTCCGGCGGTCACGGGCTGGACTGCTTGATGGCCGCCATCATCTTTCCCCGGCGGTCACATGCAGTTTCTCGCGATAACTGCAGTGACTGCTGGGTAATCCCGGCCGTAAAGCACTCAGTCCGATGACGTCACCGCCGGGGAAGCAGGTAATCAGCTGTGCTGCGTCGAGATGACAGGCTCTGCCTGTCATTGCGATGTAGCAGAGCTGGATCGTCGTGGGACCCTCGTTACTATGGACTGCGTCGGACAGGTGGTATACTGTTGGTTTTTTTTTTTTTTTTTTTACAGGAGATCGATGGCGTCGCAGGAATGAGAGTATAATAAAAGAAATGAAAACTGTGTTGTCTCTTTTATTTCATTAAAATACTTTTTTCTTGCTGTGTCTTTTTTTTTATACATTTAAAAACTTTGGGATTAATAATGGATCGGTGTCTTATTGACACCTCTCCATTATTAACCGGGCTTATTGTCACCGTGCAATCAACGGTGACATTAACCCCTTATTACCCCACTTGCCACCGCTACAGGGCAGTGGGAAGAGCCGGGTAAAGTGCCACAATTGGCACATCTTTTGATGCGCCAAATGTGGGGCTGCTGTAGCCTGGTATTATCAGGCTGTTGAGGGCCAAAATCCATGGGCCTTGACAGTCTTTTAATACCAGGCCGCAGCAGTCTGCATTTTACTTGGCTGGTTAACAAAAATAGGGGGACCCCTACGCCGTTTTTTTTTTCGAGGGAATCCCCTATTTTTGTTAACCAGCCAAGATATGCAGACTGCTGTGGCCTGGTATTATCAGGCTGGCAAGGTCCATGGATATTGGATCCTTACCAGCCTGAAAAAACAGGCCTCAGCAGTCTGCTTCATCTGGCTGGTTAACAAAAATAGGGGGGACCCCACGCCAAATTTTTTTCGAGGGGATCCCCTATTTTTGTTAACCAACCAAGATATGCAGACTGCTGTGGCCTGGTATTATCAGGCTGGCAAGCAGGGTCGGACTGAGGCACCGGGACACCGGAGAAACCTACGGTGGGCCCCAGCTCCTGCGTGGTGGACCCTGATTTGAAAGGATAGGTCGCGGGGCAGAGGGGGCGGTGGCCCCGGGGCCCGTGCTCTGAGGGGGCCCACCCGGAGCTACGATACAGTTACATTCTGCGGCAGAGCAGGGAGAATCGCTCTCCCTGCTCTGCCGCCGGAAGCTATGGGGCCTGAACAGGCATTGGGGGGGCTCGGTGCCAGCAGTGGGCCCCCCACCCGTCATCGGAGGGTCAGCTGTATCGGCATCCAGCCGATAAAGCTGAACGCATGGAGAGAGAAGGAGCGAGCGCTCCTTCTCTCCCATAATCCCCCTCTCAGCGTATTACAGCGGGCGCAATAACATCACCTGCCGGCGCCCTCTGTCAGACGCTGAGAGGGAGAACAGTGAGAAGCACAGGAGCCGAGAGGTGAGTTTTTTTTTTATTTTTTTTTTAATGGGGGTGCAGTCGAGTCCTGGCTGGAGAAGTCGTCATGTCGGTGTGGGCCAGATGGAAAAGACATGAAAAGTGAACAATTCCATTAGAAAGAACATCAGCGGTAAGTCATTATCTGTACCTGTGCTGTAATCTATATGTTCTGTAGGACTGGTATTATTTAACACAGACCATATGGCGGTAATATCAATATTGGTCTTTTTATATATAGATTATTTTGGCCAACAGCGCGGTCATTTGCTGAGGTTCTCTGATGATGGGCCCACTCAGAAGTTTTGCCCCCACTAAACCAAAACCCTAGCTACGCCTATGGCTCTCTTTTAGTCTTTCTTTCTCGCTCTCTGTTCTTTCCTTCTCGCTCTCTGTTTTTTTTTCTCTCTGTTCTTTCTTTCTCTCTTTTCTTTCTTTCTCTCTTTCTTTCTCTGTTTGTTCTTTCTCTCTCGCTGCTCTTTCTTTCTTTTCCTCAGTACCAGCCACTGTGCCCTCATTACCAGTCAGTGTGATCAGCAGTGCTAAATGGTTACGCTTGGGGCGAGGATATGGGTGTGATTAGCTGTGAAATGGGTGTTGTCAGGGCGTGGCCTAAAATTTTCAGCGGCGCGCAACACGCGCCGCAGCCTTTAATCCTCTTTCCTGTCTTCCAAATTTGGGAGGTATGCTGTATGACCTCCCTACAACTTCTGGCCATGCTCCTGATGAGCGCGACGGATGGTCTCGTGAGGGATCTCCTCCCACACCTGGACTAAAGCATCCACCAACTCCTGGACAGTCTGTGGTGCAACGTGGCATGGCCTAAAATTTTCTGCAGCATGCACAGCGTGCCACAGCCTTTGTCCCTCTTTCCCTTATTCAAAGGTTGGGAAGTATGATGTTGGGCCGCAAGAATATATTTTCTCTGGTGGGCCCAAGGTACTCCAGTCCGACGCTGCTGGCAAGGTCCATGTATGTTGGCTCCTTAACAGCCTTAAATACCATGCCTCAGCAGCAGGGGCGTACATATAAATCATGGGGCCCCATAGCAAAAGTCTGAATGTTCCCCACCCCCCCAAAAAAAAAACCCAGAGGCATTTGTAAATTAAAGTGCCAGCACAGTGAGGGAAGTTGAGTCGCACAGAGACAGGGGTTTTGGGGGTACTCGGCACCGATCACGTCGACTTCTATGGGGGATGTCACGAGTAGCACAGCTCGGTCCGTGACCTGGGCGATCACTGGAATGTGGGATATTTCCAGGGGATGATAGAATGTTCGTGTAGTTTGTCGTGACGCCACCTGTAGTACCTGGTCAGGGTGTCCAGCGCTGCTGTGCAGGTCCTCTGGAAGGGATGGTGTAGTGCAGGTAGGTGAAAAGTCTTCTACAGGTAACACGCTATCCTTCCAGGGCAGATAGATGTGAGATAGAGCAATGGTGCAAAGTGATGTAGCAGAGTGGACTATGCGACGTAGTAAGAAAGCAGGAAACACTTCAAGTTAAACGTTGCATAATAAAATTTTTAATAATTACATTACAAAAGTGCAAATGGCTTATATTATGTGACATGTTTTGTTACTGTTCATACCCTTGATATGTGTTATACATGTGTGTTAATAAATACATATTCAACAAGAGTGCAAATAGCATTAGTGCCGAAGTTCGTGGAGACTTCTTAGGACTACCCCCACCGGGGTAACTTCACAGTGTCCTTTACTTGTGCTTGTGGAGGACCCGCTCCAAACCTCCAACTGTGGTCTTGGGTGGGCTGCAAGACTTTCCTTGAGCAGACCTCACTTTCGGCCACACCAAACGGGTTTTTAGTTTCTGAGGTAGTTGAAAATAGTGCACAGTAAAGTTTTTTGTAAAACCAAGATGGAGCACCGAAGTGCCAACTATTTACAGAAAAGTTTGTGAGCCAGTACAGTTCATGGCTTCAAAGTTCAACATTTTCATTACAGTGAAACACCATTACCCAACCTGGGTATATTAAGGCAACAATAAACTTGTTCTTCTGAACATTCACCCGTCCGGGTATATCAAACCATTACCCGACCTGGGTATATTAAGGCAACAATAAACTTCTTTTTATGAACATTCACCCGTCCGGGTACATCAATAATTTAACTATTTACATACAGAGACCCTGTCCGGGTTATTTAGACTTCTTTGGCTGGCCTCTTCCAGGTACCACCTGGTACTCTTCTGGAGCTTGCCAAACATCCGTGACAGGAGGGTCCACCCAGACCTGATGACGTCGTGTGGCCTGTACAGTGACGTCGTGACCCGCTATCTGGGTCTGTGTGGCCACCTCTTTCATCTCCCTCCGGGTCTGGACCCTATGTCCCGGACTGAACGAACCCCAGGGGGCCTAACAGGCGCCGGGTACGGGCCAGCTATCATTATCATGTCCATAGCTGGGGCTGCTGAGGAGACCACTGAGGGAGGCTGGGGAGATTTACGGCGTGGGGTGGGCACTTGTGCAGAGGCCTGGTTGGGGGAGGCAAAGGGGCGGGGTGGGGTCTGTTTTTTCCTTTTACACCGGGGGAGGGGGGGCCCGCACCTGGAATTTTTAGGCGCCCCATCCATTGTAACCCCAGTTTGGGGGTGTAATCACCAAGCCCCCGGGGCAAGGGGCCCCCCCCCCCGGGTTTCCTTCGGGGGTAAACCTCCACGTCCCCGGGTTAAAAAAAAATTCCCCTAAATAAAGCCAGGCTCCGGATGAACCCCAAAAACCCCTTTTTTAACTTAAAGTTCCGTATCCCACCCTTACCCGCGGCCCCCCCGTACCTTTTATCCTTTCTCATACTTCCCTTCTCAGCCAGGTCCTTCTCCAGGGTGACTTGCCGAAGCTTTAATGGGATTCTCGCGCTCCCTTTTCGCCTCCCAATCCCTCCCCGACGTCTCCACTCTTCCTCCGGGAACGCCGTTTTGTAATTCTCCTCCACCACATCTCCATTCTCCACCACAAACCCCGCTTACGATGTACATTTGCAAAAAGCCCCTGGCGCCTGCCAGCCCCTTTGGGGGCGCCACCTGCGGCGGAACACCCGGGGCTCTGGAACAGTTTGACGGTCCGGGGCCCGGAACGGCAGGAAGAGCCTGGTCTTTGCGCGGGCCTCCTCCATGAGGACGGGGTCGCTTCTTCTGTCCACGACGGGGCAGCCCGCGGGATCTGGGGTCGGGTCGCGTTTTTTTCAGGAAGGGGTTTGCCCCCCATTTGTGATACGGCAACCGGTTCAGATTGCAAGGGCGGGATGCCCCCCGGCCCCTTACTGAAACGGGTGCCTCCACTGGATACTGGCAACCGGTTCGATTGCAAGGCTGGGATGCCCGAAAGGCCCCCCCTGTACTGGAAGGGCCTCCCGAATACTGGCACCGGTTCAGATTGAAAAGGGCGGGGATGCCCGCATGGCCTCCTGAATGGAACGGGGCCCCATTTGAGAAACGGAAAACCGTTTAGATTGCAAGGGCTGGGATGCCCGCACTGCCTTCCTCTACTGGAACGGGGCCCACCTTCCTTACAGACACTTCAGGGTAAAGAGGGTTGGCCGCCCCAATTGTAGTTTTAGGGCCCGCCAGCTCGTTTTCCCATCCTGGCGCCCTCCTCCCGTTCCGGGCCAGGTCTCTCAGGTTCCTCCGCTTCTTCCAGCGTTAAGGGGTTTTCCCAGGCCGGGCCAAACGGGGTTTCCGTGGCGTTTTGGTCGTTTTCCGTGGGGGGAACTCTGACTCCTCCACCCTCCCCACTTCGCTCACGTCCATTCCCCACCCTCACAAATCACATGTGTCATTAGAAAATCAGGAAAAAGGCGACACTTTTGTAGGGGGCGGGACCTTCGCTTCGTTTACCCCACTGAGGAGGATAGGAGGCAGAATTTCCAGAGCGGGGGGGGCAACGAACTTACATTGCAGTAACATTTAGAGTGTGCGGACATCGTTTTTTCCCCGCGCCACGATGAGTGTATCCCCACGAGAGCCCCCTTATTCCCCACCTGGCCCGGGCGCAGAAATACGGAAAAAGGAAATACAGTCCCAATGAAATTTTTTGCAATTCTCCCAAGCAAAAAAACAGTTCAATAAGGCAACAGGACCGCTTAAAGCCGCTTCTGAATCCTGTTCGCTGGGTGCGAGCAACACCCCTGTGGCGACTGGACCCACGGGTGCTTCTGTCCTTTTACACAAATGCCGGCTTTTCCCGGCAAAATTTAATCAGAGGGGTATTTACTATGTAAAATGAATAAACTATAAAAAAATGTAATATAAAAAGTCCAATGACATGTTAAAAATATATAAATATATAAGTATTCTAAAGTTGTATATTTTGTGTTTACAAGGAAAGAAAGTGTTTTTTTAGTTGCAAAATTTTTGTTCCCATAGCTTACAGGGACTTCCGGTATCGGAAATCGATATCGCCAAATTTAGTGAAATCGGGGGATACCATTCCGATCCGATTTTTTAGAATCGACAGTATCGCCAACACTAGTTTTACCTATGACTTGTGTTTTGAAACTTAAAACGTAAAGCCGCGGAATATGTTGGCGCAAAATAAATAAAGATTTTTATTATTAAAATTTTTATTTTTCATTTTTTGAAGCCAAAGCCGGAAATTCATTGTAAATTAAAAATTCTGCGTATAAAGAAAAAGGAGGCCCTATTCATTCAAATAGTTTTTCAGCAGAAATTATGCCATTGACCACTTCTAATTTTGAATCACTGTTTCCTTTGGCTTAAAAAACTGCAAAAAAATTCGAGTGCGGAAATAAAAACTTAACTGAATCGTAGGCAAATTACCGTTAACCGATTTAAAGGGTTAAAGTTGTTTATAAATTGTGTCCCAGAATTTTGGATATACATCCTATCCAATCAGTTTTGGGCAATATATAATGAAGCAGTGGGAAAGCTTAAAACAAAGACTTTTTGTATTCCCTTTTAAAGGCCCAAAAAAAAAAAAAATTGGAAAAGTTTTTTGCTACCATGTGGTTTCGATTTTTGGGCCCTTTTTTGTGTACTTCAGTACCATCGTGGTGCTCCATGTGTATCGGTAATAAAAATATGGCACGTTCCAAAAAGGTGCACCAGTAGTTCCCAAACCGTGTCGAATATCAAAAAACTGGGCACACCGTGATAGAGCAAAAAGATTTTTTAAAACGTACACTTGGTCACTAATACAACGTTTCGGTCGAACTGAAACCCTTTATCAGTGTACTAAAAAAAAAAAAATTATTTATCCAAACATGTTTTCAAACTTGAAATTAGTATATATACACAAATTTACAATGGGTTTAAACTGGTTGGGAGTAAATCACAATAAGGCTAACAGTTCAACATCATGGTACTCAGGATGGGGGAAAAAAAGAGAAATGGAGAAATGAGTGATGAACATACCAATTTATAGTGTATACCTGGGTGGTATATGGTTTAGAAATATATTCTGTGAACCAGATTTAGATAATACCATTATTAATTGTGATACCAGAAAAAAAATTGTTTATATTAAGCATATCTGCTTATGAGAAAGAAAGGAAGAGACATACCAATTGAGATGAGTAAAGCTGTGAATCGCTATAGGAAAAATCAAATCAAGTGAGAACCTTCGGTTATGAATACTCTGAAGTGATAGAGAAAGATAAAGACATACCGCTATTAACGCCTCTGTATTATACTGAACACAGTCTGTGGCTGCAGGAAATGTGATGAGAACGCTAATCAGGTACGGAAACTGATGGTATAAAATATTGCGATATGCATAATTGGGATAGGAACTTACCAAGTAGCGACATGGCGTGATGAGATTACCAGGACGCGGTATCCACCGCTTGTCTCGTGGTGGAGGGTAATGGTGTCTGGCCATATAAATAGCGTTTGAGGTCTGCTCGTGAGGGGACAAACGATAGACCGAAGCTTCATACCAGAAGTGATGCGGCGCTGCTGTACAGAAGATAGAGGCAGCATTCTGGGTTCCACAGGGAGCGCTTGCGTTCCAATTTAGAGAGCGCATGTCAGAGAATTCAAGTGAGAGGGTGCACAAAGGAGGTGGGAGGTGACCACCAAAGAGAATAACATTAATAGCGATTCTGTAAAAGAAAAAAGCATAGTTGTAAAAGAGCATAGTAAATACAAAATAAATGATGACAATTATAATGCTAGTAAATTAAGTATATTGAGGCACGATAAATGGGTTAATTAGAGAAAGGAAAAAAGGTCATAATCTCTATTTAACCCCTTAGGAACAGTGTATTTAATTCATGGATCCAAAAAGGCCCCCTCTTCGTTTTAAACATGGTTATACGATCCCCCCCTCCCCGTCTGGTTTGTGGCACATGTTCTAAGCACCTTATAACGTAGTTGTGCAATATTGTGTCCTGCCGTGATGAAGTGTTTGTGGGATAGGTAAAAGTGTATCCTTGCATCTTATTGTAGATTTATGCTTCGAAAATCCTACCTTTACCCCTCTTGGGTCTCTCCTATGTAAAGGAGACCACATGGACATTTGACCCAAGTACACCACATAATTGGAATTACATGTGAAGTAATCCTTAATAGTGTATTTTTTACCAGTATTTGGGTGATGTACAATGCTGCCCTTTAGGACATATTGCACTGATGACATGAGAGACAGGGGAAGGTACCCATCTTTGGATTTTGTAAGAATCTTTGTGAAATAATAGGTTTTCTTGGGGCCAATGTCCGCCCTAACAAAACTGTCCCGTAGGTTACGTGGTCGCCTAAAACATGGCATGAATGGTATGTTAAAGGTCTCGACCTCAGGGTGGGCAAATGAAGAATATCCAATATCGCCGTATGGCTGTATGATTTTGTAGGCTGCCGGATGGTAGTCATGCACAAATTTATCCTGGTACCATCATCCCATAGTAATTCTACTTGGAGGTTGTATCTGGACAGTGTGGGGTGGATAACCCCTTTCTTGGAATTTAAATTCATTTCTTTGATTCTTGCTTGTCGTGTTGAATGGTCAGATACGATCCGAGTTACCCTGTGAATTTGTGACTGTGGAATGGAGCATTTCATTTTCAGGGGATGAAAACTAAAAAATGGAGAAGGCTATTTCTGTCGGTTGGTTGGAATAAATAACAGTTGTTAAGTTGCCCTGGGGGTCTTTAATCACTAGTGTGTCCAAAAAACTAATTTGTTCAGTATCATAAGTCATGGTAAAGTCTAGGCCCGGCCAAGATGTTTTTAGAAAGTCAAAGAAGATATTAAGTGTAGTCAGGTCACCACCCCACACACAGAAGATGTCTCAAAATATCTTCCCCCCAGACCAGGGCATGGTGCTGGAATAGATGATGTTGATAGATAAGGGTCTCCTCATAATGTGCCATATAGGCGTTAGCATAAGGGGGTGCGACATTGCTACCCATCGCGTGCCTTTTACCTGTAAAAAGAAATTGTCCTCAAAAAGAAAAATTTTTTTCGTTAGTACTGTGGACAATAGGTCACTGCATAAGTCTATCTGGTCCTGATGCATGCCAGATAGAGAGAGGAGATGTCTTGTGGAAGATATACCTTCCGTGTGGGGGGTGGACGTATATAAGTCCCGTACGTCAAATGAGACCAAGATGGCTTCTGGTGGGACGGGGGTGACAGCCTGTATGACAGTAAGAAAAGATCCAGTGTCAAGAAGAAAAAGAAGGAGTCTTCTTGATCAAAGGAGTCATAATTTTTTTTTTTTTTTTTTTTAGATAAATAGATAGTGGTGATAGAACCGACTCTGTGGAGGCGACAATGGGGGCGTCCTGGTGGGTTATGAAGGTCTTTATGAATTTTGGGGAGGGTATAGAAGACAGGTGTGATGGATATTTTTTTAGTTAAAAAATCACATGTCTTTCTGTCAATTATCCCTAGTCCCTGCTATTATCAAGAATTTCTTTTATTCTGATTGTATACTGGTCGTGGGATTACCTGACAGCCTAGTATAGGTGGTAGTGTCGTTCAATTGACGTTGTATTTCACTAATATAAGCTGTCTTATCCATGACTACAATTGCCCTCCCTTATCGACCGGCTTAATGACAACATCCTTATTATCTTGTAGTATAGATAAGGCCTGTCTATCAAGTGGGGAGCAATTGGATGGAAAGTGTATACGCCATGATCGTGTCGTAACGTAATTTTTGAAACGCAGTATTTATGAATTGGATAAATGTTTCGAGTGCATGGGAGCCCATTGGTGGTCGAAGGTACTTTTCGACCGTAATTTGAACTTTCAGCTGTGAGGCAATTCAATGGTGGTACACTAGGTATGGGAATGTTTGGCTGGATCAGAAAAGTGGAGTTTTAAATCGTAATGTCCCCGAAAAATCTCTGTAAAGTCCATTTCCAACTTAAAAGTATTATTCTTGTAGCTGGGACAGAATGATAAGCCCCGCTGAAGAAGTCTATGTTCAGCTATACCTAGTGACTTGGATGAAATATTCACCACCAAGTGATTGATTACCTGAGAGCGTGTCACTTCGAGTTGAGTCTATGGTTCGTTGGCTGTCGCTTCCCCCTCCTGGGCCTCTTCTACTTTGGGATCGTTGCTGGCGGCCTAAAAAACGATCTTGATAGGATCTCTCGGGCCTCTCCATATCCGAGCCGGATGTTGAGGCTTCTGGGGAGGAACGATAGTTTGATCTGGTCGAATATTGTCTTGTAGAGGGTCTGTCGCCCATCTATAGACTCTGTCCAAGTCGTATTCTTCCTGGTCGCGTTGAAATTTGATCCTTTTGCGTTTTCAATGTCACGGCGATGTTGAGAGATATTGGTCTCTATCTTTGATTTGAGGGAATTGAATTCTTCACGGGAGTTGGTTGCAACAAGTTGGTCTTCTATGTTCTTTAATCTTTCTTCGCAGGATGAAATCTCCTTGTGCAGATGCTCTAACGTTAAGACCATAAGATCAAAAGAACACTTATTAAGGATGAGTTCAAACTTGGAACAAAATTCAGAGGAATCAGAGAAAAGAGTGGGACGGAGTGATACCCTAAGACCACGTGGTATCCTCTGTGCCTTCAGATATTCAGATAAAGTGGCCCCATGAAGTTCCAGGTTTGTGTGATGACGTAGTTCCCGTTCCCAGTCTCGGCCTCTGGTTTCGCTCAGAGGGGTTTTGAGGAAATCATTGGGTACCTTAAAATAGGGCTATGATACTGGAGGCCTCCTCAGAGTTATAGGAAAAGGTCAGTGAGGACATGACCCAAAAGTGGGAACGTGCACAATATAAGGGATTAATAGGTAATGATAAATATTGGCACAGTTCCAAAGAGGTGCACCAGTAGGTTCCCAAACCGTGTCGTATATCAAAAAACTGGGCACACTCGTGATAGTGCAAAAAGATTTTTTAATACGTACACTTGGTCACTAGATACAGACGTTTCGGTCGAAACTGACCTTCATCAGTGTACTAAAAAAATAATTAGTGATCCAAACATTGGTTACAAACTTGAAATTAGGTATATATACACATATTTACAATAGGGTCATACTGGAATGCAGTAAATCACAATAGAGGCTGAACAGTATCAAGCTATCATAGGTACTCAGGATGGGGGAAAAAAAGAGAAATGGAGAAATGAGTGATGAACATACCTAGTGATAGTGTATACCTGGTGGTATATGGTTTAGAAATATATGTCTGTGAACCAGATTTAGATTATACCAGTATTAATTGTGATACCAGAAAAAAAATTGTTTATATTAAGCATATCTGCTTATGATGAAAGAAAGGAAGTAGACATACCAATTGAGATGAGTAAAGCTGTGAATCGCTATAGTGAAAAATCAAATCATAGTGAGAACCTGTCGGTTATGAATACTCTGAAGTGATAGAGAAAAGAGAAAGACATACCGCTATTAATCGCCTCTGTATTATACTGAACACAGTCTGTGGCTGCAGGAACTGTGATGAGAACGCTAATCAGGTACGGTAACTGATGGTAATAAAATATTGCGATATTCATATATTGGTGATAGGAACTTACCAAGTGC
The DNA here is from genome assembly GCA_033576555.1 of Oophaga sylvatica. Taxonomy (NCBI): domain Eukaryota; kingdom Metazoa; phylum Chordata; class Amphibia; order Anura; family Dendrobatidae; genus Oophaga; species Oophaga sylvatica. The sequence continues at coordinate 240,978,740 of JARQOD010000002.1, read as the reverse complement.
TGACTATGGCGTGAGTGAGATTACCAGACGCGGTATCCACCGCTTGTCTCGTGGTGGAGGGTAATGGTGTCTGGCCATATTAAATAGTGTTTGAGGTCTGCTCGTGATGGTACACGATAGACCGGAAGTGCTCATAACCGAAGTGACGTCGGCGCTGCTGTACAGAAGATAGAGGCAGCATTCTGCGTTCCACAGGGAGCGCTTGCGTTCCAGTTAGAGACGCATGTCAGAGAATTCAAGTGAGGAGGGTGCACAAAGAGGTGGGAGGTGACCATCCAAAGAGAATAACATTAATAGCGATTCTGTAAAAGAAAAAAGCATAGTTGTAAAAGAGCAGTAGTAAATACAAAATAAATGATGACAATTATAATGCTTAGTAATAATGTATTACTAAGCATTATAATTGTCATCATTTATTTTGTATTCTCTTTGGATGGTCACCTCCCACCTCTTTGTGCACTCTCCTCACTTGAATTCTCTGACATGCGCTCTCTAACTGGAACGCAAGCGCTCCCTGTGAACGCAGAATTCTGCCTCTATCTTCTGTACAGCAGCGCCGACGTCACTTCCGGTATGAGCACTTCCGGTCTATCGTGTACCGTCACGAGCAGCCTCAAACGCTATTTAATATGGCCAGATACCATTACCCTCCACCACGAGACAAGCGGTGGATACCGCGTCCTGGTAATCTCACTCACGCCATAGTCAGCACTTGGTAAGTTCCTATCACCAATATATGCATATCGCAATATTTATACCATCAGTTACCGTACCTGATTAGCATTCTCATCACAGTTCCTGCAGCCACAGACTGTGTTCACTATAATACAGAGGCGATTAATAGCGGTATGTCTTTCTCTTTTCTCTATCACTTCAGAGTATTCATAACCGACAGGTTCTCACTATGATTTGATTTTTCACTATAGCGATTCACAGCTTTACTCATCTCAATTGGTATGTCCTACTTCCTTTCTTTCATCATAAGCAGATATGCTTAATATAAACAATTTTTTTCTGGTATCACAATTAATACTGGTATAATCTAAATCTGGTTCACAGACATATATTTCTAAACCAAAATACCACCAGGTATACACTATCACTAGGTATGTTCATCACTCATTTCTCCATTTCTCTTTTTTTCCCCATCCTGAGTACCTATGATAGCTTGATACTGTTCAGCCTCTATTGTGATTTACTGCATTCCAGTATGACCCTATTGTAAATATGTGTATATAATACCTAATTTCAAGTTTGTAACCAATGTTTGGATCACTAATTATTTTTTTAGTACACTGATGAAGGTCAGTTTCGACAGAAACGTCTGTATCTAGTGACCAAGTGTACGTATTAAAAAATCTTTTTGCACTATCACGAGTGTGCCCAGTTTTTTGATATACGACACGGTTTGGGAACCTACTGGTGCACCTCTTTGGAACTGTGCCAATATTTATCATTACCTATTAATCCCTTATATTGTACACGTTCCCACTTTTGGGTCATGTCCTCACTGACCTTTTCCTATAACTCTGAGGAGGCCTCCAGTATCATAGCCCTATCTAAGGTACCCAGTGATTTCCTCAAAACCCCTCCGAGCGAAACCAGAGGCCGAGACTGGGACCGGGAACTACGTCATCACACAAACCTGGAACTTCATGGGCCACTTTATCTGAATATCTGAAGGCACAGAGGATACCACGTGGTCTTAGGGTATCACTCCGTCCCACTCTTTTCTCTGATTCCTCTGAATTTTGTTCCAAGTTTGAACTCATCCTTAATAAGTGTTCTTTTGATCTTATGGTCTTAACGTTAGAGCATCTGCACAAGGAGATTTCATCCTGTGAAGAAAGATTAAAGAACATAGAAGACCAACTTGTTGCAACCAACTCCAGTGAAGAATTCAATTCCCTCAAATCAAAGATAGAGACCAATATCTCTCAACACCGCCGTGACATTGAACAACGCAAAAGGATCAAATTTCAACGCGACCAGGAAGACTACGACTTGGACAGAGTCTATAGATGGCGCGACAGACCCTCTACAAGACAATATTCGACCAGATCAAACTATCGTTCCTCCCCAGAAGCCTCAACATCCGGCTCGGATATGGAGAGGCCCGAGAGATCCTATCAAGATCGTTTTTTAGGCCGCCAGCGACGATCCCAAAGAAGAAGAGGCCCAGGAGGGGGAAGCGACAGCCAATGAACCATAGACTCAACTCGAGTGACACGCTCTCAGGTAATCAATCACTTGTGGTGAATATTTCATCCAAGTCACTAGGTATAGCTGAACATAGACTTCTTCAGCGGGGCTTATCATTCTGTCCCAGCTACAAGAATAATACTTTTAAGTTGGAAATGGACTTACAGAGATTTTTCCGGACATTGCGATTAAAACTCCACTTTTCTGATCCAGCCAACATTCCCATACCTAGTGTACCACCATTGAATTGCCTCACAGCTGAAAGTCTCAAATTACGGTCGAAAAGTACCTATCGACCACCAATGGGCTCCCATGCACTCGAAACATTTATCCAATTCATAAAAACTGCGTTTCAAAAATTATGTTACGACACCGATCATGGCGATATACACTTTCCATCCAATTGCTCCCCACTTGATAGACAGGCCTTATCTATATTACAAGATAATAAGGATGTTGTCATTAAGCCGGCCGATAAGGAGGAGCAATTGTAGTCATGGATAAGACAGCTTAATTAGTGAAATACAACGTCAATTGAACGACACTACCACCTATACTAGGCTGTCAGGTAATCCCACGACCAGTATACAATCAAGAATAAAAGAAATTCTTGATAAATATCAGGGACTAGGGATAATTGACAGAAAGACATGTGATTTTTTAACTAAAAAATATCCCATCACACCTGTCTTCTATACCCTCCCCAAAATTCATAAAGACCTTCATAACCCACCAGGACGCCCCATTGTCGCCTCCACAGAGTCGGTTCTATCACCACTATCAATTTATCTAGAAAAAAAAAAAAAATTATGACTCCTTTGATCAAGAAGACTCCTTCTTTTCTTCTTGACACTGGATCTTTTCTTACTGTCATACAGGCTGTCACCCCCGTCCCATCAGAAGCCATCTTGGTCTCATTTGACGTACGGGACTTATATACGTCCATCCCCCACACGGAAGGTATATCTTCCACAAGACGTCTTCTCTCTCTATCTGGCATGCATCCGGACCAGATAGACTTATGCAGTGACCTATTGTCCACAGTACTAACGAAAAATTTTTTTCTTTTTGAGGACAATTTCTTTTTACAGGTAAAAGGCACCACGATGGGTAGCAATGTCGCACCCTCTTATGCTAACGCCTATATGGCACATTATGAGGAGACCCTTATCTATCAACATCATCTATTCCAGCACCATGCCCTGGTCTGGAGAAGATATATTGACGACATCTTCTGTGTGTGGGGTGGTGACCTGACTACACTTAATATCTTCTTTGACTTTCTAAAAACATCTTGGCCGGGCCTAGACTTTACCATGACTTATGATACTGAACAAATTAGTTTTTTGGACACACTAGTGATTAAAGACCCCCAGGGCAACTTAACAACTGATATTTATTCCAAACCAACCTACAGAAATAGCCTTCTCCATTTTTCTAGTTTTCATCCCCTGAAAATGAAATGCTCTATTCCACAGTCATAAATTCACAGGGTAACTCGGATCGTATCTGACCCATCAACACGACAAGCAAGAATCAAAGAAATGCAATTTAAATTCCAAGAAAGGGGTTATCCACCCCACACTGTCCAGATACAACCTCCAAGTAGACATCTACTAAGGGATGATGGTACCAGGATACCATTTGTGCATGACTACCATCCGGCAGCCTACAAAATCCATACAGCCATACGGCGATATTGGCATATTCTTCATTCTGCCCACCCTGAGGTCGAGGCCTTTAAACAACCATTCATGCCATGTTTTAGGCGACCACGTAACCTACGGGACAGTTTAGTTAGGGCGTACATTGGCCCCAATAAACCTATTATTTCACAAAGATTCTTACAAAATCCAAAGATGGGTACCTTCCCCTGTCTCTCATGTCATCAGTGCAATAATGTCCTAAAGGGCAGCATTGTACATCACCCACATACTGGTAAAAAATACACTATTAAGGATTACTTCACATGTAATTCCAATTATGTGGTGTACTTGATCAAATGTCCCTGTGGTCTCCTTTACATAGGAGAGACCACACAGAGTGTAAAGGATAGGATATCGAAGCATAAATCTACAATAAGATGCAAGGATACACTTTTACCTATCCCACAACACTTCATCACGGCAGGACACAATATTGCACAACTACGTTATCAGGTGCTAGAACATGTGCCACAACCAAGACGGGGAGGAGATCGTATAACCCTGTTAAAACGAAGAGAGGCCTATTGGATCCATGAATTAAATACACTGTATCCTAAGGGGTTAAATAGAGATTATGACCTTTTTTCCTTTCTCTAATTAACCCATTTATCGTGCCTCAATATACTTAATATTACTAAGCATTATAATTGTCATCATTTATTTTGTATTTACTACTGCTCTTTTACAACTATGCTTTTTTCTTTTACAGAATCGCTATTAATGTTATTCTCTTTGGATGGTCACCTTCCACCTCTTTGTGCACCCTCCTCACTTGAATTCTCTGACATGCGCTCTCTAACTGGAACGCAAGCGCTCCCTGTGGAACGCAGAATGCTGCCTCTATCTTCGGTACAGCAGCGCCGACGTCACTTCCGGTATGAGCACTTCCGGTCTATCGTGTACCGTCACGAGCAGACCTCAAACGCTATTTAATATGGCCAGACACCATTACCCTCCACCACGAGACAAGCGGTGGATACCGCGTCCTGGTAATCTCACTCACGCCATAGTCAGCACTTGGTAAGTTCCTATCACCAATATATGCATATCGCAATATTTATACCATCAGTTACCGTACCTGATTAGCGTTCTCATCACAGTTCCTGCAGCCACAGACTGTGTTCACTATAATACAGAGGCGATTAATAGCGGTATGTCTTTCTCTTTTCTCTATCACTTCAGAGTATTCATAACCGACAGGTTCTCACTATGATTTGATTTTTCACTATAGCGATTCACAGCTTTACTCATCTCAATTGGTATGTCCTACTTCCTTTCTTTCATCATAAGCAGATATGCTTAATATAAACAATTTTTTTCTGGTATCACAATTAATACTGGTATAATCTAAATCTGGTTCACAGACATATATTTCTAAACCATATACCACCAGGTATACACTATCACTAGGTATGTTCATCACTCATTTCTCCATTTCTCTTTTTTTCCCCCATCCTGAGTACCTATGATAGCTTGATACTGTTCAGCCTCTATTGTGATTTACTGCATTCCAGTATGACCCTATTGTAAATATGTGTATATATACCTAATTTCAAGTTTGTAACCAATGTTTGGATCACTAATTATTTTTTTAGTACACTGATGAAGGTCAGTTTCGACCGAAACGTCTGTATCTAGTGACCAAGTGTACGTATTAAAAAATCTTTTTGCACTATCACGAGTGTGCCCAGTTTTTGATATACTCCATGTGTATCATCTGTATGCATTCCGTGTGACACATATCAGAATAGTATTCAGAATAGAAATTACAGATTTTCACATTTAAAGTGCCATAGAATAAATGTTGTTATAATAATAAATAATAATAATAATAATAATAATAATAATAATAATTTTAGGTGAGATATGCAAAGATATAGATAGATAAATAGGAATACGTGAGATATATAATTGCGTGTGTAGCTTACTGTACATAGATTAACCTAATAAATAAGTAAACTAAAAAAATGATTTTTGGTGATCAGTAACAGTAAAGCAGACATCTGTGAGTTGATATTATCAGGCTGGGAAAATCCATGGTTATTGGGCCTTTCCAAGCCTAAAAATACCAGCCCGCAGCAGCCCCAGAAGTGGAGCATCACATGAGATGCGCCAATTCTGGCATTTTGCCCTTGCTCTTCCAGATTGCCCTGGTGCGTTGGCATTCGGGTTAATCGCAGTTGGGCTTTATGTCAGCTGTCTGTTTTACCTTTGCTGGTTGCCTAAAATGGGGGGACCCCACGCAAATTTTTTAAAATTTATTTATTTGGTTGATACATGTACAGCAAGCGACACACCCAAGGCACTAATTATATATTTCACAGATATCTATTTATCTATGTATCTATCTGTCTATCTACCTACCGTATTTTTCGGATTATAAGAAGCACTTTTTCCCCAAAAAATTTGAGAGGAAAATGGGGGTGCGTCTTATAGTCCGAACGCAGGCTTACCGGGGGGTTGCGGCAGAGGTGTAGCAGTGTTCATTCCTCAGGGAACCGGCGGCAGAAGTGTGGCAATGCTGAAGCTCTGGGTTGGCATTGAGCAGTGCGGAGTGCATCATTGGTTTCCCTGAGGCCATCTTCCTGAAGCCGTGGGCCGCCGAATTGAGATCTCTGTTGGGCCTCTCGCGCACCCTTTTCCTGAGGCTTTCGGCATCAGAGTCAACGCGTGCATAGATTGAGATCTCGGCGGCCCTCGGCTTCAGGAAAATAGCCGCCAAGAAACCAATGTTGCACTCGGCTTTGCTCACCGTGGTCACTTGGATGCAGCATTGCCACATTTCAGCCGCCGGTATCCTGAGGAAGGGACCCTGCTCTATGCAAGACACTCTGCTCTGCCTCACAGCCGACACTGGACCTGCAGCATCGCACTGCTGGGATGCCCCGGGACTGCAGCATTGCCCCACTTCTGCCGCCGACGGCTTCCTGAGAAAGGGACTATACCTCCTGTGACCTCGCTCTACCACCGCCGGCCCTCAGGTAAGATACCTTAAATTCGAATGATAAGACAGACCCTGATCTTATAAAAATCTTTTCTTTTGCTATTTTGCACCCCAAAGTTTGGGGTACGTCTTATAGTCCAAAAAATACGGTAACTATCTCTATCTTTGCACATCTTTAACACCTAAAAATCGTTACTTTCCATTCTGCATTCTATTTTAGTACGTGTCACATGGATGTTACACTTATGTCATCAGTGTGAGAGTGTAATCCGTGCTGCCGGAAAAAAACAAACATGTCTTCTCATGGGTCACACTGACATGCGCAGCCCCATAGATTATAATGTCTGTGCGTGTGTACGTGTCTATAGTATGTGTGAAAATGAACGCCACATGTACCAGAAACACGGATGTGTGAAGAGGGCCTTACATCTTGTCCAAAATTACTCTTTATGACCAAGAGGTTCAGAAAAGAAATTGTACACAGATTATCCATTGTCTATCTTGGGAGGATAGCTAAGATTTCAGTTTGTGGACAGGCAAAAATTGAGCAAATTTATTAAGAGAACCTTTACTTCTTAGTAAATTTGGCACATCTAACCTCAGCATTCATGCAATACCAGCCTTATGCCATGTTCCCACATCAGAAAATGCTGTATTTTTTTCATCAACTGCAACAACATACACAAAATCGACCTGCTCTAAGTATTGCATTTCTTTATTTTTTTTCTCCTTTTTTATGTAGTTTTGGAGCAGATTTGATACTTTGTTTTTTAAATATGCTTTCAACAGCAGAAATGCTGGGATTCTATCCTTAAAAATGCAATTGCATCTTAAGGCATACATTTTTTAAGATTCTCCATTCGGTGGGGAAAAATCACACCAAAAAAATGCACAGTTCAACAACTTTTAGATTGGGTATGAGTTCTCATGAAATTACATCCATTTTGCTTGAACTTTTAAACACAGCATATTTTCTGCACAAAAAAAGCATCGTATTACAGTAGCAGTATTATAGAGGGGATTTTGGAAAATCTCACACACATTGTAGAGAAAATCCACTGTGTAAATCCGCAGTCTATCAATTTATGTTGTGAATTTTCACAGCAGATCTAACCTTTACAACGCAGAGGATGAAAGTGCATAAAGTCAACAGCATTTTTACAACCATGTCTACAAAAAATCCTATTTGGTGCAGATTCTTTTGCTTCATGTAACTTTCTGGATGGATCATTGAGATGAGTCATACAGCTTGTCTATTCTTCAGACAACTTTAGGACTTCTAGGAAGAAGGGTTTAATAATCTTAATAATCTTTATTTTTATATAGCGCTAACATATTCCACAGCGCTTTACAGTTTGCACACTATCGTCGCTGGGGCTCACAATCTAGATTCCCTATCAGTATGTTTTTGGAGTGTGGGAGGAAACCGGAGTACCCGGAGGAAACCGTAATTAGTTAGATTATATTGGGCAAGAACCTTTAAACTTTTTTTTAAATTTTGAGCATCTAAAACTTGCTGAAGAGGCTGCACAGAATTGTTAAGCTCTTGCATAAGCATGTGCAACGTGGTATATGGACCACAGACTTTCTTCTGAGCCTTTACACTGCTGTGTGCACGCTCAGAAGAATTCATGCAGAAGCTGAGCCACTCTACAGGCTTTTCAATGATCCAGGAGGTGATAAGAGCCAAAGCTCCACTGATCTACACCACATATAACGGGATCCAATATATATATATATATATATATATATATATATATATATATGTATATATATATATATATATATATATGTTTAGTTACACATTTTTAATATTATTTGTAATTTTTTATACATGCAGGTGAGAATCAGTAGGTGATGGGCTCTTTTATGGGAATGGAGCATGAAGGAGAGAAAATAATAATTATAAAGTGTTGGAATATGTTTGGTGCAACAACTCCATTCCTGTCTATGAGTGTTTAGTTGCTAGATTTGTATTCTGTTTATAAAGTTAGAACAACAACAAAAAAACCTCCCAGAAGCTCACACAGGGAGAGCATGTGACTGTATTTCCTGTTTTCCTGTGTCTGTGTATGAGTGAAGCAGCCTGCTGTAGATGCTGCAAAGACAGACACAGAAATGATTTATTCCTGATCTATTAAGCTTATCATATATTGTTCCTGATTGTTCCTGAATAAACAAGTTGTGTTGTCACACGCTTGGAGAGTTTCGCGAGTAATCCACTGCCAACATAAAGAAATAAAAATGGCCTGTTTTGGTACCTGTATGGAAGGCGGTAATAATAGTTGACATGAAAGAAAATTTAAAAAGTTGCAAGTCATTGAAGCTATTGCCTACTCAGAAACAGAAAGCATCTTCAGAAGGGCTTGTCAAATTCCCTGCTCTCCACAATCTAACACTTATTAAGTGACATGGCACAGACATAATCACGCCCTTTCAGTTTCCAGTTACATCTGAGAATGTCAGGCCTGACTCCACTCACTCTGCACTTACAGTGGGTTCGGAAAGTTTTCAGACCCCTTTAAATTCTTCACTCTTCGTTTCATTGCAGCCATTTGGTAAATGCAAAAAAGTTCATTTTTTCTCATTAAGATACAATCTGCACCCCATCTTGACTGATAAAAGCCAGAAACGTAGAAGTGTAGACATTTTGCAAATTTATTAAAAAAGAAAAACTGAAATATCACGTTATGCAATGTGAAGTAGCAGATAGAGATGATCGACTCTTGAAATTCAAATTCACAAGGTTTGGTAAATTTTTCATTAGTCATTTGGGATCGGCCATATTGCCTGGGCAAAACACTGACTCGAACTGATTAACATTATCCTGCTGTGACAAAGAGTGATGTGCCTTATATTCCATAATGCCATCCACTTCTACCCATCTAATATGTTTGCCAGAGGAAAAGAAGACCATTTGTGACCTTCGCTTGTAGTACTACTGCCTAGATGGTTGGTGCAATTGGTGGGGGTGTAAGAGGCAAAATTAGGGATATAGCACAGGGAAGAAAACACATGTCTACAGCTGTATTGGCAGACCCTAATCATATTGAGTAAAGTGGAATCGCAGCAGGTGACCATGCTGTTACTGAGGAAAAATTACTATACAAAGACCCAGACCAATATTACCACCAAACGGTGATCATATAGTGGTGGGTACCAACTCTGCAGAAAATATTAGGAGGTTATAATACAGTAATATATAGTGACTTACAGCTGACATTCTTTCTGACAGAGTCGTTCACTTTTCCCATGTTTTCCATCTAGCCCAGACCGACATGACAATTTCTACTTATAGCCAAATCAGAGTTTACAGCAAAAACACAACTGACTTCTTTCATTTCCAGAATCATCCCCATCTATCTGAAACCTGCACAAATTCCTCTTCCTGTCTATACCCAATGCTGAGTCTGCTGTTGCAGTATTTTACCCTATTACTGCAACTGCTGTGTGGCATTATCATAGAAAAATTAAAATACATAAGATATCCTCAGGAAGGGTGAACAACAGCTGACAATTCAAACTCCCTTTGAAGTAGGTCCTCACAAGGAAAATATGGGAATAGAGAAAATTACTTATAACAAGGGAGACAAAAACTAATTAAAACAGGGGAAATACGGAGCGAGAGCTAACACCTCATCTCCTGTGAAGCAGTGACTTCTTCCAGTGAAAGCCAGACACAAAAACAAATATCCTAAAATAAAATAAATAAAAAATTTTTTGCAAAAATGCATGAAGGTAGTAATAATAATAAGGGTATTTGGTAAACATAATTTTGATCAAAAGAATGTACAAGCCATCCCGCCACGTCAAGGCAACCCTTTGTGGGACAGTCCTAACTCTTGTATCAAAAACCTTCCACTTGTCAAGTGACGTAAATGTGAACAAGGACAGAGGAACTGAACCCACCAGTTGAAGCATAGGCCAGACAGGATGGATTTCTCAGCTCAGAAACGGGCGGTCACACCCTTATATGCACAAGATGCACTGTGAACAAAATAGTAAACCAGATCTGAGCTGAAAAAGTATGTTAATGTGTATGCAAAATGTAAATGCATATTAACAAATGACCATTACACAGAGAAAACCAGACACAAAAAACAAATATCCTAAAATAAAATAAATAAAAATTCCTTCCAGTGTCTAGGTAATTAAACAGGAAAAATCATTTTTGGGAATCAGATAACAAATGAGATCTCCGTCTATGGGGTCCTGATAGGAATGTTGGGTTTGTATCAATCTAATATTTATGGAATATGGATTTTCGGCGTAGTAGCAAAGGGCGGACGTGACGTATTTATTTACATCTCCTTGGGGCCACTAGAAACCCTCCAACTTAATGTTGGTATGATAGATGATTCGAACCAGGTCATATTTATTCTCTTTGTAAAAGTAAAATCAAGATAGAAAATATGATGTCAATGTCTAAAGCCTGGTACCTTCAAAGGTTCAAAGGCAAAGATATCTTGTAATTTGGGGATCTGTTAAAATCCTGAAGGGCTGAGAACTTCCTGAAAACAGCCCCCCACATGAGGTCATCAAGGGAAGGTGTGTTGGCGTAACTTAGAGCTAATAAAAAGCAGAAACTGAGTTTGGGTTTTGTCAGCCCTTCAAAGACATAGTATGTTGTGAAGGTTCTGTCCATTTTCTAAATCAAAGTGCTTCACTTCGTTAAGCTCTGAGACATTTCTGTGACTAGTTTTAGTAAGTTTCTTTTGTTATCCCTTTTTATTTTATGTAATTGTATATTTTGTTTTGTTTTATTTCATTCTGTATCATCTTGTATATTTTTATAAACTCTGCCTATCTTTCAGGAAAATTTATTAGCTCTGTTCCTCTAACAGTGGTGTATGGATGGGTCCTGGCTGTGCATCTTTGACAGTCATGGTAACAATACTCCTATTAATGTCCCACATTGTAATAATGCCAACCTGTGACCCTTACATAGTAATAATTTCTCCTTTGGGGTTAAATTTCACCCTGGAAAATATTAATTCCCTCAGTAAGAGCCCTAGAAATTAATAATGTTGAGCACATTTTGCCCTCTAGAAATTAAAAAATGCTTCCTGTGTATCCCTACTCTATAATGCCTCTTCCTTTTAGGTGCACACTTAAAGGGAATCTGTAAGCCGGTTTTTGCTAACACGTCTGAAAGCATCATGATGTAGGAAAGAGAAGCTGAATCCAACTATGTATCACTTAGCTCTGCTTCATTCTAAATTTAAAAGCTTTGATTGTGTCAGCAAAGCTACACTTAGTAAGCTGAGAAAGCTTACCCTGCCTATACCAGGCTCTCTGTGTACAAAGTACATAGACAGGTAGGTGCTTAGTTAATTTCTTAGTGATAAATCCTTCACAGTTAGTAAACAACATCACGCAATTACTTTGACAAGTGACTAGAGATGAGCGAGTATGCTTGTTGCTCGGGTGATCTCCAAGTATTTTGGTGTGCTCGGAGATTTAGTGTTCGTGACGCAGCTGCATGATTTATGGCTGCTAGACAGCCTGAATACATGTGGGGATTCCCTAACAAACAGGCATTCCTCACATGTATTCAGGCTGTCCAGCAGCCACAAATCATGCAGCTGCATCAAGAGAAACTAAATCTCTGCGTAAGCCAAAATACTCAGAGAACACCCAAGCATGCTCGGGAAAACCCGAGCAATGAGTATACTCGCTCATCACTACAAGTGACACATCCCTGAATTCTGTGTTCCAGCCTCTATCTCCTGCTGTCTTCAGATTACATAGCAAAAACCTTCTGACAGATTCTCTTTAACATTTATTACTGCCCTCTTAATGCTTATAAAAAGTAATAATGTTCCCTGATGCCCCTTCTGCTCCCCACAAAGTATGAGGGCTCCAGTTGCCCTCACACATAGTATGATGCATTCACAGTCCCCCACACACAATATGATGCCTCCACAGCCCTGCCACATAATATACCTCCACAGCACCCCCCACAAATTATGATACCCCAATATGACCCCACACATAGTATGATAAATCCACAGCCCCAACACAATACATTACCTGTACAGCTACAACACAGTATGATACCTCACAGCTCTAAAAATTTAGTAATATAGCTCATATCCCTCCACATTTTGAGAGCCCATAGCTTATCCACCTATGGTATGAAACAGCCACAGTCCCCACCTCATACAGTATGATTTGTCCACAGCCTCCTAACAGATAATATGGTGCATCCACAGCCCTGACACATTATGATACCCACACAGCCCTCTACACAAACACAACTAGATGGCCCTATAGTCACCACACACAATATGATGGCTCCACAATACACTGTGCGCACAATTATTAGGTATTGACCATGAGTATTTTGACCATATCATCATTTTTATACCTATTTTCCAACTCAAAGATGTACAAACATGAATGCTTATTGGAGGGATGGTGTGGCCTAAGGATATCAACACTCTTTATCAAGGTGCGCAGAATTATCAAAGGGAACCACCAGCAGTTGTGTCTGCATTTGTAAATGCCCTGCAAAGCTGTCCCTGTATTACACTACAAACATAAACAGATCTTTAGAAAAAGTTCCGGTACGTGTAGTGACAGTTTTCTCACATACCAGAAGACACTGACACACGTAGACCCATTAAAATGAATGGGTCTATGCACATGTCAGCTTGTTTTCACGGACTGTGTGTCCGTGTGCAAAATACGCTGACATGTCCGTTTTTCTCCGGCAGCACAGACGGCAAAACATCCCGCACACGGAAACTGTTTACACTGTCCTCCGTGCGCACGGACGGGTGCAGGGGAAGAAGCGCTACTGTAAGCGCTGTTCCCCTGCCTGTGGTGCTGAAACTCCCTGTCATTATTCTCCCTGCTCTGCCGGCAACAGCGAGCAGGGAGAATGAATGAAAGAAAACCTGACGTGGGGTCCCCCTTAGTTTTTGAACCAACCTGGCAAAACTATACAGCTGAGGGCTGCTATTCTCAGACTGGTAAGGGGCCATGAATATGGGCCCCCCCAGCCTAAAAACAGCAGCCAGCAGCTGCCTAAAAAGGGGCATCTATTAGATGCGCCTATTCTGGAGCTTTGTTGGTTCTTCCCACTTGCCCTTTCTATTGTAAGATGACATTAAGCCAGGCTAAGTAATGATGAGGTGTCAATAAGACACTTATTCATTACTAATCCTATAGTAAGAAAATGGTTAAATAAATACACACACAATAAGAATAAAGTCTTTTAATGAAAGAATACACTACACAGTTTTAAAATCTTTATTACACTTCCATTCCGTTATCGAAGCCCTCGATCTCCTGGAAAAAATATATATAAAAAAAAAACAATATACCCATACCTGTCCACCGTACAGTCAAGTCCCACAGCGTAAATCAATCTCGGGGGTTAATCAGTTTACAGCCGGAGCGCTGCTAATGCAGCTGCTCTGACTGTAAACTACTGGGGAATGAATGGGAGCAGCGCGCATAGGCTCAGTGAGTAGCGGTGACGTCACTGAGCCTGTGCTCGCTGACAGCTGAACTCCTGTGATCTCAGCACCGTAATTTTCCCACGTGCCACACGGATATACCACGTGTTTACATGGACACGGACACGCATATCTCCGGTACCGTGTTTACCGGTACCGGAAATATCTGGACGTGTGAAACTAGCCTAAAGTCCATTTATGATATGTAATTGAGTCCCTTGACTAGTCAATGGGGTGTTAGTGTCCCCAGACTAGTCGGCTCACTTAGCTTACAAGCGTCATCACTAGCGCTATACTTACCTCACGCATGTGTGTGGCTTCTTCCCCTCGCATCATTGATCCTCTGAAGCCGGGTTTATGAGTGCCGGCTTCAGAGAGGCCCACTGCGCATGATGGGAAATGCAGAAGAGCTCTGATCATGCGCAGTGCGCCTCTCTGAAGCCAGGGCATGATAACATCTACTAGTCTGGGGACCCTTACGCTCCATGGACTAGTCAAAAGCCTAATTTATGTTTATGTGTGTAATGTAATACAGGTACTGTTAGGCAGGGTATTTAAATATGCAGACAGAACTGCTGGTGCTTCTGGGGCAAAGTGGTTACCTGACAAGTACCCTTTAACCATTAACCCCCGGAGATATTTTCGTTTTTGTGTTTTCGTTTTTTCGCTCCCCTTTTTCCCAGAGCCATAACTTTTTTATTTTTCGGTCAATATGACCATGTGAGGGCTTGTTTTTTGTGGGACCAGTTGTACTAAAAAGTGCAATCCCACACTTGTTTTTTGTTTGAATTTTTCACTAGGTTCGCTAAATGCTAAAACTGACCTGCCATTATGATTCTCCAGCTCATTACAAGTTCATAGAAACCAAACATGTCTAGGTTCTTTTTTATCTAAGTGGTGAAAAAAAATTCCAAACTTTGTTAAAAAAAAAAAAAAAATGGCACCATTTTCTGATACCTGTGGAGTCCCCATTTTTTTGTGATCTTGGGTTCGGTGAGGTCTTATTTTTTGCGTGCCGAGCTGACATTTTTAATGATACCATTTGGTGCAGATATGATCTTTTGATCACCCGTTATTGCATTTTAATGCAATGTCACAGCGACCAAAAAAATGTAATTCTGACGTTTTGACTTTTTTTCTCGCTACGTCGTTTAGCGATCAGGTTAATCATTTATTTTATTGATAGATCGGGTGATTCGAAACGCGGTGGCACCAAATATGTGTATATTTGATTTTTTATTGTTTTATTTTGAATGGGGCGAAAGGGGGGTGATTTGAACTTTTATATTTTTTTACTTTTTCAAAATTTTTAAAAACTTTTTTTTTTACTTTTGGCATGCTTCAATAGTCTCCATGGGAGACTAGAAGCTGCCATTACCCGATTGGCTCTGCTACATACAGGCGATGATCACATTGCCTCTATGTAGTAGAATTACTCACTTGCTATGAGCGCCGACCACTGGGTGTTTGCAAAAGGATAAGGGACGATGAAGTTTAGGATCCAAGTGCAGAGCCTTTTTTTGGTGACTGCAAAGTGATACTGAGATGTGGACAGTGTCATCGAGGACAGCTGGCAATGATGATTTTGTTAGTTGATGATGCTGGCTTTATCATGCCCTGGGGTTAGATACGAGTCTCTGCATCACAACCTGGGATTAGATACAAGGAATGTATAAAGTGCTGGCTGGGATTGGATACATGGAGTGTATCACATGCTGCAGTTAGATACAGGGCGTGTATCATGAGTTAAGATTAGATATGTGGGGTGTAACATGCAGATAAATTAGATATGCATAGTTTTTCAAGTGTTGGGAATAGATACGCGTCTCTGCATCACACGCTGGGATTAGATACACGTCTCTGCATCATGCCCTGGGATTAGTTACCGGAGTTTATCATGCATTGGGATTTTAAACGCATATGAGTCGCACAACACCAGGGTTATGGGGTACTCGGCACCGAGCCCGTTGAAGTCTATGGGAATGTCACAAGTAGCACAGCTCGGTCCGTTGCCCTGGGCTCATACAAAAGGGGATATTTACAGGGGATTTTAGGAATTGTTCGTGACGCCACCTGTGGTTTCTGATCAAGGTGACCAGCGCTGCAGGGTTAATCTTCTGAGGGGATGGTTACTGGCAGCAAGTTGTTAAGTCTCCCACAGGCGAGACTGGATCCCTCAGAATATATATGGCGATGCAGGGGTGCAAGTAATAAGGCAGTCACACACAAATCAGTCTCTTTCCATACCTTTACTGGTGGTATTTGCAGGTATGTCCCGGAAGCTGCTCAGGGTGGAGGATGCACATCCAAGTAATCACTGAGTAGGTTTAAGGCCTCCTTTCTCTTTAATGTGTGAGTTTCCAACCTGCATGAAGCTAAGTTTAACTCCTTCTCCTTTCTACGCCCGGCTGACCTTGTGATGAGGTCTTTTTGTGGACAGAACGGTGTCTTTATGGCGGTACCTTCCAGACCCCCGTCTTCCTAACCCCGGTTACGTATCAGCACAGAAGGGCCCCTCTGCAACCTGAAGTCCAGCAGGGATTCCGGTTTTCTCCCACTAGCCTTGAAGGTTCTAGCAAGCTTCGGACCCGGTGTCCGGTTGTATAGAGTGGAGGCAGCTATGGTTGCTATATCACCTCGGTCACTCTTTCCCTTAGTCCACTCGCCTGTCGTCCTACACACACCTTAATATGAGCACAGGCAGCAGGGGATGTCAGTTCTCCTGAGATAACTCCGAACAGAGATGTCGTGTCTGCTCTCCCTGAGGTAACACCAACGACTCCTTAACTTTAGCTAGATTGTCTTTATCTCACTGCTGTCTCAAGGGCTCCCTCTGGTGGAACCAGGAAAAATGTCAAGTGTTGTGTGCTTATCAGATATTTGTGATTACCTTTCTGTGCATACTCCTGGGAACATGTGTACCAAGCGCAGCTGGGCCACACATCCCCCCCTAGTTATCGTCAGCACTCCCGGGCTGAAATAGAAAAAAAAACAATTTTTATAATAACATTAACAACATAACTCATCCCTTGCGGGAGGTAAGACACTTTAACGTTACATTGTGTACAAATTGCAATACAAAAATATCAAAATACTTTTTACAATAAATACAATATTCTTGTGGAGGACCCGCACCAAAAACCTCCCACGTGGGTCCTGGGTGGGCTGCAGGACTACTCGGCTGCAGACCTCACTCAAGGCCACACCATACGGGTTTTTTCTTCAGAGGTAGAATGGCTTTTACATAAAACCAAGATGGGGCACTGAGTGCCAACTATTTACAACTAAAGTTTTTGGGCTGGCAAAGTCCTCAGCCACGCAGTCCTTGGCATAAGAACATTTCTAGAAAAATCACATTTCTATCATA
Source organism: Oophaga sylvatica (assembly GCA_033576555.1). Classification (NCBI taxonomy): domain Eukaryota; kingdom Metazoa; phylum Chordata; class Amphibia; order Anura; family Dendrobatidae; genus Oophaga; species Oophaga sylvatica. The sequence continues at coordinate 240,961,055 of JARQOD010000002.1, read as the reverse complement.
ACCACTTTAGCATGTAAACATTATCATATAACATTCTCAATAAAATGCAATTTCTTCATAACTTTGTACAGTTGAGTAAACCCTATCTGGGTCATACTAGACTAGTTTGCTAGGACTACTCTTGGTACCTAACAGGTAACTTTCCTTTCGTTGTGCGTACTGACCTACGTGGTGTGGTGTCAGGTATAGTAACATCTAGCCTATTTGTGCTGCGTGCCGGCAAACTGTAAATTCGCCTCCACTTCTCTAGGGATCTGGCAAGCATACTAGCGACTGGGCGGTGCGGTTCTGCTCCGCCAGGGGATTCTTCTACCTGAGACCCAACATCTGAAGGTTCCACATTTTGAGATTCCATTCTTTGAGATACTACTTCTGGAGATGCTACAGGAGCAGGTTCTTCTTGAACTATTTCTTCTGCTGCGGCAACTGGCTCAACTGGACGTTGAAGCGCTTCTTGTAGTTGGTAAAATTGAAGTACTGGAATAATCACAGCGTTTCCGATACAAGGCCAATCTGCAGGAAAATCTCCTAGGTCCGTGTGTATGACTTCACCTGATTTCTCTTTTCCATAACAGGTTCTTCCTCGGGAAGTTTTAACATGTCTGGACACAGTTTTAGGTGGTCTCTGGATACCGTGGTGGTCGTATTTCCTCCATCTTTGCTAATGGTACAGGTTTTCCTGTTGTCAAATTTGGAATTTTTCACGACATATGGCTCTTGTTCCCACTCATCATCCAATTTGTGCATTCTTCTTTTTCTTTTTAACACAATTTCTCCAGGCATAAAAGGTTTAGCTGGCGCACTTTTGTTGTAGTTCTGCTCTTGCTTTTCCCTTACTTTATTGAGACTATCTTATACGCAGGCTTGTATTCTCCTGTACTGTTCCTGTCTGTTTGTGTCCCAATCTTCAGTAGTAACATCAGCTTCTGGTTCTACAACACCAAGTTCCAAATCCATGGCAGCTTTCCTGGTCTTGCTCGCATAAGGTAGGCTGGAGTGCAGTTGGTGGAACTCACCGGTATGTGATTTTACAGATCTACTAGGTCAGGTAGTAGGTCTGGCCACCGATTCCTCTCCTCAAGTGGTACCGTCTTCAGCAGATCAATGACTATGTGATTCATCTTCTCACAGAGACCATTGGTTTGGGGGTGGTACGGTGTGGTTCTTATCTTCTTACACCCGTACAAGTGACAGAATTCCTTAAACAGTTCGGCTTCAAATGCAGGACCTTGATCGGTTAACACTTGTTCTGGATATCTATGGGGTCTGCAGAAACATGCCTGAAACGTCTTTGCTGCTTTTTCAGCTGTCAGATCTTTGACAGGGGCGACCACCAGGAACCTGGAGTAGTGATCCACCATTGTCAGGGCATATGAGTATCCTGACCTGCTGGGTGACAACTTGACATGGTCCAAGGCCACGATCTCCAAGGGACGAGTAGTCTTGATGGGCTGCAGGGGTGCTTTCTGGCTACTGTAGTCTTTTCTTCGGAGGCTACAGGACGCACAGTTTTTACACCATTTCTCGATGGACCTTCGCATTCCCACCCAGTAGAAACGACAATTCAGCAGGGTTTCCAGCTTCTTCCAGCCAAAGTGCCCCGCTCGATCGTGATAGGCTTCCAACACCATCTGGATGTCTGTTCTTGGCACTACTATCTGCCATACCATCTCATGGGTTCTGGGGTTGACGTACCTTCGGCACAGCTTCTCTCGGTAGATGAACAGCCGGCTTCTCTCGTTCCACAGCTGCTTCGCTTGTTGAGACGCATCCTTCTCCAAGGAGGAACCTTCCTGAGTTATCAGTTCCTTGATGTGGCTGACAACCGGGTCACTGTTCTGGGTCTCCTTCCAGCTGTGGTGAGGTAAAGGGTTTAACGTCTTACCACACTGCCTCCTGTAGGCTCGTTATTCGTGGATCATCCCATTTCTGTGGAATGCAGGTAGCTCAATTTCTTCTAGGTCATCCTGTTCCTCTTCCGTGTCGGATTCATGCGGCATTCTGGACAAGGCGTCAGCGTTGGCGTTCTTACGGCCCGCCTTGTACTTGATGGTAAATTGATAGTTCGACAGCCGAGCCATCCAACGTTGCTCCATGGCTCCCAGCTTGGCTGTTTCAAGATGTGTCAAGGGGTTATTGTCTGTGTACGCAGTGAACTTGCTAGAGGCTAGGTAATGCTTGAATCTTTCCGTAATGGCCCAGACCAGCGCCAGAAACTCCAACTTGAAGCTGCTATAGTTCTCTGGGTTTCTCTCGGTCGGCCGGAGCTTCCTGCTTGCATATGCAATGACTTTTTCTTGGCCATTTTGCTTCTGACTGAGGACAGCTCCCAATCCTTCGTTGCTGGCATCAGTATACAGCAGGAACGGTTGACTGTAGTCAGGATAGGCTAAGATCTCGTCGCCTGTCAGGATCTCCTTCATCTCTTTGAACGCCTCAGCTTGTTCTTTACCCCAATGGAATGGAGGATTTCTGCTCTTGAGGGGTTGTCCTACCAGGAGGTCCTGCAGAGGCGCTGCTTTCTTGGTGTAGTCCTTTACAAACCTCCGGTAGTAACCTGTCAGTCCCAGGAACTGGCGCACCTCCTTGAGATTCCTTGGTTCTGGCCATTTCTGGATGGCAGTGACCTTCTCGGGGTCCGGCGCTACTCCTTCTGAGCTGACAATATGTCCCAAGTACTGTACCTTTTGTTTGAGCAGATGGCACTTTGAAGGCTTCAGTTTCATCCCATACTTGGACAGTGACTTGAATACCTCTGCCAGGTGCTTCAGATGATCCTCATACGTCTTGGAGTACACAATTACGTCGTCCAGGTACAGCAACACTGTTTCAAAGTTGAGATGTCCCAGGCAGCTCTCCATCACTCGCTGGAACGTTCCAGGGGCACTGCTGAGTCCAAACGGCATTCTGTCAAACTCACAGAGTCCCATCGGGGTGGTGAAAGCCGTCTTCTCTCGATCCTCCTCAGCCACAGCTACTTGCCAGTACCCACTAGTGAGGTCGAGGGTGGAAAAGTAGTTAGCAGTTTTTAAGGCAGCTAAGGATTCCTCAATGCGTGGTAAAGGGTATGCATCTTTATGTGTAATGCGATTTACTTGTCTGTAATCTACACACATTCTCATGCTTCCATCCTTTTTCTTAACTAGGACTAGAGGTGCTGCCCAGGGACTGCAACTATCCCTTATCACCCCTGCTTCCTTCATGTCACGCAACATTTCCTTAGCTTTCTGGTAGTGTGCTGGAGGTATAGGCCTGTATCGCTCTTTGATAGGAGGATGGCTGCCTGTAGGGATGTGATGTTGTACTCCCTTAATGGTCCCAAAGTCAAGTGGGTGTTTGCTAAATACCTGTGCGTACTCCTGTACCACCCGTAGTACTCCCTGTTTCTGGTGGGCTGGAGTGGTGTCTGTCCCGACATGGAGCTGCTGACACCAATCCTCCACCTGGGTTGCTGGGTCATTATCCTCCGCTGGTTGGCGGGAGGCTAAGGACTCGGTCGTGAGAATGGAGTTGTTATCTATGGTGTGTAATTTAGCAACAGTGGCATAACGTGGTAAATTTACTTCATCTTCTCCCCAGTTGAGAAGACGTACTGGTACTCTGCCATTTCTTACTTCCACTACCCCTCTAGCAGTCAAGAGTGTAGGTCTGTGCTCTGAACAATGGGGCTCTACTACTGCTTGGTAGTTCTGTCCTCTCAGACCTATTGCTGCTCTACACCATATAAGCATTTCACTCATTGGGGGTATCACAATGGGGTTCGGGTCTGTCACCCGTACATTACCAATTTCACCATCTGTCAGCTTCGCTTGCTGCTGGCACATCAGGGCCCGGATCTCCCTCTGGATCACTCCCTTTTGCTTTGGCTTGGCAACTTCAGCGAGCTGTTGGAGCAAAAACACAACTTCTCCCAGACAGTTACTAATAATGTTAGTACCTAAAACCACATTTAAGCCATTTTCCTCATTTACAGTCTTTACTACTAAGAGTCCCTGGTCCTTCAGCTCCACTCTGCCCACCTTTACGTCCACGTTTTTGGCTCCTAGTATATCAACAGGGAGACCATTAGAGGCATACACAGCAAAGTCAGGGCTCGGGGGCTGGAGAAAGTCCATGGACCAAAACTTATTATAAAGGACATCAGGTATGATGTTCACCTGAGATCCAGTGTCCAGCAGGGCAGGGATTGCGATCCCGTCCAGGATGATGGACAGGTAGGGTCTTCTTCCCACAAACCTGCGGTTCCAGTCTGAGGGGCCTGATGAGTCTATTCCTGGGTGTTGGCCCTCGGACCCAGGATCTGCTCGTTTAAAGGACACTGTTGGGCTAGATGTCCTTTTCCGTTGCAACGGTAGCAGATGATCTCTCGGCGAGGATGGTGCTGATCAGGGTCGCTCCTGGGGGTGGCATTGTCCTCCTCCGGTGGGGCGACGTCCTCCTTTTCCTCCGGTTCATCCAAGGGACATCCTCTGGGCAGTCGGCTAGCAGGATCTTTCCTCCTTCTTCCTTCCGCAGTTGCAGGGCACTCATTACAGCGGCCAGGTTTTTAGTCAGCTGGCGCACTTCTGAGCACAGACAATCCAACTCAGTAGGGGGCGCCACCTGCGTTTTGGCTTCCGCCACCAGCGGGGAAAAGGTGGATGCTGCCGGCTTTAGAGTGGCTTCACCCGGGTGATACTGGGTTGCCACCTCAGGCTTCTCCAGGGGTCGCAGTTCTCTTATAGCCATATCTTTTAGGGCATCAAAGGTAGCGTCAGGATGATCCAAGGACCACCAGTGCACAGTCCTACTTTCAGCTTGGACCTCAGTCCCCGTACAAATTGTTCCTTCAACATTCTGCTTTCATTAATGGCACTTATAGGGTTAACCTGTTTGAGAGCTCGCAGGGCCCCCTGTAGTCGGCAGGCGTAGTCGCTAATACTGTCATCTGGTCTCTGGGAGCATTGGTAAAACGTCATCCGGAGATCTGTTTCAGTATGGTCCTCAAAAATAGTCTGTAGCTTTAAGAAAATTGAAGGCACTGATTCCTGGTCTGCAGCTGTCCAAGTCTCTACTTCTCTTTCTGCAGCCCCAGTCAATTGTCCTAATACTACTGCAGCTCTTTGCTTCTCTGTCATAGGATACATGTCCATTATGCTGCATATTTTGCGCTTGAACCCTGACAGGGTATCCGGCTTACCGCTATACTGAGGGAGCCACTTGGCTCCAGACAAGTATGGGAGCGTCAGCGGTATTATCGGGGCCACCGGACCTGGTGAGGGGCCAGCGATTCCATCCTGCGCTGCAGCGCGGCGGGTAAGTCACCGGAGCGGTCGCTCTGGGCCGCGCTGTCAGCTTGTGGCTGCGACATGTCTGCGCCCCCCTAGTTAAGCGTGGCCTACCTTCTCCGGAAGGTTGCAGCTCAGCCAGGCACAGCGATGGGGAAGGACCTGCGTCGCCGGCACTCTGAAGCTCTCCACAGAACCTGCCGCCGCGTCAGCGTTGGGGGCGTGTCTGGGACTCCGCGTGCTTTCTGCAGGTACGCCCCTTCTCTTTGCGCTGTAGCGCTGTACTTTGGCGGGCAATGGTGGACAATTGGCGCCAAAAATCACAAAACAGCAACACAGTCTTTTCACAAAAACAGTTCAATTCTAGGCAACACAGGACTCACATTTAGTAAGCTTCTTATCCTGTTCGTGACGCCAAAGATGAGTCGCACAACACCAGGGTTATGGGGTACTCGGCACCGAGCCCGTTGACGTCTATGGGGAATGTCACAAGTAGCACAGCTCGGTCCGTTGCCCTGGGCGCTCATACAAAAGGGGATATTTACAGGGGATTTTAGGAATTGTTCGTGACGCCACCTGTGGTTTCTGATCAAGGTGACCAGCGCTGCAGGGTTAATCTTCTGAGGGGATGGTTACTGGCAGCAAGTTGTTAAGTCTCCCACAGGCGAGACTGGATCCCTCAGAATATATATGGCGATGCAGGGGTGCAAGTAATAAGGCAGTCACACACAAATCAGTCTCTTTCCATACCTTTACTGGTGGTATTTGCAGGTATGTCCCGGGAAGCTGCTCAGGGTGGAGGATGCACATCCAGGTAATCACTGAGTAGGTTTAAGGCCTCCTTTCTCTTTAATGTGTGAGTTTCCAACCTGCATGAAGCTAAGTTTAACTCCTTCTCCTTTCTACGCCCGGCTGACCTTGTGATGAGGTCTTTTTGTGGGCAGACCTTAATATGAGCACAGGCAGCAGGGGATGTCAGCTTCTCCTGAGATAACTCCGAACAGAGATGTCGTGTCTGCTCTCCCTGAGGTAACACCAACGACTCCTTAACTTTTAGCTAGATTGTCTTTATCTCACTGCTGTCTCAAGGGCTTCCTCTGGTGGAACCAGGAAAAATGTCAAGTGTTGTGTGCTAATCAGATATTTGTGATTACCTTTCTGTGCATACTCCTGGGAACATGTGTACCAAGCGCAGCTGGGCCACACACATAGAGTTTATCATGCACTGGGATTGGATAGGCTGAGTGTATCACATGCTGGGACTAAATATGCGGCACTGCGGGCTGTATCACATATGATGGGCTTAGATATGCAGCTCTGTGTGTTGTATCACACATGATCAGATTAGATACAAGGCTTTGCTGTCAGTGTAAGCTTCCTTCAAATGTTTGTAATGCATCTGAGTGAAGCGTTACACTAACTTGTACATAGCAAAACTCAGTCAATGCTCAGAGCACAGCAGCATGATTAATCTGCTGTGCTCTGAACACTGTGGTGACAGCAACGGTTGTACTACTAATCCCAAAATACAAATCAAAACTGTTTAAATAGCGATGCTTGTATGTACATGTGAAACCAGCTGCAAAATAGGACCTTAAACCATATAGGTCAATAAGAAGCTAAATACAAAGTAAGGATAGTTTGCGCTATGGTTAAATGTGCATAGTGGTGAATATTCTAAAACGGAAAGGTGGAGAAAGTTTTAGTATGTCAGATACTATATCAAATAGTGGCACCAAGGTTTGAGACCAGATTGATAGTAAACTTATGGGGCACACTACAATATACTTAAAGCAAGCAGGGATTACCTGAAGTTGCTGTATGAGAGTTCGTGCTTCCTTAGGGTTCTTTGGTGCCTGTTGGTTTGTTCACTATGCTTCCCAGATACAAGGAATAGCAGGCTGGCAGCCGTGTTGTAAGCTGTGTAAGCTGTGGAGAGTTGGCGCGCTGTCCCGGCCAGTGACAAGCGTTCATACATAGAATCTAGTAGTAAAGGTATTGGCCTGCACTCTGTCATATGGCGAGGTGCTGGTGTAATGGTCCAAATTACCCTTAGTCCATTCAATGAAAATTCACCGCACACTCTGTATTTTCGTGGTGATGCCAAAAAATAATATTTATTTACAGTTTGTGGGAATAGGAGAAATAGTAATAGGTAAAGCACAGGAGAAGATTGAAGCTGTATCACATCTTCTTTCACAGTCTAACTTGTCTACTGGTTCTATTGAGCTCTGTCTAGAACTATTTTCATTGGTACTTCATGATAATTTCTTTTTTTTTGGGGACACATTCTACATTCAGAAACGTGGGACCGCGATGGGCTCGAACGTAGCTCTGGCCTACGCAAACTCATACATGAGTAGATTTGAAGAACGATACATTTATGCCCATGAGCACTTCGTACAACACTTTCTCTGTTATCATAGATACATAGATGACATCTTCTGTATCTGGAATGGCACACCAGAATCCCTTATGACGTTCTACACCTACCTCAATTCCATCAGGTCAGAGTTACAATTTACACTGAACTATGATACCCACTATATCTCTTTCCTAGATACATTGGTCACAAAAGACCCCAGTGGCCAACTCACAGCTGAAATTTACTCTAAACCCACAGATTGTAACAGCCTCCTACACTTTTCGAGCTGCCACCCTAAGTCTACTAAAAATAGCCTTCCCCGTTCTCAATTTCAGAGGGTATTGCGCATTGTCTCTGACAAGAGGATACTTAAGGACAGATTACAAAACATGTCTCATAAGTTCAGGGACCGGGCCTATCCCAGGACCTTATTAGAGAAAGAGGAATCTAGAGTCCTCAATACACAGCCCTCTGCTACTTGCCCTCCAGCAAATAATGACAGAGTCCCTTTTGTACATGTATACCATCCTATGATACCTAAAGTCCAGGCCACCATTAAAAACATTGGCCCCTCTTAGCCAAAGCATACCCCAACATAGAGGGCTTTCGGTCACCCGCATTAATGTGTACCAGAAGACCCCCAATATACGCGATAGACTGGTAAGGACTGATATTGGTAGTCTCAAGAAGATCCCCACACAAAGCTACATAGGTAGCCGCAGAAATGGCATCTTTGCATGCCTGAGCTGTGCAGCATGCTCTATTGTCATTAAGGCGAACCACATCACACACCCCAGGACAGGTAAAACATATCCCATAAAAGGCTTTTACACGTGTGATTCTAACTTTGTGGTCTACGCTGTGAAATGTCCTTGCGGGTTACTCTATGTAGGGGAAACAACCCAGCATATTAAGGACCTCATTGCAAGCCATAAGTCAACTATACGTTGCGGCAAGACATGGCTGCTCTTACCTGACCATTTCACGAGCGCAAAATACACAGATGCACAACTACGATTCCAGGTCATTGAGCAGGTCCCCAGACCCAGACGTTTTATTAATAGGAACTAATACCATAGAACAATTTTGTTGCAACATAATACATTCCGTCATGTTCTCTACAGGACGTGGCGCTATTGCCTACTTAGCCCACAAACTTTGGACCTACTGCACACCCATTATGACAGGGAAACTCCTTCTTTATTGTTCTAAAAAAATTGGAAAAAATTAAAAACAATTAAAAAAATAAATTAAACCTCATGCCACACACTGTATCCTATTAACATGCTCCCTTAAGGACGCCACACTCCCTATAACCTACATGCCCATGACTATCTATTTTTTTATTTCTATCAAGATAATGTAATCCCTATATTATTGCACCACTAGGTACTGCATGCTCTGCTATATGTTATATTTCCTCCTCCCTCCCTTTAACTAGTCATCGCTGGTCACAGGGGTCTCGTGTTTATGTTTTCCTGATCAACTCCACCCCATAACAACACAGGCATGTAGTCACATGCCGCCTCCGGCAACGCACCTGGCACATCGCTATGAATCCACACAGGTCCTAGATTAGAGGTGCAGAAAGTAGCCTATGTCACGTCCAGTGACTCTCTTCCTGCTGGGACGACATATAAACCTCCAATTTCATTCCCCCGAGACACCAGCAGCAGGAGGCCAGACAAGGAGCACCACCATTAATATGATTAAAAGGTACAGCAACCCTATTCTACCAACTTATACAGCCAACTCTGCAACTTATCCACGATATCTCTTAAACCTCTGATAGTATTCATGTGTTTGCTTCCACAGCATAGTGCTATATTTCTCTCATCTTAAGGACTATACAGGTACTGCATCTCTGACTGGTCATTTTTCCTTTAAGTTAGGAGACTCACTCTCATCTTTATGTTTCTTCACAGCTCACTTTGCACACTACCCTGACCAGGGAAATAGCCCCATACAAACTGCATCTATCTCCATGTCTAAGGAATTAACAAGTAAGCATTAGATATTAACAATAAGTCAGTCATTATTGTGCTGGGATTAGTTGACTTTGTAGCTTATAGCTACCTCCATGACTATCGAATTACCAAGTAAGCATTAGGATATGAACACCAGTCATTATTATGTTGGGACTAACTGACTTTATAGTATATACCCTACCTACCTCACCTATGGTATGTGGATGGCTATTAGGCTTAATGCCATTATTGCTACACGTTTCATATGCACAATGTAATATATGGATAATGTAATGCTATGCCTATATACACAGATTTGGGATTGTAATATATGAAATGTTTTTATATAAAATGTCACGGTTAACTGATTTTATCCTATAGTGTGAACATGTTACCTATGTATCTTTTTTTTCTTACAGCGACGTATTGAATAAGACCTGGGAACGTCACTCAAATATAGTCGCTTTAGAATTTTCTCCTGCTCTTTACCTATTACTATTTTTTCTGTTCCCACAAACTGTAAATAAATATTAGTTTTTGGCATCACCACAAAAATACAGAGTGTGCAGTGAATTTTCATTGAACATACTGTGAGACAGTGAAAGCATATGTAGTGAATGGGGTGTACATTTCACCTAGGTACTTTGCTGAATGGTATAAGGGAAATGTATGGCTTTGTAAACCTAGTGGTAGAGAAAGGTCACTACACCTTCCATTCAGTACACACTTGCAGCTCAGGCCTGAAACCACCCAGGTGTTAATTAGGAAACCAGAAGTAGGTGTCTGCGAACACAGACAGAGAGCTCGCTTAGTCTGGACAAGGAGTCCAGGCACAAGAAGGAGTCTCCAGGAGCATGAGCTGTCTCAGTCTGGGTGCTCGATGTACCCCGGACACAGGAGTAGTCTCTGTGAGAATCCATGCGGATAGCCGCTGAATAGGAGGGGAGCTCTCTCAAGTCTGGACTTTGAAGGTGCCTTCAGACACAAGGAGGAGACTCTGTGAAACTCCATGCTGGTAAATGCTGAACATATGTGTTGTTTTGGCCCAGGCTGGTAGAGTCTGGTCCCGGATAGATAGGGAAATCTATCTAAGTGTAGTAAGTGGCTGGACAAGCCCAGGTCTTATGTTTATGATTTGGTTTTGATTATGTTCTGTTTGCTGTGGACTTTAATAAAACTGGTTGCGGCCAGTTTTTACCAGAACTGCTGTCTGTGAATGAACTGTTTCCGTGCCACTCCGTCTACCCGGACGGCGATCCCAGAGCTATATCCCTGAAAAGCTTACAATTGGTGCTGGAATGTGCGTGCAGCACAGTGGCGAGAGACAGCAATAAAAGGTGAAGTCTGTTGAAGCAGCAGCAGAGAAAAAAAAAAAGTGTGTCAGCAAAAACGTCTGATTGGAGCAGTCTTAAAGAGACAGTGGCCCTAATAGAGTTTGCAGAGAAAAAAAAAAAAGAGAAACGTCTGTTGGAGAAGTCTTAAAGAGACAGTAGCCCTAATAGACTTTGCAAAGAAAAGAAAAAAAAAAAAAAAAAAAGAGTGCACAGCAAGGCTGAATTTTCTGTGGAAAAGACTGTGGAGTGTGTATGTCTTGAGTGAAGACTGCCGTTGTTGAGACAGAGAAGTCTGACAGCATGGATGACAGCATGGAGGCGCTGTTTGAACAAATGGCGCAAGTTAATGTGCAACATAAGACTGCCGTGGTTGAGACAGATAAGTCTGGCAGTATGGAGGAGCTCATTGAGTACCTGGTCCAGGCCCAGCGGAGCATGCAGCAGAGCATGGAGCGGCAGCACCTGCAGCACCAGCAGTGCATGCAGCAGGCCCAGCAGCAATTCCTGCAGCAGCAGCAGGAGAATAACCGGTTGTTTTTTGAGCAGGTTGCAGCACTACAAAAGACTTGCAGCGCATCGTCCCAAAGTAATGTTGCAAAGTCACCTGCATTGTCCGCTGTAAAGAAGGCGGTAAGACGGTCCCTGAAAAAGATGACACCTCGTGACGATGTGGAGGTATATCTCACTAGGTTTGAGGGACTGGCAGAGAAGGAGAATCTGCCCTATCTGAATGGGCCATGATGGTCGCACCCTATCTGATTGGAGAACCCCAAAGGGCCTATGCTGACCTGAGCGAGCAGGACAGCCAAGACTATGCCAAGCTGAAAGCGGAGATTCTTACCCGGCTGGGTGTTACGGTGACAGCCCGTGCCAGGGGAGTTCATGACTGGAGATGCAGTTGGGAGTCTGCAGTCAGCAAACCTGATTATGGCGTTGAAAAGGTGATAGTGGACCGCTACACCCAAGCACATCCTCCTGAGGTACAGCCAGAGGTCGGACAAGGAGACCACCAGGACGCCAATCGTCTGGTCAGCCTGATGGAGAGGGCCTTCGCCACCAAAGACTGCCTCCGTGACCAGCCGTCTGAGAGGTCGTCACTTCAGAGTTCCTGGACGCCAAACTCTCCCGGTAAGAGCGTTCCAGCTGTTGGGGTCGTGTGGGTGGGAGAGTGTGATGGACAGTGTTGGAGATGTCGTGAAATTGCAGCCAACTGTCCAATAGAGGGGAGCCTATGTGTTGTGATGTTGGCGGATCCCTCTCTCCCTGCGCAGAGCCTGTGTGTGTGTCCACCTCAGCCGAAGAGACTGGACCACAGGGGTCCCCGGTGGTTGTAAATGACTGCCCAGTACAGGCCCTCTTGGACTCAGAGAGTCCAGTGACTTCCGTATGTGACAGCCTGATTGATAGGGACTTCATCCCTGATAAACACCTGAGTGTGGTGTGCATCCATGGAGACACCAAAGTCTACCCAGAGACTGCCGTGGACTTGATCCCCAAACGCGGGGAGGTTTCATGTGAAGTGGGGTAGTGAAGAACCTGGTGCACCCCGTCATATTGGGTAATGACTTTCCCCGGTCTAAGGATCTCTGGGGAAAAATGTTTCTGATGGACAGTGTGATGAAGCTCCTACTGAGGGTGCGCAGTCCCGAGGGGCGGAACACAATGCTAGTGGGCCGTTAAACTTATGTGATAATGATGATGATGATGATGATAATGATAATGATGATGATGATCATGATAATGATGATGACCATGATAATGATGCTGATGCTGATAATGATGATGATCATGATAGTGATGATGATACTGATCATAATCATGATAATGATATTGATAATAATGATGACTGTGATAGTGATGAAATTCCTTTGCAGTGATGTTGGGAGACAGGATGGTGGTTCTCGGGAACCAAGTTTCCCTGACTTACCTGTGTCCTGTGAAAATTTTTTGAGAGTGAGCAGTGGCGAGACCCCTCTCTTAAAACGGCCCAGTAAAATATAAATGTTCTAAATGAGGTTTCCCAAGAGCCTGGCTCTGAGGAGGGGTTTTTCCTCATGTTGCCATAAACACTCACCTGTTGTATAAGGACACTGAAGTCCAGGGAGAGGCCCGTGAGCCAGCTCCTAGTACCTGAGCTATATGGAAGTATAGTGCTGGGGTTGTCACATAGTCACATACTTGAGGGACCACCTGAGGGAAAACCAGGACCAAAAGGTGAAGTTAATGTTGTGGATGACATGTTAACTAAGGTTCCAGATCAAGATGTGAATGAGAATGAATTGTATAACCCTGACAGTGAGCAGGATGTGAATGAAAATGAAGTGTAAACCCTGAAAGTGAGCCAGATGTGGCTGAGAAAAGGGGTCAGACAGGATAGTGGTAGTGATAGTGAATCATCTTATGACAATCAAGCAACCAGTGCAAATGAGGAAGGCATGGTAGCAGAGGAGGTTGAGAGTCCTGAGAGGAAGGCTGATGCTGACCTTGCAGTCGGACAGAAAAGGGCATCTGAAGATGTTTTACAGTTGGCCGGTTCCCTGCGAAGACTAAGGTGAAAGGAGGAGAGCTGAGCTTTAAAGGCAGGACTCTGAAACTGAACACAGCCCAAGTAGATGCTGTTGGAAATGTGAAGTTACCAAGGTATGGTGTGGATCTGTATCGTGCCAAGGACTCTGAGGAGATGCTGCAGAGGTGGAAAAAGCCATAGAAGTGGTAGTCACCAAGCCAGATGCCTCATCAGAAGCTGAGGTCTCAAGTGAAGCTGTGAGGAACAAGACTGAAGATATGGGACTGACTCTGTCCAGGAATCTGTTTCTGCCGAAGACAGCGGCGTGGACGGGTTGCGGTTCGGATCAGTAGCTGCAACTCGTGAAGCTCAGGATGGAAGTTCGGCGCCCGGAGCCCCAGCGGTGTTCCCGAGTGACACCAAGGATCTGGATAAGTCACAAGATGAGATTTTGAGACATCAGGCTGGCGTTGGTGAGCTCAAGCGCACTTTCATGGAGTCTACATGGGGAGCCACGTCCCAACAAATGGAAAAGCGATTTTGTCACTCCGTTGCCGCGCAGACACTCGGGAGCTCAGATGGGATGCAGAACGTGGTGGAAGAGAAGAATCCGGCGGGTTCTGAGTATACAGATGCAGCTATCAGGAGAACTTGAAAGCCGGAATAAATGGAAATATTGGAGACCATAATGATGTGACTGAAGAGGTAGAATGTAAGACTGACGGTAGGGCTTCTGAGCATGTTCTACCAGAAGAGCCTGAAGAAGGGCCGAAGACATAAAAGACGTCCAACAGGTACCAGATGAATTGATGACTTCTCAGAAAAAACTCCAAACTGTGATGAAGGAGTGTGATGAAAGCCATGAGCATCTTCGTGAGAAGGTCAATGAAGTAAAAGGAAGGATACGGGGAATCTCTTCGTTGCAAGAGCAAATGCTGCTCAATAAGTCTAAGGCTCTATATAAGAATGCTGTTGTTACGGTAGAACATTACAATCAGCTGGAGATTAGCGGATGAATTAGTGTACTGCAAAAGAAAAACGATCAGCTCCTTCTACAGTCCCAATCATTTGAACAGTTGTAGTTAAAAATGGTCAGAGACCATGGCAGAGGAGCTTAAGGTCTGTGAAATAGACTTTATGAGTCAACCGATATTCAAGAAAATAGATGTGCTAAAGAGGGTTCAAGGGGAACTAGAGAAAATGAAAAACCCCCTATACCTTCTGTGATAGTTGGTGACACATGGTCGTGCACCAAGGACAGGAGGTACGTGAGTTTCTGAGGAAGAGTCAGCAGAAGTGTTCTGATGTGCCGGGTCGTACTTCTCTGGCCAGGCACTATATCGAAACTGAGCCCGGCCCTAAGGTCAAGATGAAACCGTGCAGGATACCCGAGGCCCGCAGAGAACATAGGCCTGGGATGGTACAGGGTAGTCGGATGCTTCAGATGAAGAGAAAGCTGATGTGGCTATGGCTCAGGTGAAGATACAGATGACAATAGTGAAGATGAAGCTGATGAGGGCCATGACTGGTCCAGAGTTCACTGTCTCTTTTGGATTGTTGACCAGCCCTCCGGTCTGGATGACCAGTCCTCCGGTCTGGAGAAGAGGGGGGGGTTATGTGAGACAGTGAAAGCATATGTAGTGAATGGGGTGTACATTTCACCTAGGTACTTTGCTGAATGGTATAAGGGAAATGTATGGCTTTGTAAACTAGTGGTAGAGAAAGTCACTACACCTTCCATTCAGTACACACTTGCAGCTCAGGCCTGAAACCACTCAGGTTTAATAGGAAACCAAAGTAGGTGTCTGCGAACACAGACAGAGAGCTTGCTTAGTCTGGACAAGGAGTCCAGGCACAAGAAGGAGTCTCCAGGAGTATGAGCTGTCTCAGTCTGGGTGCTCGATGTACCCCGGACACAGGAGTAGTCCCCTGTGAGAATCCATGCGGATAGCCGCTGAATAGGAGGGGAGCTCTCTCAAATCTGGACGTTGAAGGTGCCTTCATACACAAGGAGGAACTCTGTGAAACTCCATGCTGGTAAATGCTGAACATATGTGTTGTTTTTGGCCCAGGCTGGTAGAGTCTGGTCCCGGATAGATAGGGAAATCAAACTAAGTGTAGTAAGTGGCTGGACAAGCCCAGGTCTTATGTTTATGATTTGGTTTTTGATTATGTTCTGTTTGCTGTGGACTTTAATAAAACGGTTGCGGCCAGTTTTTACCAGAACTGCTGTCTGTGAATGAACTGTTTCCGTGCCACTCCGTCTACCCCACGGCGATCCCAGAGCTATATCCCCTGAAAAGCTTACAATACGCAGAGTCTGGTGGTACCCGTGTGTATGAATGGTACTTACAGGACCTGCGTGACGTCTTCAGTCACGTGACGCTTGCAGTCATGGGATTGGTGACATGGTCAAGTATGGCGAGCAGGATCTACAAGGAAAAATTTTTCCTTGCAGATCTCTCCTGTTCCGTCAGGTTGGATGGTGAACGTTGGTGGACAGCCATTTTCAGGTCTCTCTGGAGAGGCTTCATTGGGTTTAGGTCAAGGTGTGGCTGGGCCAGTCAAGAATGGTCACAGAGTTGTTTCTGAAGCCACTCCTTTGTTTTTTAACTGTGTGCATAGGGTCATTGTCTTGTTGGAAGGTGAACCTTTGGCCAAGTCTGAGGTCCAGAGCTCTCTGGAAGAGGTTTTCATCCAGGATATCTCTGTACTTGGCCGCATTCATGTTTGCTTCAACCAATCGTTCTGTCCCGCAGCTGAAAAACACTCCCATAGCATGATGCTGCCACTACCATGTTTTCACTATTGGGATTGTATTGGGTAGGTGAAGAGCAGTGCCTGGTTTTCTCCACATATATTGCTTAGAAATATCACCAAAAAGTTCTATCTTCGTCTCATCAGACTAGAAGAATTATTTCTCATAGTTGGGAGTCCTTCATGTGTTTTTTTAGCAAACTCGTATGCGGGCTTTCATATGTATTGCACTGAGGAGAGGCTTCCATTGGCCACTCTGCAAAAAGGACGACTGGTTGGAGGGCTTCAATGATGGTTGACTTTTGTGGAACTTTCTCCCATCTCCCTACTGCATTTGTGGAGCTCAGCCACAGTGATCTTGGGGTTCTTCTTTACCTCTCTCACCAAGGCTCTTCTCCCATGATTGCTCAGCTTAGCTGGAAGGCCAGGTCTAGGAATACTTTCTGGTGGTCCCATACTTCTACCATTTAAGGATTATTGAGGCCACTTGCTCTTAGGAACCTTGAGTACTGCAGAAAATCTTTGTAACCTTGGCCGATGTGTGCCTTGCCACAATTCTGTCTCTGAGCTCCTTGGCCAGTTCTTTTGACCTCTTGATTCTCATTTGGTCTGACATGCACTGTGAGCTGTGAGTCTTATATAGATTTTACAAATCAAGCCCTATCAGTTTATTAAACACAGCTAGGACTCCAATGAAGGAGTAAACCATTCAAAGAGGATCACAAGGAAATGGACAGCATGTGACTTAATTGAGTTCTAAGCAAAGGGTCTGAATACTTATGATCATGTGATATTTCAGTTTTTCTTTTTTTAATAAGTTTGCAAAAAATTTTCTACATTCTGTTTTTTTCAGTCAAGATGGGGTGCAGAGTGTACATTAATGAGAAACAAATGAACTTTTTTGACTTTTTGACTTTACCAAATGGATGCAATGAAGCAAAGGTGAAAAATGTAAAGACGTCTGAATATTTTCCGTACCCACTTTATGTTAGTCTTGAGCAGGAAGCTGAATAGAAGGAAACAAGTGGAGAGTGCTACCTGAGTGCGGCAAGTAAGATAGAAGTATTGGTAATACGGGCGTATGCGCTTGCCTGGGATGGTTGTGCAAGATAGGCACAATGCTAAAACTGGACTTTGCAGTTGGATGGGATCTTTGACTACAGTATGACGCTCATCCGAGATGCGTGGATATGTGCTATTACTAGTGTAACAGCAAATCCAAGTGGATGCAAAAAGAAGGGGGATTCCTGAAGCGCTTCCGTATGCAGGATCCCAATTGGTCATCATATTTAGAATGTATTTCCAGCTGTCAGCTGACACCATCCAAGCCACTCACTTCTGCTGGATGGCGTCAGTTAACAGCTGGAAGTATGTTCTAAATATGATGACCAATTGGGATGTTGTCTGCTAGACGGAAGCGCCTCTGGAATCCCCCTTCTTTTTATATGACTAAATCATAAATGAATATATGCATATTACCATTGTATCATACTACAGTACAGGCGCCACCGCCGATGCCTGCGTAATAAAAGTTTTTTTTTACCCACACAATATTCTATGCAGTATTTAAAATAGGGGGCAGGTCAGTGAAGTATCATGACCTGTCATAAGCCAAACAGATGTAGACCATTCCCTCCTGCTACAGATTCTCATCTCTCTTGCATCACAGGCTTGGCCCTATCCTGGATCTCATCATATCTAATAAACCGAACATTCAGTGTCTCCCTCTCCACACCACCTCCTCCCTCGCCCCCTGTCTGTCGGTGTTCCCCAAGGCTCAGTTCTAGGACCCCTACTCTTCTCCATCTACACCCTCGGCCTGGGACAGCTCATAGAACCCATGGTTTGCAGTATCATCTCTACGCCGACGACACGCAGATCTACCTATCTGGACCTGACCTCACCTCCTTACTGACCAAAATCCACAATGTCTGTCTGCTATTTCTGCTTTCTTCTCTGCTCGCTTTCTAAAACTGAACATGGACAAAACAGAATTCATCATCTTTCCCCCATCTCACTCTACCCCCCACCAGACCCCGTCCATCAACGTCAATGGCTGCTCACTTTCCCCAGTCCCGCATGCTCGGTGCCTCGCAGTGATCCTCGACTCTGCCCTCTCTTTCAAGCCACATGTCCAAACCCTTGCCTCCTCCTGCCGTCTCAAACTCAAAAATTTTTCCAGATCCGTGCATTCCTTGACCATGAAACTACAAAAACACTAGTGCATGCCCTCATCATCTCCCCGCTCGACACTGCAACCTCCTACTCTCTGGCCTTCCCTCTAGCACTCTGGCACCACTCCAATCCATCCTGCACTCTGCTGCCCAACTAATACACCTGTCTCCCCGTTATTCCCCAGCCTCTCCTCTCTGCCAACCCTTCATTGGCTTCCTATCGTCCAGAGGCTCCAGTGTTATGAATGTGCTAGAGATGGTTTCTGAGCAGAGGCTCCCTCTGGTGGTTACTGACAGTACTGAACCTTACAGCGAGGAATGGCAATCTGGGATCACTGGCTGGACTGATATAAGGGAGGTTCCCTCCCATGATGGTCGCGTGAGTCAATTGTTCTTGTCTCAATTGTGTTTTCCTGGTTCATTTGGAAGTTTGCTGGAGTCTTGCATGCATCTGCTGCTTTAAGATAAGATATTTTCTGCTTTTCTTTTTGTACTTGCTTTTTGCATAATTTTCTGCACTTTTGTGGAGGTCGGCCGGGTCCCCTCCTGGTGCCTGTGCTCCTCTCAGTTTATCTGTAGCCACTGTTATTTGTTCATTTGCTTTTTCCTGTTTTTTCAGTGGCTACGGCTTAGTTTTGTTACACCAGGATCTGATTTAGGTGGTGGAGATTGTGTGATCTCAGGTGTTTTTGCAATCAGAAGAGTTGGTATTTTTTTAGGGTTTTTTTGTTGGATTGCAGTCAGAATTCTTTCCTGTACTTTTCTGTCTAGACAGATTGGGCCCCAGCGTTTGCTCATTCTATTTTCTGTCTGTGTCCGTGCTTCTTCTTGTCTAACCGCCATTACATGTTTGGGGCTTCCTATTTTCTTTGGGGATCTTCTCCAGGCAGATAGCTTTCATCTTTCTGCCTTTAGGTGTACTTATCTCTCAGGCTGTGATGAGGCATCTAGGATCAACGTAGGAACGCTTCACGGCTACCTCTAATTGTGTGGTTAGTTCAGGTTACTGCAATTCCAATAGGTTCCGCCTCCTGATGTATTGCGTTTTTGCTTTTTTCTCCTCAGCTACCTAAACATAACACTCCAGTTAAAAACCATAACCATGACCTACAAAGCCATCCAGAATCTGTCTCCTCCATACATCTGTGACATGGTCTCCCGGTACATACCCACACGCAACCTTCGATCCTCTCAAGATCTCCTCCTCTACTCCCCTCTTATCTCTTCTTCCACAACCGCATACAAAGCTTCTCCCGTGCCTCTCCCATACTCTGGAACTCTCTGCCCCCACACATCAGACTCGCACCTACCATGGAAACCTTCAAAAAGAACTGAAGACCCACCTCTTCCAACAAGCCTACAACCTCCCAGTCATATCATCTACTGAACCACCGCACGACCAGCTCTACCCTCTCCTAGTGTATCCTCACCCTCCTTGTAGACTGTGAGCCCTTGCGGGCAGGGTCCTCTCTCCTTCTGTACTTGTATGTGCCTTGTATTGCTCATGTTTACTGTACTTGTCTATATTTGCCCCTCTTCACATGTAAAGCGCCATGGAATAAATGGTGCTTATAAAAATGATAATAATAATAATGTATAAGTAAGCAGAGCACCAAAATAAGGCCCTGCTTACAGCCCCCCCCCAGAGCATGAAATCTCATTAACTGAAAACTACAAATCGGATGAAACAACAACCACAAGATGGATTTCACAACCCAGGTATCATTTTAATCAGTATAACATTGCAAACCTGACACTGTCTGTAGGTTACTCAGCACAATCCTGCTGACAGGTTCCCTTTAAGGCATGAAACTTAAAACTTATATGGCATAAGCCTGTTAAATTATATGAACAAACAATAATGTATCAAAATACATATTTATATTTCAGTATTGTTTAGCTTTAAATATCAACTGCAGCAGAAGATTATTTACAGCAAACACACATATTTGTTCCTAAAGCGTCTTGATGCTGCAGGATGTCCGCAAGTTCTTTATCAAGCTCAGTGCTTTTGCAAAATTGATAAATAACCATCAAAATTCCTGCTCAGTGTTCTGATGGCTTTATATTCTCCCCACCTCCCTTCCCTTAGAGATAGATAAAGCATGTGGAGGAAGTTGTTAACACACCTCAATAATTTGTACAGAGGAGAAAGCACCTAGAGTCTAAGGGAAGCTATGAAGACAGCATATAAGCTAATGAAAATACAGTATTATTGTATTTTGGATATAAATAGATCTAACATTCAGCCGGGGCGTAACTAGGAACGGCAGGGCCCACAGCAAACTTCACAATGGGGCCCCCCCCCGCACGCGTTGCCAATCCGGTCTATTCAAGTTGTGTTAAGAAAGATACCTTTATTATCCAAAATTAGAGGTTTTTGGACTAATGATAGTGAAATAACAGAAAAGAAACCAACTCCCAGGAAGCAACTGAGGTAAATGACAAAGGTAGGCTTTCTCCAGAGTAAATGTGTGAAGAAACTTGTAATCCAGCCTGCAAATTGCTTTCAAAACGGATGATTTATTCAGTAGAACAACAGTCCGGTATACAGAATAAATCTAAGATTGTTCTGTATACCGTACTTTTGTTCTATGAATAAATCACCATTTTGAAAGCAATTTATGGGCTAGATTACAAATTTCTTCTTCACAAGAATAATGCAACATAATTACCTTATTCAGCAGTTTCCTGGGGCCCTAGGCCCTGATGGGGCCTGCAGTTTCCTGGGGCCCTAGGCCCCTAATGGGGCCTGCGTTTCCTGGGAACCAAGGCCCCTATGGGGCCTGCAGTTTCCTGCGACCAAAGCCCATAATGGGGCCTGCAGTTTTCTTTGGACCTAGGCCCCTAATGGGGCCTGCTGCTTCCTTTGGACCTAGGTCCCTAATGGGGCCTGCTGCTTCCTTTGGAACTAGGCCCCTAATGGGGCCTGCTGTTTCCTAGGGCCCCATTAGGGGCCTACTGCTTCCTGGGGCCCTCTAATGTGGCCCGCTGTTTTCCTGGGGCCCCTGTTTCACTCACACCTCCCCCCTCCGCTCTCCCCCCTCTCCTCAAGTGCTGGGACGGGAAGCTGCGGCTGCCGCGTCCCCGTAAAAGAGAGTCAGACTCTCAAGCATACTTACCAATCTGCCAATCCTCAGGTGACTGCGTCCTCCAGCTTTCTGCTCCGCGCGCCGCTCCGACGTCCACCACGCCAGCCTTGCATGTGACGTGAGAGCGCGCGCACGCCCCAACGTCACATGACGCGGAAGTGCCGGACTGCTCGGGGCCTGTCCCACCTCCTTCATAGCGGCGCCGGAGGTGGCGGCGGGCCCCATATCAGACTCACACCCCCGGCAGCTTGCATGGGCGTACCCAGGATCAAAACTAGGGGGGGGGGGGAAGCCAGTGTCACATTTTATACAGGTACATCATATACACTGTACATTATATACATATTAGGTATGGAGCATTAGAACTGTTGTATATTGTATAATACAGCAGTGCTACGCTGTATATACCTTTATTATACATGGCACACTCACATACAAAGAATAAGAGGCATTATAACCTGTATATGAAAAGTATAATACAGCAGTGTATATACACTCTATAACCGCACCGTGTTTATGACCTGTATACACCATATACTGCACTCTATATACTACACAAAATTTATGATGCCCCTGTATACACCATTACTACACTTATTTTGAAGTAAAAAAAAAAACAAAAAGGAACAAATACAATACTTAAAATAAAGAACAAGTAAAGTTAAAAATCAAACAAACTTACTGGTATTTCAATGGGAACTACGGGCCTGCTTTTGGCTAATGAGATGGTCAATGTTCGGTTCCATATTTGTCACAAGTGATGCAATTTTTCTCTTTCTTGATATCATTATTTCCTAGGGATTCCAAATTGCTATTAGTAAAATACCAATATATATACAGCGCTAAAAAACACAATATACCAGCAATAAAACTGCCCTTTACACAGACATACAGCCTGCACTGCCCATCACTGCAGCCTTGCCAACCATATAATTTCATCCTCATCAGTGCACATAGTGGCGAAAACTCCGCTTTTAGCTCAGGCTCAGACTGGTGTGGTGCAGAGTCCCTAATAGGCAGGTAAATGTCCCCAATAGGCAGCATTGGTCCCCAATAGGCAGGTAAATGTCCCAATAGGCAGCATTGATCCCCAATAGGCAGCATAGTCCTCAATAGGCAGCAATGTCCCCAATAGGCAGATAAGTTCTCAATAGGCAGCATATGTCCTCAATAGGCAGCATAGGTCCCAATAGACAGCATAGGTCCCCAATAGACAGCATAGGTCCCAATAGGCAGCATAGGTCCCCAATAGACAGCATAGGTCCCCAATAGGCAGGTAAATGTCCAATAGGCAGCATAGGTCACCATATGCAGCATATGTCCTCAATAGGCAGCATAATCCCCCATAGGCAGCATAGTCCCCAATAGGCAGCATAGTAGTCCCCAGTAGGCAGCATAATCCCCCATAAGCAGCATAGTCCCCAATAGCCAGCATAATCCCCCAATAGCCAGCATAATCCCCCAATAGCCAGCATAATCCTCATAGCCAGCATAATCCCCCAATAGCCAGCAAAAATCCCCCATAGGCAGCATAATCCACCATAAGCGCATAGTCCCCAATAGCCAGCATAATCCCCCAAATAGCCACTAATCCCCCAATAGCCAGCATAATCCCCATAGCCAGCATAATCCCCCAATAGCCAGCATAATCCCCAATAGCCAGCATAATCCCCCAATGGGCAGCATAATCCCCCCATAGCCAGCATAATCCCCCCATAGCCAGATAGTCCCCAATAGCCAGCATAATCCCCCATAGCCAGCATAATCCCACAATAGCCAGCATAATCCCCCAAAAGCCAGCATAAATCCCCCATAGCCAGCAATAATCCCCCATAGGCCGGCCCGGCGTAAAAAAAAAAAATGCCAGTACTCACCTATCTCCCCCGCTGCTTTGAAGAAGAAGCGCTGGACTCCGTCTTCTTCTGGCACAGGCGGCGTGACGTCATCAGGGCGCGCAGGCGGCTGATGACGATCACGTCGCCTGTGCTGCATAGGAAGGCCGCAAGGCCTTCCTCACTCATAACATTCCGCCCGCCGCGATTAAATGAACTGTCAGTTCATTGTCGGCGGGGCCCGGGTTTTTTCACGGTGGGTACGCCCATGGCAGCTTGTGGAACTACCGTTTGGGGGTAGGTGAAGCAGCTGCAGCAGGGACGGGCCCCCTTCTAGCCCGGGCCCTGTGGCAGCTGCTTCCCTGCTTCACGATAGTTCTCCCCTGCATTCAGCCTATATTCATGAGAAGTTACTCCCAAAGAGAAAAAAAATTGAAGTTGCGGACTGCAAAACACATATTAATGGATCTGAAAGTAAATGAAGAAATCATGGTTGCAGACTGAAACTAAGGCCTCATTCACACATCTTTGAGTCACGTACATGTTCTATCTGTGTTTTTTATTATAGTGTTGGGGTAGGGGGGTTTGGGGGGAGGGGTTGCTGTTCACACATCCCCGTATTTATACAGACCAAGTGGTCTGCAAAACATCAGGGAGACATATCTGTTTTTCATCACAGTGACACATCTTAACTAAACATACAAGTTATGAGTCAGTCAAAATCACAGACAACACAAGGATGGCAGGAACTTTCTGCAGCACGGATGCAAAGTACTTGCCAGCTTTCTGGCTTCCTTGTTTATTGCTGTCTTACCTTTTGTGCTACCATAAGAATGTGTGAACTATACTGTGTGATGTGAAAAGAAAAAATGGGGTGAATTGGTATTTCAACAAGCCATGGTACATAAAGTGGGCAAAAAGGAAGGTGGTGCGTAAGGATGTGATCAGGAAGCACAGGAACTGCCCAGCATCATGACTTTGCCTGTGCTGCCATCCTAAGATAAAGCCAGGAGAAGGAAGTAAGAAAACGTAGGGGACTGAATTTGTTCTTTCATTTACTCTGAGATATGCTTATTTAGGGATTTAGATTAATTTGGGGGGTTTTGTCTGGGATCTGTATCATGCAGAACAATACAATTCACCTTTATATGGAGCATTTCACATGACACAATGTCATTGGGCTAGTTATGGGATACTGTCTACATGGCACTTGTATATGGGGTACTATTGGAATTGCACTATTTACTTTGGGACAATATCTGTATGGTGTTATTTACTAAAAGGACAATTTTGACCAGTGTCATTATATGTGGTAATAACTATGGAACGCTTCAACGGATCCCAGAGATTCTGAGATAGTTTTTTTTGAGACTAAAGATGAGTGAACCTTTCAAGATTCTGTTTGACGAACATCCAAACCCCATTGATTTCAATGGGAGGCAAAACCAAATGCACAGACAACACCTTTAGGGGGGGCCAGAAAGCTGTCAAACAGCTAATTTAGGTGCAGACACAAAGAAAAGTGGCAAAAATTTGACCCATCAATTGCGCTTAAAATGAATAATTAAAAAAAAAAATTGGCGTTGTTCCCATGTATTTTGATAACAGCCATGCAAAACTGACAGCGCGGGCGCAACCCTCAGCTGTCAGCGTTAGCAAGGCTAGTTATCAAGGCAAGGGTGTCCCCATGCTGTTTTTTTTAATTAAATAAATAATTTAAAAAAATGGCGTGGAAAGTGGGGTTCATGTCTGTGGCATTGATGTCACCTTGTATTGTCAGGTGACATCAAGCCCACGGCTTTGTAATTAGAGGCGTCTTTAAGACGCCTTTCCATTACTGATCTTATAGTTATATTGTAAATAAACACACAGCCAAATAAAGTCCTTTAATTGAACGAATGACACAGACTCATTTAATGAATCTAAACTAAACCATACTCATGTCATCACTCATTCCACTGAAACCATGGTCTCCTGAAAAAAAAAACAAATAAAAAAATAACCATATCCCTCACCTGTGCGTTGTTCTGTCCCACGCCGTAACTAATATCTGGGGATAAACAGTTTTCAACTGGACAATACCAAAAAACGCCCATCCAGGCTAGAATAGGGGAAAAGGAAAGGCTAGGGGGCGCAGAAATCAGTGACTAGCGTTTCCGTATCACTGGGCTGCATTCCCACCCCCCCCTAAAACTGTAAAAAACCCCAGTAAAATTAAAACCCCTTTCCAGTAAAAAAAGTCATACAAACCCCCCCAAAACATTTTTTCCTAAAAAAACACACATCAGAAAAAAACCTTAAAAATTTAAAGAATGACAGACCCCCTTAAAAAGAACCAAAATTTTAACCATACAACGTATCTCCCAGCCCCACAAACCCAAAAGTCCCCTGTAACAAAAATTAAAAAAAATAAGAAACCCATTTTTTTCCCCACCTGTTTAAACATTTGCCTTGAGGGTCACTCTGCTACATCTAGATGGCAAGCTACTTAGAATTTTTGCGACAAATACACCCCCCAAACCACAGAGACACTGAGCGTTTTTCCCCCAAATGTCAGTGCCCTCGCGTAAACCCCCTTTTTGCCCTCACTAAAATGTCCCCAGAAGGGAAAAAATTTCCCTCATTAGGTGCCATAAAAGGTACTTGGAATTAACACCAAAAATGAACTTGCTCAACTGACTGATTCGCATGAGCTTTTTAAACCTTTTCTCAAAATTTGGATTATTATCTTTCGGTGACGGGGTAAGGAATTTGGGGGTTTTTTTTTTAAAATTCTGTTACGGAGGCCGGGTTTCTTCGTGGGGGTTTAAGATTGAGGGGGGTTTTTAATTTTTTTTAAAATTTAAAAGGGTTGTCATTTTTTTAAAAATTAACCCTTTTTACATTAGCGTAAATCCCGCCATAAAACCCCCGGATTCTCCCAAAAGGACGGGTAGTACGTCGGGGGGGGTCAGTTTTGCGCTCCTGAGGGGGGAGTAATCGCCCCCGGGTTTGTCGCTTTTTTCACAGTTTGACCCCGGGCTGTGTGTCAAGCGGTCCGGACCCCCCCCCCCCCCCAATTTTAACCCCCTACACCCCCCCCGGGTTTAAAATTTTTTCGCGTTTTACGGGGGCACAGGGGGGATCGCGGGGTGGGGCCCCCGCGCGCCCCCCTGAGACCCCCCCCCCCCAAAGGGCCCGCGGTTTTTGGGGGGGGGGGTTCGCGCTTTTTCTGAGGGTTTTCCTCCCTCCCGGACCCGGACCCCCGTGGCGCCGGGGTCCTGGAGGAGGCGGGGTTTCCCCCGTGCCCGCTAGAGCAGGCATGAGAAGCCTGCTGCACTGTGAGCGTCGCTGGGGGTGACAGGTGCTGTCACACTGTCAACCAGCGATTTGATAAATACGGAGTCCCCCCCGGGGGGAAAAAAAAAAAAAAAAAAAAATAAAAATAAACTGTTTAAAAAAAAATCCAAAAAAAAAAAAAAAAAAAAAAAAAAAAATTTCCCCCCAAAAAAATTTAAAATTTTTCCTGTAAATAAAAAAAAAAAAACTTTTAAAAAAAAAACATTTTGGGAAACGGCGTCGTAACGACCCCCCCTATAAAAAAGTCCCCCTAGTTAAACCCCCCTTTTGAAACCCCCCTTAAAAAAAAAAAAAAAAAAGCAAAAAAACAATGCTTTTCATCTTACCGCCGAAAAAAATGGAAAAACGCGCGATCAAAAAAACCAAAAAAAAAAAAAATTTCCCCCCCGCGAAAACTTCATTTTTTCCCCAAAAAAAAGAGCCGCCTCGCATCACAGCGAAAAAAAAAAAAAGTTATAGCCCGCAGAATAAAGCGATGCAAAAATAATTAAATTTTTTTATAAAAATTTTTTTTTTCTTTAAAAAAAACCAAAACAAAAAAAAAAGATTAAAAGAGGTACGCCTAATCTACTGAAACCCCAAAAAAAAAATGCTTTTCAATTTTACCACAAAGGGAACAATAAAAAAGCCTCCCCCAAAAAAAATTCGGGAAATTTTGTTTTTGTTCATTCTAAAACCCCCCAAAAAACGAAAAAAAAGCGTCAAAAAAAGTCACCTGTCAAAAATGGGACAAAAAAAAAGTCAACTCGTCCCCAAAAAAAAAGGGCCCACAGACCTTTTGGGCCAAAATATGCAAAAAAATTTTTGCCCCCCTTTAAAAAGTGGCGATGCAAAAAAACATTTTTTTCAATAAAAAGCGTCTTTTTGGGACATTTCCCCTATAAAAACCCCTATAAATATAAATCAAACCCCCCTTTATCCCCCCTTAGTTTGGGGAAAAATAATAAAATTAAAAAAAGTATTTTTTCCATTTTCCCTTTTGGGGTTGGTTAGGGTCGCGGCAAAATTAGGGGTTGGGGTGGCGCAAAAGTTAGGTTTAGGGTTTGGGGTTTGGGGTTTTGGGGTTTTTGGGGTTTGGGGGTTTTTTTTTTGGGTTAGGGTTGGGACTGGGTTGGGGGTGTGTTGGGGTTAGGGTTGGATTTAGAATTTGGGGGGGTTTTCCCGTTTTTGGGGAACATCGGGGCTCTCCAAATGTGACATGGGTCTGATCTCAATTCCAGAAATTCTGTTTTTAAAAAAGTCAAAGGGTGCCCCTTCACTTCGAGCTCTCCATTGTCCAAACGTTTTTATCCCCACTTAGGGGGTATCAGCGTATTTGGGGCCCCCAAGAGTTATTGTGCAATTTGTCCTATTTCTTCGTTTTTTGGGGAAAAAAAAAAACGGGGGCAAAAATATCATTTTTGAAAAAAAAAATTATTTTTTTTTTTTTTACGGTGTACTTATAAACTTCTGTGAAGCACGGGGGGTTATACGTCACCACCCCCTAGTAAGTTCCTTTGGGGGGGGTTATTTTCCCCAAAATGGGGTCATGGGGGGGGTTTCCACTTTTTAGGCAGTTTCAGGGGCTTCCAAATGCAATGCCCCCCCAGACCTTTCCTCAAAGTCTGAAATCCAAAATCACTACTTCCCCCCGAGCCCCAACGGTACCCATACAGTAGTTTTCTCCCAATATTGGGTTCACGTACTCAGGACAAATTGGGCGACAACTTTTGGGGCCAATTTTCCTGCCCCCTTTGTAAAAATAAAATTTGGGGGGCAAAAAAAAATTTTTTGAAAAAAAAAAAAAGAATTTTTTTTTTTGGCTTGCTTTTAAAAACTCTGGAAGCCTTGGGGTTAAAAGGGCTCACCAAATCTAATAAGTCCTTTGGGGGTCTATTTCCCCAAATGGGGTCACTTGGGGGGGTTTTTCCCACTGTTTAGGTGCATCAGGGGCTTCCAAATGTGACTGACGCCCCCAAACCATTCCTAAAAAAGTCTGCAACCAAAAAGTCACATTCCTTCCAAACCCGAGTGTCCCTTTCAGTAGTTTTCCCCCAAAATTTTGGGTATCAGTGTATAGGAAAATTTGGGACAACAATTTTTGGTTCCAATTTTTCTGTTACCCTTGTGAAAATAAAATTTTGGGGGTAAAAAAAAAATCTTTTTTGTAAAAAAAAAAAGATTTTTATTTACGGCGAAAGTTTAAACTTTAGTGAAACCGGGGGGTTCAAATTTCTCACCACAATCTAGATAAGTTCCTTGGGGGGTCTATTTTCCAAAAGGGTCTTTAGGGGGGTTTCCCATTTTTTTTGGCGACGGGCTCTCCAAAAACACATGGCGTCCAGCCAAATTTTTGCGTTTAAAAAGCAGACGGGTCCCTTTCCCCTTCAAACCTTTCCCTGCACCAAACATGGTTTACCCCCACTTTGGGGTACACGCATCAGGACAAAGCACAATAACTTTTTTGGGGTCTTGTTACCCTT
>JARQOD010000002.1:240835927-240931860 GCA_033576555.1 Oophaga sylvatica | reverse complement strand
TCTTTTAGTACCCAACTTTTTATTTTCTCAAGGGTACCAGGAGAAATTGGACCACAAAAGTTGTTGTCCAACTTGTCCTGAGTACGCTGATACCCCATATGTAGGAGAAAACTACTGTATGGGCACACTGTTATGTTTCGGTAGCTGAGGATTGTCCAAGAAATATCGTCACTCCTTGCGGAGATCAACATGCTAAGCATGCAGATGAGGAGACTTAAAGCCGCAATGCTCCTCTGGGAAATATGCTAATTATGCAAATTGTCTCTTCAGAGAGGAAGAGAGCTAGAACTCTAGTGCCACCTTTTGGAAGGTAGCAATCCTACAAGTCAATGTCGACCCTTTAACGAGCCTTATCACATGACCTAGGATAATAGCCAAACCAGAATCTCAATTTGCAGACACTGTGTTTCGGGGTTCAGCCCCTCGTCAGTGCAAATTGAGATTCTGGTTTGGCTATTATCCTAGGTCATGTGATAAGGCTCGTTAAAGGGTCGACATTGACTTGTAGGATTGCTACCTTCCAAAAGGTGGCACTAGAGTTCTAGCTCTCTTCCTCTCTGAAGAGACAATTTGCATAATTAGCATATTTCCCAGAGGAGCATTGCGGCTTTAAGTCTCCTCATCTGCATGCTTAGCATGTTGATCTCCGCAAGGAGTGACGATATTTCTTGGACAATGGTCTGACGCCTCTCACACAGCCAAACCAGATCTCTGCTTTGCACTGACGAGGGCTGAACCCCGAAACACAGTGTCTGCAAATTGAGATTCTGGTTTGCTATTATCCTAGGTCATGTGATAAGGCTCGTTAAAGGGTCGACATTGACTTGTAGGATTGCTACCTTCCAAAAGGTGGCACTAGAGTTCTAGCTCTCTTCCTCTCTGAAGAGACAATTTGCATAGGTAGCTGAGGAGAAACAGCAAAAATAGCCAAAGTAGCAATACACCAGAGAGGCTGGAAACTAGTGGGTTGCAGAACCCTAAACTAACTGCAACACTAGAAGTTGCAGTGGAGCGTACCTACGGTGATCCTAGACGCCTCGTCACAGCCGGAGAGATAGCAACACCTAAAGGCAGAAAGATGAAAGCTAACTGCCCCGTAGCAGAACCCCCATAGAAATAGGAAGCCCCCAAACTTGTAATGGCGGTTAGACAAGAAGAAAATACGAACACAGACAGAAAATAGGATGAGCAAACGCTGGGGCCCAATTCTGTCTAGATAGAAAAGTATAGGAAAGAATTCTGACTGCAACCCAAAAAACCCTGAAAAATATACCAACACTTCTGATTAACAAAAAACCTGAGATCACACGATCTCTACCACCTAAATCAGATCTCTGGTGTAACACACAGCAATTCAGCAAATAAAAAGTGACACAGGAACAGAGCAAAAGTGCAAACACAACTGAGCACAAATGCAGCGCCAGGCCCCAACAGGGGACCAGGCTGAAGTCCACTGCAAGGCAGCAAACCAGCAAGGAAAATCCAACCAGAGGAAAAAAAACAGCAATTCACTTATCTGAATGAAAGCAGGCATGCAAGCTGAGCTCCAACCAAGACCTGGAAGAACAATTGATTACCGGCAAGGCTGATGGGAGTTCAGGTCACTTATATCAGACCATTCGGACCCAGCTGAAAGCCATTCAGCAATTGGTTCATTACCCTCAGCAACCACAGGAGGGAGCCCCAGCTCCGAAGTCGTCTCCAACGTGTTCACAACAGCACACGTCAGGGCTCGGAAGGGAAGTAGTGACGTTTTGGATTGCAGACTTTGATGGAATGGTCTGCGGGAGTCATATCGCGTTTGGAGAGCCCCATATGCGCCTGAACAGTAGAAACCCCCCACAAGTGACCCCATTTTGGAAAATAAACCCCCCAAGGAACTTATCTAGATGTGTGGTGAGCACTTTTAACCCCGAAGTGCTTCACAGAAGTTTATAACGTACAGCCGTAAAAATAAAAAATCCTTTTTTTACAAAAATGATATTTTCGCCCCCAATATTTTATTTTCACAAAGGTAACAGGAGAAACTGGACCCCAAAAGTTGTTGTCCAATTTGTCTTGAGAATGCTGATACCCAATATGTGGGAGAAAACTACTGTATGGGCACACGTCGGGGCTCGGAAGAGAAGTAGTGACGTTTTGGATTGCAGACTTTGATGGAATGGTCTGCGGGAGTCATGTCGCATTTGGAGAGCCCCTGATGTGCCTAAACAGTGGAAACCCCCCACAAGTGACCCCATTTTGGAAAATAGAGCCCACAAGGAACTTATCTAGATGTGTGGTGAGCACTTTGAACCCGAAGTGCTTCACAGAAGTTTATAACGTACAGCCGTAAAAAACAAAAAAATCATTTTTTTTTTACAAAAATGATATTTTCGCCCCATTTTTTTATTTTCACAAGGTTAACAGGAGAAATTGGACCACAAAAGTTGTTGTGCAATTTGTCCTGAGTACGCTGATACTCCATATGTGGGGGTAAACTACTGTTTGGGCGCATGTCAGAGCTCAGAAAGGAAGGAGCACCGTTTGACTTTTTCAACGCAGAATTGGCTGGAATGGAGATCAGACGCCATGTCACATTTGGAGAGCCCCTGATGTGCCTAAACAGTGGAAACCCCCCAATTCTAACTCCAACCATAACCCCAACACACCCCTAATCCTAGTCCCAACCCTAACCATAACCCTAACCACAAACCTAACCCTAACACACCCCTAACCCTAATCCTAACCCTAACCCTAATCCTAACTTTAGCCGCAACCCTTACCCTAACCTTAACCCTAATTGGAAAATGGAAATAAATACATTTTTTTAATTTTATTATTTTTCCCTAACTAAGGGGGTGATAAAGGGGGGTTTGATTTACTACTTATAGCGGGTTTTTATGATTGGCAGCTGTCATGCTAAAAGACGCTTTTTATTGCAAAAAATAGGTTTTGCATCACCACATTTTGAGAGCTATAATTTTTGCATATTCTGGCCCACAGAGTCATGTGAGGTCTTATTTTTTGCGGTACGAGTTGACATTTATATTGGTATCATTTTTGAGCACGTTACATTTTTTGATCGCTTTTTATTTTGATTTTTAGGAGATTAGAATGAACAAAAATCAGAAATTCATTAATTTCTTTTGGGTGGGCGTTTATACCATTCCGCGTGTGGTAAAATTGATAAAGCAGTTTTATTCTTCGGGTTAGTACGATTACGCCGATACCTCATTTATATTTTTTTTATGTTTTGCCGCTTTTATACAATAAAAACAGTTTTATATAAAAAATTATTATTTTTGCATCGCTTTATTCTGTGAGCTATAACTTTTTTACTTTTTCGCTGATGATGCTCTATGGTGGCTCGTTTTTGCGGGACAAGATGACATTTTCAGCGGTACCATATTTATTTATATTGGTCTTTTTGATCGCGTGTTATTCCACTTTTTGTTCGGCGCTATGATGATAAAGCATTGATTTTTTGCTTTGTTTTTTTTTAAGGGGTTCACTAAAGGGGTTAACTAGTGAGACAGTTCTATAGGGCGGGCGATACCAAATATGTGTACTTTTATTGTTTTGTTTTTTTTTATTTACAGGAAGAAATTAATTGATTGGGGAATATTTTATTCTTTCCTTTATTTTGGATTTTTTTTTACACTTGTGATTTTTATTTTTTAACTTCTTTACTTTGTCCCAGGGTGGAACATTACAGTATAGGGTCAGATCGCTGGTCTGACAGTGTGCACAGCACTCTGTGAGACCAGCGATCTCACAGGCACTGCTGCAGGCTTCCACAGCGCCTGCTCTCAGCAGGCACTGAGGAAGCCACCTCCCTGCAGGACCCGGCGGCCATCTTGGATCCGGGGCCTTGCAGGGAGGAAGGCCTCAGAATAGCGCGATCACAGCTGTTTTGAGGGCCTCAGGGGAGCACGCAGGGAGCCCCCTCCCTGCGCGATGCTTCCCTGTGCCCCCTGTACACCGCAATCATGTTTGATCGCGGTGTGCCAGGGGTTAATGTGCCGGGAGCGGTCCGTGACTGCTCCTGGCACATAGTGCCAGGTGTCAGCTGTGATAATCAGCTGACACCCGTCGGCGATCAGCTGCGCTCCCCCCGGGAGCTCAGCTGATTGCAATGGACGTACTATC
The DNA here is from genome assembly GCA_033576555.1 of Oophaga sylvatica. Classification (NCBI taxonomy): domain Eukaryota; kingdom Metazoa; phylum Chordata; class Amphibia; order Anura; family Dendrobatidae; genus Oophaga; species Oophaga sylvatica. The sequence continues at coordinate 240,927,729 of JARQOD010000002.1, read as the reverse complement.
CAGTCCCTGGGAATTAAGTCCCAGGTCACATGGACGGGATAGTATGTCCGATGACAGAAAGGGGTTAATGGGACATGTTTCTTACCGGGTACTAGTGAGATGACTGGCCATATATACAGCACCTTCATATATGCACTATTTACATGGGCAGTGATTCAGGTCTCTGTTGGCTAACTCCCCTATTATGGATATGTAGTGACCTGGTATACATTTTTGGAAAGTTATTGGGTATTTATTCTACAGATGTGTATTTATTCTTTACATTGTAATTAATAAAGTTTACTATTTTAATTGCACAGTATACTGGATTTTCTTCTTTGTGGTTACTGATTGATATCAGTTCTATGTGCTTTATGTTTTTGTGTTTATTTGTGAATTATTGAAGTTTCTTTTCTATCTTTGTATTATGTTATTTGCTGATGTTTTATTGAGCCAAATTCTTCAAAATGGTGCACATGGTCTATGAATTTGGTGCAATAAAAAAATGCTCTTTACTTTTTTCTTTAACTAACTTTTGTGAATCTTCAGAAATCATATAGAACCCCTTTATTAAAATTGTATGCTTGATTAGTTAAAAAAACAGATTGGTTAAAACACCAAGGTCCACAAAAACACAATGTGAACTAAAACACAATACCTTCACCCAAATTCTTGATTGATTGGGGATAAGACTAGGAGTCCCTGATATAATGCCTGAACTCACACCTTTCTAGCATTTGACATTGTGGGAAGGGCGCATCAGGGCCCCCAGGGTCAGCCCACGTTGAGCGGGGCGCCACTACGTTCCCCCTAGGGTGCCAACCTCCACAGCTGGGAAGGTGTGAGTTGCTAAAAAAGTTACATTTGGTAGAAATTACATTTCATGAATATGTCTAAAACATCTAGATAAGCAAAGATGTTGGGAAAATAATCAAAATAGACTTAATAAAAAAGACAACTTTAAAAGTGGCACAAAACAAATAAAGAATAATGCGCAAATACTGCAGCCAGGAAAATTAGCAAATTATTCAAAATGAGCAAATATAAAGAAAACTGGAAAAATAGCAATGGTGAATCGGGTCCTATGTGTACACAGAGCCAGTTTTAGACAAAGTGTTGAATGTGTGGGTTCCAAATGCTAACATTTTGCACCACCACAAAGAAACATTTCGACTACATTTACATTCTTTGAGTTAAGACTGTTCAACGAGCACAATCCGCAATATTAAAGTAATTTGGCACTTGCTTTCCAGCCTCTTTACACAGTCTGACAAAGAATGATGGGAACACAATGATCACTAGATGATCAATCTGTCCCTTTACTTAGTATAAGCAACACAGCTGCTCTATACAGTGAGCAATGTGCTGCTGAAAAACAATGATTTTTGTTCCACCATAAACAATCTAATACACACATAAATGTATACACAGAGAACATATACACTGTGTTCCAAATTATTATGCAAAAATTGTTTAGGAGTGATAAGGTAAGAATTTTTTTGTTTGTCAGTTAAACTCATTGATGGTGATGTGTGTCAGGGCTCTTTATATCACTGTAAGCAATTGCGGACACCTGTGCTAATTAGTTTGGCAGGTGTGTCCAATGAAAGGCAAGACTACTTAAGAAGGCTGTCCCACATTATTAAGCAGCCTACATTTTCTGCCAAAATGGGAAAGAAAAAGGATGTGTCGGCTGCTGAGAAGCAACAAATTGTGGAGTGTTTAGGTCAAGGCATGACTACAATCAACATTGCCAAGACACTTCATCGTGATCATCGCACAATCAAGAAGTATGTAGCTGATTCACAGTACACACGTGTGCGTGCTGATAAGGGAAAATTGAGGACTCTTTCCTACAGGCAATTATGTCACGTTAAAAGAGCAGCGGCAAAAAAAGCCTAGTCATAGCAGCAGACAAGTTTTTGAAGCTGCTGGTGCCTCCAACGTCCCCCAAACAACAAGATGCAGGGTCCTTCAGAGGTTTGCAGCTGTGCGTAAGCCATCCTGTCGACCTCCTCTATCCACTGCACACAAGCAGAAACGGCTCCAGTGGGCCAAACAATACATGAAGACTGACTTCAAAACTGTTTTGTTCACCGATGAGTGCTGTGCAACGCTCGATGGTCCAGACGGATGGAGTGGAGGATGGCTGGTTGATGGACACCCCATGCAAACACGGCTACGGCGCCAAAAAGCAGGAGGTGGAGTAATGTTTTGGGCTGGAATCATGGGGAGAGAGATTGTCGGCCCCTTTAGGATCCCTGAAGGGGTAAAGATTAACTCCATAGTGTATGTTGAGTTTCTCAAACAGCACTTCCTGCCATGGTTGAAGAAGAAGAACCGTGCATTCCGCAGCAAGATCATTTTCATGCATGATAATGCACCGTCTCATGCTGCACATAACACATCTGCATCTCTGGCTGCTATGGGCATAAAAGGGGACAAACTTATGGTGTGGCCCCCATTCTCCCCTGACCTCAACCCCATTGAGAACCTCTGGAGCATCATCAAAAGGAGTATCTATGATGGCGGGAGGCAGTTCACATCTAACCAACAGCTCTGGGAGGGTATTCTGTCCTCATGCAAAACAATTGAAGCAGAAACCATCCAAAACCTGACAAATTCAATGGATGAGAGAGTTCAGAAGCTCCTTTCGAACAAGGGGTCCTATGTGCAAATGTAACATCACCTAGAATAAAGTTTTGAGTTGAAAACTGTTTGATTTCAGTTTGTAAGAACCTGCTAATGCTTATAATTTCAAAAATGACCATTTTTTTGCTCTTTATTAAAATGAAAAGGTTGAAAACTCTGCTGTGCATAATAATTTGGAACATGCATTTTGAGTGCAATTTGAGTGTTTTATTTTTGAAAAAATATACTGTTATCATAGGCAGTTTGTACAAAAACTTTTCAATTGTACTCTAAAAGTTATTTGACTGGATAATTACAATGACTGAAATTCATATACAGTAGGTAATTTGGGAAAATTTGAGAAAATATTATTTGCTTAATAATTTGGAACACAGTGTATATACACACATATGAATATTTATACACAGAGCACGTGCATACAGATACATGCATACACAGATCACCTACATAAAGGCACATATATACAGAGAGCACATATATAGAGATACGGAGCACCTATATACAAATATATGCATACACGGAGCACAAACATAGATACATGCATTGCATACATGAAGTACCTAGGTGCATACTAGGTGCATGTTATGAGCTCGGTTGCAACAACTTTAATATATAATGGATTGCAACCAAACTCGGGGTCCGCGATGCAGTTTGTCACTGCTGCCGAACACCCTTTGGGTATCAGGGTAACAACTGACAACTAAAGGATTAAATTAGATCTCGCCTGTGTTACTTCACACTAGGGAAGATGTAGAATTCGCACTATCTCCGTTAACGTCACGGGAGATGTGCTATCGACTGGCGTAGGTGTAGCCCTGTTAATGGCACAGAAGCCACTTGCCAGATATTAGGTTTGCACTATGTGCTACAAGCTGGTGTAGACGTAGCCCTGTTGACTGCACAGAAACTACGTGCCAGCCGCTAGGAAGTGCGTGCGACTAACGCCATGTGTACGTGCAACCAGACAGCGTGAGACCGGACTGAGCAACTCTGTTCAGCTTGGCAGGCGATTCCCAGGCTACGCGCCCCGCAGTCTGCTCAGGGTGTATCGCTACCCTATATTCGTAGCAAGACTACACCACATTGGCTGTTACGCATTGAGAGTGTGCTGGCCAGCCCGCCTAATCGAAGAGTAGGGGCGTGACTAATAGGCTGTGAACCAGACACTATGCAGTATCCTTGTGTGAACAACACCCTATGTGGGCCTTTATTGTGCAATTGTATACTGTGCAGTCACCCCCTCCTTGATTGGGTATGTGGAGAGAGGCTGTTGATCTGGTATTTTGCACCTGTGTTGCTAACATCTCGCTTTATGGGCTGGCTGCATCCTGTAGTGCATTTGTTCCAAGATCTGGACAGGTAAGCGCTGCTGCCTTTTTGTTTGCTGTTTAAATTGAATTTTTTGGGACCTTGAGTCTCCTTTAGTGGCTTTGCTAAATGCTTCCACTGGGCTCTGCAAACACGACATGGTGTCCGATGCCTATTTGAGCCAATTTTCATTGTTTTCAGGAGAAATTGCTCAACAAATTGTATTGTCCATTTTATCCTGTATCCCTTTTTAAAATGCAAAATTTGGGGCTAAAGCAATATCTTTTTGTGGGAAAAAGTAAAATTTTTATTTTTTTCCATCACATTGCTTTAATTCCTGTGAACTCCTAAAGGGTAAATATCTTCTTAAATGTGATTTTGATTACTTTGAGGGGTGTAGTTTTTAAATACTGTCACTTTGGGTATTTTCTGTCATATAGGCTTCTCAAAGTTACTTGAAACGGAATGTAGTCCTGAAAAAAATTGATTTGGTTGGAAAAATTAGAAATTGCTAATAAACATTTAACCCTTCTAACTTCCTTACAATAACATTTTTTTGTGGTGTTTTAAGCTGTTTTGAGTAAGACACACAGGTCAAATAATTTTTGAAACTGTATACTAAAATTTGAAAATGTCTACATACACAACATATTTTTCACTGACCTTCAAATAACTGTAAAAAAAATCACTAGCACAATGTGACCATATTTAAAAGGAAAACAAAGAAAAATGAAAAACATGTAAAACACCGTAAAAAGATCCCCAACTTTTATCTAATTTATTTTAAAAAGCTACACAAAAATAATTTCTGACCACGACCTTATACCATTTTAATTTCCTCTAAAACACAATGTTCACTCCAGGAGAACAAGAATCCACATCTCATAAATGCCCAACCTTTACAAACAGAGAACCCCATAATAAAATTTTAAAGGCTCACACATAACATGCAGAACTTTCATCTAAATGTTTAGAATTCCTCTTATGAAAAAAAAATGCAAAAGTCTGAACCTACAGAACAGGGATACATTGTTCTACATGTATATTAGGGAATAAATTAGAACCTAAGATTTAATTTTATTTTGTAAACTATTGAATATTTAAAAAAAATATATAATGAAAGTTGTATTTGCTGGTTTTGCAGGTTGTTGGCTCGGTGAAGAAACCCTTTTTGAACCTACATCATAGTCTGTAGTTATTAATAGCCCGTTTCATCAACCAGCTCAGTGGGAAAGTATTGATAAATCACAGAAAAAGTTCAGAGCTGGGGAGACATTTTTATAACTATCACTAAAAGTTTGTCAGGAATGACTTCTTGCTCATCAGCAATAGTTTATACAGTTTTTAATATTTATCTACACAATGACAGTACAATAGGGTTTCTTTATAAGTTAATAGATAAGCAATATCAATTTTTGCACTGGTTGAGGTATAAATAATTGTCCATACCCTCAATGATGCAATCTAATATGCAGGAATGGTAAATCGCTTTAACCGTTTGGGTGTGATAAATATTTAATGGTTAATTTACCTTTATTTCTTGATGTACGATGCCGATAGTATATAAAGTGCTTCTGTGTTTAAGGTGCTTGAAGTCAGTATTCCAGTGCTTATTAGGCACGATGGATATAAAGAAGAAAGATGAGTATAGGCTGATATGCAGATGACTATAGCGCTGTCCTGGCCGGTGACAGGCGCTGGATGTTGGCGTCCTGCAGTACTATGGTGAACGCGTGTCAGCGCGCGTGTGTAGTTGTAGGACCATTTGTGATGTCTTCAGTCATGTGAATCTTTGCGGTTATGTGGTACATACTTTTCACAACGATAAGCAGACAGGACCAATTCCTGCGCGTTTCAGAAAAGTAGCATTTTCCTTCCTCAGGGATGGTCCTGATCTCTTCACAGAGCTTTTTATAGTAGCTTTTAATTTATTCAAATGCAAATAATTAGATTTCATTATTCAGTCCTCTTGGTTTTAGTGTATCCAGCTCAAAGATCCACCGACTTTCGGCTTTTGTCTTTGTTTTAATAAAATCCCCATTTTGCCAGTGCTGCTTTACAATTTCAATACCCATAATATCTATTCCAGTAATTGAGCCCCCATGTACTCTAGCAAACATAAAATTTATTACAGAGACATTTAATGGAATAGATAACCCCTCTTGTTGTACATGTAATAAAGTCTTTAATTTGATATTTTTTATCCCCTTTCTTTATCTCTGTTTTTTTCTTCAAATTCAAAATTTTACAGACTTTACACTTTTTTTCAGGGGTAAAAGCCCTTCAGGCTTTTATTGAAGGGAGCAGATATAGTCGATCTAGGTGGGTTTCGAATAGATGGAGTAATCAAGTAGCCCAAATTACTTGCTTTTTTGTATATAAATCTGGGTTTCCCAGGTATCCTATCCCCAATAATTTTATCATCCTTTAAAATAAGCCAATGCATATTAACAATTTTTTTCAATATATATTTGTATTTGCGTTATATTGAGTGATAATGGGGACCTCTAATTGGTTTTTCTCATTTAGCGGATTATTGCTCCTTTCTTTATTAATTAATTCCATTCTAAGAATTTTTTCCACCTCTGTTTTAGCTGATTCCAAGAAATCTTGATCATAACCTTTATCCATAAATTTTTTTGTTAGGACAATTGCTTCTCTTTCAAACATACTTAAATCAGAACAATTTCTATGAATTCTCATAAACTGGCTCCGTGGGACATTGATCAGCCAGCTTGGCAAATGGCAACTATTCATATTAATATAGCTATTTCCATCTGTACTTTTAATATAAGTGCAAGTTTTAATTTCGTTATTATCGATATAAATTTTTAAATCTAAAAAATTCATTGTGTCCGAACTGACTGTAGAAGTACAATTTAAATAAAGCAAATTTTTATTAATTTCTGTTAAAAACTCTGACAGTGATTCTTGTCCATCTGACCAAACAAACATAATATCATCAATAAAATGCTTCTAGAGGACCAGACCCTCACGCAGCACGCCCTGTGGATATATGTGGATATATGGGTCATCTTCCCACCTACCCACACACAGATTTGAGTAGCAGGGTGCGAATCTGGTCCCCATGGCAGTACCCCACTGCTGGGTGTAGTAGTTCATCTCATATCAGAAAGAATTAGTGTTAAAATGAACATCATACGTTCGTTTAAAAAATCTATTTGTGCAGTTTGGAATTTCCCTGATTTATTTAGAAAATACGTGGCTGCCTAACATCCTTTATTATGTTGAATTTGGGTGTACAATGACGTGATGTCCATAGTGACCAAAATATAATGGTTTTGCCATTTTACTTTATTTAAACACTGAAGTACATGTTTACTATCTTTCAAATAGGCCAGGAGTATTGGAACTAAATCCTGTAAAAAATAGTCCACATATCTAGATAAGTTAGAGGTAAGACAATTGATCCCTGAAATAATATTAATATTCCAGGGGGATTCATTTTACTCTTATGGATTTTGGGCAAGTAATAAAAAACCGCCATACAAGGATGTGCATTGTTTATAAAATCAAATTAATTTTTATTTAAAAACCCTTCCTGGAGACCTTTCTTAATTAAGCTTTTCATTTCTCTAATAGAATCCTCTGTTGGATCACTATTTAACTTCAGCTAAGTCTTAGTGTCTCCCAGTATTCTAACAGATTCTTCATTATACTTAGTGTAATCTACAATAACAATTGCACCACCTTAATCTGCAGGTCGTATTGCTATATTTTGATTTTGCTGTAGTTGCAAAATCACTTTTCTTTCTTCATTAGTTAAATTATATTTGAAATTCGTACATTTTTTCTCGCTCACTTTTTTATATCATCAATCAATTTTTTCGAAAAAGTTTCTTTCTTTATAAGTTTATTGATTCTTGCAGTCTGTGAATACTTTTGTGCCCAAAAAATACAAAAGTATTCTTGGAGTGATACCTTTATTGACAAGCCAGAAAAATATAAGGATTCAGAGCACAGAGGCTTCTTCATCAGTCAGGTTTATAAATGAATGTAAACTTCCCAATGGTAGATCCTGTGTGTTCTGAATGCTTAAAATATATTTTTTCTGGTTCTGGTACCACAATATAATTTTTATTGTAAATCTTGATTCTATAAAAATACATTAAACTGTGATTTTTTTTATTATACACAGCATTCTGAGTGGACTTGTGATGGGTCTTGTAAGAGCCAGCACTGGGCAAGAAAAGTTTTTTGGCATTTTTACTTTGGGCTCAGACAAACATTCAAATCTGCAGGTGATCAGCATCACCTGATTGGCTGCAGCTGTCATGAGATGCCACCCACTGGAAGAGGAAGGTGGAGGATACTGGCAGCAAAGTGGAAAAGTGGTAGCGGTTCATGATCTTTCTTTAATATTTTTGAAGCAGTTACAAAAGCTTTTTGAAATAGTGAACAATATCTTTAAACAGGAATTTGGGGGCCGTAGTCACTTTTTTTATGGAGTAAGGAGGCATTATTAATTGTTAGGGGTATCAAGGAATTGATTATTGTTAAGGGGACTCTGGGGGCATTATTACTTTTTTAGGGAGTCAATTATCATTTAATAACTGGCACTGAGGACAATATTACTTGATAAGTGGAACTTGAAGCATTAATTGTTAAGGTGCTACTTATTGTGAATTATTATTTTTTAAGGGGGCACTGAAGGGGCACTTTACTTTGTAAGGAGAACTCTGGCCATTACTATTTAACAAAGGTCACTTTGGGGATACATTTTTTTCTAAGGGAGCACTCTGCTCATTGTTACCTTATAATGGGCTTTATTACTTTTTAAGAAGGTACTTGAGGCGCATTATTACTATATATGGGGCACTACCGCCTTTACTACTTCATAAGGTGGACCTTGGCATAAGTTCTTTAGGAGGAGGCACTCATAGAATTATTACTTTATAAGTAGGAACTCAGGGAATAATAACCTCCATTGGGGCACACAGGGGGCATCTATAGTTTCTTAGCATAGAATGCGGCTCGGGACCATCTCGCAAAGCTGAATTTGACTCTTAGGGTAAGAAAGGTTGGGAACCCTGTTCTAGATCACAAATTAATCAAAAGAACAGAGAATCATATCATATTTCACAAAACATTACTGTGGCTTTAACAATAAAGAACAATGTGAATACCTTATAGTGCAAGAACAGATTAGTAGAACCCATTAGTCCAACGGTTGAACCAATGACAATTTTTTTTACAGTGGAGCTAAAGTCATGTGGTAATTTGTCAGTAAAATAAAGTTGTCATGAAGCCAGATTTTGTAGTCTTTACTATTGACAGGCTTTTGTTTGCGTTTCATACACATCTTCCCTTTCTTCTATTTAGGTAGACTGTGACCTCATCAACCTTTTCTTCTCTATCAACCAGTAGTTTTTCGCCATCTCTGAATTCACATTGGGAATCAGATAGTTACAAACTCTATTTGATTAGACACTATCTTTGGTATGCTTCAAGTCCAAGCTTCTTCTTATAGATTTTGAGAATGTTATCACATTGAAATCTTAATCTGAGTTCATTTGGAGTTCATAATAACGTTTCAGGATAAAACACACAAAGAATGAATAAGGACTGTTACAGCAAAACAATGTCTATCAGATGCTAATCAACTCATATCAATGTGAGCCGCTGGCAAAGGCGTAAATGGAAGACTTTAATAGACATTGAGGATGCCATGTTTGGTATCCGTAATTGAATTATTCTGATTCACAAAGAGAATATTTAAGCTATTTAAAATGGGTAAATTTTGTTTTATCATCCACCAATAGTTTGCCAGAGAAAATCAATTTTTGGAATTTGATCTCAACCACTAGACTAAAAATCATTTCTTTGTAAGCCAAAGAAACATTTCTTCGTTTTTCTTTTAAACATAAAGTTCACCTGTGTTAGTTATGGCAAAATGTGTATAAGTGTTAAGCTTTTACATAGCAACACTGCTTTAATATGTTTCATAAGGCATTTAAATAGTATCTACCCTTTTTTCATAAACAGTAAAAATTAATAAAATAAGCTTTTTAATATATCATATTAGAGAAAAATGCATCTTTCTCCCACATATTAATCGCGTTTTGTCTCCTGCACTGGTCATTCAATCTCAAAAATTGTTCCAATCTGACTACAAATACATATATCTGTAGCAAAGGATCAAATTACACACGCCAGTAGAAAATTCTATAGACAGAGGAAGGGAAGAACATGGAAAGCAACAAATGTATAAAAGCACAAGGATTAACTGCTGAGATTTGTAGTGCAGAGATAGGAACTAAACATCAGTCTATAAGGCATAATTCAAATTTGCATGTTTGAGCAGTTTTTCCCAGGAAATTGGATGCATGGAGAAGTCATTCTTTGCAAATTTAAGAAAAGTAATATGCAAAAAAAATCTTTATACTCACCTTACCGCTCACTTCTCTGGCCCCTCCGCTCCTCACCACTATCCGTCCAGTACCAGTCGTCATATGTCTCAGTTTGAGCCGCAACCTTTGCAGGCGCATGCACAGAACCCTCCCAGACCTAACAAACCCAGAATTATTGGGCTAGCGAGCATGGCCCTTAGATTTCAGTTGTGCCAATGGCGATCCATTGAGAAAAAAGAGGAGAGGTGAGTAAAAAGATTTTTTTTTTACATTTTAATGGTCTTTTACGGTTCAGAAAAATGGCTTCAATTTTGCGGAATCTGCATGGGAGCGACTTACAAAAATCTGCATATTGGTGAATGCGGATTTTTGCAAATTTTGAGTAAATGTCAATTCCATTTATTCACTCATTTCTGGTAAGAATTGCTAAAAATTCAGGATGCAAGTCATGAAATAGCCAGAAATAGAGTTATTGCCTATTTTCATACACACATAGCTTACCCTGAAAATTTACTTGAAAGTGCAATTACATTTAAATGGTCTGTTCGCATCTTCATTTTTATTTCCAGATTTCTATTCAACTATAGGTAAGGAAAATTTAAATAATGGAGATGGCACCAGACAGCCCCAGTTGACCCAAATTGCAATTCATCTGGTTTTTGCCTTAGTGTCTGCCAATTTACAGCTTGCTGCACTATGTCTATTATTTTTGGCAAACTCAGGCTCAATCATTCATGCTATTATAATTTAGCATTCCAGTATTTAAAAATGTACAATTCGGTAGAACCAAATCCAGCAAGTTTTGTATGGAAGAATAAATATCTTTGAAATATCTTATTATAAAATTAGTATAACACCTGACTACTGCAGAGACTTACAGTTGCACGTAAAAGCTTAAAATGAAAATGGTGGAGGTCCAAAAAGCAGGAGAAGGCTAAAAGAAGACAGCACAGAATGTAATTAAGAAATGGCAGTTAACAGAAACAGTGGAGGTCAAGATAAAGTCTGGAAGACCAAGCAAAATTTCAGTGAGAGCTGCTCATAGGATTGCTAGAGGGGAAAATCAGAACCCCTGCTTGACTGCAAAAGACCTTCAGAAAGTTTTAGTAGACTCTGGAGTTTTGGAACAGTGTTCTATAGTGTTGAGCATTCCGATACTGCAAATATCGGGTATCGGCCGATATTAGCTGTATCGGAATTCCGATTCCGAGTTCCGATATTTTCGTCTTATCGGATACCGGAATCGGGATGTCACTGTCACTGTCAGTGTCCGTCTGTCGGGTCTGTCAGGAGTCAGCGCACTTACCTGGCAGAAGATCTCCGGCGGTCACGTCCTGGACTGCTTCATGGCCGCCATCCTCTTCTCCCCGGCGGTCACATGCAGTTTCTCGCGATAACTGCAGTGACTGCTGGGTAATCCCGGCCGTAAAGCACTCAGTCCGATGACGTCACCGCCGGGGAAGCAGGTAATCAGCTGTGCTGCGTTGCAATGACAGGCTCTGCCTGTCATTGCGATGTAGCAGAGTTGGATCGTCGTGGGACAATCGTTACTATGGACTGCGTCGGACAGGTGGTATACTGTTGGTTTGTTTTTTTTCTTTTTTTACAGGAGATCGATGGCGTCGCAGGAATGAGTGTACAATAAAAGAAATGAAAACTGTGTTGTCTCTTTTATTTCATTAAAATACTTTTTTCTTGCTTTGTCTTTTTTTTATACATTTAATAACTTTGGGATTAATAATGGATCGGTGTCTTATTGACGCCTCTCCATTATTAACCGGGCTTATTGTCACCGTGCAATCAACGGTGACATTAACCCCTTATTACCCCGCTTGCCACCGCTACAGGGCAAGTGGGAAGAGCCGGGTAAAGTGCCACAATTGGCACATCTTTTGATGCGCCAAATGTGGGGCTGCTGTAGCCTGGTATTATCAGGCTGTTGAGGGCCAAAATCCATGGGCCTTGACAGTCTTTTAATACCAGGCCGCAGCAGTCTGCATTTTACTTGGCTGGTTAACAAAAATAGGGGGGATCCCCACGCCGTTTTTTTTTCGAGGGGATCCCCTATTTTTGTTAATCAGCCAAGCTAAGCAGACTGCTGTGGCCTGGTATTATCAGGCTTGCAAGGTCCATGGATATTGGATCCTTACCAGCCTGAAAAACCAGGCCTCAGCGGTCTGCTTCATCTGGCTGGTTAACAAAAATAGGGGGGACCCCACGCTAATTTTTTTCGAGGGGATCCCCTATTTTTGTTAATCAGCCAAGATATGCAGACTGCTGTGGCCTGGTATTATCAGGCTGGCAAGGTCCATGGATCTTGGCTCCTTAACAGCCTGAAAATCCAGGCCTCAGCGGTCTGCTTCATCTGGCTGGTTAACAAAAATAGGGGGGACCCCACGCCAATTTTTTTCGAGGGGATCCCCTATTTTTGTTAATCAGCCAAGATATGCAGACTGCTGTGGCCTAGTATTATCAGGCTGGCAAGGTCCATGGATCTTGGCTCCTTAACAGCCTGAAAATCCAGGCCTCAGCGGTCTGCTTCATCTGGCTGGTTAACAAAAATAGGGGGGACCCCACGCCATTTTTTTTTTCGAAGGGAACCCCTATTTTTGTTAATCAGTTCCCTCTGACGTCACTGATTGTGTCCCTGGCTGACCTGAAGTGAAAGTGGAAAGCAATCAATTAAGCTTTCCACTTAAGGGCCCGTCTCACATAGCGATATCGCTACCGAGATCGCTGCTGAGTCACTAGTTTTGTGACGCAGCAGCGAGCTCACCAGCGATATCGCTGTGTGTGACATTCAGCGACGATCAGCCCCCCTGCCGGGTATCGCTGATCGTCGCTGAAATGTCAGGACCTTTGATCGCTGGTTTCCCGCCTGTCACACGCAGCGATGCGTGCCTGTCAGAGGGAAACCAGCGATCAAAAAAAGGTCCTGACATTTCTGCGACGATCAGCGATACCCGGCAGGGGGGCTGATCGTCGCTGAATGTCACACACAGCGATATCGCTGGTGAGCTCGCTGCTGCGTCACAAAACTAGTGACTCAGCAGCGATCTCGGTAGCGATATCGCTATGTGAGACGGGCCCTTAAGCGATGTTACCCGCAGTGTCGCTGTCCCAGATCGCTGCCTGAGCTGCCTGTTTGGCAGCTCAGCAGCGATCATGTAGCGATACACCAGCGATCCTGACAAGTGCATATCGTTGTCGGGATCGCTGGTGTATCGTTATGTGACACCCAGCCTTTACTCTCCTGTCAGGCAGGAGAGGAACTCATTCATTTGGGGTTTACTGTGAGGCTGCAGCATTAGCTGCGGTCCCTGCAGTAAACATTAACCCTTTCTGAAGGATTACACCGTGGGACCTGACTGTGCATGGGATAGGTAAGAATAATTTTGCTTTTTTATTTTATTTTTATTACAGGAAATGGTTTTTACAGTAAAATAAAAGATGGTCAAAAACATGTGTCTTTATTTCATTAAAATGATTTTTAATTAAAGTGTGTGTGTTTTATTTTTATTTCATGCAATAGGATTAATAATTGATAGTTGTCTAATTGACAGCTCTCAATTATTAACCTGGCTTAAGGTCACCTTTCAATAGCAAGGTGGCTTTAACCCCATATTAACCCATTCGCCACCGCTACAGGGCAATGGGAATAGACGGGCAAAGTGCCAGAAAGGGCGAATCTAATTATAGATTTGTCTTTCCTGGGGTGTCTGGGGGCAGATGTTAGTAGCCGGGGGGGGCAAAAATAATGGTCCCTCTCTGGGCTATTATTATCTGCCCCACTCACTGGCTTTGTCTGTCTGGTTGCGAAAATAGGGCCGGAGCCCACGCATTTTTTTTCAGCAATTTTACATCTCATATATATATATACATGTCATTGAATTTGTGACACATATATATATATATTTATATTTGTAGTTCATACACTTCTACATAGTATAATAGCCGCTAATTCAATTGCCGGCTTTTGTGAAAATGCAGAACCCGACATGAAATGACACTTGGTGTACATAGGGTTAACCATGTTTTTTCATGTCCTTTGCTATCTAATTTGCACAAACAATTAAATCAGACTATGTGTGCAAAATTTCACACCTCTAGGGGTTAATTAAAGGTGTAAATTCGTAGCAAAAAAGTCCGTTTTTTTTACAACGAATTTACACCTTTAATTAACCCCTACAGGTGTGAAATTTTGCACACATAGTCTGATTTAATTGTTTGTGCAAATTAGATAGCAAAGGACATGAAAAGAAATGTTTAACCCTATGTACACCAAGTGTCATTTCATGTCGGGTGACCCGACATGAAATGACACTTGGTGTACATAGGGTTAACCATGTCTTTTCATGTCCTTTGCTATCTAATTTGCACAAACAATTAAATCAGACTATGTGTGCAAAATTTCACACCTCTAGGGGTTAATTAAAGGTGTAAATTCGTAGCAAAAAAGTCCGTTTTTTTTACAACGAATTTACACCTTTAATTAACCCCTACAGGTGTGAAATTTTGCACACATAGTCTGATTTAATTGTTTGTGCAAATTAGATAGCAAAGGACATGAAAAGAAATGTTTAACCCTATGTACACCAAGTGTCATTTCATGTCGGGTGCTTCTGTCTTTTCACTGAAGCCGGCTTTACCCGGCAATTGAATCAAAGGATATTTTACTATGTAGAAGTGTATAAACTATACATATATGTATATATATATGTGACAATGACATGTATATATATATATGTATTCTATGTGTGTATATTTAGTGTTTACAAGGAAAGAATGGGGTTTTTTTAGTTGCGATATTTTGTTCCCATAGACTTACATGGGACTTCTGGTATCGGTATCGGGTATCGCCGATATTTTAGTGATATCGGCGATACCATTCCGATTCCGATACTTTAGCATATCGGAAAGTATCGCTCAACTCTAGTGTTCTACTGTTCAGAGACATCTGCACAAATATAGCCTTCATGGATGAGTAATCAGAAGAAAACTTCTCCTGCATCCTCACCATAAAATTCAGCATCAGAAGTATGCAAAAGAACATTTTAACAAGCCTGATGCATTTTGGAAACAAGTCCTGTGGATCAGTGAGGTTAAAATAGAACTCTTTGGTCACAATGATTAAAGGTATGTTTGGAGAAAAAAAGGCACAGAATTTCAGGAAAAAACATTTAGCCAACCATTAGGCATAAAGGTAGATCAATTATGCTTTGGGGTTGTTTAGTAACCAATGGCACGGGGAACATTTTACGGGTAGAGGGAAGAATGGATTCAATGAAATCTCAACAAATTGAACAAGTTGAAAAGAGGATGGCTTCTACAAATGGATTATGATCATAAATACATGTCAAAATCCACAATAGATTACCTCAAAAGGCACAAGCTGAAGGTTTTACAATGGCCCTCACAGTTCCCAGATCTGAACATCATTGAAAATCTGTGGCTGGACCTCAAACTAGCAGTGCATGCAAGATGACTCAGGAATCTCACAGAACTGGAAGCATTTTCCAAGGAAGAATGGATGAAAATCCCTCAAACAAGAATTGAAAGACTCTTGTCTGGCTACAAAAAGCATTTTCAAGCTATGATACTTTCAAAAGGGGGTACCAACCATGCAGGGTGCCCAAACTTTTGCATAGGCCCATTTTCCTTTTTGTAACTTTTAAAATGTAAAAGATGAAGTATATATATATATATATATATATATTCCTAAAATAGAAATTAAATGTATAATTTTTAACTTTAGGCTTTCTAGAAATCATTTAATCTTCAACTTGCTGTTCTCAATAACAGTAATTTTGACCAGGGGTGCCCAAACTTTTACATGCCACTGTAAGTAAAGGTCAACATGAATTAGGTTTTTAGGCACATCTTGGTAGATGATTTTGAAGGTACCAGATGGCTATGAAATGTATACTAGAACTTCAGTCAATGTTCATTCAGCCTTATGTCAAGGGGAAAAAAGCATCAACATACTTGATTTTTTGCTCTCTAGGAAGATAAACCATCACCAGATGTGTCCGGCAGGAACCAATTAGCCTTTTCCTACTTAAAACCTAGATGTGGACATAGTATGAGTGTCCTATTTGTTTAAAATACCACTTCAGCAGTTTTTATTTCAGCACTGGAGCTGTGCTTCTTATCTAAGTCCCTTTCCTGGTCTTATACTCATCCTCCGCTATCTTTATCTTTTTTTCTGCACCGCCCAGGTCCTGAGACACCATCTTGTGACCACAACTTCTGACTGGTCAGAAGTCAGAAGTTACACCACAAGCTCTCAATGTAAGTCTATGAAAGTGAGAATGTGTATTCAGTTGTGACCTGTGGCTGGCTCCATGAAACACTGGAGCTATCAGGAGCTATAAACTGCCGGAGACCAACGTGGACAACTACAATAGAAGGGGAAGATTGGAACAGGTAAATGTGAAAGTAGGGGCAGGGACTTTAGGTTCGAAGCACCACTCCAGTGATACAATAAAAAAAAAGAGTGGTACCTTAAATGCTGTTTTCTGGATTGCGACATTGATTATCTATTTTTAGTACAGGTCATCAATATCAGATTAGGGGTGTCAACATCCAGCAACATCAAGAATAATCTGAATGAAGCTACAGTGTGGGTCAGATGTAATCAGTGTATGGAAATGGAGCAGCACAGCGCTGTACACTATGTTGTGGTCATTATGTAATGTAGCTCAGCTCCTAGTCAAGTGAAAAGTAGTGACGAGTGAGTGTGCTCGATACTCGATCGAGCATTGGGTGCTCAGGCACCCTTGGTACTCGATTGAGTATCCTGGATGCTCGAGCGCCTTGTCCCACATGTTTGGCACCTGTTAAACAGCCAATGAACATATGGGGATTGCCCGCTATGGATGGCAATGCCGTAGCAATGTTTGCTACTGGCATTACTGTAATTGGCCGGTTTCATCACGTCATGGAATCTTATATAAGACCTGGTGACACAATGCTCAGCACAGGGTGTTCAGGAAGTATGTCAGGAAGACTTGTTATTGGAGGGAGAGCATAGTTTAGAGCAGGGATATAGTTAGGGCTTAATAATATTGCTATAGGAATAGTTGTCAGGGTTTAATATTAATATTAATATTACTATTGCAGTAATTCTATACTGCTCCTGTAGCATTAAAATAATAGTCCTTTTCAGACCTAAATATTTCACTTTCTGTAGTAAAACTGCTATTACCTGCATTCAGTGGAGAGAAAGTTTAGGATTGGCGACATCTAGACAAGGTTTAATATTGCTATTGCAATACTACTATACTACCATATAAGGGTGTAACCGCCCTGCTTCTGAGCTGAGAAATCCATCCAGTCTGGCCTATGCTTTTACTGGTGGGTTCAGTCTCTCTGTCCTTGTTCACATTTGTCACTTGACAGGTGGAAAGGTTTTTAATACAAGAGTTAGGACTGTCCCACAAAGGGTTGCCTTGACGTGGCGGGATGGCTTGTACATTCTTTTGATCAAAGTTATGTTTACCAAATACCCTTATTATTATTACTACCTTCATGCATTTTTTGCAATATATTTTTTATTTTATTTTATTTTAGGATATTTGTTTCTTATTTTTTGTTTTCTCTGTGTAATGGTCATGTGTTAATATGCATTTACATTTTGCATACACATCAACTTACTTTTTCAGCTCAGACCTAGTTTTTCATATACCACCACTGCTGCCAGACCAGGAAAAACAACAGTGGTTTAATATTACTATTGCAGTACTAGTATACCACCGCGGAAGCTGCACCGTTAAAACCAGTCTTTGCCAGGACTAAATATTTATTTTTCCCTATTAATACTGGAAAATCTGTTCATTCATTTAAGTCTATTTGTGAGAAGCAGTTAATGTCTATTTACTCACCGATCGCTGTCTTTCCAGGTTTCCAGCACCGCTCTAGTCCTCTTCCAACGTGACTGAGATTCTGACTCGCTGAATTACACTTGGGTTTATGTGCAAGACGTAATTCGCTTTTACAGTGTAAGTCTATGGAGCGCCAGACCAAGGCTCCATAGGCGTACGTTATAAAAGCGAATTCCAGCTCACACATAAACCCAAGTGTGATCCAGCAAATCGGAATATAAGTCACATGAGTGAGAAGAGAACTGGTGCGGCCCTGGAAACTAGAGAAGATGGCATTTGGTGAGTGTATTGGCTCACTTACTCTAGGTTACATATACATTGTAAAGAAATAGGGCATAAGCCCCTGCCAGCTCACCGACCACCACCAGAGCACGAACTGGAAGTCCAGACCAAGACATGCAGCAGGAAAAAGTGAAAAGGTCAGTCCAGCTTCTTGAAAATTGCATTGCTTTATTCAATTCATAAAAAAAATCTTCACAAAACGGTGTCCTCCATAATTCCACAACAGCAGAAAGATAGCACCACTAGCTAGACCAGCAACACGTTTCGACCTCTGAGGGTCTTTGTCAATGCTGGTAAAAGGAGGGTCTGGGCTGAGTCTATCTGCTGGTAGGTCAGCCATCTTTTGTGTTTGAGTCGAACCACGAAGCTTTCGACAGGTAAGGCATTTGAATATGACACTACTGATGAGTTTCTTTGCACCAACAATCCACAGGCCAGCAGTTCTGATGGCTCCTTCTGTAAATAGTCTTCCTTGGTGCTTGACCAGATTGTGGTAGTGTTGTACAATTAAGTAGGCAACATGACATTTTCCAGGAAATTTAAGAGGGAATTTCTCTACAAACTCCATTTTAGCTTCTTTAGTCGGCCCCCTATTCTCAGCAGGTCGTTGTTGTGGATGAATGGGTCGAGTTTTCTCAATACACTGCTCGTCGGTATTGGTGCTTTGTTAATAAGACATTGGATTTCCGCAAAGTAGGTTTCTCTTTGAACATTGAGGATGATGTGGTTTCTAGAAAACTCTAAGTCGGAGGTAACATAGGTATTTTTACAAAGATGCCAACCTTTACATTTTTTCTGTGCCACAAGCTCTGGTGGTCCTGAACGAGCAAGCTATATGAGTCAGGCAGGTAATGGCTCGAATAAGTCACTTTCAACTTGAAAATTTGTCGAACCTGTGAGATCAAAGCTGGATAGCAGAGGTCATTTTATGAAGTGTAGACACCTGGGGGTGGATTTCAGCATCTGAGTCCTCTCCTACAAGTTCATAGGTGTCTGGAAAACGTTTCTCAGTGTACAACAGTTTTGGTCCTGAGAGCCACGTTGTAAGGTTCTGTGGACATGTTCCTGAAACTCAGTTTGTTCGTCAGCCATTTTACTTTCTGTCTTGCTGCAGCTATCTTGCCCTCAGTCAAAATGGAGTTTCCAGCTTGCATGTTCCCGCCCTGATTCTCTCCTTTTGCTTCTTAAGCAGCCACAGCTGAGCAATCAGTGCTTCAGAATCTAGCCTGCAGTGAACCTGTGACCTGACTCCTAAAGCCTTGGACCTTGTACTCCAGCTATTCCTACTGAGGAACTCTGAAGCACTTGTGGACTCTGAACCCTGCTCTTTGAAAGACCCACGTTTGCATGGACTTACGGTAACAGAGAAGAAGATCCTGAACCTGTTGTGGAGAGTGATTGCTGAGCTTAGATTACTCTGGCCTGCTGTGTCTCCTGCTTCTGTGTCTGCAAACTGTGTGACTATTTTTGCCAACTTGTATGAAGTAATACAAGACTTTCTATATCAAACCTGTGTCTCATATATTTTCATCGCACCCAAGCACAAGACGCTATATGAACTGTACTACATACATTACAAGATTCTGAAGCCAAAACGTTAGTGTCTGCTGGGTCTGGAAAGGCTGTGTCTGCTGTAACTGTGGATATCGGATGTCCGGTTGTACTTTCTGTGATGACAGTGGTTGTGACTTCTCACAACCATTCCAGGTGAGCAATTCCCTTAAGTGTTTTTTTTTTCTGCAGTGTTACCACAGGTAAACACTATTGGTTTTTTTTTTTTCTCTTTTCTCTTTTTTGTCTGCTGTAACTGTGGATATCAGATGTCCGGGTGAACTTTCTGTGATGATAGTGGTTGTGACTTCTCACAACCATTCCAGGTGAGCAATTCCCTTAATTTTTTTTCTCTCTGCAGTGTTACCACAGGTAAACACTATTGTTTTTTTTTCTCCTCTCCTCTTCTTCCAGTACTCCTGTCTTAAAAGATCTGGAAAATGGAGGCCCGCATAAAGGAACTTTGCGGAGTGACTGATAATATCCTTGCAGATTTGCAGAATATAAAGACCTGTTTTTCAAGCCTACAGGACCTCACTAATCACAATTTGCAAGTGTTTGGACAGACTGCCCAGGATTTGCGAGCCAGGATTGAGGTTCTAGAAGAGCGAGTCCAGGCTCCTGCCGTAGCCCCGAGTTCTGGGATTCCCAAGTTGCCCCCTTTTCGTTTTGGCGGTGAACGTGAGAAATTCAGGGGATTTATTAATCAATGCAATCTTTTTTTTTCTGCACATGCTTCACAATTTCCCACTGAACGATCTAAGGTGCTTACTATAATTATGTTGCTTACCAACAAGGCTTTGATGTGGGCAAACCCTCTGATTGAGACTGAGGATGATTGTTTGAATCACCTTGATGCTTTTATTTCAGCCATGGGGCAGGTGTTTGATGACCCCAATCGAGGTGCAACAGCTGAAGCAGCCATGTTAGCTTTGCGCCAAGGTAAGCACTCGGTAGCTGAATATGCCTTGGATTTCAGGAGATGGGCCCTTGATACCACCTGGGACAGTTCCGCCAAAAAATCTATTTTTCGAAAGGGGTTATCTCCACTGATTAAGGATGAACTTGCTCGTGCCGACCCTCCCACTGCGTTAGGTGACTTTATTAACTACTGCATCCGTATTGATACTCGTCTGACTGAACGCAGGCAAGAGAGATGGTTCGAAAGCAATCGCACTAACCTTTTCCTACCTTCCTCTCCAGCTAAGGAACCTTTGAGTAGGATTACACGGGAACCTGAACCTGAACCCATGCAGGTAGACTCTTTACAACGACGGGTTAGTGATGCACGCAAGGAACATCGTTTTAAGGAGAATCTATGTTTCTATTGTGGTAAGTCAGGGCACTTCATTATAAACTGCCCCAGCCGTTCTCGTAAGACTACTGCAGCACTCATTCATTGTGAGTGTTGCGAGAGGTGATCTGTCAGGTCCGAGCCTCAGGCTCCAGAGAGATCTGCAGCAACAGATCTTGATTTCTCGGACTTAAACTCCGTTACCTCTGAGGACGTTGACTGTGTAAACGCTGCCATTTTTCAAGTTTCCTCAGCGGTGTCCCAGCTGAGTTGTAAGAAAAACAATTCTCATTGCTTTCTTTCCATCAAACTCTGGGTTGACTCAGCTTGGGTGTCTAGCTCTGCTATGATCGACTCAGGGGCAAGTGGAAATTTTATGGATGTCTCCTTTGCTCTGAAACAGGGGATACGTTCAGTGAAGAAGGCTACTCCAGTACAGATGGAAACTGTGGATGGCTCCCTGCTGACCTCTGGACCAGTGGATCAGGAAACAGAGCCTTTGAGGGTTCTTATGGGTAAAGATCATCAAGAGAAACTGTCCTTTATGCTTATCTCTTCTCCCCACTTTCCCATTATTCTAGGGCTACCATGGCTGCAGGCTCAGAATCCTACCATTAACTGGGAGACCAAGGAATTACACTTTCCAGAGAAACAGATGAGTCCAAAAGTTTCAGCTTGCTCTATTCCTAAAGGAACCATGTCAGTCCCTGAACTACCAGCTGTATACCAGGACTATGTGGATTTATGTGACAAGAAGAACGCTGACCAGCTTCCTCCTCACCGTCCATATGATTGTCCAATTGAATTATTGCCTGGAGCAGAGATACCTTTTGGTAAGATCTACCCCTGGCGGGGCCCGAGCTAAAGGCTTTAAAGGATTACATAGACGAAAATCTAGCCAAGGGCTTCATACGCCCCTCTTCATCTCCTGCAGGTGCACCCATCTTCTTTGTAAAGAAGAAAGATGGATCTCTGAGACCATGCGTAGACTATAGGGAACTCAATAAGGTTACTATTAGAAACCGTTATCCATTGCCTTTAATCCCTGAGTTATTGGAGAGAGTGCGACATGCCAAAATTTTCTCTAAACTAGATCTTCGTGGGGCCTATAACTTAGTCCGTATTAGACCTGGGGATGAATGGAAGACTGCATTCAGGTCACGCTATGGACACTTTGAATATCTAGTTATGCCTTTTGGTCTGAGTACCGCCCCAGCCACTTTCCAACACTTGGTGAATGACATCTTCAGGGATCTCCTAGATACATTCGTGGTAATTTATTTGGATGATATTCTAATTTTTTCTAACTCCACAGAGGAACATCATGGACATGTGAGAATGGTCTTGGAACGTCTAAGACAAAATCATCTTTACATCAAACTTGAAAAGTGTGAATTCCATAGGACCGAAATTCAATTTCTGGGGTATGTACTGTCTACACAAGGAATTAGTATGGATGGAAGCAAAACCCAAGCCATCAAGGATTGGCCAAGTCCTAGAAATGTGAAGGAGGTACAGCGCTTCATCGGGTTTGCCAACTTCTAAAGACGTTTCATTAGAAATTTCTCTGAGGTAGTGTCACCTATCACCCAACTTACCCGGAAAGAGTCTAGGTTCTCCTGGACTCCCCAAGCCCAGGAAGCATTTTCCCGTCTAAAAGATAAATTTACCACTGCACCTATCCTAGTACATCCCAACCCCGAGCTTGCCTTCATAATAGAGGTGGATGCTTCAGACTGTGCCGTTGGAGCTATACTCTCTCAGAGAACAGGTGAGAAGAATGTCTTGCATCCCTGTGCCTTCTTTTCCCAGCAGTTGTCTTCGGCTGAGAGGAACTACGATGTGGGCAATAGAGAGTTGTTGGCCATTATTGCCGCCTTCAAAGAATGGAGACACCTTCTTCAGGGAGCTGCACAGCAAATAGTCGTCCTGACAGATCATCGTAACCTTGAGTTTATCAGGTCGGCTAAGTGCCTGACTCCTCGCCAGGCTCGCTGGAATCTTTTCTTAAACCAATTTAATTTTATCATTTCTTATAGACCAGGATCGCGCAATGGAAAGGCTGATGCACTCTCTAGGATTTACTCAGCAGAGACACGTCCAATTACTCCTCCTAAGACTATTCTTCCTGACTCTAGATTCCTAGGAGTAATTCATAATCAAGACCTACTTAAGGACATCAAGGAAGCATACCATGCGGATTCCTTTTTGGCACAACCCCCAAGGGACGTAAGTCTTGTCTTTAAGAATGGTGTGTGGATTCAGGGACAATGCCTGTATATTCCTGAAACAGTCAGATTGAGAGTATTGCAACTCATTCACGATTCCAAGATAGCTGGGCATAGAGGAATTCTAAAGACACAGGAATTTCTCTCTCGTTTCTTTTGGTGGCCCACTTGCAGGAAGGATGTTTTAAACTATGTCACTTCATGTGAAGTCTGTGCAAGATGCAAAACACCTCGCTCCTCACCAACTGGTCTGTTACAGCCTCTTCCCACCCCGTCCCGCCCGTGGGGATCCATTTCTATGGACTTCATTGTGGAGTTACCAACCTCTCAAGGGAAGAACACCATTCTAGTGGTGGTTGACCGTCTAACAAAGGCAGCTCATTTTATCCCTTGTGTCGGCTTACCCACTGCAAAACAGACATCAGATTTGATGATTAAAGATGTGTTTCGCTTACATGGAGTACCGGATGAGGTTATTTCGGATCGAGGGGTGCAATTCACTTCTAGGTTTTGGCAAAATTTCTGTGCAGCATTGGACATTAAAGTAAACCTTTCTTCTGCTTTTCATCCCCAGACTAATGGACAGACCGAACGAACCAATCAAACCCTGGAGCAGTATCTCCGCTGCTTTATCTGCCACCTACAGGATGATTGGGTGGATCTACTTCCATTAGCTGAGTTCTCGTATAACAACTCTCAGAGTGCCTCCACTAAGCAGTCTCCTTTTTACTCTAATCTAGGTTATCATCCTAACATTCTACCACGATTTCCCATAGAAACGCCTTTACCAGCAGTGGCTGAAAGAATCACGTCTTTACAGAAGAATATGGATCTTCTAAAGGAGAATCTGGAATCGGCTCAGGAAAGGTACAAGAAAGCAGCAGATAAATTTCGTAAACCTGCACCAGCTTTCAAGGTAGGAGACTTGGTCTGGCTGTCAACCAGAAATCTTAAGTTAAGGATTCCATCGTCTAAGTTGGGACATAAGTATATTGGACCCTATAAAATCAGTAAAATTATAACTGCCGTTGCTTGTCGTCTTCAACTGCCCAGAACTATGAGAATTCACCCTGTCTTTCATGTATCCCTACTAAAGGCTGCGACACCCAATACGTTTCCTGGACGTTCTTCTCCTTGCCCTGACCCAGTGCTAGTCGATGGTCAGGAAGAATTTGTGGTGGAAAGGATTTTAGATTCCAGGTTGTATAGAAATCAGTTACAATATCTGATTAAATGGCAGGGCTACCCAGTGGAGGACAACTCATGGGAACCAGTCAATAACGTTAATGCTCCTCGCTTGCTCCGTCAGTTTCATCAGAGGTACCCACACAAGCCTGGCCTGAGGTCATCCGGAGGTTGTCCCTAAGGGGGAGTAATGTAAGGTTCTGTGGACATGTTCCTGAAACTCAGTTTGTTCGTCAGCCATTTTACTTTCTGTCTTGCTGCAGCTATCTTGCCCTCAGTCAAAATGGAGTTTCCAGCTTGCATGTTCCCGCCCTGATTCTCTCCCTTTGCTTCTTAAGCAGCCACAGCTGAGCAATCAGTGCTTCAGAATCTAGCCTGCAGTGAACCTGTGACCTAACTCCTAAAGCCTTGGACCTTGTACTCCAGCTATTCCTACTGAGGAACTCTGAAGCACTTGTGGACTCTGAACCCTGCTCTTTGAAAGACCCACGTTTGCATGGACTTACGGTAACAGAGAAGAAGATCCTGAACCTGTTGTGGAGAGTGATTGCTGAGCTTAGATTACTCTGGCCTGCTGTGTCTCCTGCCCTCTGTGTCTGCAAACTGTGTGACTATTTTTGCCAACTTGTATGAAGTAATACAAGACTTTCTATATCAAACCTGTGTCTCATGTATTTTCATCGCACCCAAGCACAAGACGCTATATGAACTGTACTACATACATTACACACGTTGTGCTTCCTAGTCGACTTGCATCAACTGCTCTAGTTGCGTGATCTGCTGGATTCTGATCCGTGGGTATGTAATGCCACTGTTTTGGATGAACTGATCTCCTAATTCGTAGCACTCTGTTATTGACATAAACGTATAATCGCCTAGTTTCATTGTGGATATATCCCAGGACTACTTATTTGTCTGTGTAAAACTTGGCCTGTGTCAGGTCGATATCCATCTCGGATGTGATGAACTCCGCTAACTCAAGGGCTAAGACTGCAGCCCAAAGCTCTAAGCTGGTATAGTGTGCTCTGGTTGTGGTGCGAGTTTGGCCTTCCCCATAACGAACCCAATGTGGCTCTGACATTTGGAGTCTACGGTTTTGAGATAGGCAACGTCGGCAATTGCTTTGACAGAAGCATCTGCGAATACGTACAGTCTTTGGCTTTGTATTTCTGTAGACGGCATGGGAGAGTATGGTCTTGTCACGTTCAGGTTGGAGAGGGCTGCTAAAGAGGTCTTCCATACTTTCCACTGGATCCTCTTATCAGGTGGCAGAAGTGCATCCCAGTCAGATGTTTCCTTAGTTAAGTCTCAGTAAGGCTTTGCCTTGTATAGTAACAGGAGCTGCAAAACCCAAAGGATCGTACAGACTATTGATGGTAGACAGGACACCTCTACGTGTGAAAGGCCTTTCTTCCTGGCTGATCTGAAAGGTGAAAGTGTCTGACTGTAGATTCCAGAGAAGCCTGAGGCTGTGTTGCATTGGTGCGGGGTTTGACCCCAAGTCCAGGTCTCTAAGACTGTTACATAAGTCTTGTGAAGGGAATGCTTCCATGAGTTCTTGGCTGTTTGAGGCTATTTTATAAAGCCTGAGATTCGAGCAGGCAAACATCTCCTGGGCTCTTTTGAGAAGACTGAAATCAAACAGAAGAATGGAGGGCACCAACCCAAAATAGATACAACAAGGGTTCAACCTGGAGTATGTCGGAATTAGATTAGAGCAAAAAAGTCTTCTTTCACTTTTTGCTCTCTTCTGAGAAGACTGATGGCAGTCTCATTTGAAGGCATGGCTTTCAGACAGTTGTCAACATAAAAGTATTTTTCTATGAATTGTCTGACATCTGCTCTGTATTCTGCTTCTCCTTTTTGAACCGACCTTTTGTGTCCATAAATGGCGACTGCAGGTGAATGACTGTTGCCAAAGATGTGCACTCTCATGCGATACTCTGTGATTTCTTTAGTAGGATCATTGTCTCTGTACCAGAAGAATCTTAGGTAGTTCCTGTCTCTTTCTCTCTCACAAGGAAGCAATGGAACATTTGCTGGATGTCAGCGATGATGGCAATGGAATCCCTACGGAAACGCATAAGTACCCCCAGCAGTTTGTTATTGAGGTCTGGTCCTGACAGTAAAACGTCATTCAGGGAGACATCATTAAACTTAACACTGGAATCAAACACCACTCTAATCTGGCCTGGTTTCTTAGGGTGGTATACTCCAAACATGGCTAGGAACCAGCATTCTTCAGAGTCTTTGAGAATGGGAGCTAGCTCTGCATGACAGTTTTCGAAAATCTTTGACATGAAGGAGAAGTGATCTTTCATCTCTGGTTTCCTTTGCAGATTATATTTGAGAGAGGAGAAACGTTTTAATGCCTGATTTCTGAGGTTTGGTAGATGTGGTCTGTGTGTTCTGAAGGGAAGAGGTGCGACCCAGCTGTTGGTCTCATCTTCAACAAGCCCTTAGTCCATTACGCGGTGTCAGACAAGAGAGACCAGCGCTCCCTCCTCCACCTGCCCAGTCCTAACAAGGGATTACCATTTAGGAGCCTAACTTATAAGAACATAGAGGGACTCTCTCTTCTAAAGGCAATCTGCCTCTTTATTCAAACTATCGCCTCTTCACAAGCAGTCAGATTGACGAAGGTCCGCTTGGACCGAAACATTTCCTAGATGTACTCATCTGTACTTTGACTGCAATAAACTGGAATCTATTTTCTAAAGTTGAGTGCCAAGTTTTTCTATTTCATCTGTGTAGCCAGTGACTTGAATCCCACTAGCTGGATGGCTGCCATTTCACTGTTCTGTCCTCGCTAGAGTTGAGCGATACTTTCCGATATCCTAAAGTATCGGAATCGGAATGGTATCGCCGATATCACTAAAATATCGGCGATACCCGATATCGATACCGGAAGTCCCATGTAAGTCTATGGGAACAAAATATCGAAATTAAAAAAAACCCATTCTTGCCTTGTTGGTTAATTGTACATGAAGGAAAACAACAAAGAGTAATGTAGAATGTATTGTGGAAGGTTGAGGAGACATTAAAGGCATAGATGTTTAACCCAATCAAATGGAATAGCATAAATATTTTTTTTTTTTAAAGATGTTCGGATTGACGAAGAAATTGACAATGTTAACGTTTTTTATATTTTGGCAAATATGTATATTACACAACTTCCATGCTCTTCATCTTCACCTTTTTAACTTTTCACACACTTTCTCCTTCATAATCTTCTGCAGCATCATCTTTTTCATCAAATTATTTTTCATCTTCACCTTCTTTATCTTCTTCTTAAACTTCTTGCTATTCATCTTTGTTAACATTACTCATATTCTTCTTATTAAACTATTATTCTTATTCATATTCTGCTTCATCTTCTTCATCATATTCTTATTTGTGACAGAGAATCCTGTACTTGTAATCTGTCAAAGTATGAATTTTTCATCCTTCCGTTCTTGCTGTCACAAAAGATTTAAATTACAACAGTATTTGTCCGTGTTCAGTTTAGCCTGCAGCAGCAGGCATTTTCCAGGGGCACCACGAGGAGGAACGGACTCACCCCCATACACTGCTTAGTCTTCTTCTGCTTAGAATTTAGAGCATATATTTTGCTCTTCATTTTGGTCTTATACTTCATGTTCTTCTGCTTTTAGATCTTCTGCTTATTGTTCTTGTGTCTCTTGTTCCGTATCTTGTATTTGTAGCACAATCTTGTACCAGCTGATGTTACTGGGACACGGTTACTAAGCAGGAGGTACCTGTGCTCCAAAGCACTACCAAGGACCAGCAGACGTTGCTGGAACTCGGATACCGAGATGGAGGCACCTAGGCCAAAGGCACTGCGGAGAACCAGCTGACGGTACTGGAACCCGGAGGGGCAGCAGAAGGAAAAGAGCCAATGGCACAACCGAGGACCAGCTGACGTTACTGGGACACGGTTACTAAGCAGGAGGTACCTGTGCTCCAAAGCACTACCAAGGACCAGCAGACGTTGCTGGAACTCGGATACCAAGATGGAGGCACCTAGGCCAAAGGCACTGCGGAGAACCAGCTGACGGTACTGGAACCCGGAGGGGCAGCAGAAGGAAAAGAGCCAATGGCACAACCGAGGACCAGCTGACGTTACTGGGACACGGTTACTAAGCAGGAGGTACCTGTGCTCCAAAGCACTACCAAGGACCAGCAGACGTTGCTGGAACTCGGATACCAAGATGGAGGCACCTAGGCCAAAGGCACTGCGGAGAACCAGCTGACGGTACTGGAACCCGGAGGGGCAGCAGAAGGAAAAGAGCCAATGGCACAACCGAGGACCAGCTGACGTTACTGAACCCCAGTAACACAGGAGCAAGTGTTGACTGTGCTAACAGCACTTCCGAGCAACAACTGGCGGTGTTGGAGCCCAGGGTCAAGGAGGATGTTTAAATACTAGATAAAGTAATTTCCTTGTTACCTGTCAATTTTAAATGTCTATACTTCAAACAAGAGAAAGATAACCTTTACTACCATAAGATGATGATTTCATTTAAACTAATATCTAGATAAATAAAGAATTGACAAACATAAACACATACATTAACATGTTGAACAGCAATGCAAACCACAAAATAAATTAGTTAAGGAATCTGCTATACGGTTGTACATAAAAGCATACAAGTACATATCTGAATCCATTAATGATGGATAAGTAACAGTATGTACACCATTTTTATTGTATAGACAATGAATGTCTGACTTCAAAACATCATCAGCATTACAAGTTATCTGTGACATTACTAAAATGTTACATTTGCTGAATAATGTCACTAAACAGTTTATACAAAATTATACAATTTCCATCATGTAATACTCATAATATGTGGCAATAATCATGTTTATTAACAAACATAACCTTTAAAAAGTGCATAGTGCATAGTGAAAATTGCTATTTATGCCTGACTGTCGACTTGCAAGCATGACAACGGATAGATAAGGTATATATAGATGAGACTGCATAGCCACAGATGGTGAATGGCGATGTAATACTGTACCTCAATAAAGTGTGCGTCACTACTACATAATTTTTTTTATATAGCTTTATAAACAGGGTACGTGGATGTATGCTTGCGCCTTTGTTTTGACGCACAGACTGCCTTCCTGCTGAGACGCGTTGGGTAGTGAACAGTTGTGTGCAGTGTTCACTGTAGTCTGAGGTTTTCCTTTTTGGAGTGCAGATCACGCTCCAGTTAGTTCTTCAACCACTGCTGGTTGTAGTCTGCTGAGCGTGTGTCACTGGCACATCCTTGAAATTTTTCTCTAATTGTTGCTGCTCCACTCTATTACAAATAAATAAAATCTATTAGTGTGACGCGCTTCCATCCGTATACAATACATTGGTTGCAAACACTATAGAAGTACACAAAGGGGCCTTTCACACCTACTGAACAGTTGTGTGCAGTGTTCACTGCAGTCTCTGCGGAATAACCACACTTAGGCCTTATAACTTTTCAGACTTTCTTTATCAATCTACCAAGATGAAGAAGGCAGGGAGTAAGGCACGTGGTCGTGGAGTTTCTTCAGGGAGAGGACGTGGGGATTCTGTGGCTGCTGCGGCCCCCAGTGACACAGCATCCACCAGTTTTCCCCGGCCGTGAGCGTTCCTTTATGCGCACTTTTGTAGGAGCTCGGAGTACCCCCCTGCTGCGGGAAGAACAAATTAAAGCCGTTGTTGTTTGGATCTCAGCCAATGCATCGACTTCAATTGCTTCCACCTCCTCTCAGGACCACAGCACTGTTGGGCAACCATCTGTCTCTTCACCGCCTGGCAAATTGCCCAGGCAGTCAGAGAGTTCTGTACAGGAGCCAGCTGAGTGTCTGCTTCTGTTCTCAGAATCTATTGGCTTGCAAACAGGGGCCCAGCCAAGCAGCATTCTGTAATGTGAAGAAGAGGGAGTATGCAGTGATGCGCAACAGCTGTGTCTCTCTGAATCTGAAGAGGCGGGTGAGACAGTGCCGATGGTCAGCACACCGCAGAACGCATCTGATGATGATGATGAGACCCAGGTGCCAGTTTCTGTTGAGCATGGTGCTGGCCAGACCACCCAACAGCAGGTGTTGGAAGAGGGTAGTGGAGATGATGAGGTCCAATACCCAACATGGCATGAAGAACAGGAAGGTGGTGGGAGCAGCTCAGAGGAATAATAATAATATTTATTTATATAGCGCCATCATATTCCGCAGCGCTTTACAGTTTAGCAGTTTCAGAACACAAGTCATAAGTAACAACGTTAACAATACAATAATTTAAGCTAAATAAGTCGCCCCTGCTCGTGACAGCTTACAATGTACAATGAGATGGGGGAGATACAAAGTATAGGTGTTTATATACAATGGTGCATTTACAATGATGTTCCAGCCATCTTAAGGGACTGAGGGATGGAGATAGTGAATGGGCTAGAGACACACACACACTTACACAGAATACATAGAATGACTTTGATTAGTGAATGTGATAGGCCGCTCTGAACAAATGTGTTTTGAGGGAGCGCCTGAAACCATGCAAATTGTGGATAGTCCTAATTTCTTGGGGTACAGCATTCCAGAGGATTGGCGTAGAGCAGGAGAAGTCTTGGAGTCGGGAGTGGGAGGTACGTATTAGTGCAGAGGTTAGTCGAAAGTCGTTTGCAGAGCGCAGCAGTCGGTTAGGCCGATAGATAGAAATGAGGGAGGAGATGTAGGAGGGGTGCTGCACTGTGGAGAGCTTTGTGGGTGAGAACCAGTACTTTGGTTGAAAGCTGGGAGAGGCCTAGAGAAATGGTTAGTGATAGAAGGAAGATAGAGGAAGACATTGCCCCAACGGTACAAACAGGAGGGAGAGTTAGGCTGCAGACTCGGTTGCCTGTAGCCTCCAGTTTGGCACCTGTTCGGAGCAGTTGTGTTCCAAAAGTCAAAACGTGCGCTCCCAGGACTTGCACTGCGTGGTCCTTTTTTCACACACTTGCACATGATATTTGCTATGTGAAATGCAAGCTGTGTAATCAAAAATTAAAAATAGCTAAAAGTGTCAGTCACCTCAATACCACAAATATGTGGAAACATGTGCGGACAAAGCACGTAGTTGAGTTACAAAGACACACTGGAGATGTAGGCCAACCTACAGCAGCACCTACATCTTCAGGTTGTGTTGAAGCCTTCATCGAGCTCACACACAGCTGGTTATGCTTCCTCACAGGATCGCCATGGAAGAACCTCGGCCACTGTTGTCCAGAGACAAACTGTTATTCCACACACAGCAGCAAGTTCCCTGTCATCCTCACACTCCCAGGCCACAAAACAGCCAGCGGTAGCACAGGCATGGGATAAAAGACGGCCATACTCCGCAAACCATGCACGAGCACAGGCTCTGAATGCTGGCATTGCAAAACTCCTGTCCCTTGAAATGCTGTGATTCAGGCTGGTGGAGACAGACAGTTTCCGTAACTGAATATCATTGTCAATCCCACAATACAATGTGCCAAGCCGATTTCATTTCAGCAGGCAAGCCGTCCCTGGTCTGCAAAAGCATGTTGAGGGAAAAATTAAACATGCGCTACTAAAAGCCCTCAGTAGCAAGGTCCACCTGACCACCGATGCGTGGACCAGTACCCATTGTTATGATCTGCTACAACCAGTAAGGAAAGAAGGGAATTCTGTCCCTACAATACAACTAAGCTGAATCCCTACGATGTAACGGGGAACCTGATCCTGCGACCAGACCCGCTAAAGTCCTCATCTAGTGTGAACGAAGACCTATAGTTGCGAGGGAGTAATCCCTACAAGATCTAGGGACTGGGAGAAAAGGTGGACACCTCCTAGTCCTAACATAAATTGTAGCATGGATAATTAAACAGAAAAATAAATACTTTGTGATCCTAACATCAAGCAAAACTCACAGATTAAGGCACCTAAGCACCCGGCTAGCTTAACAGTAGATAATACAATGAAGTCAAGCAAAGCCAGAAGGGCGGAGCCAGACTAAATAGGGAAAAAAGGTCATGTGACCAGCAAACTGAAACAAAACCTAACAAGAGGGTTCTAACACCCATGGCCAGGGACAATACCTTTCCCTCACTGCCCATTGGGTCAATGTTGTGCAGCCGGGTACTGATCTTGCGAGTGGCGCTGTACGTGTTCTGCCAACTCCAAGGATTGCAGGAATCAAGTCTGTACACATTGATTCCTCCTCCTATTCCAGTTCCTCAGAATCATCGCTGCAGGAGCCGTCACGGTCTACCTCCACATGGACCCGTGAACGTTTACCTGTTGCGACCGATATGAGCACAGCCGTGTCCAAATGTCAACAGGCCATCCTGAAATTAATTTCCATGGGGAATCTTAGCCACACAGCGCAGGAGCTCTGTAATGCCATAAAGCAGGAGAGCGACGTGTGGTTTTTGGAAGAGAATCTACAGGCAGGCTTGGTAGTGTGTGACAATGGCCGAAATCT
This sequence comes from Oophaga sylvatica, assembly GCA_033576555.1. Lineage (NCBI taxonomy): Eukaryota > Metazoa > Chordata > Amphibia > Anura > Dendrobatidae > Oophaga > Oophaga sylvatica. The sequence continues at coordinate 240,894,535 of JARQOD010000002.1, read as the reverse complement.
GGTGTCAGCTCTGGGCCTTGGCAACCTCACTCACATACCATGTCTGTCATATGTGCTCAACTTGGTCGTGCAGAGTTTTTTGAGGGACTATCCGGATCTTGATGCACTGCTGCACAAGGTCCGCCTAGAGTGCGCTCACTTGCGACGTTCCAGCATGGCCAGATCGCTGATTGCAGCTCTGCAACGCAGATTTCACCTTCATGAACATCGCATTATATGTGACGTACCCACCAGGTGGAATTCCTCGTTACATATGTTGGAGCGGTTGTGTGAGCAGCAGCCAACAGTAATGGAGTATCAGCTGCATCAGGCGCAGTCAACTCGCAATTTGCGGCGTTCACACTTCACCACTACTGAGTGGGCCTCTATAATAAGAATAATAATATTATTTATTTATATAGCGCCATAATATTCCGCAGTGCTTTACAGTTTAACAGTTTCAAAACACGAGTCATAAGTAACAACGTTAACAATACAATAATTAAAGCAAAATCAGCCGCCCCTGCTGGTGAAAGCTTACAATCTACAATGAGGTGTGGGAGATACAAAGTACAGGTGTTTATATACAATGGTGTTTTTACAATGATGGTCCAGCCATTTTAAGGAAGTGAGGGATGCATGGAGATAGTGAATGGGCTACACACACAGAATTACACATAGAATGACTTTGATTAGAGAATGTGATAGGCCACTGTGAACAAATGTGTTTTGAGGGAGCGCCTGAAACCATCCAAATTGCGGATAGTCCTAATTTCTTGGGGTAGAGCATTCCAGAGGATTGGCGCAGCGCGGGTGAAGTCTTGGAGTTGGGAGTGGGAGGTACGGATTAGTGCAGAGGTTAGTCGAAGGTCGTTTGCAGAGTGCAGCAGTCGGTTAGGCCGATAAATATAAATAAGGGAGGAGATGTAGGGGGGTGCTGCGCTGTGGAGAGCTATGTTGGTGAGAACCAGTAATTAGAATTGGATCCTATAATGAATGGGCAGCCACTGCCAGTGTAATGAGTGGCGAATAACTCTATGAAGGATATCTGCCACGTTTTGCGTGCGTTTGATGAGTCAACGCGGATGGCGAGTGCAGATGATGCACTAGTCAGCCTGACTGTCCCCCTTATCTGCCTGCTTCAAAAAACACTGCAAGCACTAAGGCATGAGGTTTTGGAAGAGGTGGAGGATGAGGAGTCACAAATTCCATCACCTTCTGGACAGTCAGCGCAACGTGGTTCTTCACAAAGGGCTGGAGGACTTTCAAAGTACCATGCTGTATCAACAATTGAACCTCCAGAGTCGCTGTCTATATTTTCATAACCATTACAAACTTTTAATGTATTTACAAAGCACATAATGTACATTTTTTGTCTATCCTTTTGTAATGCTATTGTGTTTCCATAAACTGATGTTACAGAATTATGATACAAAGTTTTTAAATTTTGAGTTTTAAATTTTGTAAATTTATATGTATTTGAAGGACTTTGTGAGGAGGATGAGGAGTCACAAATTCCATCACCTTCTGGACAGTCAGCGCAACGTGGTTCTTCACAAAGGGCTGGAGGACTTTCAAAGTACCATGCTGTATCAACAATTGAACCTCCAGAGTCGCTGTCTATATTTTCATAACCATTACAAACTTTTAATGTATTTACAAAGCACATAATGTACATTTTTTGTCTATCCTTTTGTAATGCTATTGTGTTTCCATAAACTGATGTTACAGAATTATGATACAAAGTTTTTAAATTTTGAGTTTTAAATTTTGTAAATTTATATGTATTTGAAGGACTTTGTGAGGAGGAGTCAATGGAGGAGGAAGACATCGCTCCAGAGGGAGGTAGACAATGCTCTAGTCAGTATGTAGACCAAGGGTGGGGTGATGCACAGCAGGCGGAGATGACGCCTCTTGCAGGGGACAACGTTTCTTGGCCAGTTGGGAGTCTGCAGCACATGGTTGATTTCATGCTGCAGTGGCTGAGAAACGACCGCCGCATCGAACACATTCACACCACGTCTGATTATTGGGTGTACACCCTCCTAGACCCTCGCTACCGGGACAACTTACAAAGCCTCATCACACCGTTGAACCGGGAGCGTAAAATGCGGAAGTACCAAGACACACTGGTGCAATCCATAATGTTCTCCATTCCAGCCAAGAGCACTGCTGCTGCTACTGATTTACAAAGCAGCTCTGTGCGTCGAGGCAGTGGAGACAGCTCTGCAACAAGAGGGAGCACAAGCAGCGCCTCTGCACAGGGCAAGACCAGTATGTTCCAAATGTGTCGAAGTTTTGTGGCAGCGCCACCAATGTCTACACCATCCGAGACGGCTCCAGTCAGCAGGAGGCAACATTTCCGTAAGATGGTTACAGACTACATGTCTTGCCCTCTCAGTGTACTCTCAGATGGCTCTTCCCCATTCAAGTTTTGTGTCTCTAAGCTGGATACATGGCCAGAGCTTAGCCAGTATGCATTGGAGGTGCTGGCTTGATCTGCTGGCAGTGTATTATCGGAGCGCGTCTTTACTGCTGCAGGTGGTGTACTAACAGACCGTTGCATGCGACTATCCTACGATAATGTACAACGGCTTACTTTTCTGAAAATGAACTAGGCATGGATCTCGCCTGAATTTGCCTGTCCGGTTTCAGATTAACTAACTGGTTGACAACGTTTTCCATGTCTCCTGTTATGTTCATCTTTCTACCACCTGAGCTATACTCCCTGGGCTACAACACTGCCAGTTGCTGCTCAGAAGTGTCGTGTCCACAGACCAATACACAAGCTATAGTAATAGTGGGGTTCAGTAACGCCTGCTGTTCCCCTGCTGTGTGTCCGGCAAAAATTACTGCTACCTAGCTACACATGTTTAAAAAAACATGACATGTTAAAGTGGCTAGTGCTACACATAGATATCAGGCTACACCCTTATTTCTAAGCTGTAAACAAGTGAAACGTCAAATTTAAAACCATTCAATGATTAGTGTTGGTAACAAATCTGTAACTAAATAATTGTGACATATTATGGCAGATATCCACATGTCTAACACAAAAGCATACTTATGCTATAGGGTACTGATGGTGAACCTTCTCACTCCATAACTTTGACCAATCCAACTCACATCATGCCTCAAATGCTGCAATGTTGGAAGTGCATAATGTGGGTTGAACTTTGACAACAGCTGCAGTGCGAAGGTTATCCTTCTGTGTTCTTGGCTTTTAAATAAAAGCATACAAGTAAATATAATAATACATTGTTGATTAAGGGACATGATGTACACCTGTAATATTGTGCAAACAATGGATGTAGGACTATTCCTCTTCAACATTACTTATATTTGTGTCATTTGAAAAAATACATATTTTAGTTAAAAATTAAAAACCCATGTTCAGTAGCTGTGAAAGGCCCGTTTGTGTACTTCTATATTGTTTGCAACCAATGTATTGTATACGGATGGAAGCGCGTCACACTAATAGATTAGATTTATTTTAAATGGAATGTAGCAGAACCAATTGGAGATAAATGAAAAGGATGAGCCACTGAGACACGCTCAGCAGAGTACAAGCAGCAGTGCTTGAACATGTAACTGGAGCGTGATCTGCACTAAAAAAAGTAAAAAACACAGACTGAAGTGAACACTGAAACACAACTGTCCACAATCTGTGAAAAGCTCCTTTCTGTACTTCTATAGTGTTTGCAACCAATGTATTGTATACGGATGGAAGCGCGTCACACTAATACTATTAGGATGAGCCACTGAGACACGCTCAGCAGAGTACAAGCAGCAGTGCTTGAACAAGTAACTGGAGCGTGATCTGCACTCAAAAAAGTAAAAAACACAGACTGAAGTGAACACTGAAACACAACTGTCCACAATCTGTGAAAAGCTCCTTTCTGTACTTCTATAGTGTTTGCAACCAATGTATTGTATACGGATGGAAGCGCGTCACACTAATACTATTAGGATGAGCCACTGAGACACGCTCAGCAGAGTACAAGCAGCAGTGCTTGAACAAGTAACTGGAGCGTGATCTGCACTCAAAAAAGTAAAAAACACAGACTGAAGTGAACACTGAAACACAACTGTCCACAATCTGTGAAAAGCTCCTTTCTGTACTTCTATAGTGTTTGCAACCAATGTATTGTATACGGATGGAAGCGCGTCACACTAATAGTATTAGTGTGACGCGCTTCCATCCGTATACAATACATTGGTTGCAAACACTATAGAAGTACAGAAAGGAGCTTTTCACAGATTGTGGACAGTTGTGTTTCAGTGTTCACTTCAGTCTGTGTTTTTTACTTTTTTGAGTGCAGATCACGCTCCAGTTACTTGTTCAAGCACTGCTGCTTGTACTCTGCTGAGCGTGTCTCAGTGGCTCATCCTTTTCATTTATCTCCAATTGGTTCTGCTACATTCCATTTAAAATAAATCTAATCTATTAGTCTAATAGATTAGATTTATTTTAAATGGAATGTAGCAGAACCAATTGGAGATAAATGAAAAGGATGAGACACTGAGACACGCTCAGCAGAGTACAAGCAGCAGTGCTTGAACATGTAACTGGAGCGTGATCTGCACTAAAAAAAGTAAAAAACACAGACTGAAGTGAACACTGAAACACAACTGTCCACAATCTGTGAAAAGCTCCTTTGTGTAGTTCTATAGTGTTTGCAACCAATGTATTGTATACGGATGGAAGCACGTCACACTAATAGATTTGATTTTTTTTTGTAATATAATGGAGCTGCACCAATTCCACAAAATAAAAAAAAAAAAAAAAAAAAAAAAGAGTCAGTGACACGTGCAGATGCCTACAAACAGCGGTGGATGCAGAGCAAACTGCAGCGTCACCTGCACTGTCACACACACACCTTGCACAGAGCTGTTAAAACAACACTGGCAAAATGAAGCTTTACACAGCGGTTGGTAAACTAGCCTGCCTCAAGCACAGTAGTACACAAAATCGCAATATCTAACTGTCCCTCAGAGTGAGCAGAGTAGCGTTCTGTCCCTTACTGAGTTCACAGCACAGTGACGCTAAAATGGCGGCGGCGCCTTTTATAGTGCATTCTGACATCATTTCAGCAGCCAATCACAGCCATGCCATTAGTTAAGATGACCGCAGCATTACAGGATGTGCCCACACTTCGTAGGATTCCTCATTGGCTGACTAAAATCACATTGCCTCTCAAAGAATTATGGAACTTCCGATTCCGGTATACGATATGGAAAAAGTATCGGAATTAAGTATCGGAATTCCGATAACGCGAATATCGGCCGATACCCGATACTTGCGGTATCGGAATGCTCAACACTAGTCCTCGCTAAATGAGGCAGGCTCATGTAACTATACAGGCAGCTAAACTGCTATACCGGGGTCCAATAAGGAGACCGTGGTTGAGTCTGTGCTTTTATTGATCGTGATAGTATATTGGCGCGGTGAAACTGTAAACAATCAAGTACATGCAATCAGTGCATGGTACAGCAGAAATACACATTATACATGTTATACACTGTACATTACATGAAGGTTACAAACTAGAACTGACCCAGGGGTACAACTGACTATGCTAGGCTAACATTAGGGCAGAAATTAACTATAGAGAACAAAAATACATACCGGCAATGCAATTGCAAGGGAATAGTAATGGATGTGCTCCTTCTTGGATACAGGATGAAGGAAAATGGAGGGAAATGGAGGCTGAGCTACCATAATACATTGAAAAAGGGGAGGAGAATCAGAATACAAGAAATAGAAAATTGGACCGCAAACATGACTCTGGCCGCTAAAGGGAGCTAAAACACTAAACAAATAAAGATTATGAATATGCAAGTTTCTCTATACTCATACTAATAAATAACTGCAAAATTATGCAAACAGATAATCAGAGGTAACAAGTTAGATGTCGGAGACAGAACATAGACATTAACTTTCCTCAACCCACAATCAACTAAAATGATTGTGCATGCCCTCATCATCTCCCACCTCGACAACTGCAACATCCTTTTCTGAGGCCTCCCTGCTAATACCCTCGCACCTCTCCAGTCCATCCTTAACTCTGCTGCCCGACTAATTAATCTCTCTTCTCGCTACTCCTCCGCTTCTCCCCTCTGCAAATCTCTTCACTGGCTCCCATTCCATCAGCGTATCCAGTTCAAATTACTAATACTGACCTACAGGGCCATCTATAACCTGTCTCCACCATTTGTCTCTGAACTAATCTACCAATATCTTCCCTCACGTAATCTCCGGTCCTCCCAAAACCTCTTCTCTCCTCCACACTTATTCACTCCTCACCTAATCGCCTCCAAGACTTCTCCTAAATATCCCCCATCCTCTGGAATCCTTTGCCCCAACACGTCCGACTATCAACCACATTCGGATCCTTCAGATGGAACCTGAAAACCCACCTCTTCAGGAAAGCTTACAGCCTGCAATGACCCCGCTACCTCCTCACCACTACCGGAGATATCGCCTCAACCAACACTGGAACTGCTGCAACCCACCAACCTGCTGTCTGCTTCCCCACAATCCTGTAGAATGTAAGCCCGCAAGGGCAGGGTCCTCTCCCCCTATATCAGTCTGTGATTGTTAGTTTGTTTACTGTAAGTGATATCTGTAATTTGTATGTAACCCCTTCTCATTTCTCATGTACAGCACCATGGAATCAATGGTGCTATATAAATAATAATAATAATAATAACTCTTTCTCGCAAATGGATGTAACTGTGTGTTCAGATTTCAGATAATTTCCCACAATCAGTAATACATTTATGTCCAATTGATGGCACATTCACAGGATTTGTGTCCGTTGCAGGTTCCTTCTACATATGCTGAGACCAGACATAGCGCTAATCTAAGCACTTTAACTCCTCAGATGCAGCTGTCAATAGTGACAGCAGCATGTGACGAGTTTGACAAAGCGAGATTGCTTCATTTGTCTGCGTTTCGGCACCACCTAGCGCGTGATCGCTGCCAATGATTGCTATGGCAACCAGAGGCCTGACAATGGCGTCCACATCTCCAAAATTCCTTAGCCAAACAGATCCCACTGAGATCAGGGCCTGATAGGCTAATTGTCAGTCAAACACCAACAACACCAACGAAAAACATAAAATCACAGTTTTAATAATAAAAAAATGGTTTAATTGTTAAAAAGACAAAAAGAGTCACATATTTGGTATCTCCACATTTGTAATGACCAGTGCTAGAAAAGAATATCTTTTTTTTGTCTCATATTGTGAACACCTTTATAAAATATGAAAAACTAAGCCATAATTGCCATTGATATCACCTTAATTGTATTGACGCACAGAAAAACAATAACATGTCAATTATATTTCATGGTGAAATCTATAAATAATAAAATGTAAATATAATTCCAGATTTAATGTTTTTTGTTCATGTTTTCTACAAAAATAGAATTAAACTATGATCACAAAGTAGAATGCATCAAAAAGTGGTATCAGTAAAAACCACAATGTGTCCTCCAAAAAAAAAGCTCTAATACTGCTCCAGCTATGGAAAAATAAAAAAGTTTTTGGGTGTCAAAATATGTGTTAGGGTTGGCAGAATGCACCAAATGAAATACCGTATATTCCGGCGTATAAGATGACTTTTTAACCCCTGAAAATCGTCTTCAAAGTCGGGGGTCGTCTTATACGCCGGGTATGGCGTTTCAGAGGTGTTTACCTAGGGTCTAGGCGCTGGGGGACGTCGGCGGCTCCTCTTGTGCAGTCCCAGCAGGCTCTGTGCTGGGGGGCGGCGGCGGCGGCTCCTCTTGTGCAGCCCCCGCAGGCTCTGTGCTGGGGGACGGCGGTGGTGATTCTTTTCTTAATCCCCGGAGGCCCCGGCAGCTCCATTGCTGCGATGCGATGCGATGGCCTCCGGGAAAATGGCCGCTGCATGCTCAGATTCAGATCTCGTCTCAAGATCTCAGCGGCCATTTTCCCGGAGGCCACCGCATCGCATCAATGGAGCTGCCGGGGCCTCCGGGGATTGAGAAAAGAATCACCGCCGCCGTCCCCCAGCTCAGAGCCTGCGGGGGCTGCACGAGTAGCCGCCGCTGTCCCCCAGCACAGAGCCTGGGGGGCTGCACGAGAGGAGCCGCCGCCGTCCCCCAGCACAGAGCCTGGGGGCTGCATGAGAGGAGCCTCCGACGCCGTCCCCCAGCACAGAGCCCCCCCCAGGCTGCACAAAAGGAGCCGCCGCCGTCGCCCAGCGCCTAGACCCTAGGTAAACACCTCTGAAAAGCCCACTCCCCCCACCATATGTTCCGTATCCGGCGTATAAGATGACACCCGGCGTATAAGAAGACCCCCCCACACTTTTAAGACAAATTCATATTTTGACTGTAAAAGTTGGAGGGTCGTCTTATACGCCTGCATGTCATAAGAATTTAAATTAAAAAATGACCATGTTAAATTCAAATCTGTTTTTTAAAATTTTACCGGTGTTTGGTAAGCGTTGGAAAAGGGGTAGTCTTATACGGTGAATATATCCTAAACGCTATATTTTAACAGGAAAAGTAGGGGGGTCGTCTTATACACCAGGTCGTCTTATACGCCGGAATATACGGTATATGTAATTGAAATAAGGTGTGTTAGCAACCATGCAGAGATGGAAACTGCTGCTAAGCAATGGCAGAACAAGGTGGCGGTTGAACGCCGACAACACACTTCAACGCCCTATCCGACAGCAGGGACATAATAAACCCTACCTTAGCCCGCTCTGAGGGGAAACGTGCAGCCAGTAGCTCCAAGTGTATCGCACACTGGTTTACAAATCCTCTACACGACTTGCTATCACCTGAGAACCTCTCAGGCAGCAGGAGGCGGGCTAAGGTCGGAACAGGGGTGGCAGCAGACATACGGGCTGCAGCCTCACTAGCTGCCTGAACAGCTACTGCAGTCACATCCACAGCTGAGGTTGTATGCTCGAGAGCCGACAACCTGCCCTCCAACTGCTGGATGTACCGCTGTAGTTGCTGTTCGTCCGCCATTACTATCCAGACCCTGGTGCTAGTATAATGTTAGGGTTGGCAGAACGCACCAAATTAAATATATATAATAATAAGGTGCGTTCGAAACCCGAGGTCCACCGTGCAGAGATGGAACCTGCTGCTAAGCAATGGCGGAACAAGGCGGCGGTTGAACGCCAACAACACGCTGGTTAGATGTCACCCGGTATGAAAAGCGGCGAACTCTGTTGCTTCTCAGAGCTGCAGCAACAAAGTAATAGAACGCTGTTCCCTGTTACACTTCACAGGATACAGCTGATATGGCACGAGTGAGGTCTCTAGGCTCAACCCCTAGAACGCGGGGACTTGAGCCTGACCGGACCCACAGTCAGCGCTCAGTGGTAGCAAAACACAGCTAACTAAAAAACAAGAGCAAAAGCTCAACTGACTGCAGAGTGGTATCAAAAGGTGTGTGCCAGAACACGTGGATTGACTATGCCCTGTAAACAGCCCGTGCTAAGCAGCACACGTGGCCGAGACAGGCGCTAGGTCAAGCTGAGTAAAAACCTGCCTGACTAAGGAACACTAGACGATCATACATGTCAACAGTGCGACAGGTTCTCGGCCGAAACACCCGTGCATACACAGAGTGGTAGTGTATCCACTCGCTCACACAATACATGGTTTATACTAGCGCACGGCCGTGCGATCCTTTTATAACCACAGCCTTCCAGGACCTTGCTGATGGCCCAATCTGAACTGCTTGATGACCTCCCACTACCAATGAGCAGTTGTCTCACGGGTATGCTCAGATGGAGAAAAGCAGGACTTAGTCCCAGGAACATCTGCTCACCGCTGACTAATGCTGATTGCTATAGCTGAACTTGGGGCAGCAGCAACAACCAAACGCATAGCATTAGCTTGAGCAAGACGCTGGGACCAACGTCTCCGCTGAGCAGGATTCTCTGCGGCTGAAGAAGAATGGGAGACCGCAGAGGACATGGATTGAGACTCCCCGTGAGCAGTGGCAGGATCTCGATGTCTAACAATATGGAAAACCAAAAAATATATATACTTAAAAAAAAGCAAAAGTAGCAAAATATATAACAACCTATATAAATTTGATATTGTTAGGACTGTATTGACTGAAAGAATTCAAATTTAGTTTTTTTTTCAAAAAGTGTAGTACTTGTACAAAAGTCATAAAAACAAATAAAACTATATATATTTGGTAAGACCGTATTCGTACTGACCAAAAGAAAAACACTTCATTCATGCAGCATGGTAAATTGCGTAAAATTAAAAAAAAAAAAAAACAGTGGCAGAATTCTTGTTTTCCTTATATTCCTTTCCATATAGATTGTTAGCATTTGTTGCAGACTATAAGTTGCATTTTTTACCAAGAAAAAGTCTTGATAAAAGTGTGAGCATCTTATAGTCTGGATACAAGTTTCTGTGATGGAGGAGAATGCTGTCACAGTGTCCTTCCCTATCACAGAGAGAACTACCCTCTCTCCTCCTGCCGCAGATCAGAAGAGGAAGCTTACCAAGACATCAGAAGAGGAAGCTTACCAAGACATCAGAAGAGGGAGCTTACCAAGACATCAGAAGAGGGAGCTTACCAAGACCTGAGCAGAGGCTGCACGAGCTGAGCAACTAAAGGACTTTCACCCGACTAACTCAAGGATCTTTCAGGTCAGGTGCCTGATCATATGACCTGAAAGATCCTTGAGATAATTGGATCTTTTCCAAAAAATACGGTGTATGACATGGTCAGTTTTACATTTCTGTAGAAAATGGTGTATAGAATTTAGAAAAAACACAGCAAGGCGATGAATTTTCAGAAAATGCTTTCATGCAGATAATCAGAAATATACTTTAATGCTTCCACAAATATTTTTTTAGCTCTATCTCCAGAGAAAGTAACAAGCTATGTAAATGGTAGTGGCTTTTAAAGGAATTTTCCACTACTGAAAAGTCATCAATATCACATCGGTTTATAGCCAGCACCGCTTATGATAAGCAGTGGCTGGATGTAAACAGTGTACGAAGTGGAAGCTGGGTCATGTTTTCAAATCTCACCAAAGGAAACATATACAAGGAGTTTGTATGTTCTCCCCGTTTTTGCGTGGGTTTCATTCCACACTCCAAAGACATACTAATAGGGAATTTAGTTTGTGAGCCATAATGCAGACAGTGATGATGTCTGCAAAATGCTGTGAAATATGGTGGCTCCGTGTAAGCAAGACAAATAATAAATGCACTGTTTAAATCTGGCCAGAGATGATAGCATCTGTTCATGAAGGTATCGGACCCCCACTGATTAGTGATGAGGGAACGGGCTCACCACTACTCGTTACTTGCCCGAGTATCACGGTACTCGGCGAGCTCCGAGCATTTCCGGGATTACTCGGCTTTTAGAGACCCAATCACCATGCAGGGATTGTCTACCTCACACACCTCAACATCTTTGTTGTTGTCTTGCAGTGATTGGCTGGCTGCACAGCATCATCAGGGGCAGAGGTGTATCTAGGCTTTCTGGCACCCGGGGCAAGAATTCGGTTTGGCGCCCCTCCCCCCCCGCACACATGCGATTTGCACACTTAGTCATGTACGGACAAGCTGCTCTCCCTAATGCTCTCTATGTTCAGTGAAAAACAGAAGCAGGAAGAGAAGCTCATTGTCACAGGACCATAAGTATGAAAGTCGCATATGTGTGAAGTTTCCATGTGACGACTGCTGGAAAATGCAGAGCTGAATCCTGACATTGCAGCTTCTGAATTCTCACAACGAATGCACTGCACACTTTTAGGATTCTCCCTTGCCTGTGGACGGTCATGTCAGCACAAGCATGTGATTTATATACTTCTGGCCACATTCCCACTAGACGTGCTCGGCCTCACTCTGTTCATTTTCATTGAGTGAGGCCACACATGTCTAGTCAGCATGTAACCGCATGTATGTAAATCGCCGGCACGAGAGAATCCTTACAGCGTGCAGTGCGCACTGTGAGAATTCAGAAGTCTGCAGTCACATGGAATGATGCAGACTCAGCACAAACCAGGACAACTCCTTTAATGCTCCTAACATAAATAAAAACATGAGAATTAGTCAATATCACAAATAATATTTACATCCAGGTACCTCATAGAGGACGTCATCTCTGGAGTCATTCTTCTTTTCTTCATCTTGTCCAGACCCCATGATTTCTCATGCACAGCCGTCTCTGCAGACTTCCATCTTCTCCGGTCTTTTGCACCAACTCGCCACATGATGCCCTTAAAGATAGAAGTGTCATTATAATGCTCCTAAAAAAAAAATATCTGCAATATACTGTCGCCTCACACTATTCCCCTCCCTCCTCATACTGTCTCCTCCCACATCCCCCTGTTCACCATACTGTCTCCTCATATATTTACCCCCTCACTCTCTATACTGTCTGATCACACATACACCCGACTACCCATACTGTGTCTGCACACATCCCATCACCCTCACTCCCCATACTGTGTCCACATACAATCACCCGTTCGCTCCCCATACTGTCTGCACCCATTCCCCATACTGTTTCCTCATACATGCTCTTCAGTGTCCTCAAATCCCCCCACACACATTAAATCTCCCATCCCCACTCCAAATCCCGCACACACATAAAATAACCCCCCATCCCCACTCCAAATCCCCCACACATAAAGTACCGCCACATCCCACTCCTAATCCCCCCACAAAAAGTACTCCCCCATCACCACTCCTAATCCCCCCACAAAAAATGACTCCCCCATCATTTCCACTCCTAATCCCCCCACAATAAAGTATTCCCCCATCATTCCCACTCCTAATCCTCCCACAAAAAAGTATTGCCCCATCATTTCCACTCCTAATCCCCCCACAATAAAGTACTCCCCCATCATTCCCACTCCTAATCCCCCCACAATAAAGTACTCCCCCCATCATTCCCACTCCTAATCCCCCCACAATAAAGTACTCCCCCATCAATCCCACTCCTAATCCCCCCACAGTAAAGTACTTCCCCATCATTCCCACTCCTAATCCCCCCACAAAAAAGTATTCCCCATCATTCCCACTCCAAATCCCCCACACATAAAGTACCCCCATCTCCACTCCAAATCCCCCCACACATAAAGTACCGCCACATCCCACTCCTAATCCCCCCACAAAAAGTACTCCCCATCACCACTTCTAATCCCCTACAAAAAATTACTCCCCCATCATTTCCACTCCTAATCCCCCCACAATAAAGTACTCCCCCATCATTCCCACTCCTAAACCCCCCACAAAAAAGTATTCCCCCATCATTCCCACTCCTAATCCCCCCACAATAAAGTATTCCCCCATCATTTCCACTCCTAATCCCCCCACAAAAAAAATACTCCCTCATCATTCCCACTCCTAATCCCCCCACAAAAAAGTACTCCCCCATGCCACCCCACATTATGTACCCCCATCTTCAGTGGTTTCTTCAGCTCCTCTGGAGCACACTCACCACCAGAGCAAGTCCCCCTTCTGGGCGCCGCCGACGAGTGACGTCAGCAGCGTGATCACATGACCTGATCACGCTGCTGGCGTCTCTCTGACCCAGGGGTCAGAGCTTCAATAGTATTGGCGTCTGTATAGATGCCAGTACAATTGATCCTGGGAGCCGGCACGCAGCAGCTTCTCTGCGCCGGCTGTCAGCTTGACAGCCGGCTAGGGAACCGCCGACTCTCAGGCCGGGGGCGGCAGAACGCAGCTGCGGGGGAGACACTGCGGACCGCCACATTAGGCGGCCCGACTGCGCCCCCCTGCCGGCTGCGCCCGGAGCACGTGCCCCGGCTGCCCCACCCTAGATACGCCCCTGGGGTATAAGAGACCAGATGCCACCCTGCTCTGCGCATTCAGCTCTGGATTTAGATAGTGTAGGGAGAGCTTCTGCCGAGATAGTGTCAGATTTGGGAATTTATTAGTCAGCGTGAGGTCTACCATCCTAAAGTACTCAAATTCAGCTAAACCAACAGTCCTTCTAAGTACTAATTCCGGAGTATACAGTATAGGTTGCAGTGTTAGGTAGGCAGGGGATTGTATGTCGCTCTATACATATCAGTGCAAGGCCTGCAGGCACTGTATGTGTGTATATAGATATCATTGCATACAAGAGGGTCCATTCCCTTACTGTCTGCTGCTGCTGCTACCTAGCCTCAGGTCTCATTGGCTTGGAAAAAATTTTTGGCCAGGTTAATACAGCTAATTTTATTGCAAAGCCATCCAGAGCTCTTTTCTTTCCTCCATTTGCTTTTTGACACTGCACAATACAGCCATATCCTTTTCCTAGCACAGCGTGAAAATCCAGCAATTTTAAAGACGTCCCAAAAATCACTTTTGAGTGCGCAGAGAAATCTTTCATTTTTATGTGGTACCGCAGAGTAGAATTTTTTTGAGTGTCACACAATTTCTTGATACCATTTTGCTGAATCCCCCAAAAAATACATACAGTCCACATATTTTACAGTGTGGTATATCTGTGACACGCCTCATCCATCTGTGTGCTAAAAATGTGGGCATTTTAGGCCTAAATTCCATTTTTGTTGCTGTCTATCACTCAAGTTAAATACAGCACTATTTAACCTAAAAAAGAAAAAAAATACAGTGGCGCCACATAATTGTCAGTGTGGTATCTCCGTGACAGCTCATATATCTGCTTGCTTCATGTTTGCCCATTTTAGGCTGGTATTCCAGTGTTTTCCTGTGTCACTGTAGTTATATACAGCACTAATTAGCCTAAAAAAGAAAAAAAATACAGGCCACATAATTGGCAGCGTGGTATCTCTGTGCCAGCTCATATATCTGCGTGCTCCAAGTTTTGGCTTTTAGGCCGGTATTCCATTTTTTTTGCTGTCAATCTAGTTATATACAGCATTATTTAGCATAAAAAAGAAAAAAATACAGGCCACATTTTTGGCAGTGTGGTATCTCCGTGCCAGCTCATATATCTGCTTGCTTCATGTTTGCCCATTTTAGGCTGGTATTCCAGTGTTTTCCTGTGTCACTGTAGTTATATACAGCACTAATTAGCCTAAAAAAGAAAAAAAATACAGGCCACATAATTGGCAGCGTGGTATCTCTGTGCCAGCTCATATATCTGCGTGCTCCAAGTTTTGGCTTTTAGGCCGGTATTCCATTTTTTTTGCTGTCAATCTAGTTATATACAGCATTATTTAGCATAAAAAAGAAAAAAATACAGGCCACATTTTTGGCAGTGTGGTATCTCCGTGCCAGCTCATATATCTGCGTGCTCTGATTTTTGGCATTTTAGGCCAGTATTCCATCTTTTTTGCTGTCTGTCACTGTAGTTATATACAGCACTATTTAGCATAAAAAAGGAAAAAATACAGGCCACATAATTGTCAGTGTGGTATCTTCGTGCCAGCTCATATATCTGCGTGCTCCAAGTTTGGCCACTTTAGGCCGGTATTCCAGTGTTTTCCTGTGTGTCACTGTAGTTATATACAGCACTATTTAGCAGAAAAAAAGCTAAAAATACAGGCCACATATTTGTCAGTGTGGTATCTCCGTAATAAGCCTCATTTATCTGTGCAAAAAATGTGGCCATTTTAGGCCTACATATTCTAGTGTTTTTGCAGTCTGTTACCGTACGTATTGACACAAATTTGATAATCCAAAAAACATTTTTACCTACAGTCCAGATAGGTAAAAGTGTGGTTTTCCCGCACACATATCACATACTAGTTCGCTCCCATTTCAACCATTTGTAGTGAACGTGTATAATATTCTAGTCTATTTACAATGGGCAAGGCGCGTGGCAAGGGACAGGGAAGTGGACATGATGGTGATGGTGCATGCCGAGGCCGTGGGCAAGCTAAAATTGGGCCACCAAAAGCACCCACATCTTCTCGCTGGACCTTTGTGTCCGAATTCCTAGGGGACCGCAGCAAGACAGCATTATTGAAGCCTGAGCAGTGTGAAAAGGTTGTTGATTGGATAGCAGATAATACTTCCAGTTACTTATCCACCACCACCAGAAATCTGTCCTCCACACGGTAAAGTCAGAATAGCCGTGAATCTGGACCACATATTCCTCACTGTCATCCTCCTTTCTCCCACCATGCTGAGTGCCCTGAGACAGCTGATCTCACACTCGGGCACTCCGAAGTGCTGTTCTGTTATGAATGTGCTAGAGATGGTTTCTGAGCAGAGGCTCCCTCTGGTGGTTACAGACAGTACTGAACCTTTCAGCGAGGAGTGGCAATCTGGAATCATGGACTGGTCTGATATAAGGGAGGTTCCCTCCCATGATGTTTGCCGGTGATCAAGTGCTCTTGTCTCAATTGTGGTTCCTGGTTCATTTGGAAGTTTGCTGGAGTCTTGCCTGCATCTCCTGCTTTCAGATAAGATATTTTTTGCTTTTCTTTTTGTGCTTGCTTTTTGCATTGTTTTCTGCACTTTTGTGGAGGTCAGCCAGGTCCCCTCCTGGGGCCTGAGCTCCTCAAAGTTTTTCTGCAGTCACTGTTATTTGCTCATTTGCTTTTTCCTGTTTTTTCAGCGGCTGCGGCTTGGTTTTTGATCACACTGAGATCTGATTTAGTGGGTGGCGAGATCGTGTGATCTCAGTATTTTTGTAATCAGAATTGTTGGATTTTTGTAGGGTTTTCTGGATTGCAGAAAGTAATCTCTCCTGTCCTATCCTATTTATTCAGCTTGTGGCCCCAGCGTTTGCTCATTCTATTTTCTGTCTGTGTCCGTGCTTTCTTCTTGTCTAACCACCATTACATGTTTGGGGGCTTCCTATTTTCTTTGGGGATCTGCTCCGGGGCAGATAGCTTTCATCTTTCTGCCTTTAGGTGTAGTTATCTCTCAGGCTGTGACGAGGCGTCTAGGATCAACATAGGAACGCTCCACGGCTACCTCTAGTTGTGTCATTAGTTTAGGAATCTGCAACCCATCAGTTACCAACATCTCAGGTGTTCGGCTGCCCTGCTGTTGTTCCTGTCCTCCTCAGCTACCGAATCATAACAGTATTACCAGCCATAACTGAAAATTATATGGTACTCACAGAAGGGAAAAATAGTGTGGAAAGAAAAAAAAGTTGTCAGAGATTTTTTTTTTCTGTCTGTTGCATTTTTTCCCTCTTTTTCTCTGGGTGCTGAGGAGGATTTTTTTTTCTCTCAATGGAGTTTGCACAGTTGTCTGACCGTGTGGATCAGCTTGCCACTGAGGTTTGGAGTATTGCTACCTATCTTGCTGGGTTGCCGGTTGTGGAACCTAGGATTCCCATGCCAGATTTTTTTTGGGGGATCGGGCTAAATCTCTGAATTTCAAAAATAACTGTAAGTTGTTTTTTGTTCTTAAAGCCTAAGTCTTCAGGTAACGCAGCACAGCAGGTCCAAATTGTCACCTCTCTCCTGCGCGGCGATCCTCAGGATTGGGCTTTTTCCCTGACACCTGGGGATCCTGTTTTGAATGATATTGATGCATTTTTTCTGGCTCTGGGGTTATTGTACGATGAACCTAATATCACTGATCAAGCTGAAAAAACCTTGTTGGCATTAAATCAGGGTCTTGAAGACGCTGAGTTGTACTGTCAGGAATTCCGAAAGTGGGCAGTCCTGACCAAATGGAATGATGATGCTTTGGCAGCCCTTTTTCGGAAGGGGCTGTCAGAGAATGTAAAGGATGTTATGGTGGGATTCCCTGCTCCCTCTGGTCTCAATGATTCTATGTCATTGGCTATTCAAATTGACAGACGTTTGCGTGAGCGCAGAGGTATGCGTGAGATAGTGTTGCCTTGTGGGCCAGCTCCTGAGCCCATGCAGTGTGATGGAGTGACTTCTGGGGCTCAGCGTCATGAGTTTCGAAAGCGCAATGGGTTATGTTTCTACTGTGGTGACGCCTCTCATGCTATTTCAGTCTGCCCTAAGCGGGGAAGACGTTTTGCACGCTCAGTTGTCTTGGGTAGTGTTCAGACTAAATTTCTGTTGACTGTTACCCTGATTTGCTCCCTGTCCACATTTTCTGCTCAGGCTTTTGTTGATTCAGGAGCAGCTATTAACCTGATGGATTTTGACTTTGCCAAACGTTGTGGGTTTCCCATGATACCCCTGCGGAAGACTATTCCCCTACTGGGCATTGATTCTACCCTTTGGCAGAGAATAAACCCCAGTTTTCTACTCAGGTGATAATGAGGGTTGAACCTGATCATCAGGAGAGTTGCAAATTTCTGGTGCTGTATAATCTGCATGACATTATTGTACTAGGTTTCCCTTGGTTACAGTCTCATAATCCTGTTTTGGATTGGAAATCTGTGTCTGTGACCAGTTGGGGCTGCCAATGTGTTAATGCCGACACTCCTGTTTTTTCTGCCTCTCCCAAGTCTCAGGATGTTCCTGACTTTTCGACTGATTTTTCGGATGTATTTAGTGAAAGTAAATCTGCATCTTTGCCCCCTCACAGGAGCTACGATTGCGCTATTGAATTGGTGCCTGGTGGTAAATTTCCTAAAGGTCGCCTTTTTAACTTGTCTGTACCTGAACACGATGCTATGCGATCTTATATCAAGGAGTCATTGGGAAGGGTCATATCAGACCATCCTCTTTACCCTTGGGTGCCAGTTTTTTCTTTGTGGCCAAAAAGGATGGTTCATTGAGGCCGTGTATTGATTATCGTCTCTTGAATAAGATCACTGTGAAGTATCAATATCCGTTACCCTTGATTTCTGACCTGTTTTCCAGGGTGAAAAGTGCTAGTTGGTTTACCAAGCTTGACCTCAGGGGGGCGTATAACCTTATTCGCATTAAGCACGGGGATGAAAGGAAGACGGCGTTTAATACCCCAGAGGGGCATTTTGAGTACCTAGTGATGCCCTTTGGGCTCACTAATGCTTCTTCCGTCTTCCAATCCTTCATGAATGATATTTTCAGGGATTTTGTGGATACATTTCTGATTGTTTATTTGGATGATATCTTGATTTTTTCCAATGACTGGAACTCTCATGTGAAACATGTTCGGACTGTGCTCCAGATTTTGAGAGAGAATGCACTGCATGTGAAGGGATCAAAGTGTCTTTTTGGCGTACAGAAGGTCTCATTTCTGGGATTCATTTTGTCTCCGTCTGTTATTGAAATGGACCCGGTCAAGGTTCAAGCCATCTGTGATTGGGTCCAACCTACTTCATTAAAGGCTCTTCAGAGATTTTTGGGTTTTGCCAATTTTTATCGTAAATTTATTGGTAATTTCTCTGTTATTGTTAAACCATTGACTGATTTGACCAAAAAGGGTTCTGATGTGGTGAATTGGCCTCCTGAGGCAGTCTCTGCGTTTCAGGAACTTAAGCAGAGATTCACTTCTGCTCCTGTTCTACGGCAGCCTGATGTTTCTCTACCGTTTCAGGTGGAGGTTGATGCCTCTGAAATTGGGGCAGGTGCCGTTTTGTCCCAAAGAGATCCAGAGACCTCTAAGAGTAACCCTTGTGCCTTTTTCTCTCGAAAATTTTCTCCAACTGAACGTAATTATGACGTGGGTAATCGGGAGTTATTGGCCATGAAGTGGGCCTTTGAAGAGTGGAGACATTGGCTGGAAGGAGCCAAACATCAGGTGGTGATCCTCACGGACCATAAGAATCTGGTTTATCTCGAATCAGCCAAGCGACTTAATCCTAGACAGGCCAGGTGAGCCTTGTTTTTCACACGTTTTAATTTTGTGGTTTCTTTTCTTCCTGGCACTAAGAATGTTAAGGCAGATGCCCTCTCGAGGAGTTTCTTTGCGGACTCTCCTGAGTTATCTGATCCTACTGTCAATTTGAAAGAGAGTGTAGTTCTTTCCGCCATCTCGCCCAATTTGAGACTGGCCTTGGAAGGGTGTCAGGAGGATAAACCTGAGCGCTGCCCTATTGGGAAATTGTTTGTCCCAGACCAGTGGAAGAAGAGTGTGATGTCTGAGATTCATTGTTCCACGTTGGCTGGTCATCCCGGGATTTTTGGTACCAGAGACTTGGTGAGTCGGTCCTTTTGGTGGCCTAATTTGTCTTGTGACGTCAGGGAATTTGTGCAGTCCTGTGGGACTTGCTCTCGCTCCAAGCCTTGCTCTCGCTCTAGTGGTTTGTTAATGCCATTACCTGTGCCCAAGAGGCCATGGACCCATATCTCTATGGATTTTATTTCCGACCTCCCTGTTTCTCAGAGAATGACCGTTATCTGGGTAATCTGTGATAGGTTTTCCAAGATGATACATCTTGTGCCATTACCTAAGTTACCTTCCTCCTCCGAATTGGTGCCTTTGTTCCTTCAGCAAGTGGTTCGGTTACATGGCATTCCGGAGAACATTGTGTCTGACAGAGGAGTCCAGTTTGTTTCCAGATTTTGGAGAACATTTTGTTCTAAACTTGGTGTTCAATTATCTTTCTCCTCTGCTTTTAATCCTCAGACCAATGGACAAACCGAGAGAACAAACCAGACCTTGGAGACTTATTTGAGATGTTTTGTGTCTGCTGATCAAGATGACTGGGTTCTTTTTTTGCCTTTGGCTGAGTTTGCTCTTAATAATAGGACTAGCTCTGCCACCTTGATGTCTCCATTTTTCTGCAATTTTGGGTTTCACCCTCGATTTTCTTCGGGACAGGCGGAGGCTTCTGTCTGTCCGGGTGTTGACTCTGTTGTGGAGCGAATGCAGCAGATTTAGGACCAGGTAGTGGAGAGGTTGTCTCTCTCTCAGGAGAAGGCCCAACGGTTTGCCAACCGGCATAGGACTGATGGTCCTCGGTTTAAAGTGGAGGACTTGGTTTGGTTGTCCTCAAGAAATATCCCTATGAGGGTTGCATCTCCAAAGTTTAAGCCCAGGTTCATAAGATCATGGAGATTTTTAATCCTGTTTCCTTCCGTTTGCTTCTTCCAGGGACATTTAAGATCCATAACGTGTTCCACAAGTCCTTATTGAAGAGGTTTGTCGAGCCAGTGGTTCCTATGGCTGTGCCTCCAGACCCTGTTTTGGTTGAGGGCAATCTGGAGTATGTGGTTGAGAAAATATTGGATTCTCGTTTTTCTAGACAGAAACTCCAGTATTTGGTTAAGTGGAGAGGTTATGGTCAGGAGGACAATTCTTGGGTGTTTGCTTCGGACATCCATGCTAGGAGACCGATCCGTGCCTATCACCGAGCTCATCCTGATCGGCCTGGTTGCACAAGTGAGGGTTCGGTGACCCCTCCTCAAGGGGGGGTACTGTTATGAATGTGCTAGAGATGGTTTCTAAGCAGAGGCTCTCTCTGGTGGTTACAGACAGTACTGAACCTTTCAGCGAGGAGTGGCAATCTGGAATCATGGACTGGTCTGATATAAGGAAGGTTCCCTCCCATGATGGTTGCCGGTGATCAATTGTTCTTGTCTCAATTGTGGTTCCTGGTTCATTTGGAAGTTTGCTGTAGTCTTGCCTGCATCTCCTGCTTTCAGATAAGATATTTTTTGCTTTTCTTTTTGTGCTTGCTTTTTGCATTGTTTTCTGCACTTTTGTGGAGGTCAACCAGGTCTCCTCCTGGGGCCTGAGCTCCTCACAGTTTTTCTGCAGCCACTGTTATTTGCTCATATGCATTTTCCTGTTTTTTCAGCGGCTGCGGCTTGGTTTTGGTTCACACTGAGATCTGATTTAGTGGGTGGCGAGATCGTGTGATCTCAGTATTTTTGTAATCAGAATTGTTGGATTTTTGTAGGGTTTTCTGGGTTGCAGAAAGTAATCTCTCCTGTCCTATCCTATTTAGTCAGCTTGTGGCCCCAGCGTTTGCTCAGTCTATTTTCTGCCTATGTTTGTATTTTCATCTTGTCTAACCGCTATTATATGTTTGGGGGCTTCCTATTTTCTTTGGGGATCTGCTCCGGGGCAGATAGCTTTCATCTTTCTGCCTTTAGGTGTAGTTATCTCTCAGTCTGTGACGAGGCGTCTAGGATCAACGTAGGAACGCTCCACGGCTAACTCTAGCTGTGTCGTTAGTTTAGGAATCTGCAACCCATCAGTTACCAACATCTCAGGTGTTCGGCTGCCCTGCTGTTGTTCCTGTCCTCCTCAGCTACCGAAACATAACACTGTTCAGTTTTCCATTTGTAGATTCGTGCCTCTCCCTGGTCCACTTGAAGCGGGGCAAGATGATATTCCATGTAGCAATGCACAAATATTTGAGCAGCCACGGTCACAAGAGGTGGACGATAATGAGACACAATTGCTGGAAAGTCAGGAGGAGGACCAGGGTGCGGAAGTGGAAGATGAGTTGGTGGATGATATGGTAACTGACACAACCTGGCAGGAGGAAATGCAGAGCAAGGACAGCGGCAGGAGGGAAGCGTATCACCCCTTCAGGCAGGAAGAAGCAGTGTGGTGGCTGCAGACAGAAGGCATGCAACCGGTCCAGATTCCGGCTCACTGACTGGTGTGTGATGTCCCCACGCATTGGAACTCTTCACTGCATATGTTGGAAAGGATTTGTGAGCAGAAGAGGGCAGTTGCTGAATAATAGCATCATGAAGGTCGTCGTTATTCAGATTTGACTCCACACATAAGACCTCAGGAGTGGACATGGATGTCAGACATATGTAACATTCTCCAAAACTTTGAGTTGTCCACCAAGATGGTGAGCGGCGATGATGCAATAATTAGCGTCACCATCCCGCTTCTCTGCATTCTGAAAAGCTCTCTGCTAACAATGAAAGAGGAGGCATTGCAGGCGGAGCACGAGGACATGGAGCAAGGAACCATGCAGGGTGATTACACACAGCCCAGCCTCATGTCATCCCAATGTGGAGTGGTTGACAATGAGTAAGAGGAGGAGGAGGAAAATCAGGAGCTACTTTCATGCGCTATAGACGGTACTACAAGCACAACTGTCATACCGTCTGTTCAGCGTGGATGGTCTGAGGACAGGGAGGAAGAGGAGGAGGAGGACATCTTGGTCAGTCGTCCTGTTGGTGAGGACACGGAAGGCTTGCCTGTTACCAGTCTGGCACGCATGGCTGACTTTCTGTTGCACTGCCTTTCCCGTGATCCTCGTATTGTAAAAATATTGGGTAACAGTCATTACTGGGTAGTGACACTTTTAGACCCACGCTACAAGGAGAACTTTCAATCTCTTGTTCCAGAGGCAGACAGGTGTACTAAAATGGTGCAGTACCAGAGGGCCATTGTTGCAGAATTATTAAAAAAATTCCCATCTCAAAATGCTGGCAGCAGACATAACATTTCATTGGACAACCAAGGAGTACAGGTGAGAGAGACACAACTCCAAACCAGCAGAGGCAGGGGAGTACCTTGCTGATTGTACCAATGTCCTCCGTGATTCCACTGTGCCTTTTAATTATTGGGTATCCAAGCTGGACACGTGGCATGAACTGGCTCTCTATGCCTTGGAGGTCCTGGCCTGCTTTGCAGCTAGTGTTTTGTCAGTGCGGGTTTTTAGTGCCGCTGGTGGAATTTTCACAGATAAGCACATTCGCCTGTCAACGGAAAATGCAGACAGGCTGACTCTAATAAAAATGAACAAGGGATGGATTGGGGGAAAAACTTCTCAACACCACCAAATGATGACAGCGAAATATAACCTCCAAGGTAGTGTCTTTTTGGGAGGTGTATTCCCATGCACTTCTTCACACCCACACATGGGTATATGCTTCCTGAGTTTGGCAATTTGGTGTCCTCCTCCTCCTCATCCTCACCATCCACCACCACTCAAATACCAGGGTGAACGTATTCCGTCATGCTCCAGCCACTCTATTTTTTGGCAAGGGTGTTATGATGCCCGTTACCAAATTAAAAAAAATATGTACCCCCCACAGGGAAATGTTTTTCAGCCCATACACTTTCAGCCCATTACAAGTCTAGGAGACCCACTCCTTTACATTGGGCCTATTTTTTGACGAGACCTTCCTCCGCGTCTTATCATCCACCGCCACTACATCACCAGGATTAACGTGTTCCATGCTGCTACAGCCAGTGTCAAATTCTTAACAAGGGTGGGTGGTTATGCTGGGCGTACAATACTTGTTATGGAAAAGGTTGAGGTGTACCCCACAGGGGAAATGTTTGCCAGCCCATACACTTAGTGTATGGGCATTTGAAGTCTAGGAGACACGCTCCTTTAAATTGGGCATAGTTTTTAATCAGGCCTTCCTCCACGTCTCATCATCCACCGCCACTAGATCACCAGGGTTAACGTGTTCCATGCTGCTACAGCCAGTGTTGAATTCCTAACAAGGGTGGGTGGTTATGCTGGGTGTAAAAACTTGTTATGGAAAAGGTTGAGGTGTACTCCACAGGGGAAAATGTTTGCCAGCCCAGTGTATGGGCATTCCAATTCTAGGTGACCGCCTCCTTTTAAATGGGACATTTTTTTTATGAGGCCCTAGTTCATGTTTCTTCCAAGGGGGGATTGGGGTTATTGGGGTCCATATGACTTGGCAGCAGGGCAGGCCTTGCAGTTTATGCATAAGAATACAGAATGGGAGTATAAAATGAATAATGTGAAGTGGATTTTCCTGTTTCCATCCAGTACCAGGGTTCAAAGGCTTTTTGGGGTGCATATGACTTGGCAGCAGAGTAGGCCTTGCAGTCAATGCATAAGAAAAGAGTTTGGGAGTACAACATGAATAATGTGAAGTGGATTTTCCTGTGCCCAACCAGTTTATGGGTTCAAAGGATTATTGGGACGCATATGACTTGGTAGCAGGGCAGGCCTTGCAGTCAATGCATAAGAAAACAGAATGGTAGTACAAAATTAATAATGTGAAGTTGATTTTCCTGTGCCCATCCAGTACCAGGGTTCAAAGGCTTTTTGGGGTGCATATGACTTGGCAGCAGGGCAGGCCTTGCAGTCAATGCATAAGAAAAGAGTATGGCAGTACAAAATGAATAATGTTAAGTGGATTTTCCTGTGCCCTTCCAGTTTGTGGCTTGAAAAGCTTATTGGGGTGCATGTAACTTTGGGGCAAGCCAGGCTTTGCATTCAATGCAACATTTTTTAAGGAAGTCCTCCTGTACCTCTCGTGAAAGGGGTATTGGGGTGCGTTGTAATTCTTGTCAGCCCATCCACTCACTGCATAGACAATAACAGCATAGGAGACCCACTGTTTATTAATGGCCCTGATGCCCCTGTAAAAATAGGCTCTGTGACTTTAAGAGTCCCTCCTTCATAAATGAAACAAGATGTGTCTGATTATATGTCACACACCACATGGCCAGCTAGGGTTGTTAAATGTTACAATGATATTTCCCAGTGAATGCGTTTGTATTGGTTGAAAGCAATGCTAAAGTTGCAAAACGCCCGTGTCATTTAAGCAGAGTTTCCATCATTTTCTGACGTTTTTGGACCTTAAAAGGACCCCAAGGGGGATCGCTGTAAAAATGCTTGGGTCTCCCATAGACTTACATTGGGCTCGTTGTTCTGTCCGAGTACCCGAGTATTCCAATTTGCTCGACCCGAGCAACAAGCACTCGAGCATTTTAGTGCTCGCTCATCACTACAACTGATCTCTTACAGAGATCACAGCAATAGGTCACCAATATTAGTGTAGTGGAAAAGCCCTTTCAGGAGTCTTCGCTACGCCTATAGCAGTCTTAACTGAATCTGGATATCCTCCATGTTCTGCCATTTGGTGTTTTGCACATGATGTATTATGAGGAGAATAGCACCATCATAGAGCAACAATTGAGCATTGCACTATATTTTCTGTTGAATTAATAAGGGACAAACTCTACGGGCCTGGTTCATTAAGACGAGTGTTGTTCATGCCAGTCTTCATGAGGTGATGAGCTGGAGACAGATACTCCTGATTCATGAGGGGTACACACCTCTTCATGAAACTGGAACCTCTGATGAGTGTTATGTTTCTCTGTGAATTACACCAGATATATTACTCCTGTCAGGGACTGTAGTGAGATTTCTGGTGTAGGAAACGCCACAGCTCCTCATTAATTAGATGAGCTGTGGTGTCCCCCCCACTCGCTCCTTATTCCACCACAGCTCTGCACATTTAGTTGGAGCTAGAAGAAACTGGCATGAAAATGCCAAACATCACAAATTTTTTGCCCAACATAATTTCTTTGACTTTTCAAAACTTTTATGCCACAGTTCTGGCATTAAAGCTTTGATATATCAAGTCCCACCAAGGACAACATCTGCAAGGAGTTTGTATGTTCTCCCCGTGTTTGTGTGGGTTTCCTCCGGGTTCTTCGGTTTCCTCCCACACTCCAAAGACATACTGATAGGGAATTTAGATTGTGAGCCCCATCAGTGACAGCGATGATAATGTGTGTGCAAGACTGTAAAGCGCTGTGGAATATGTTGGCGCTATATAAATAAAGAGATTATTATTATTATTATCAAGCCCTATATGTCTCCATATGAAATCATTCATAGGGTCCCAAAAACTTTTAACCCCTTAACGACCGCGATACACCTTTTAACGGCGGTAGTTAAGGGTACTTAAACCTCATCAAGTATATAGCGCCCCCCAGAGTTGGATTTTCTCCGGGGTCTCAGCTACCGGGGGTAGCTGAGACCCCAGAGAACATAATTCTCCATTCCCCAGAGCCACGATTATCCATTTAATTTCTCTCTCCTCTGATGTGATCGCACATCAGAAGGGAGAGAAATAGGGTCCACGAGACCCCCGATCTGTCCCCGTGCCTCCCGTGTCCCCCCCATGGCTCCCGGAGCTCCCCGAGCTCCCAGCGTCTTGTCCCAGCAAAGAAAATGGCGAGCGCCTGCGCAGTGCGCAGTGCGCCCACCCAGTCGGATTTTCTCTGGGATCTCGGCTACCAGGGGGTAGCCGAGACCCCAGAGAACATAATTAGGGTCCCCTGCAGTCCCCCCGCTTTTGCGATCGCCGTTATTAACCATATAACGGCGATCGCAAAAGAAAAAAAAAGCCGTGATCACACATCAGAGGGGAGAGAAATAGGGTTCTCTGGACCCCCGATCCCCTCGGTACCTCCCGGTGTCCTCTCTGTCCTCCCGCAGCTCCCAACCTCCCGGCGTCTTCATCCAGTAAAAGAAAATGCCTACTGGCAGATTCATTCATTCTGTGAAAGTACATTTTGATCACTGTGATAAACTATCACAGTGATCAAAATAAAAAAAATAGTACATAAACCTCCCCTTTATCACCCCTTAGTTAGGGACATATAATAAAATAAAGAAATTGTAATTATTTTCATTTTTCCATTAGGGTTAGGGTTAGGTTTATAATTAGGGTTAGGGTTAGGATTAGGGTTGGAATTAGGGTTAGGGTTAGGGTTACAATTAAGATTAGTGTTACAATGAGAGTTAGGGATACAATTAGGGTTAGGTATACAATTAGGGTTAGGGATACAATTAAGGTTGGAATTAGGGTTAGGATTAGGGTTAGGGTTGGGATTAGGGTTAGAGGTGTGTTGGGGTTAGGGTTGGAGCTAGAATTGAGGGGTTTCCACTATTTAGGCACATCAGGGGGTCTCCAAACACGACGTGGCATTCAAAAAGTCAAATGGCGCTCCCTCCCTTTCGAGCCCTGCCGTGCGCCCAAACAGTGGTTTACCCCAACATATGGGGTATCAGCATACCCAGGAAAAATTGTACAACAACTTTTGGGGTCTAATTTCAACTGTTACCCTTGGTAAAATAAAAAATAGCGGGCTAAAAAATCATTTTTATGGAAAAAAAATGATTTTTTTATTTTCACGGCTCTACGTTACAAACTTCTGTGAAGCACTTGGAGGTTCAAAGTGCCCACCACACATCTAGATAAGTTCCTTAAGGGGTCTAGTTTCCAAAATGGGGTCACTTGTTGGGGGTTTCCACTGTTTAGGCACATCAGGGGCTCTCTAAACGCGACATGGCGTCCAGCCAATTCTACGATGAAAAAGTCAAATGGCGCTCCTTCCCTTGCGACCTCTGCCGTGCGCCCAAAAAGTAGTTTACCCCCACATATGGGGTATCGGTGTATTCTGGAGAAATTGCACAACAAATTCAGTGGTTTATTTTTTCTTTTAACACTTGTGAAAATAAAAAAAATTGGTTCTGAATTAAAGTTTTTGCAAAAAAAGTTAAATGTTAATTTTTTCCTTCCACATTGCTTCAGTTCCTGTGAAGCACGTAAAGGGTTAATAAACTTCTTGAATGTGATTTTGAGCACCTTGAGGGGTGCAGTTTTTATACTTGTGTCACTTTTGGGTATTTTCTGCCATATAGACCCCTCAAAGTGACTTCAAATGTGATGCGGTCCCTAAAAATAAAATGGTGTTGTAAAAATGAGAAATCGCTGGTCAAATTTTAACCCTTATAACTTCGTAACAAAAAAATTTTGTTCCCAAAATTGTGCTTAAAGTTTGAAAATTGCTAAGTTTTCAAAATTTTCGCCATATTTCCGTTTTTTTCATAAATAAACGCAAGTCATATAATTTTTTTTTACCACTAACGTGAAGTACAATATGTCTCGAAAAAACAGTCTCAGAATCAGCGGGATTCGTTAAAGCGTTCCAGAGTTATAACCTCATAAAGTGACAGTAGTCAGAATTGTGAAAATTGGCCCGGTCATTAAGCTGCAAATTGGCTCTGCCACTAAGGGGTTAAAAGTGTTCTGCTATGGTTGTAATGGTGTTCTGAGGTTGTAATATGACAACGTTCAGGAGGCTTGAGATTTTTTTTCTACTGCAAAAAAAATGTGGTATTTGCTTTGTATTAGTTATTAGTTATTGGTTGTTTTGCTCTGTATGAGAACATTGAAGACAGGAGGACCTAATCTGTATATTATAGCTCTTAGCAACATGGGAAATGTAGTTCTCTAAAATTAGTACATATTCTAAAGATGGAAAAATGCTTTAATCCACTTTTTTCAGGACCTAAAATGTGTTCTGCATCCTGTAAAGAAACTCTCTTTTACTTAACTAATGCTACTGATATATTTTTACATAAGCCTGCACAACATGATTATTTTTAGGTTATTCGCTGTTAAAACAATTTTGAAAAAGCCTGCGTCAGTATTACAGTTATATTTTAGGATCTGTTTCTATTTTCAGGACCATGGACAAAGCCTGCTGAGTTTTAAACAATCCTGTATTAAAAAAGTACATTCTGAGCTGAAGAAGAGTAATGTACTTCTTCATCTATTAGATTTACATGAATCACAAGTAAGAAAATGTACTATTAAATTAACCATCATAAGTAATTTTGATAATTTTGCATTTACATATCTATATATACTTAAAACATTGATATTGTATATATATATATAATATATGTGTATATATATATATATATATATATATATATATATATATACAGTGCCTACAAGTAGTATTCAACCCCCTGCAGATTTAGCTGGTTTGATAAGATGCAAATAAAGGGTATGCCACACTAAACAAGGTTGTTAACGAGATCGCTAAAATACGTCACTATTTAGCGATCTCGTTAGCGACGTAGTTGTGTGTGGCATGTAGTAACGACGTGGCCCCTGCTGTGATCTCGCTGATCGTTCACTAGAGTTCTGGACCGTATTTTGATCGTTGGCGTCCCGCTGGTGACGCTATATCGCTGTGTCTGGCACCTTTTGTGAACGATGTGCGACCTCGTTAACGACGTATTAGTCAGCGGCGCAGGCGGGACTTTGTTTTCTTTTGTTAACGCCCTACAGCTCCGATTGGTGACCACAACATCACCTCAGCTATAATAACTGCGCCCCCATCCATTGTTTCCAGAGCACTTTATGGGTCCCTTTTTGCGTTGTTGCGAGGATAGTATCGTGTGTCGGAGTTTTGCGATCCTGTTTGTGTCGCAGTGGTGGGTTTTTGCGATCCTGTCTGAGTCGCTAGAGCACCATCCATCCTCATTTGGATCTTCGGGATATTTTGATTCAAGGTACATATTATTTGTGATGTTGTTTGATAATGTTTTTTAACCTTATTTTTTTTTTTTGTCTGCTTTATTTATTTTACATCCCTGACCTTATTTTTTTTTTTTCGTCTGCTTTATATATTTAACACCCCTGACCTTATTTTTTTTTTTTTTTTGTCTGCTTTATATATTTAACACCCTGACCTTATTTTTTTTTTTTCGTCTGCTTTATATATTTAACACCCCTGACCTTATTTTTTTTTTTTCGTCTGCTTTACCACCATTGTAGACACTTGTAAACTGTATATTAAATGTTAACAGAAAAGTTTTATTTTTTTTAATATATTTTTTATTCTATTCTTTATTTTATTTTGTTTAAACACTTTATTAATAGTAATTAATTAGTAATTAACTTTTCTCTTCTTTACCGTACAGGTTGCACATAATGAACCTGTCCACCGCGGAGCGTGTGATTGTGGCAGTTGCACTGTCAATGGAGGCAGATCGTCAGGAAGAGGCGCGGGTGGAAGAGAGGCGCTCCAAGCGAAAGCGTCGCATATGGACCAGGGAATGGCTGGAGCAGAGGTCCAAATTCTCACACATGCATCTAGTGAGGGAGTTGCAGGAGAAGAATCCGCAGGATTTCGGAATTATCTACGGATGTCGGAGGATTCATTCAAGCTCCTACTGGAAGCTGTGAGGTCACTCATTGAACGGCAGGATACCCGGATGCGTGCAGCTGTTTCAGCAGAGGAACGTTTGGCAGTAACGCTGCGATTTCTGGCAACCGGATGTTCAATGAAGGATTTGCAATATTCTGCTGCAATTTCTCGGTCGCTGCTTGGAGAACTAATTCCGGAGACATGCAACGCCATCGTCCGCAGTTTACGGAGCTACATGCCTTTTCCCAAATCAGTGGCGGAATGGCAAATTATTGCCTCTGATTTTGAAAGGATTTGGCAGTTCCCAAACTGTGGTGGTGCCTTGGATGGCAAACATGTGCGGATCACGCAACCAGCCAACAGCGGATCCTTTTTTCATAATTACAAGGGCTACTTCAGCGTGATCCTCATGGCCCTTGTTAATGCCAATTATGAATTTATTGACGTTAATGTTGGCATTAATGGAAGGGTTTCTGACGGTGGCGTTTTGGAGCACACAAGTTTTGGTGAACGGTTGTTTAATAATAAACTTAACTTGCCAACCAACATGGACACCACCGCCAACCTAAACTTTGTGTTTGTGGGCGATGAAGCCTTCCCCCTTCATGAGCATCTTGTTAAACCATATCCACAAAAGACTTTGACAGGGGAAAGGCGGATTTTTAACTACAGACTGTCTAGGGCACGGCGCGTTGTGGAGAATGCCTTCGGCATAATGGCCAATCGCTTCAGGGTTTTCCACACACCAATCAACATGAAGCTGGAATCTATAGACTCTGTGGTGTTGGCCTGTTGTGTGCTGCACAATTTTCTAAGAAAACGCGATGCTGGTACTTACAGTCCGCCAGGATTCATGGACTCGGACAACAATGGTGACATGGTGCTCGGAGAATGGCGTGACAATGATCCCGCTATTGCAGGCCTTCAACCTGTCAATCAAGGCAGGAGCAAGGACGATGCGAAGGCCGGCCGAGACAAGTACTGCCACTACTTTTATGGGCCTGGTGCAGTGAGTTGGCAGCATCAGGTCTAGTTTGATTTTGAGAATGTTTTACTTTACCCTTTTTTTAACAATGTTTTGATAATAAAATATTTTTATTTTAAAAATGCATTCGTGTTTTTTTCAATTATTTTACCAATATGGGAGAAGGGCTAATGATGGGTGAGATGTGGGGAGGGAGTAATGGGGATGGCAACGAGACATGTTACCAGCAGCTGTAGTTTTTAAAATCTTTTCAAAGGCTTTTTTGTTGTCTATTTTTTGTTTTACATTGTATCTACTTGTCACACACGTGCTCATGGGAGTACCATCAGTCATAGGAGTTAATTGTTAAAAAAATAAAGAAAAAAGTTTCAAATATTTTCAATTATTTTAAGGGCCTATGGTCTCACTAGCGTTCAAACATTATAATTATATATAACAGATAATACACCACAGCTGCATATATAAAGTTTAAATATATAATATATATATTTTAGTCATAATATGAAAGATTAAAAAATTGTTATACATATATTTGAAAATTCTTGGGAGGTAAAGGTCAACATTCACCAGGGAATCAACTATTCACAGATATGCGACGTCATTGTGATCGCAATGTGACTACTCACACAGCTACACAGATATGCATACAGATATGCAAAAAGCCATTGTGATTTGCAAGGGGATTAGCGAGCCCCAGCCATAAAGATATGCGACGTTATTGTGATCGCAATGTGACTACTCACGCTATGCAAAAAGCCATTGTGACTTGCAAAGGGGATTAGCGAGCCCCAGCCATAAAGATATGCGACGTTATTGTGATCGCAATGTGACTACTCACGCTATGCAAAATGCCATTGTGACTTGCAAGGGGATTAGTGAGCCCCAGCCATAAAGATATGCGACGTCATTGTGATCGCAATGTGACTACTCACGCTATGCAAAAAGCCATTGTGACTTGCAAGGGGATTAGCGAGCCCGCCATAAAGATATGCAACGTCATTATGATCGCAATGTGACTACTCTCACACTGCAGCTACACAGATGCAAACAGATATGCAAAAAGCCATTGTGACTTGCAAGGGGATTAGCGAGCCCCAGCCATAAAGATATGCAACGTCATTATGATCGCAATGTGACTACTCACACACTGCAGCTACACAGATATGCAAACAGATATGCAAAAAGCCATTTGTGATTTGCAAGGTGAAGATTGTCACGAGCCCCAGCCATAAAGACATGACACGCCATTGTGATCGCCTAGCTTGGAACAGTGGTATTGCGATTGCAACAGCATCTCATATCTGTGCTTGGCTGCCGCATGGCTGCTGCGGTCACTTTTCAATCGCAAAACCGTTTTGCAGTCGCGGTGCGGCCGCACGTAACGTGCGCACGCTGTGACGTCATGGCGCTGGCGTCGCCCAATACGCTGTTGTTTGTAATGGCGGCAATGGCGGCGACGAGACAGCGCGGGCCTAAATGGTCTGATGAGGAGGTCCGTTTTCTCATTAAGAAAACGGACCTCTGGGATTACCACTGCAGGCTACCTGTGGCGCATCCAATGCGCCACAAAAGGGTATGCCTGCAGAGGATCCAGCGGGGCCTGCAGAGAAGATTTAATGTGCTGCGCACAAGAGCGCAGATCAGAAAGAAGCTGGCGGACCTGCGATACCGCTCACACGATAGGGTCGCCAGCATCCGGGCCCAGCTCCGCAGGCCTCTGAGTGAGTATTCATGAGGGTATATCTGGAGAGCGCAGCGCAGCGCACGACAAACGCACATGAACGCGTGCAAGCGCGCCTGCCGTGGGAGTACCGCCAGTGATGTTGCATGTTGCAGGCAGCGATGGGAGTACCGCCAGTGATGTTGCAGGCAGCGATGGGAGTACCGCCAGTGATGTTGCAGGCAGCGATGGGAGTACCGCCAGTGATGTTGCATGTTGCAGGCAGCGATGGGAGTACCACCAGTGATGTTGCAGGCAGCGATGGGAGTACCGCCAGTGATGTTGCATGTTGCAGGCAGCGATGGGAGTACCGCCAGTGATGTGGCATGTTGCAGGCAGCGATGGGAGTACCGCCAGTGATGTTGCATGTTGCAGGCAGCGATGGGAGTACCGCCAGTGATAATGGGGATTCTGAATTGTATATTTCATTTACAGCACCACCTTCACCAGCACCAGCTGCTCCACCGTCCCCAGCTACCCCTCCACCTCCATCTTCTCCTTCCCCGGCTACCCCTCCACCACCAGCATCACCTCATCTCTCCACCCCTTCACCGCCAGCAACCCCCCTAGTGACTCTGTGGGTTCCAGCCCTTCCCCCGACGTTGCCTTCTCTCCAGCATCATCCCGTCACACGGATGCAGGCTCCCCATCAGGTAATTAACGCACATTATATAAGCTTCAGACATGTTTGAGAACTTTGTAAGGTCTTATGTGTGTAATGGCTGTTGTGATATTATTTTTTTTTCTGTGTTTCCCTAGCCGGCGGAGCATCAGGTTCTGGGTGGGCGGTCAGCGGTTCCTCTGAGGAAAACCGTAAGTGTTAATTAACATAACATGTACATGTTGATGTTGCAACAGAATTCACTATTAACTGTTACCTTTACCTCCACAGAAATCCCGACTGCCCAGGACCTGTTGGTATCCCACCGCCGGCTGATGGCGGAATTGAGCAGCGCTGTGGCAGCCATTAATACTGCGGTCGCAGCGCTGCAAAGAACCATGGGAGCTCTGCATCACCACGGGGTGATGCTGGAGAGGGTATTTTCTGGTCTCCGGGGCCCTCAGTAATTTATTTTCTTTGTTAATTATTTTGTAGTTTGTTATTATTTTTTTATATTTTGTTATTTTGTTATGTTACTGTTTTTTGTTTTTATTTAAATTTTATATTTTTATTTAAAAAAAAAAATATATATATATATATGACATTAATATATATTTTATATTTTACGCTAATCTACGCAGGTGTGGTGTATTATTTTTAGTATAAGGTTTTAGCGTAGTGTGACCAGGGGCCTTAAAAAAAATGTTAATTTTTGATATTTTTTTCATTTAATTTTTTCCCGATGATGGAACACCTATGATAGCTAGTACTCCCATGACCCCATGTGTGACAAGTAGATGTAATAAAAATACAACATTTTAATAGTTGACATCACATAAGAAAAGACCACAATTCATTAGATAAATAAGTTTTTTATTAAAAAAGGTATCAATGTAAAAATATAAAAACAACAAAAAAAAACTTTAGTAAAACATTTTAAAAACTACAACTGCTGGTAAGATGGATCATTGCCATTACCACGCTGACTCTGCGGTGAATAAAAATAAGGGGGAGCACCAGCGTTTGGGTTTATCCCAACTGGGTTTGGCACAGGATTGTGCGGCCATGAGTAGTCCGGGTACTGCGGTCTTGGCATGACGACATATCTGTTGTCAAGGTTTCCAAAAGACGCTTGAGTCAGTACCTCAAACATCAGTCTCTCAGCATGAAGCCGCTGAACAGGATCCAGAGTAGGCAGCCTCTCATTAGCAAAATATGCAAAGCCAGTTATTTTAGTTTCTTTTTCTGCCGTAAGAACTTTTTTTGCAATTTCCACCAATTCAGGAGTAGCCGAGGTGGGAGCCGAGGTGGGAGCCTTCCTTTTCGTTCCTGAAAGTGAAAGCCGCCTCCGCACAGATGATGGTGGCTCGACTACTTCCGGCATGCTGTCTTGTTCAGTTGCAGGTGTGGAGACCGCCTCTTCTGTGTCCTGCATGAACAAAAAACAAATGGTAAATCACAAAGACAAAGAAAGTAATCTTCACACTATAACACCCATATACAGCAAAAATGTGAAAATGACACTTGTTGAGAGCTACAAATATTTGGGGGTTCACCTTGACAGTAAACTCGATTGGAGGTATCATACAGAAAAGGTTTACAAGAAGGGAATGAGCAGACTGTACTTTCTGCGGAAGCTCAGGTCGTTCAATGTGTGCAGTAAAATGCTGGAGATGTTCTACCAGTCCGTTGTAGCAAGCGCCATCTTTTTTTGCTATCATTTGCTGGGGCAGTAGTGTGCGAGTAGCTGACGCTAATAAACTCAACAAACTTATCAAGAAGGCAAGCACAGCTGTTGGCCTCCATCTTGACTCTTTTGAGGAGGTATTGGAGGATAGAATTCAGAAGAAGTGTAGGGCAATAATGAACAATAACACACACCCACTATACGAGCTGTTCTTGAATCAGAAGAGCACATTCAGCAGCCGTCTAATCCTACTAAGGTGCAAGAAGGAGAAATTCAGGAAATCGTTTGTACCTACTGCTATGGGGATGTATAATAATTTCCTAAGGGTGGTAGAAAATAATGACTGATGGCTGGTGTACTAATGTCAATTAACATTATCTTATATATACCTGAACTACACACTTTTATTTATTATGTAATGTTGGTACACCTGTGCAAGATTTGTGTCCTAATATTTTATGTACTGCTGTTTGTATTGCTGCTGTAATACTGTAATTTCCCCCCGGGATCAATAAAGTGTATCGTATCGTATCATATCGTATCGTATAGACAAAAGAAATGTATCTTCACACTATAACACCCAAAAACAGCAAAATTGTGAAAACGACACTTTTTAATGGAAAGGCCTCAACCGTTGAGCTACATAAATTATCAGTACATGAAGGGATATATTCTGCCATTTTATCTACATTTCACAATAATATTTTTTAAATTTAAGTCCACTTTGGCATGTACATTAAAATGTGTTGTAATACAAAGGTACTTACATGTACGACAGGGGTGTCCGGCTGGATCACTGGGTCTAGATCCGAAATGGATGTCCCTTGTCTGGGTACTTCTTGGTCCCTTGTAAAAGCGAACAGATCAAAGTACCACAGTTGGGGGACATAAACTTCTTCGGCCCCCGCTCCAGATTTGGTTGAATTGATAACTTTATTGAGCTCTTTTTTGTAAACCGTGCAGAGGTCCTGAATCCGTTTTTTAACCGTTGACTCATCCGCCGGTTCATCAGGGTAACGGCTCTTGCAGAGCTCCACCAGTTTTTGGTAGGCGTCCTTCTTTTTCAACCGGTTACAGTAATCTGCAGACTTAATTTTCCAGAGGCACGGCATTGTGCGGTACAGCTCGATAAAATCACGCAAAAACTCCTGCTTATCAGCCATCTGTAATAAAAAAATGATTATGTGAGAACAGCAGAATGGTTAAATAAAATGCTTACATAGTCTACAACATAGAACACAGCAGGGATCACAAAATGGTGGTTGTGGGCGACTCAGGAGTAAACATAGATAGAGCTGGGATCATAAAATGGTGGCCGTGGGCGGGGGCCGAACAAAACAATGGGATAAAAAACCTAGATAAACAATTACGCAAAAAACAGCAGGGATCACAAAATGGTGGTTGTGGGCGACGCAGGAGTAAACATAGATAGAGCTGGGATCATAAAATGGTGGTTGTGGGCGACGCAGGAGTAAACATAGATAGAGCTGGGATCATAAAATGGTGGCCGTGGGCGGGGCCAAACAAAACAATGGGATAAAAAACCTAGATAAACAATTACGCAAAAAACAGCAGGGATCACAAAATGGTGGTTGTGGGCGACGCAGGAGTAAACATAGACAGAGCTGGGATCATAAAATGGTGGGCGTGCCTGAACAAAACAATGAAAAAACATGATACACAATGGTTAACAACAGCAGAGATCTAAAATGGATCGGTACAATTAAAGACAAAAGAAAAATTAAATGTGACAAAAAAAATTACCTACCTTACAAAACTTGTGTGATTCTGAAAAAAAAATATGGAAACTAGCGTCACAAACTGGATCGCAGAGGATACGCCACAGACTGGATCGCAAAAACTCCAACGTAGAACGTAGCAACCGAAATAGTGGCGTAAACCGGATCGCAGTAGCTACCAAGACTAGCAGGACACACTGGGTGATTTGAAAGAACCGCTTCTGCTCGAGAGCAATGGAGAGGAGTGCTGATACGTCGTCTTTTATGACGCGGTCATCCAATCACAAAGCGGGAGAGCTGTGATAAATATCTATGACAAACATAGTGACCACCAATCTGTGATGAGGGGCGTGCAAAAGGTCGCGCTCAGTCACGCCTATCGAGGTCGTGATCTTTCACAGTACATGCAGTGTGGCACATCCCAACGACCGCCAAAGTCGTTAAAAAGATCGCTAACCGCTGATGCGACGTTAATGAGATTGTCAAGTATAGCAGCTACTAGCGACCTTAAAACGATCACACCAACGATAGCGTCGTTATCGTGATCGTTAGCGGGAACGTTTAGTGTGGCAGTACCTTTAGTTAGAGCCTTCAAACTGCAAACGAGAGTAGGATTTATTAACAGAAGCATAAATCTTACAAAACAAAAAGTTATGTTGCTCAGTTGAATTTTAATAAATTTTAAACATAAAAGTGTGGGTCAATTATTATACAACCCCTATGTTTAATATTTCGTGGAATAACCCTTGTTTGCAATTACAGCTAATAATCGTCTTTTATAAGACCTGATCAGGCCGGCACAGGTCTGTGAAGTTATCTTGGCCCACTCCTCCATGCAGATCTTCTCCAAGTTATCTAGGTTCTTTGGGTGTCTCATGTGGACTTTAATCTTGAGCTCCTTCCACAAGTTTTCAATTGGGTTAAGGTCAGGAGACTGACTAGGCCACTCCAACACCTTGACTTTTTCCCTCTTGAACCAGGCCTTGGTTTTCTTGGCTGTGTACTTTGGGTCGTTGTCTTGTTGGAAGATGAAATTAAGACCCATCTTAAGATCCTTGATGGAGGAGCGGAGGTGCTTGGCCAAAATCTCCAGGTAGGCCGTGCTATCCATCCTCCCATGGATGCGGACCAGATGGCCAGGCCCCTTGGCTGAGAAACAGCCCCACAGCATGATGCTGCCACCACCATGCTTGACTGTAGGGATGGTATTCTTGGGGTCTATGCAGTGCCATCCAGTCTCCAAATGTCACGTGTGTGGTTGGCACCAAAGATCTTGATCTTGGTCTCATCAGACCATAGAACCTTGAACCAGTCTGTCTCAGAGTCCTCCAAGTGATCATGACCAAATTGTAGACGAGCCTTGACATGACGCTTTGAAAGTAAAGGTACCTTACGGGCTTGTCTGGAACGGAGACCATTGCGGTGGAGTACGTTACTTATGGTATTGACTGAAACCAATGTCCCCACTGCCATGAGATCTTCCCGGAGCTCCTTCCTTGTTGTCCTTGAGTTAGCCTTGACTCTTCGGACAAGCCTGGCCTCGGCACGGGAGGAAACTTTCAAAGGCTGTCCAGGCCGTGGAAGGCTAACAGTAGTTCCATAAGCCTTCCACTTACGGATGATGCTCCCAACAGTGGAGACAGGTATGGCCAACTCCTTGGAAAGGGTTTTGTACCCCTTGCCAGCCTTGTGACCCTCCACGATCTTGTCTCTGATGGCCTTGGAATGCTCCTTTGTCTTTCCCATGTTGACCATGTATGAGTGCTGTTCACAAGTTTGGGGAGGGTCTTAAATAGACAGAAAAGGCTGGCAAAAGAGATCATTAATCCACACATGTGAAGCTCATTATTCTTGGTGCCTGAACTACTTCTTAATACTTTAGGGGGACCAAACAGAATTCTTGTGGTTTGAGGGGTTGAATAATAAATGACACTCTGAATTATCTTTTAACGTTTTTAAAAAAAAAAAAAAAAAATTAAAACAAAAATTTTTGCTGCAGTGCATTTCCCACTTCCAGGCTGATCTACAGTACAAATGTCACAATGCCAAGTTAATTCCGCATGTGTCAACCAGCTAAATCTGCAGGGGGTTGAATACTACTTGTAGGCACTGTATATATATATATATATATATATATATATATATATATATTGTAGTGCAGCGGGGTTGGTGCTATATGACAGACAGGCAGTGACACACGAAAGTTCAATAGAAAGTCTCTTTTAATAGTCAGTGTACTCACAAAACAGAATGTAAATAGGATCCTCCAGATCGCAGCCGGAAAACAAAGTCAGTAACCGGGACTTGTTACCGTGGGCAACTACACCGCCGCATACGCTGAGGGGTGCCAGGCTTTTTGGCTCCACTTGGCTCCGTGTTGCTTCACACAGGCTGAAGCTATGGCAGAGCCTTCTGCCCTGCAGATTTGCAAAACAAGACTGACACACCCAACCGTCTGCTGCAGGGGATTTTACAAGCAACCTGTGGCCATAGGCCACATGGAAAACACGCCGGGAAGGAAATGGCCTGCCCCACTACCATCCTGTAGTCAATTTAAAAAATAAAAGCCTAGAGCAGGTTTTCTTAAATCTGCCTTGGACATATAGCTTGCCCAAGATGAACACTCTTATTTTGCATTGCAATCACAGCTATGCCTGTGACTGCAATGCACTTCCGCGGTCTCAATATGCTACTGTGCGCATCTTGGGTGACACATAGCGACCCTCGCATATGACTCTGCCTCACAATATACTGTATATAAATATATATGTACACACAATATCATTGTTATACATTGTTATATATATATATATATATATATATATTAAGAGACCGCTGCACAGTTTTATAAAAATCAGCTTCTCTACATTTCTGACAGCCATTCCATACCAGTGTCAGTTGAATTCCAACCAGAGTACACCTCATTCTAGTTAATGTGCTTCTAATTAGGTGATCACCTGAACCAAATCTTATTTAACGAAGGAAAGTATGAAAAACACTGCTGTGATGTTCACAATCCTCTTGAAATAGGACAAGCTGAATGGAAAAACAAATGCTAGTAATATCCCAAAAGTAATAGGAATGAAAAAATAACTTTTAATCATGCCAAAGGAGTTGAAAAGTCTTGAGTGAGGAAAAGAAAGGCTCAATTCTGGCTTTACTAGCAGAGGGATACAGTGAGCGTCATGCTGCCTCCATTCTTAAAATTTCTAAGGCTACAGTCCATTACAACAAGGTCAAGCAGCAGACATTGGGGACAACAAAGCTACAGACCGGCAGAGGACAA
The DNA here is from genome assembly GCA_033576555.1 of Oophaga sylvatica. Taxonomy (NCBI): domain Eukaryota; kingdom Metazoa; phylum Chordata; class Amphibia; order Anura; family Dendrobatidae; genus Oophaga; species Oophaga sylvatica. Next base: position 240,854,056 of record JARQOD010000002.1, on the reverse strand, counting down.
AAACGACTCTCCACTGACGGGGATGACCGTCATCTTCTTCGAATGTCACTCAGCAACCGCAGGATGACATCAAGTGACCTACAAAAGGAATGGCAAATGGCAGCTGGGGTGAAGTGCACAACAAGAACAGTTCGTAACAGGCTCCTAGAGGCAGGGCTAAAGTCATGTAAAGCTAGAAAAAAGCTTTTCAATAAAGGGAAGCAAAGGAGAGCCAGGCTGAAGTTTGCCAAAAACCATAAGGATTGGACTATAGAGGACTGGAGTAAGGTAATCTTCTCTGATGAGTCTAATTTTCAGCTTTGCCAAACACCTGGTTGTCTAATTCTTAGACGGAGATCTGGAGAGGCGTACAAGCCACAGTGTCTTACACCCACTGTGAAATTTGGTGGAGGATCAGTGATGATCTGGGGATGCTTCAGCAAGGCTGGAATTGGGCAGGTTAATCTTTGCGAGGGACATACGAATCAAGCTGCATACAAGGTTATCCTGGAAAAACAGTTGATTCCTTATGCTCAGGCAATGTTCCCCAACTCTGAGGACAATGCACCATGCCACACAGCTAGGTCAATCAGTGTGTGGGTGAAGGACCACCACATCAAATCCCTGTCATGGCCAGCCCAATCTCCAGACCGAAACCCCATTGAAAACTTCTGGAATGTAATCAAGAGGAAGATGGATAGTCACAAGCCTTCAAACAAAAAAGAACTGCTTACATTTTTGTACCAGGAGTGGCATAAGGTCACCCAAAAGCTGTGTGAAAGACTGGTGGAAAGCATACCAAGATGCATGAAAGCTGTGATTAAAAATCATAGTTATTCCACAAAATATTGATTTCTGAACTCTTCCTGAGTTAAAACATTAGTATTGTTGTTTCTAAATGATTATGAACTTGTTTTCTTAGCATTATTTGAGGTCTGCAAGCACTGCATTTTTTGTTATTTTGACCATTTCTCATTTTCTGAAAACAAATACAATTGCTTGGAAATTCGGAGACATGCTGTCAGTAGTTTGTAGAATAAAAGAACAATTTACAGTTTACTGAAAAATATACCTATAAAGAGAAAAAACAGACAAAATGAAAATTCTGCAGTGGTCTCTTAATTTCTGCCACAGCTGTATATATATATATATATATATATATATATTAATATATATATATGTATATATACACACTGGTGCTCAAAAGTTTACATACCCCAGCAGAATTTTTGCTTTCTTGGCCTTTTTTCAGAGAATATGAATGATAACACCAAAACTTTTTCTCCACTCATGGTTAGTGGTTGGATGAAGTCATTTATTGTCAGACTACTGTGTTTTCTCTTTTTAAATCATAATGGCAACTCAAAACATCCAAATGACCAAGATCAAAAGTTCACATACCCCATTTCTTAATACCGTGCATTGCCCCCTCTAACATCAATTACAGCTTGAAGTTTTTTGTGGTAGTTGTGGATGAGGTTCTTTATTTTCTCAGATGGTAAAGCTGCCCACTCTTCTTGGCAAAAAGCCTCCAATTCCTGTAAATTCCTGGGCTATCTAGCATGAACTGTGCGTTTGAGATCTCCCCTGAGTGGCTCAATGATATTGAGGTCAGGAGACTGAGATGGCCACTCCAGTACCTTCACTTTGTTTTGCTGTAGCCAATGACAAGTTGACTTGGCTTTGTGTTTTGGATCGTAGTCATGTTGGAATGTTCAAGTACGTCCCATGCGCAGCTTCTGGGCTGATGATTGCAAATTTGCCTCCAGTATTTGCTGATAACGTGCTGCATTCATCTTTCCTTCAACTTTGACCAAGTTTCCTGTGCCTTTGTAGCTCACAAATCCACCTCTCTGCTTTACAGTAGGAATAGTGTTCATTTCATCATAGACCTTGTTGACCTCTGTTCAAATGTAACGTTTATGGTTGTGGCCAAAAAGTTCAATTTTGGTCTCATCGTTCCAAATTACCTTGTTCCAGAAGTTTTGAGGCTTGTCTCTGTGCTGTTTTGCATATTGTAGGTGAGATACTTTGTGGCATTTGCGCAGTGATGGCTTTCTTCTGGTGACTCGACCATGCAGCCCATTTTTCTTCAAGTGCCTCCTTATTGTGCATCTTGAAACAGCCACACCTCTAGTTTTCAGAGAGTCCAGTATTTCAGCTGATGTCATTTGCGGGTTTTTCTTTGCATTCCAAATAATTTTCCTGGCAGCTGTGGACGAAATTTTTGTTGGTCTATCTGACTGTGGTTTCATTTTTACAGAGCCCAGATTTTCCATTTGTATTTGAACTTTTGATCAGGGTCACTTGGATGTTTTGTGTGGTCATTATGATTTAAAAAGCGAAAACACAGTAGTTTGTCAATAAATGACTGCACCCAACCACTAACCATGAGTGGAGAAAAAGTTTTGGTGTTATCATTCATATTCTCTGAAAATTTATGTAAACTTTTGAGCACAACTGTATGTATATATATCTATAATCTATATCTAGATATAGATATAGATATATATAGGAAGTATGAAAATTAATCAGTTATGGTGGTTAATTTCATAGGAGATATACATGTGTGTGTGTGTGTAGGACTCAAGTGAAGCAATGCAACACTTTTGCAATTCTGCAAAGTAAGAATGCTTTCAAAAATAGAGATATTAATAGTCTATTTTTATAAATTAAAGAGAAGCATGTGATTGGCTCTAAATGTTTTCAGCAGCAGGATAATGAACCCAAATATGAAGCTAATGTCATTAAGTATATAAAGCAGCATATATATGCAGCATAAGGAAGAATAAGGCTTCCTGGAAGTGATAATATGTCCCCTCATAGAGCCCTGATCTCATTATAGTCTGAGAATACATTTGCAAACTCATTCTGCACACTCGCTGCCCATGACAATGATGACGCTGCAGCAATATTTGAAACAGAGGAGGCAGGTCACTGCAAACAGCAGTGAACTGTCATTCAAAGCCCGGAGGCAGGCGGAGGGGCCGGGAATCACAGACAGGATAATACTACTGTATAATGGTAATGTTTTTGTTATATAACCATAAGGGAAAACTGGGGTAACATTGTGATATTTGTCACAGTTAGAAATAGTTGTTGGCTAACTGCAAAATAGCCAAGTCCATAAATGAAAGATGGTAACAAAAGGTTAAGAATTCTCATACTCATGGAATCTGTCAGCAGGATTTCACATCTCAAACTATTTATATGAGTATGCAGCTTTTTCAGAGAGAAGCCCAGGATTACCTTTACATGGCCAATCTGTTCCTCAGTTACTGAGAATTCAGCTTTTAAATTTATATGCAAATGAGGCTGAAGAACTATTTGTAAATTTGAAGCCTGTCATTCCAGCTCTATTCTTTGCCCAGCGCCACCTCCTCCTACATGACTGACAGCACCTTTGACTGAAATTATACAACATAGAGGCCATCAGTCAAGCAAGAGGAGGTGGTTCTGGGCAGAGAATAGAACTGGAGTGACAAAGGCTGCAAATCTATAAACAGTTCTTCAGCTTCAGTTGCACATCAGTTCAAATGCTGATTTCTCAGCATTGGAGGAATGGACTGAACATGTAAAGGTATTGCTGGACTTTTCTTTGAAAGCAATACATGGACATGTAAATAGTTTTAACCCCTTCACCCCCAAGGGTGGTTTGCACGTTAATGACCGGGCCAATTTTTACAATTCTGACCACTGTCTCTTTATGAGGTTATAACTCTGGAACGCTTCAACGGATCTTCGCGATTCTGAGAATGTTTTCTCGTGACATATTGTACTTCACGTTAGAAGTATAATTTCTTCGATATAACTTGCGTTTATTTTTGAAAAAAACACAAATATGGCAAAAATTTTGAAAATTTTGCAATTTTCAAACTTTGAATTTTTTTTCCCTTAAAACAGAGAAATATGTCACACAAAATAGTTAAGAAATAACATTTCCCACATGTCTACTTTACATCAGCACAATTTTGGAACCAAAATTTTTTTTTGTTCGGAAATTATAAGGGTTAAAAGTTGACCAGTGATTTCTCATTTTTACAACAAAATTTACAAAGCCATTTTTTTAGGGACCACCTCACATTTGAAGTCACTTTGACGGGTCTATATAGCAGAAAATACCAAAAAGTGACACCATTCTAAAAACTGCACCCCTCAAGGTACTCAAAACCACATTCAAGAAGTTTATTAACCCTTCAGGTGCTTCACAGGAGCTGAAGCAACGTGGAAGGAAAAAATTAATATTTAACTTTTTAGCCACAAAAATGATCTTTTACAAACTTTTTTTTTATTTTGACAAGGGTAAAAGGAGAAAATGGGCAGATAAAGTTGTTGTGCAATTTCTCCTGAGTACGCCAATACCCCATATGTGGGGGAAAACCACTGTTTGGGCACACGGCAGAGCTCGTAAGGGAAGGAGCGCAGTTTGACTTTTTCAAACTAAAATTGGCTGGAGTTGAGATTGGACGCCATGTCGTGTTTGGAGAGCCACTGATGCGCCTAAACAGTGGAAACCCCCCACAAGTGACACCATTTTGGAAACTAGACCCCCTAAGGAACTTATCTAGATCTGTTGTGAGCACTTTGAGCCCCAAAGTGTTTCACAAAAGTTTATAATGCCTGGGTGTGAAAAAATAAAAAACAATTTTCCACAAAAATGATTTTTTAGTCCCAAATTTTTGATTTTTCCCAAGGAAATTGGACCCCAAAAGTTGTTGTCCAATTTGTCCTGAGTACGCTGATACCCCATATGTGGAGGGGGGGGAAACTGTTTGGGCGCACGGCAGAGCTTGGGAAGGAAGCAGTAACGTTTTGGAATGCAAACATTGATGGGGGTCATGTTCCGTTTGTAGTGCCCCAGATGAGCCTAAACAGTGGAAACCCCCCACAAGTGACCCCATTTTGGAAGCTAGACCCCCTAAGGAACTTATCTAGATCTTTGGTGAGCACTTTGAACCCCCAAGTGCTTCACACAAGTTTATAATGCCCGGGCATGAAAATAAAAAATCCTATTTTTTTCCCACAAAAATTATCTCTTAGTCACTAATTTTTTATTTTCCCATAGGTAACAGGAGAAATTGGACCTCAAAAGTTGTTGTCCAATTTGTCCTGAGTACGTTTATACCCCATATGTGGGGGGGAACCACTGTTTGGGCGCATGGCAGAGCTCGGAATGGAAGTAGCACCATTTGACTGTTTCCAACCAAAATTGGCTGGAATTGAGATTGGACGCCATGTTGCATTTGGAGAGTCCCTGATGTGCCTAAACAGTGGAAACCCCCCACAAGTGACCCCATTTGGGAAACTAGACCCCCTAAGGAACTTATCTAGATCTTTGGTGAGCAATTTGAACCCCCAAGTGCTTCACACAAGTTTATAACGTAGAGCCGTAAAATTAAAAAATCATATTTTTTCCACAAAATTGATCTTTTCACCCCAATTTTTATTTCCCCAAGGGTAACAAGACTCCAAAAGTTATTGTGCAATTTGTCCTGAGTACGCTGATACCCCATATGTGGGGGTAAACCACTGTTTGGGTGCATGGCAGAGTTTGGAAGGGAAGGAGCGCCGTTTGACTTTTTCAACGCAGAATTGGCTGGATGCCATGTCGTGTTTGGAGAGCTCCTGATCTGCCTAAACAGTGGAAACCCCCACAAATGACACCATTTTGGAAACTAGACCCCTCAAGGAACTTATCTAGATGTGTGGTGAGCACTTTGAACCAAAAGTGCTTCACAGAAGTTTATAACGTACAGCCGTAAAATAAAAAATCTTTTTTTTTTTTTACAAAAATGATTTTTTCGCCCCCAATATTTTATTTTCACAAGGGTAACAGGAGAAATTGGACCCCAAAAGTTGTTGTCCAATTTGTCCTGAGTACGCTAATACCCAATATGTGGGAGTAAACTACTGTATGGGCGCACGTCAGGGCTCGGAAGGGAAGTAGTGACGTTTTGGATTGCAGACTTTGATGGAATGGTCTGGGGGCGTCATGTCGCATTTGGAGAGCCCCTGATGTGCCTAATCAGTGGAAACCCCCACAAGTGACACCATTTTGGAAAATAGACCCCACAAGGAACTTATCTAGATGTGTGGTGAGCACTTTGAACCCCGAAGTGCTTCCCAGAAGTTTATAACGTACAGCCGTAAAAATAAAAAATCCTTTTTTTTTTTTACAAAAATGATTTTTTCGCCCCCAATATTTTATTTTCACAAGGGTAACAGGAGAAATTGGACCCCAAAAGTTGTTGTCCAATTTGTCCTGAGTACGCTGATACCCAGCATGTGTGAGAAAACGACTGTATGGGTGCACGTCTGGGCTCAGAAGGGAAGTAGTGACGTTTTGGATTGCAGACTTTGATGGAATGGTCTGGGGGCGTCATGTCGCATTTGGAGAGCCCCTGATGCGCCTAAACAGTGGAAACCCCCCACAAGTGACCCCATTTTGGAAAATAGACCCCACAAGGAACTTATCTAGAAGTATGTTGAGCACTTTGAACCCCTAAGTGCTTCACAGAAGTTTATAACGTACAGCTGTAAAAATAAAAAATCCTTTTTTTTTTTACAAAAATGATTTTTTCGCCCCAATATTTTATTTTCACAAGGGTAACAGGAGAAATTGGACCCCAAAAGTTGTCCAATTTGTCCTGAGTACGCTGATACCCAACATGTGTGAGAAAACGACTGTATGGGTGCACGTCTGGGCTTGGAAGGGAAGTAGTGACGTTTTGGATTGCAGACTTTGATGGAATGGTCTGGGGGCGTCATGTCGCATTTGGAGAGCCCCTGATGCGCCTAAACAGTGGAAACCCCCCACAAGTGACCCCATTTTGGAAAATAGACCCCACAAGGAACTTATCTAGAAGTGTGGTGAGCGCTATGAAGCCCCAAGTGCTTCACAGAAAATTTATAACATACAGCAGTAAAAACAAAAAAATCATTTTTTTTTTTACAAAAATGATTTTGTCGCCCCCAGTTTTTTATTTTCCCAAGGGTAACAGAAGAAATAGGACAAATTGCACAATAACTCTTGGGGTACAGAGTATGCTGATACCCCATATGCGGGGGTAAACTACTGTTTGGGCGCATGGCAGAGCTCAGAAGTGAAGGAGCACCGTTTGACTTTTTCAACGCAGAATTGGCGGGAATTGAGATCAGACGCCATGTCACATTTGGAGAGCCCTTGATGTGCCTAAACAGCAGAAACCCCCCAATTCTAACTCCAACCCTAACCCCAACATACCCCTAACCCTAGTCCCAACCCTAACCACAAACCTAACCCTAACACACCCCTAACCCTAATCCCAACCATAACCCTAATACTAACTTTAGCGCCAATCCTAACCCTAACTTTAGCCGCAACACTAACCCTAATGGGAAAATGGAAATAAATACATTTTTTTAATTTTATTATTTTTCCCTAACTAAGGGGGTGATAAAGGGGGGTTTGATTTACTATTTATAGCGGGTTTTTGTGATTGGCAGCTGTCACGCTAAAAGACGCTTTTTATTGCAAAAAGTAGTTTTTTGCATCACCACATTTTGAGAGCTATAATTTTTGCATATTTTGGCCCACAGAGTCATGTGAGGTCTTATTTTTTGCGGGATGAGGTGACGTTTTTATTGGTACCATTTTTGAGCACATGACATTTTTTGATCGCTTTTTATTTCGATTTTTGGGAGGTTAGAATGAACAAAAATCAGCAATTCATGAATTTCTTTTGGGGGAGGCGTTTATACCGTTCCGTGTGTGGTAAAATTGATAAAGCAGTTTTATTCTTCGGGTCAGTACGATTATGGCGATACCTCATTTATATCATTTTTTTATGTTTTGGCGCTTTTATAGAATAAAAACAATTTTATATAAAAAATCATTATTTTTGCATCGCTTCATTCTGCGAGCTATAACTTTTTTATTTTTTCGCTGATGATGCTGTATGATGGCTCGTTTTTTGCGGGACAAGATGACGTTTTCAGCGGTACCATGTTTATTTATATCTGTCTTTTTGATCGCGTGTTATTCCACTTTTTGTTCGGCGGTATGATGATAAAGCATTGATTTTTTGCTTAGTTTTTTTTTTTTTTTTAAGGGGTTTACTAAAGGGGTTAACTAGTGGGACAGTTTTATAGGGGGGGTCGTTACGGACGCGGCGATACCAAATATGTGTACTTTTATTGTTTTGTTTTTTTTATTTACAGGAAGAAATGAATTTATTGGGGAATATTTTTTTTTTTTTGATGATTTTTTTTACCACTTTTTATTTTTATTTTTTTTACTTTTTTACTTTGTCCCAGGGTGGGACATCACAGTATTTTAGCAGATCGCTGGTGTGACAGTGTGCACAGCACTCTGTCACACCAGCGATCGCTCTGGCATCGCTGCAGGCTTCCTCTGCGCCTGCTCTCAGCAGGCACTGAGGAAGCCGCCTCCCTGCAGGACCCCGGCGCCATCTTGGATCCGGGGACCTGGAGGGAGGACGGACCCTCGGAACAGCGCGACACATCGCGCTGCTCTGAGGGTCTCAGGGGGGCGCGCAGGGAGCCCCCTGCCTGCGCGATCCTCACCTGTGCCCCGGGCACACCGCGATCATGTTTGATCGCGGTGTGCTAGGGGTTAATGTGCCGGGAGCGGTCCGTGACCGCTCCTGACACATAGTGCTGGGTGTCAGCTGTGATATACAGCTGACACCCGGCGGCGATCAGCTACGCTCCCCCCGGGAGCGCAGCTGATCGCCTATGACGTACTATTCCGTCCATGGGAATTAGGTCCAGGGTCACATGGACGGAATAGTACGTCTGATGGCAGAGAGGGGTTAAGGGGGGGTTGTGAAATCCTACCAACCGGTTCCTTTTAAAGAGTAATTTAAAAAAAATGTGATGGTATGTATGGAATGTAAGCATATTCATCTTCACTAGCCCATTAATATGGCAATTACTTTTGTTATCCTTAATAAGTCCTCCTCAAAATCTGCACAAGTACCAACATAAAGACTAAATTGTGGACAAGGCCTATTTTAGGTTAGATGCAGAAATTAAAAGGGGTGCCCAAATGCTGAATTTTTGTTTTATAAACTTACTTGAGTTTTAAAAGATTATGAGTCTAAGACCCAAGCCACATCTCCTTCCACTACAAAAAAAGTTTATAGATATAGTTTTCAAATAATACTGCTATAATGGGATCAAATACCGCACAATGATTACCCCACAGTGATTCATTTTTACCTCCATATTGTTAACAAATAAAATGTAAAGATATTACCAATATTACCAATGATATACTATAAAGGGGCCAGACAATACCACCACACCATGACTTCTACCATTACTGCTACATAAAAATCACTACAAAATAACTAGTATTACCATCATACAGTGGCAATATAGGGCCAATGAGACAGATTTCACACAGGTGCTCTATTTACTTTATAAGTGTTTATATTTAAAACAGTGACTTACCCATGAAATCTTATTTGATTGGAGAGTTCTCCTGCCTTTTTCATGTGGCCCAAACTGCCATGAAAGCTTATTTCAGTCATGTCTTGAGTAAGCAGAGCTTATTGTCCAGAAGTTTTTGTAATTCAATTTTCCTGCACCCTCCCTACTAATTTCAATCTATCCAAGCTGTCAATTCTGATCTTACTCCCAATTCTGTGCCTTTTGAAGCCCCACTTGCCCCATTCCTGAATCTTGTTTATTGCACACTGCCTTCAAATACTGTTCATCATAAATAATAGTGTTACAACTATATTTATCCCCCAAAATAAACCACAGTGCTCTAGCAACAGATAGCGCCCCTTAAAACAAAGCCAAACAAATATTGTCCCATACTGTGCCCCAGAAGTTAGTGTCACACCAGAATGTAATAGTGTGCCGCACAGTCAAAGTGGCCCTTTCTGTGAAGTTCCCTTTGCAGTAAAAATGTCTACATTTGGGTCCCCTAAAAGGTATTAGTGCCTAGTTTCTCCCTTTAAAATTTTTACTCATCTTGTTTCCTGGAAGAGCAAAATAGCATGGTAGCATAGTAACATAGTTAGCAAGGCCGTAAAAAGACATTTGTCCATCCAGCTCAGCCTATATTCCGTCAGAATAAATCCCCAGACCTACGTCCTTCTAAAGAACCTAATAACTGTAATGTACAATATTGTTACAAACCAGGAAGACATCCAGGCCTCTCTTGAATCCCTCGACTGAGTTCGCCATCACCACCTACTCTGGCAAGTAATTCCAAATTCTCACTGCCCTAACAGTAAATAATCCTCTTCTATGTTGGTGGAAAAACCTTCTCTCCTCCAGACGCAGAGAATGCCCCCCTTGTGACCGTCACCTTCCTTGGTATAAACAGATCCTCAGAGAGATATTTGTATTGTCCCCTTATATACTTATACATGATTATTAGATTGCCCCTCAGTCGTCTTTTTTCTAGACTAAATAATTCTAATTTTGCTAATCTCTCTGGGTATTGTAGTTCCCTCATCCCCTTTATTCATTTTGTTGCCCTCCTTTGTACTCGCTCATTATATCCTTCAGGTGAAACCTCTTCAGGACTATGATGTCAGTGGAACAGCATATATGTGGGGTATTACAGGAGGGACACCTGGTTGATAGGTGAAGAGAATATTTCATCAAATAAAGACAGGCAAATCCTACAGTGCAGTACAATCTTGCTCAAGCCCTACTTAGCTGTGAAAAAAGCCTACTGAGGTTCCACAAGTCCTTATAGTGTAGAACAGCCTTTCACAGATTCTAGTCCTCACAACATGTTATGTTTTTAGGATTTCCTTAGTATTACACAGATGATGGCATCAGAAACTGCGACAGGTTCTCTCACCTGTGGAGTACTAAGGAAATTCTGAAAATATGATGTGTTGGGGGGCCGTGAGGATGGGGTTTGGGAAACACTGGTGCAGAACTAAATATCACTTCAAGACTAAGGTACTGCAAGTGTCAACAAAGTGTGCAAATAAATGCACTGTGCAAGTAGGACTTAACTAGCTCAAGTCTCATATGAAGGCTGGTTAGAGGTCAGACTGTACAGGTGCACAGAATTTTTCAGCTTCGCAGTGTAGGGAATCTCCTATGGGAGACTAGAAAATCTTTTGAAATTTGAATTTGCAAGCTTGGGCAAATTTTTCCCAAAAATATGATCCACAGTGAATCACAAATTGTAAGTTCTCTATCTGCCCTGGAAAGATGTGTACAGCATTCTTAGGTCTCCTTGGACTTTAAACAACCCCTTTTCAGCCCAAAAGACTTTATTCAACCCCTTCTATAATACAAACACAACCTTTGTAATATCAAAGAGACCTCAACATTTATAGCTAAATGGGTAAATGGATTGCAACCCTCCACTTCTGTACCGTCACACACACAATCTCTACTTTTTTTACTGTTTTATGGCTATTTCTATTGCTAAGATGTGACCTGTGACATCCTTTCAGTATACAGATGTTCAGCACATCTGATCAAAATCATTGCTGCATTCCCTGCCTCTGCTTTTATACAGACTATGATAGTTCCACCTCAATAGCTGTGCTTTACCATGTGATGTGATCGCTTCAAGGCATTTTGATGGAACCTGCTTGGCTATGCGTGGCTTATGTGATCTTTCCCTGTTTGCTGCAAGCTTTGCCAACATGGAAAATGGTGGTGACAATTTTTAGCAATTCACTCAAATCAAATTGTAAACATTTGGGAACAATTAAAAAAATACATCAAACATTTCCTGTGTGATGCAGATCTCAGTGGCATTGTATTATGATTATGTTTTTACAGATTTGGTTAAATGATTAGAAAATACATTATGAAAAAAAATGAAGGTTCCAAATAGTATAGAGAGAAAAAATAAGTTCCGGCAGCTGGTCGTTTTTTACATAAGCATGTAGCAAAAAAAAAACCCAAACCTTAACCTAGACAACATTTTTTGCCTATATTTTCCTCTTTAAGTAATTCCCTCTTAAAATTTGAGGATGGTTTTAAATATATTAATGTAAAACTAAGTAAGTTTGTGTCTTTCTTAATTCTATTTCTTTTTCACGGCGCTTAATGTTTAATGCAAGATAAATTACATGACACCTACTTTCCCAGTATATATAATTATTCTTTAAGACAATATCATGCTCATGAGCCTTCACTTTAAACTATCATGAAATTACAGTGACAGCCAATGATTCAGTTCAACACTCAATTCTTGGCTCATGACATAGAATTTCAGAATTTGCACCTAGGGCTTTAATTTTTTTCCAGATCTGTCCTTGGGTAGATTTACAAAATACACAATTTTAGAATCGAAGCATGTTTAATGTGGTAGTTTTGCACAAACTTTCTGGATGTCACTGTATGTCCAATGTCTAATGTTTGGTAGTTCGGACACATCATAATACGATCTTCAACATTTTTAAAAAATTAAAATTATATTTAATTATTTACCCAAAATGATTTAACTACTTAATTTCCCATTAACAACTCTTGAAGCTGCTAAATGGCCTTTTTCTTTACTCATTAACATATGTGTGTCTGGTGCGCATATTTTTTAAAGGGAACTACTTTTGCTGGTTACAAATAGCATCCAAATGCCCCTTCTGACATAAGGTGCTTTAACCTTGGGGCTGATCATTCGACTTACATCTGATTATCTGAGCAATTTAAAAGAAATTGCCTATTACCACAATTATTTGTATCTTATCAACCGGCTCTATATTACAAGGACTTTTATTGAACCAGCACAAAAGCAGGGCAAGCCGTGGCATATTGCCAAATAAAAGAGTGATGTTCTGGTGAATTTAGCCTAAATAAATTTACTGCAGAATAACAGTGGGAAAGTGGGAGGTAAACCCCTTTGACCAATAAATCTCTTCTGCATGTGAAACTCTTATCTTGTCCCCTCCAATATATCCCACACTAGGAAGCCATCATCATTGGCTCTGGTTTGTTATTTGTAAACCTTGATCTTCTGCACTTGGTGTCCTAAATATGGATAATTAGCATCGGTTTATCACGTCTCTGCATATTTCCTCTGCTCTCCAAACATGCAATGCTTCTATTGGCTGCCATTCTGTCACAGAAGATTATGGAGACAGATTGCACAGAATGAATGTGCTAAACGAGATTAGAAAGGAGTAGAAATAGCAACTTGGCCAATAAATACCTCGTGAGAGCCTTATCATACAATTACACGTTGACTTGTTTCACACTCTCCCAGCCTCTTAATCCAGCACCCCACCACGTATGAAAATTCACTAATTTCTGAATTACTGCATATCCATGCGACTTGTCACTGAGAATATTTGGAAAAGGTAATATTGACACAAATGAAAAATACACAATCTAGATTGCCATCCTGCTATGGCTTTTGTGTGTTTTCCTTCAACATACAAGAAAAACATTTGCATTTATACAAGGTGTTACAGAGAATCACTGGTTAACCATCGGCTTTGCAACGTCGGTAAACAGCGAGTCTCTTAGCAAACTACTCAGTTCTTTGCAACAATTAAATGATGCTAAATAAATAACGGCATTAAATGGATCAATGGTAATAAGTCCTTGAGGGGAAATACTGATACTAGTGAACGCTAAATCTAGGATTTAGAGTCTCAGCCATTACGGAATGTAAACTATTCAAGACAGTAAATGAAAGTGAATTGGATCCAACAAGCCTCATGAAATCATGGTATTCTTACTTCTGGGGTTTTGATCATCTTATTAGATGGAATTATTCCTGATATCGCCCACACTGAATTATGTCTAATTTCTGATGGGATTTAAGACATTATCATTATATGTAAGTTATAATGGGATGTCAATAACCCTTTTCTTCCCAGATCACTCTTTGCAAAGACAATTATGTCTGATCCCAACACTGAGTTAACCGCTCTGGTGTTTGCATCAGCAATGCTGGTTGACCATTAATATGGGAACCAACTGCTAACCTCAGGGATTGGTATTTTAGCTTTTCTTTTCTAACTTTTCTTAGTGTGGGGAAGCAGTGCAGCTTGTGTGGAGTGATTGTAAGGGTCTCTGCTGGAATTTGGCAGGCCAGAAGCTTGGAGAGCAGCCCCATGCTGACTCCTATTCACAGGGCCAGTTCTGTGTGAGCTTTGCAAGTTTCACTCAGCCGTGCACTCAATAGCTTCACAAAGCTGATTACAAGCTTCAGCGAATTCCTGAAGGAGCCAAAAGCGACGCAGGTGCAAACGAGCCGAGGGAGCCCGTGATCCCAGTGACAGAATGAGACAAGCTGGGAAAGGCTTGGACCACACAAATCCAAGCTTCTGCTCACCAGGCAGCAACAAACCTTGGGAACTTAGGGTCATTATCCATTCCATTCACAGCAGAACACACTATAAGTATCCAGTATCTCACAGGACGCTCCATCAGTTACCTCAACCGAGTGCATCTTGTGTTCAGAGAGGAGGGGGACCTGTCTACTTTTTACCCCCTGCACTAAACCCAACTATGGTATTCATTGTCTCTAAGCTCATCTGTATAACTTAATCACCTTGTTCAATCTGGTGGAATCAAACCGCTATAAAAGGTATATAATCTACAGATTGCCACTGAACTAAAAGAGAGATAAATAAAAGTATAACTTGGGATATTTACTGAGAGGTAAATAAAAATATAACTTGGGATATTTACTAAGAAAAAAAGAATTCTGGAACAAAATTGTACATAAAAAGTGGGGATACATAACATGCACCAAATTTATTATGGTTTTTAGAGACTTCTTGCGCCTCACAGGACAATTTTCTAAGTCTCTAGGAAAGAGGCACAGTAAAAAGAAGTGCACTATTTTTTTGCATACTAGTGTGATGGAAGCCAGTTAAATGATAGAATGGAATAAAGAGAAAATCACCACCAGATTCTGCCTGTCTGGTCTACTCATTCTGTATAAATTTAGAAAGGTAATTACGAATCTGCACTCATCTTTGCTAATCTGCTCAAAGTGTCCAATGCGCTAATAAATAAAATGATGCAAGCAATGATGTTTATGGTGTACCATGTACTAAGCATGCCCAGCCAGAGGCCTGTGTGACTACATGGTAATCACTTAAATCATATCAGACAGCCATGATATACTAATAATATACTAATATTACTAAGTTTTAAAACATATCCTTAGCTTTTTTTTTTAGGTTCAAAAGATTAGGTGTGATTTGACCTGATTTAGTAACAGAAATATCAAATAGCCGACTAAAAGCAGTGCAAGGGCATGATTTCCCATAAAGCTCCGGTTATAGCCACTAACACTAAAGTCAAGAAGAACGTTACTATTTTAGGACTTTCTTATTTCCATTATATATTTTATCTGTAATCAATATGACAAGGGACATGTGAATCATTGACTAAAAACTAAGTCCAATGAAGGAGCACAGCATTTGATAGTTCCCTCTTACTGCTGTTGTCGACCACTTGATTTTGAGAACAGAACCTAGAATGGAAAGGTCTGTAAAATCTACAAATTCTAGTATTTAAATATTTAGAAATACTTTTGTTTCGATGCCCTATTCTCAGTTCTGGCTACAGTTGTATAATTTAGGTCTGTCATTAGCCGGTAATGTGCTTTGTACTGCTGCTCTGTGCATTGTTACTTATTGCAATCCTTGCCTTCTCCTTGGTGATGAATAGTGGAGTAAGGAGGGGTTGGATTTACCATTATCTGCCCTATTCCTCCTCAGTCTTTCTACACTTAATATTGTACATTACAGGGGACTAATTCCTTAAGCAACTTTCTTTTTTCTCTGCAGCTCTACTGGAGTTCATAGCATCCAGTATTTACTGCAGACATGGCACAGTAGTATCAATAGGAATAAAGTTTTAATCAAGAGAGATTTGCTTCGAGATGTGCCTTAGGTGCACCGAAAAATCCATAAATCCATAAAGTATTCATTTTGCAATTTTATGTTTTTTTTTGTTTGTTTTACAATGAAAGTTAATGTCAGATAAAAGTTATTGAATAAGTATTCCATTGTACATATTAGCTTTTCTTTTCACAGATTTTTTAAAATCTTTTATTTGTTGCCTTACAACTGCTTATAATTGAATATTAGTTTTTTTTATAAGAACAACATATGCACATGGAAATATATATATTTTTCCCCATTAGCCAGTGATCGAGATTTTTCTCATGTTAACTGACTATTATATTTGGGTGCACATATTGCATTGTTGTTAAAGGGCTTCTTCCCCTTCAGTAAATGAATATTCCTGTCTGCACTCCACTCTGTACTCATTTTACCTAGGTCCGCCAGTGAGTCTCCACCTCTTTTCTCAGTGTCTAACCTTGGCTGTGGCGCTGACATCACATCCACAGCGCTGCAGCCAATCAGTGATCTCAGCAGCTCTGCCAGTATAGGTGCAATGCTCCCTTCAGAGCCACTCAGCGCACTGATTTGCTGCCACACTATCAACGTAACATCAGCACCATAGCCACTGCCATAATCAGGAGTAGTGGTGGAGACTCGCCGGTGGACCCGGGGAAGGTGAGTATAGCGCAGTTTCTTTCCTTTACCTGAAGCAGGGAACATTCATTTACTGAAAGACAACAACTCCTTTAAGCATATTTTCCAACAGAAAAGAAATTAAGGAATAAATCCCTTAACAGTCAAATATATCAGGCACATAAGACAAAACAATATGGGTCCGATTCATTATTTTGCGTATTTTTTTGTCTGGTTTTTGGTATTCTTTGCCTGTTTTTCCTTTATGCTTAATTCTTATTTTAATGTGCGCCTTTTTAATATTTATTTCCCATGTTTTTTTTTCTTATGTTCGCTCCATTGTAGGTAGGATTTGGGGCATTCAGATGCTAAATGATTCATAAACTGCAACATTTCAAAAAGGTTGGCTCAAATGTAGTCCAGTTCCCCCCGGAGGGATTTTATGTATGTTAGAAATTGTGATACAAATTTTATGACATTTTGCAAAATGTATAACCTTTTTTTTGGATTAAGAGGTCACAAATCAGGGCAAAGGAAAAAATATAAACAGTTTTTATTTCTGCGCAATATTTATGAATCGTGTGAGCTATTTTGATGAATTTGGCGCAAAAAAAAGTAACTGCAAAGAATACCACAAGACAAAAAAATAAAGTGACTTAAAAAAGGACAAATGATCAGTCAAATCCCATATTTCTGGGGGAACACGCAAGATGAAGAAAAAGAGTCAGTTTTTTCACTTGAATGGCGTAGCAGTGCTGCTTTTATTATAATGTAATTTTCTGGACATTCGTGTAGTTGTTCAGGGCTTGCACCCATATTTGAATATTTTAAGTATACCAGTGCTGCTTTAATCAATCTATCTATCTATCTATCTATCTATCTATCTATCTATCTATCTATCTATCTATCTATCTATCTATCTATCTATCTATCTATCTATCTATCTATCTATCTATCTTCATCCATCCATTCTCTATCTATCTATCTATCTATCTATCTATCTATCTATCTATCTATCTATCTATCTATCTATCTATCTATCTATCTATCTTCATCATCCATTCCTATCTTCATCTATCTATCCTATCTATCTATCTATCTATCTATCTATCTATCATCTATCTATCTATCTACATCTATCTATCTATCTATCTATCTATCTATCTATCTATCTATCTATCTATCTATCTATCTATCTATCTATCATCTATCTATCTATCTATCTATCTATCTATCTATCTATCTATCTATCTATCTATCTATATCTATCTATCTATCTTCTATCCCATCTATCTATCTATCTATCTATCTATCTATCTATTATCTATCTATTATCTAATCTATCTATCTATCTATCTATCTATCTATCTATCTATCTATCTATCTATCTATCTATCTTATAAATCTACCTGTTTATCATTCATGTAGCCGCTGTCTGTCTATATAGCAGCCTATCATTAATATCTGTCTCATGTCTATCTGACCATACCTCAGTTTCTAAACACCAAGCACATGCCTGTTCAGCATAGTAATGACGCTGGGGCTCTTAATAGAATGCAAATGATATGCAATGTTAATAGTTTTAGCAGATTGTGAGATCCTCCCAGATCTGCAGCTAAAATGAGCATAATTAATAGAGCATCTCATGAAGACAATCCATTGCCTCCTTGTTTACCTTGGGAGATGACACACTGTGAGCTGCTTACAGCTTTAA
>JARQOD010000002.1:240763427-240833427 GCA_033576555.1 Oophaga sylvatica | reverse complement strand
GGAACTACAAATATAATAACCCATTTAGCACTTGCCCATTTGGGGCTTTCACTATAAAACTAATTTAGTCATTTTTTTGCTGTCACATTTCTGGAACCATATTATATATCTTTTTGTCGATGTAGCTGTATAAGGGCTTGTTTGTTTTCAGATTTAGTTATATTTAAGTGATTTTATTTGGGGGCATTATACATTTTTACCTACCGTAACTTTTATTAACTATTCGTCAGGAGAAATATAAAAAAAAACATTGTGCCATTCAACTGCTGCATATAAAAGGTTGTTTGCTTTGGGAGATGATACACTGAGCTATTCTGTTGGACAGCATGATTATGGTGAGACCAATTATATTTTATTTCTGTTTTCTGACTTTTGAATAATAAATGCACTGTTTGAAAAAAAACAATCAGAGTCATATATTTTGTAATTGACAATCAAATGACTTATTTTTTGCATGGCAAGATATAGTTTTCAGTAGTACCATTTTATTATACTTTTTTGGAGGTGGAATGTTCAAAGGAAACAACATTTCTGGATGTGTATCAAACACTGTTTATTATTCAGTTTAATTTATAAAACTTATAATTTACTTCTCTCACACAAAAACAATCAATAATTAAAAAAGGAGGGTGATTTGCCGTCATTAATATCCATAACTCAATTTTTTATAGACAGTGTTGTGTGAGTGCTGAGCTGTTTTTGCATTTTTTCTAACAGCATGCACCCTATGGGATAAATATATATTGTTTTATAGTACCAGTAAATATGATTACAATGATATTCAGTTTATATACTTTTTTTACATTTGACTACTTTTGTACAAGAAAATCACTCTTTAATGTAATACAAATGTTTTGTATTATATTCTGAGAGCTATACCATTTTATTTTTATTTATGGAGTTAACTGAGGGATTGTTTTTGCATAATAAGCTAGAATACGCATTGGTTCCATTTTATGATGCGTACAAATTTTGGATAACTTTTTTTGTTAGTATGAACAAAAATGGTAAGTCTGCATATTTTTTCTAATTTTATCTTTGCAACATTCACTGTGATAAATAAATAATGATATAGGGTTACAGTCCACGACATTATGGACATGAAAATCCCAAATATGGTATGTTTTCACAGTAAGCTTATTTTTTTTCCAGATGAAATGATTTTTATTGGAAAAATTTAAAATTTTGCAGAGCTTTTTTTCTTCCTTTTTTTTAAAGAAAAAACACTAGATTCATGCTGCTTGAAACATTAACAGCGTGAATCAAGTGGCGTTTCAGAAATATCATAGCTTGATAAGCTGCCAAGGATTATAGGAAGAAACCCTATAAGTCTGGGGTAGCCCTTGATCAGCTTCCCCATGCCCAGCTTCAGTTGATTGCCAGGTCTCTCCTATGTGTGTACATATGGAGAGACCGGTCAAACAACTGGAGCAGGGTGGCGAACAGCCTTTCGGGAGCTGCAGCGGATTATCCAGGTCTCTTCCTATAGCCTCCTTGCTAACTTTGCCTCACCACTCTCCGGATGATTGACTGGTCTCTCCCATTTGTGAGGAGACCTCACAATCAACTACAGAAATCCAAGTTTTCAAACTATGTTTGAAACTTTTCAAACCATACTTATTCTGAGTAAAACATACTGAGCTGCCACTGCCCAGCCATACTCTGATTCATGCTTTCTGTGGCATTTGTAACATCCCATTCTAAATCTACAGGCTTTAATATGGAGTTTGTTCACATTTTGAAGATATAGCATATTCTACTCTTATGGGAAGAGTGTGTCTACGGGAAATTTTGCTCATTCATCCAGAAAAGTATTTGACAGGCCAAACACTGAAGTTGGATGAGAGAGTATGGCTCCCAATCTCCACTTTAGTTCAGCCCAGTGATCAATGTAGCGGAGGTCAAGTCTCTTAAGAGTCAGCCAGGTGTATTCCCCAGACTGTTCCCACAAATTTGTAAGTGGAGCATTATTTAAAATGTTGTTATGCTGAACCTTTATGGTTTCTCTTCATTGGAACTAAGGGGCCAAAGCCATCCCCTGAAGAACAACTCCATAGCAAATTCCCTCCTTGACCAAACTTTACAGTTGACACAATACAGTCAGACTTAAAATGTTCTCCTGATATTCACCAAACTCAAACTCATCCATTAGACTACCAGAGAGAGGTTCATAAAAAGGCAAAATGAGCAATTGTAAGTAGAAATGAGCAAACTCTAACCGTAAAGTTTCTCATCCGTACCAAACACCTACTGTTTCGGCACGGAATTCACCAGGAAGTCCATGTTACTGGTCGGGTTCGGCCCCCCAAACACCAGGTGTTTGTCATGCTGTCATGCAAACACTGCTTCTGATCAATGGTAAAAATCATCACCACTGGTCAGACAGCCGCGTTTCCCATGCTGTCAAATGACAGCGTGAGCCCACAGCTATGATCAAAGGTATAAAGTTTACCTCTGGTCACTGGTTTCAGCTGATGGGATTAATGCTCCCAGCAGCTGCCGCCTGCTGCCGATAATAACAGCAAGTGCAGGTGGCAGCTGATGGCAGTATTCAACAGCCAACACCTGTGCTGTAAATAAATACAGTAAATTAAAGAAAAATGGTGTGGGTTCCCCTGTATTTTTGATAACTAGCCAGGCAAAACTCACATCTGGTGGCTGCAACCCTCAACTGTCAGCTTCATCAAGGCTGGTTATCAAGAATAGAGGGGCTCCCACACAATATTTTTTAATTATTTAAATACATAATTTAAAAAAAAAAATGCAATTTTTTACAACCAGCCAAGCTAAAGGAGACAGCTGGGGGCTGGTATTCTCAGGCTGGTAATTCCCAGCCTAAAAATAGCAGCCTGCAGCTGCCTAGAAAAGGCCAATTCTGTCACTTTGCCCAGCTCTTCCTACTTGCCCTGTAGCAATGGCAAGTGGAGTTAATATCTGTGGGGTTGCTGTCACCATTGTATTGTCACACAGTGCCTTATAATATGATGACTTCATAATATTAAGAGGATAAAAATTTTGATGAGAATGCTTCTTTAAAGCACATAACTAACTGCTTGCTTGTGTGTCAGAAAGTGAACAGAAAATGTTTATATACAATTTCTGTGCCAAGCCAGATGTTACAGTAGCCAGTTCAGCACTCAGCGACCCCTGTTGTGAATGTGCTAGAAATGAATTCTGAGCAGAAGCTCCCTCTGGTGGTTACAAACAGTACTGAACTATCCAATGAAGATTGTGAAGATTGGCGATCAGGTGTTACTGACTGGTCTTATATAAGGGAGGTTCCCTCCCATCAGGGTTGCCGGTGATCAATTGTTCTGGTCTCATCTTTGATTCCTGTTCACTTTGTAGCTTGCTGTTTCGTGCCTGCATCTTCTGCTAACAGATAAGACATTTTCTTCTTTTAGTTTTTTTTTGCTTGCTTTTTGCATTTTGTCCTGCACTTCTGTGGGGGCTTGTGCTCCTCTCAGTTTAGTTCAGCCACTGTTGTTTGTTCATTTGCCTTTTCCAGTTTTTTCAGTGGCTGCTGTTTAGTTTTGTTACACCAGAGAACTAATTTAGGTGGTAGAGGTCGTGTGATCTCAGATGTTTTTGTAATTAGTAGTGTTGGTACTTTTCAGGGTTTTTTGGGATTGCAGTAAGTGTCCTTCCTATCCTTTTCTATTTAGGAAGTTTGGGCCCCAACGTTTGCTCATACTATTTTCTGTCTGTGTCTGTGTATTTCCTCTTGTCTAACCGCCATTACATGTTTGGGGGCTTTCTATGTTCTTTGGGGATCTGCTCCGGGGCAGATAGTTTTCCTCTTTCTGTCTTTAGGTGTAGTTAGCTTCTCAGGCTGTGACGAGGCGTCTAGAACCAACGTAGGTACGCTCCACGGCTGCCTTTAGTTGTGGTGGTTATTCAGGGTACTGCAATCCCATAGATTCCAACCTCTCTGGTGTATTTCCTTTTTTGCCTGCTCTCCTCAGCTACCAAATCATAACAGTATCACCGGCCCAAAAACTGATATTTGTATGGTACTCACAGAAGGGAAAAATAGTGTTAAAGAAAGAAGATTGTCAGAGTTGTCAGAGATTTTTTTTTTTCCCTCTGTTTCTCTGAATGCTGAGGAGGATTTTTTTTTTCCTCTCAATGGAGTTTGCACAGTTGTCTGGCCGTGTGGATCAGCTTGCCACTGAAGTTCGGAGTATTGCTACCTATCTTGCAGGGTTGCCTGTTGTGGAACCTAGGATTCCCATGCCAGATTTGTTTTTAGGGGATCGAGCTAAATTTCTGAATTTCAAAAATAACTGTAAGTTGTTTTTTGCCTTGAAATCTAAGTCCTCAGGAAACGCAGCACAGCAGGTTCAAATTGTCATCTCTCTCCTGCGCGGCGATCCTCAGGATTGGGCTTTTTCCCTGACACCTGGGGATCCTGTTTTGAGTAATGTTGATGCATTTTTTCAGGCTCTGTGGTTATTGTACGATGAGCCTAATGTCACTGATCAAGCTGAAAAAGCCTTGTGGCATTAAATCAGGGGCTTGAGGACGCTGAGTTATACTGTCAGAGATTCCGAAGGTGGGCAGTCCTGACCAAATGGAATGACGATGCTTTGGCAGACCTTTTTCGGAAGGGTCTGTCAGAGAATGTAAAGGATGTTATGGTGGGATTCCCTGTCCCCTCTGGTCTCAATGATTCAATGTCATTAGCGATTCAAATTGACAGACGTTTGCGTGAGCGTAGAGGTATGCGTGGAACAGTGTTGCCTTGTGAACCAGCTTCTGAACCCATGCAGTGTGATAGAGTGGCTTCTGGGGCACAGCGTCATGAGTTTCGAAAACGCAATGGGTTATGTTTCTACTGTGGTGATGCCTCTCATGCTATTTCAGTCTGCCCTAAGCGGGGAAGACGTTTTGCACGTTCAGTTGTCTTGGGTAATGTTCAGACTAAATTTTTGTTGACTGTTACCCTGATTTGCTCCCTGTCCACATTTTCTGCTCAGGATTTTGTTGATTCGGGAGCAGCTATTAACCTGATGGATTTAGATTTTGCTAAACGTTGTGGGTTTCCCTTGATACCCCTACGGAAGTCTATTCCCCTACTGGGGATTGATTCTACCCCTTTGGCTGAGAATAAACCTCAGTTCTCTACTCAGGTGATAATGAGGGTTGAACCTGATCATCAGGAGAGTTGCAAATTTTTGGTGCTGTATAATCTGCATGACATTATCGTACTGGGTTTCCCTTGGTTACAGTCTCATAATCCTGTTTTGGATTGGAAATCTGTGTCTGTAACCAGTTGGGGCTGCCTATGTGTTAATACCAACACTCCTGTTTTTTCTGCCTCCCCCCAGGCTCAGGATGTTCCTGACTTTTTGACTGATTTTTCTCATGTGTTTAGCGAAAGTAAATCTGCATCCTTGCCCCCCCATAGGAGCTATGACTGCGCTATTGAATTAGTGCCTGGTAGTAAATTCCCTAAAGGTCGCCTTTTTAACTTGTCTGTACCTGAACATGACGCTATGCGGTCTTATATCAAGGAGTCATTGGAGAAGGGTCATATCAGACCATCCTCTTCACCCTTGGGTGCCGGTTTCTTCTTTGTGGCCAAAAAGGATGGTTCATTAAGGCCGTGTATTGATTATCGTCTCTTGAACAATATCACTGTGAAATATCAATATTTGTTACCCTTGATTTCTGACCTGTTTTCCAGGGTGAAAAGTGCTACTTGGTTTACCAAGCTTGACCTCAGGGGGGCATATAACCTTATTCGCATTAAGCACGGGGATGAATGGAAGACGGCATTTAATACCCCAGAGGGGCATTTTGAGTACCTAGTGATGCCCTTTGGGCTCACTAATGCTCCTTCTGTCTTCCAGTCCTTCATGAATGACATTTTCAGGGATTTTGTGGATAAATTTCTGATTGTTTATTTGGATGATATCTTGATTTTTTCCAATGACTGGGACTCTCATGTGAAACATGTTCGGACTGTGTTCCAGATTTTGAGAGAGAATGCTCTGTATGTGAAGGGATCAAAGTGTCTTTTTGGCGTACAGAGGATCTCATTTCTGGGATTCATTTTGTCCCCATCAGTTATTGAAATGGACCCAGTCAAGGTTCAGGCCATCTGTGATTGGGTCCAACCTACTTCATTAAAGACTCTTCAAAGATTCTTGGGTTTTGCCAATTTTTATCGTAAATTTATTGGTAATTTCTCTGTTATTGTTAAAACCATTGACTGATTTGACCAAAAAGGGTTCTGATGTGGTGAATTGGCCTCCTGAGGCAGTCTCTGCGTTTCAGGAACTTAAGCAGAGATTCACTTCTGCTCTTGTTCTACGGCAGCCTGATGTTTCTCTGCCATTTCAGGTGGAGGTTGATGCCTCTGAAATTGGGCAGGTGCCGTTTTGTCCCAAAGAGATCCAGAGACCTCTAAAAGTAACCCTTGTGCCTTTTTCTCTCGAAAATTTTCTCCAACTGAACGTAATTATGACGTGGGTAATCGGGAGTTATTGGCCATGAAGTGGGCTTTTGAGGAGTGGAGACATTGGCTGGAGGGAGCCAAACATCAGGTGGTGGTCCTCACGGACCATAAGAATCTGGTTTATCTGGAATCAGCCAAGCGACTTAATCCTAGACAGGCCAGGTGGGCCTTGTTTTTCACACATTTTAATTTTGTGGTTTCCTTTCTTCCTGGCACTAAGAATGTTAAGGCGGATGCCCTCTCGAGGAGTTTCCTTGCGGACTCTCCTGAGTTATCTGATCCTGCTGTTATTTTGAAAGAGGGTGTAGTTCTTTCCGCATCTCGCCCAATTTGAGACTGGCTCTGGAAGGGTGTCAGGAGGATAAACCCGAGCGCTGCCCTATTGGGAAATTGTTTGTCCCAGACCGGTGGAAAAAGAGTGTGATGTCTGAGATTCATTGTTCCGCGTTGGCCGGTCATCCCGGAATTTTTGGTACCAGAGACTTGGTTAGTCGGTCCTTTTGGTGGCCTACTTTGTCTCGTGACGTCAGGGAATTTGTGCAGTCCTGCGGGACTTGCTCTCGCTCCAAGCCTTGCTCTCGCTCTAGTGGTTTGTTGATGCCATTGCCTGTGCTCAAGAGACCATGGACCCATATCTCTATGGATTTCATTTCCGACCTCCCTGTTTCTCAGAGAATGACCGTTATCTGGGTGATTTGTGATAGGTTTTCCAAAATGATACATCTTGTGCCATTACCTAAGTTGCCTTCCTCCTCTGAATTGGTGCCTTTGTTCCTTCAGCACGTGGTTCGGTTACACGGCATTCCTGAGAACATTGTGTCTGACAGAGGAGTCCAGTTTGTTTCCAGATTTTGGAGGACTTTTTGTTCTAAACTTGGTGTTCAATTGTCTTTCTCCTCGGCTTTTCATCCTCAGACCAATGGACAAACTGAGAGAACAAACCAGACATTGGAGACTTATCTGAGATGCTTTGTGTCTGCTGATCAGGATGACTGGGTCTCTTTTTTGCCTTTGTGTATAAAGATAAATCGTGTGCACAGCCTGAAAGGTGCCAGAGTAGGTTCCTACACCGTGAAGATAATGAAAAGAGAACTCGGCACTCAACTTAGCGAAAAGGGTAAATATTTATTGTAGTCCACGGTAGTGAAACGTTTCGGTCCTAAATTTCGGACCTTCATCAGCCACTACATATATGTAATACAAAAACAAAAAGGATTTTCAAAATTCTTACAATAAAGATAAAAGTAAAATTGCAAATAAAACATAATAATATAACCAAGGTATGTACAATAGTATAATATGAACGTGGTTTACTAGAGAAAATCATCTTTATATAGAAGTATGCTAGTCCTCAAATAGTTAGGGACAGACTCTTCAGACCAGATGAGACGTGAGGGTGATATAGCACAGAAAATAAGACGTACCATTAAGTACCGGGAGGGGGTAGAAATACCCAATTCAGAGGTAAGCCGTAGATACTGTTGGGATCTGGTGGGTGATAAGACATAATGAGAAAAAGTGACAGCGGCCCGTGATCAAAAATATCAAAGGTATGACATACCAGGTAGATCTCCAAAGTAAGGGTTAAAGGTGAGTATCTGAAAACAAAAGCCTCATTCAATTCATCCAGTAGTGGAGGCATATAAGGGAATAGATCCGGTGTACTAACCGGCAGTGATCATACCTGGGTGAGAGTTTTGAGTCAGGTCTCCGCTGCATGACGTGGGAGGGACGCGGTATCCGCCGCTGGTCCTTGTGCAGTGAAGGCAGACTCAGCATTAGAGACTAAAAAGGGGAAAGGGCGGGACTAGTGATTTAGTCTAGCCAATAGCGGTGGTGGGTGTGAGAACTGGGAGAGTCATGGGCGGAAACTGATGGCCGTGCGTGTCACAGGAAGAAAATTGCGTTCTAGAGTAAGTGCTGAGAGGGATTCCGGTATGAGGAGGTTAATAGCAAGTGAGGTGACATGCTCAAAGGTGGATAGCTGAGCAGAGGATCCACAGACAATTCTTTTAGTACAAGCGGCTCTAGAGGAAAAGAAAGAAACTGTTAATAAATGCAGAGACATACCGGTGTAAAGTATAATAGACAAGTGATTGCACCATATCTTAATACGGCAAATAAGTATAAAAATATAGGCAGATTCTGATAAATCAATATCTTAAAGAGATATGAGCCGCATGCGGTCATTATTTGTCTGTAACTAAATGGTCCCACATGTGCATGGAAATTATGAAAATATGTACCTTATAATCCATGTTAGAGATGTGTATCAAAGCATATTCTATTGTGGACTGGTAATCACAAAATAGTATTATGTTATTATTAGACAATATAATGTCAGTGGAGAAAAGTACCAGAACCTATTGTGCTGTAGGCAGGTGGTCATATAGCAATATAGTTTTAAACAGTATAATGTGATTGATGAACTCTCATTACATTTTTATGAAAAATAGCGTTTGTTTGCACACCTGCCTAAATCAATATCTTAAAGAGATATGGGCCGCGTGCGGTCATTATTTGTCTGTAACTTAATGGTCCCACATGTGCATGGAAATTATGAAAATATATACCTTATTATCCATGTTAGAGATGTGTATCAGAGCATATTCTATTGTGGACTGGTAATCACAAAATAATATTATATTATTATTAGACAATATAATGTCAGTGGAGAAAAGTACCAGAACCTATTGTGCTGTAGACCGGTGATCACATAGCAATATAGTTTTAAACAGTATAATGTGATTGATGAACTCTCATTACATTTTTTTATGAAAAATAGCGTTTGTTCGCACACCCGCTCAAGTCTGTGACGATACATATAAAAGCCTATGTACTAGATACATGTGTAGATGTGCACACTTATGTCAGAAGTCCTAATGGTCCAGAATAAAATAGTATCCGATAGAAACGGACAATTCATAGGAAGGATAGTAGATCATAGTCTCGGTTGAGACCCTTAGGTGACAGTGTGTCCAATGTATGGATCCAATAGGCCTCACGGCGTTTTAGTTGCCGTATCCGATCACCACCCCTTCTTGATTGTGGTACCTGTTCCAAAATTTGGAACCTCAGTTGAGCTATTGTATGACCCGCGGAAATGAAATGAGACGGAACAGGCAAAAGTGTATTTTTGCAGCGGATAGTAGATTTATGTTTTGAAATACGGTCCTTTGCTGGTTGAGTCGTTTCGCCAATATATAAAAGGACGCATGGACACTTGATGGCGTATATGACATAAGGGGTATTACAGATAAAATAGCCCCGAATTCTGAATGTTTTGCCAGTATAAGGGTGATGAATGGTCTCACCCTTTAAGACATTAGAGCATTGGGTGCAGTTAAGGCAAGGGAATGTGCCTATTCTAGGTTTTTTAATGAAACCTTGTGTTGTCCTAGGTTTTGTAGACCCTAGGTCAGCTCGAATTAAGGAATCTCTCAGATTAGGGGCACGGCGAAAACAGGGGAGGAATGGTTTTGCAAATTCGGAGATATCTGGATGGGCTTTTTGTAGAAGGGGCCAATGTTGGCGAATAGATCTGTGGAGGATATATGCAAAAGGGTGATAGGAATGTACAAAGGTTATTCTGCCTGTATTATCCTCTCTGTTATGGGTTCGTGTAGACAAAGAAAGATCCAAGGTACGCTGTGGGTAACCCCTCTCTATGAACTTAGCATTCATCTCCGTTAAACGTTTATTCAGAATGGTAGGGTTAGAAACAATTTGTTTCACCCGGTGAAACTGTGACCTGGGGATTGAGTTTTTCATAGTAGTGGGATGAAAGCTGGAGAAATGAAGTAAGCCATTGCGGTCAGTTGGTTTCGTATATAGATCCGTGGTCAGTTTGCCCTCAGGATCTTTGACGACCATTGTGTCCAAGAAATTAATTTTGGACGGGTCGTGGGAGATGGTGAAGCTAAGGCCCGGCCATGATGTATTAAGGAATTGATGGAAAGAGATGAGGGACTCGAACGTGCCCCCCAAGTGCAAAAAACGTCATCAATGTAGCGTTTCCACGTTATCACGTTATCCCTAAACAGGGGACTACTGTAGATGACTGTTTCTTCAAAATGAGACATGTAGCAATTAGCATATGGGGGCGCTACGTTCGAGCCCATTGCGGTCCCGCGTATCTGGAGAAAAAAATCATCCTGGAACATGAAGTAGTTTTTGGTTAGTACGATAGTCAGAAGGTCAATACAAAGGTTGATGTGTGTACTACTGAAATCAGAGATTTCAAGAAGATGTCGTACTGACTGTATGCCATGTGAATGAGGTATAGAAGTGTAAAGATCCTTTACATCAAATGTTACCAATAGAGAGTCTCTAGGGACGTGATCAATTGAACGAATGATGTCCAGAAAGGATCCAGTATCCAGAATAAAAGAGCGGCTAGTCTTAATCAGGGGGGTCAAGATTTTTTCCAAATAAATCGCAATGGGAGATAGAATCGAGTCAGATGCTGCGACAATAGGTCGGCCTGGGGGTTGTTGGAGATTTTTGTGAATTTTAGGTAATAGGTAAAAAACCGGAGTTACTGGGTTTTGAGATATGAGGAAATCATATGTTTTCTGGTCTATGATTCCAGCTTCACAGTATCCCCCCACTATGTCCTTGATGTAGTGTCTGGTTGTATTAGTGGGGTCATTGCTTAATTTGCGATAGATGGTGTCATCATTAAGTTGACGGAGGGCTTCTGAGATATAATAGGAGCGGTCCATGACCACAATGGCTCCCCCTTTATCGGCGGGTTTTATGATTATGTTGTTGTCTGTTGAAAGAGATCTGAGTGCATGGTGATCTACTGCTGACAGATTCGTTGAATAGTGTAATTTACCTCGGTCTATGTCTGATTTAAGGGCATTAAAGGAGGAATCGATAACATCAATAAACGTTTCTAGGGCATTGGAACCCCTTGGTGGTCTAAATGTGCTCTTGCTCCTAAGACCTAAAGTAGTGACGGAAAGGCGATTTGTGTCTGTAATAGAATCTCGTATAATAGGTGTTTCATTCATAGGTTGTGAAAAATACACCTTTAGTCTGAGTAGTCTGTAAAACCGTTGGAGATCCATTTCTAAGTCGAATGTTCTGTATTTATAGGAGGGGCAGAAACTCAGTCCCTTCTGTAGGACATTATATTCTGCAACGCTCAGTGTCCGTGATGAAATGTTTATGACCAGAGGGCACGTACCTGGGATCGTGTGGTCCATTGTTGCTCGTAGTTGCCCCTGCGGTCTGTGCCCCCGTCTGGTCCTCTTCTTCGTTGTGTTCGTCGTCGTTGGCCTAAAAAAGAGGTTGACAATGTTGTTTGGCCACTGCGGTCTTGTTCTGAGCCAGAGGTGGATACGTCTGTGGATGATCTTTGTGCAGGTCTGGAGAAGGTGCGCCATGAGGGTCGTTTGTCCTGCCACTTATAGACGCGGTAAAGATCGTAATCTTCCTGGTCCCTTGCAAACTTCCGTCTCTTCCGGTCTTCGATGTCCTTTCTATGTTGACCAATATTGTTGCTAATTTGCGTTTTAAGTTGTGCAACTTCCTCAGGGGTGCCAGTACTTGATAGTTGTGTCTCGATAGATTGGATAGATTCAGAGCTACTGGTGATAGCCTTTTGTAGATGCTCTACGGTTAGAAGCATAAGGTCAAACGAGCATTTGTTCAATATTTGTTCATATTTATGACAGAAATCGGGGGAATCGGAAAAGAGGGTGGGGCGGAGGGGAACCCGTAAGCCACGGGGTATTCTCTGTACACGAAGATACTCTGTTAGAGTTGCACAATGCAGTTCTAGATTCGTGTGGTGGCGCAGCTCCCTCTCTAGATCTCGTCCACGGGTTTCCCTTGGTGGGGCCCTGAGGAAGTCACTGGAAAGGTTAGTCTGTGCTAAAATATTTGAGGTTTGGTCAGCATTATATGAGAAAGTCTGAGAAGAAAGTGACATGACCACAAGGCGTGCGACACGGATAGGTACTCAGTGTATAAAGATAAATCGTGTGCACAGCCTGAAAGGTGCCAGAGTAGGTTCCTACACCGTGAAGATAATGAAAAGAGAACTCGGCACTCAACTTAGCGAAAAGGGTAAATATTTATTGTAGTCCACGGTAGTGAAACGTTTCGGTCCTAAATTTCGGACCTTCATCAGCCACTACATATATGTAATACAAAAACAAAAAGGATTTTCAAAATTCTTACAATAAAGATAAAAGTAAAATTGCAAATAAAACATAATAATATAACCAAGGTATGTACAATAGTATAATATGAACGTGGTTTACTAGAGAAAATCATCTTTATATAGAAGTATGCTAGTCCTCAAATAGTTAGGGACAGACTCTTCAGACCAGATGAGACGTGAGGGTGATATAGCACAATATATAAAAGGCCGCATGGACACTTGATGGCGTATATGACATAAGGGGTATTACAGGTAAAATAGCCCCGAATTCTGAATGTTGTGCCAGTATAAGGGTGATGAATGGTCTCACCCTTTAAGACATTAGAGCATTGGGTGCAGTTAAGGCAAGGGAATGTGCCTATTCTAGGTTTTTTAATGAAACCTTGTGTTGTACTAGGTTTTTTAACTATATTGCTATATGACCACCTGCCTACAGCACAATAGGTTCTGGTACTTTTCTCCACTGACATTATATTGTCTAATAATAACATAATACTATTTTGTGATTACCAGTCCACAATAGAATATGCTTTGATACACATCTCTAACATGGATTATAAGGTATATATTTTCATAATTTCCATGCACATGTGGGACCATTTAGTTACAGACAAATAATGACCGCATGCGGCTCATATCTCTTTAAGATATTGATTTATCAGAATCTGCCTATATTTTTATACTTATTTGCCGTATTAAGATATGGTGCAATCACTTGTCTATTATACTTTACACCGGTATGTCTCTGCATTTATTAACAGTTTCTTTCTTTTCCTCTAGAGCCGCTTGTACTAAAAGAATTGTCTGTGGATCCTCTGCTCAGCTATCCACCTTTGAGCACGTCACCTCACTTGTAGGGTTGAGCATTCCGATACTGCAAATATCGGGTATCGGCCGATATTGGCTGTATCGGAATTCCGATTCCGAGTTCCGATATTTTCGTCTTATCGGATACCGGAATCGGGATTGTCACTGTCACTGTCAGTGTCCGTCGGTCGGGTCTGTCAGGAGTCAGCGGCACTTACCTGTCAGAAGATCTCCGGCGGTCACGTCCTGGACTGCTTGATGGCCGCAATCTTCTTTCCCCGGCGGTCACATGCAGTTTCTCGCGATAACTGCAGTGACTGCTGGGTAATCCCGGCCGTAAAGCAGTCAGTCCGATGACGTCACCGCCGGGGAAGCAGGTAATCAGCTGTGCTGCGTCGCGATGACAGGCTCTGCCTGTCATTGCGATGTAGCAGAGTTGGATCGTCGTGGGACTGTCGTTATGGACTGCGTCGGACAGGTGGTATACTGTTGGTTTGTTTTTTTTCTTTTTTTACAGGAGATCGATGGCGTCGCAGGAATGAGAGTACAATAAAATTAATGAAAACTGTGTTGTCTCTTTTATTTCATTAAAATACTTTTTTCTTGCTTTGTCTTTTTTTTATGCATTTAATAACTTTGGGATTAATAATGGATCGGTGTCTTATTGACACCTCTCCATTATTAACCGGGCTTATTGTCACCGTGCAATCAACGGTGACATTAACCCTTATTACCCCGCTTGCCACCGCTACAGGGCAAGTGGGAAGAGCCGGGTAAAGTTCCACAATTGGCACATCTTTTGATGCGCCAAATGTGGGGCTGCTGTAGCCTGGTATTATCAGGCTGTTGAGGGCCAAAATCCATGGGCCTTGACAGTCTTTTAATACCAGGCCGCAGCAGTCTGCATTTTACTTGGCTGGTTAACAAAAATAGGGGGGATCCCCACGCCGTTTTTTTTTTCGAGGGGATCCCTATTTTTGTTAACCAGCCAAGCTAAGCAGACTGCTGTGGCCTGGTATTATCAGACTTGCAAGGTCCATGGATATTGGATCCTTACCAGCCTGAAAAACCAGGCCTCAGCGGTCTGCTTCATCTGGCTGGTTAACAAAAATAGGGGGGACCCCATGCCAATTTTTTTCGAGGGGATCCCCTATTTTTGTTAATCAGCCAAGATATGCAGACTGCTGTGGCCTGGTATTATCAGGCTGGCAAGGTCCATGGATCTTGGCTCCTTAACAGCCTGAAAATCCAGGCCTCAGCGGTCTGCTTCATCTGGCTGGTTAACAAAAATAGGGGGGACCCCACGCCAATTTTTTTTGAGGGGATCCCCTATTTTTGTTAATCAGCCAAGATATGCAGACTGCTGTGGCCTGGTATTATCAGGCTGGCAAGGTCCATGGATCTTGGCTCCTTAACAGCCTGAAAATCCAGGCCTCAGCGGTCTGCTTCATCTGGCTGGTTAACAAAAATAGGGGGGACCCCACGCCAATTTTTTTCGAGGGGATCCCCTATTTTTGTTAATCAGCCAAGATATGCAGACTGCTGTGGCCTAGTATTATCAGGCTGGCAAGGTCCATGGATCTTGGCTCCTTAACAGCCTGAAAATCCAGGCCTCAGCGGTCTGCTTCATCTGGCTGGTTAACAAAAACAGGGGGGACCCCACGCCATTTTTTTTTCGAAGGGAACCCCTATTTTTGTTAATCAGTTCCCTCTGACGTCACTGATTGTGTCCCTGGCTGACCTGAAGTGAAAGTGGAAAGCAATCAATTAAGCTTTCCACTTAAGGGCCCGTCTCACATAGCGATATCGCTACCGAGATCGCTGCTGAGTCACTAGTTTTGTGACGCAGCAGCGAGCTCACCAGCGATATCGCTGTGTGTGACATTCAGCGACGATCAGCCCCCCTGCCGGGTATCGCTGATCGTCGCTGAAATGTCAGGACCTTTTTTTGATCGCTGGTTTCCCGCTGACAGGCACGCATCGCTGCGTGTGACAGGCGGGAGACCAGCGATCCGCTGGTAACCAAGGTACACAGCGGGTTTCCAGGCGCGGGGCTGTGCCTAGAAACCCGCTGTGTACCTTGGATACCAGCGCCCTGATGCAGGGAGCTGGTATCCAAGGTACACAGCGGGTTTCCAAGCGCTGCGCGGTGCCTGGAAACCCGCTGTGTACCTTGGTTACCAGCGGATCGCTGGTCTCCCGCCTGTCACACGCAGCGATGCGTGCCTGTCAGAGGGAAACCAGTGATCAAAAAAAGGTCCTGACATTTCAGCGACGATCAGCGATACCCGGCAGGGGGGCTGATCGTCGCTGAATGTCACACACAGCGATATCGCTGGTGAGCTCGCTGCTGCGTCACAAAACTTGTGACTCAGCAGCGATCTCGGTAGCGATATCGCTATGTGAGACGGGCCCTTAAGCGATGTTACCCGCAGTGTCGCTGTCCCAGATCGCTGCCTGAGCTGCCTGTTTGGCAGCTCAGCAGCGATCATGTAGCGATACACCAGCGATCCTGACAAGTGCATATCGTTGTCGGGATCGCTGGTGTATCGTTATGTGACACCCAGCCTTTACTCTCCTGTCAGGCAGGAGAGGAACTCATTCATTTGGGGATTACTGTGAGGCTGCAGCATTAGCTGCGGTCCCTGCAGTAAACATTAACCCTTTCTGAAGGATTACACCGTGGGACCTGACTGTGCATGGGATAGGTAAGAATAATTTTGCTTTTTTATTTTATTTTTATTACAGGAAATGGTTTTTGCAGTAAAATAAAATATGGTCAAAAACTGTGTGATTATTTCATTAAAATGATTTTTAATTAAAGTGTGTGTGTTTTATTTTTATTTCATGCAATAGGATTAATAATTGATAGTTGTCTAATTGACAGCTCTCAATTATTAACCTGGCTTAAGGTCACCTTTCAATAGCAAGGTGGCTTTAACCCCATATTAACCCATTCGCCACCGCTACAGGGCAATGGGAATAGACGGGCAAAGTGCCAGAAAGGGCGAATCTAATTATAGATTTGTCTTTCCTGGGGTGTCTGGGGGCAGATGTTAGTAGCCGGGGGGGGCAAAAATAATGGTCCCTCTCTGGGCTATTATTATCTGCCCCCACTCACTGGCTTTGTCTGTCTGGTTGCGAAAATAGGGCGGGAGCCCACGCATTTTTTTTCAGCAATTTTACACCTCATATATATATATACATGTCATTGAATTTGTGACACATATATATATATATTTATATTTGTAGTTCATACACTTCTACATAGTATAATAGCCGCTAATTCAATTGCCGGCTTTTGTGAAAATGCAGAACCCGACATGAAATGACACTTGGTGTACATAGGGTTAACCATGTCTTTTCATGTCCTTTGCTATCTAATTTGCACAAACAATTAAATCAGTCTATGTGTGCAAAATTTCACACCTGTAGGGGTTAATTAAAGGTGTAAATTCGTAGCAAAAAAGTCTGTTTTTTTTACAACGAATTTACACCTTTAATTAACCCCTACAGGTGTGAAATTTTGCACACATAGACTGATTTAATTGTTTGTGCAAATCAGATAGCAAACGACATGAAAAGACATGGTTAACCCTATGTACACCAAGTGTCATTTCATGTCGGGTGCTTCTGTCTTTTCACTGAAGCCGGCTTTACCCGGCAATTGAATCAGAGAGGATATTTTACTATGTAGAAGTGTATAAACTATACATATATGTATATATATATGTCACAATGACATGTATATATATATATATATATATATGTATTCTATGTGTGTATATTTAGTGTTTACAAGGAAAGAATGGGGTTTTTTTAGTTGCGATATTTTGTTCCCATAGACTTACATGGGACTTCCGGTATCGGTATCGGGTATCGCCGATATTTTAGTGATATCGGCGATACCATTCCGATTCCGATACTTTAGGATATCGGAAAGTATCGCTCAACTCTACTCACTTGCTATTAACCTCCTCATACCGGAATCCCTCTCAGCACTTACTCTAGAACGCAATTTTCTTCCTGTGACACGCACGGCCATCAGTTTCCGCCCATGACTCTCCCAGTTCTCACACCCACCACCGCTATTGGCTAGGCTAAATCACTAGTCCCGCCCTTTCCCCTTTTTAGTCTCTAATGCTGAGTCTGCCTTCACTGCACAAGGACCAGCGGCGGATACCGCGTCCCTCCCACGTCATGCAGCGGAGACCTGACTTAAAACTCTCACCCAGGTATGATCACTGCCGGTTAGTACACCGGATCTATTCCCTTATATGCCTCCACTACTGGATGAATTGAATGAGGCTTTTGTTTTCAGATACTCACCTTTAACCCTTACTTTGGAGATCTACCTGGTATGTCATACCTTTGATATTTTTGATCACGGGCCGCTGTCACTTTTTCTCATTATGTCTTATCACCCACCAGATCCCAACAGTATCTACGGCTTACCTCTGAATTGGGTATTTCTACCCCCTCCCGGTACTTAATGGTACGTCTTATTTTCTGTGCTATATCACCCTCACGTCTCATCTGGTCTGAAGAGTCTGTCCCTAACTATTTGAGGACTAGCATACTTCTATATAAAGAGGATTTTCTCTAGTAAACCACGTTCATATTATACTATTGTACATACCTTGGTTATATTATTATGTTTTCTTTGCAATTTTACTTTTATCTTTATTGTAAGAATTTTGAAAATCCTTTTTGTTTTTGTATTACATATATGTAGTGGCTGATGAAGGTCCGAAATTTAGGACCGAAACGTTTCACTACCGTGGACTACAATAAATATTTACCCTTTTCGCTAAGTTGAGTGCCGAGTTCTCTTTTCATTATCTTTTTTGCCTTTGGCTGAGTTTGCTCTTAATAATAGGGCTAGCTCTGCCACTTTGATGTCTCCATTTTTCTTCAATTTTGGGTTTCACCCTCGATTTTCTTCAGGACAGACGGAGGCTTCTGTCTGTCCAGGTGTTGACTCTGTTGTGGAGCGTATGCAGCAGATTTGGGACCAGGTAGTGGAGAGGTTGTCCCTCTCTCAGGAGAGGGACCAGCGGTTTGCCAACCGGCATAGGACTGATGGTCCTCGGTTTGAAGTGGGGGACTTGGTCTGGTTGTCCTCAAGAAATATCCCTATGAGAGCTGCATCTCCTAAGTTTAAGCCTAGGTTCATTGGACCTTATAAGATCATGAAGATTCTTAATCCTGTTTCCTTTCGTTTACTTCTTCCAGGGTCATTTAAGATCCATAACATGTTCCACAAGTCCTTATTGAAGAGGTTTGTCGAGCCAGTGGTTCCTATGGCTGTGCCTCCTGACCCTGTTTTGGTTGAGGGCAATCTGGAGTGTGTGGTTGAGAAAATATTGAATTCTCGTTTTGCTAGACGGAAACTCCAGTATTTGGTTAAGTGGAGAGGTTATGGTCAGGAGGACAATTCTTGGGTGTTTGCTTCGGACGTCCATGCTAGGAGACTCATCCGTGCGTATCACAGAGCTCATCCTGACCGACCTGGTTGCTCAAATGAGGGTTCGGTGACCCCTCCTCAAGGGGGGGGTACTGTTGTGAATGTGCTAGAAATGAATTCTGAGCAGAAGCTCCCTCTGGTGGTTACAAACAGTACTGAACTATCCAATGAAGATTGTGAAGATTGGCGATCAGGTGTTACTGACTGGTCTTATATAAGGGAGGTTCCCTCCCATCAGGGTTGCCGGTGATCAATTGTTCTGGTCTCATCTTTGATTCCTGTTCACTTTGTAGCTTGCTGTTTCGTGCCTGCATCTTCTGCTAACAGATAAGACATTTTCTTCTTTTAGTTTTTTTTTGCTTGCTTTTTGCATTTTGTCCTGCACTTCTGTGGGGGTCTGCCGGGTCCCCTCAGGGGGCTTGTGCTCCTCTCAGTTTAGTTCAGCCACTGTTGTTTGTTCATTTGCCTTTTCCAGTTTTTTCAGTGGCTGCTATTTAGTTTTGTTACACCAGAGAACTAATTTAGGTGGTAGGGGTCGTGTGATCTCAGGTTATTTTTTGTATTTAGTAGTGTTGGTACTTTTCAGAGTTTTTTGGGATTGCAGTAAGTGTCCTTCCTATCCTTTTCTATTTAGGAAGTTTGGGCCCCAACGTTTGCTCATACTATTTTCTGTCTGTGTCTGTGTATTTCCTCTTGTCTAACCACCATTACATGTTTGGGGGCTTTCTATGTTCTTTGGGGATCTGCTCCGGGGCAGATAGTTTTCCTCTTTCTGTCTTTAGGTGTAGTTAGCTTCTCAGGCTGTGACGAGGCGTCTAGGACCAACGTAGGTACGCTCCACGGCTGCCTTTAGTTGTGGTGGTTAGTCAGGGTACTGCAATCCCATAGATTCCAACCTCTCTGGTGTATTTCCTTTTTTGCCTGCTCTCCTCAGCTACCAAATCATAACAGACCCCGCTTTGTAACTTTACATGGTTTCATGTCTGATTTATTGTGGTTAGAATCATAGAATGGTAGAGTTGTAAGGAACCTCCAGGATTATTGTGTCCAACTCCTTGCTCCATGCAGGATTAACTAAATTATTACCCCAGACAGATGTCTGTCCAGTCTCTGTTTGAAAACTTCCATTGAAGGAAAACTAACCACCTCTCGTGGCAGCCTGTTCCATTCATTGATCCCCCCCACTGTCAAAAAGTTTTTTCTTATATCTCATCTGTGTCTCCTCCCTTTTAGTTTCATCTCATTGCTTCTAGTCTTTCCTTGTGAAAATGAGAATAAACCTGATTCCTTTACAGTGTGACAGCCCTTAAAATATTTGTAGACAGCTTTTAAGTCTCCTCTCAGTCTTCTCTTTAGCAAGCTAAGCATTCTCAAATCCTCTAACCGTTCCTCATAGGACATGGTTTGCAGACCGGTCACTATTCTGGTTACTCTTCTCTGAACTTACTCCAGTTTGTTAATCTCTTTTTTAAAATTCGGTGCCCTGAACTGGACACAGTATTCCAGATGAGGTCGGATCAAGAAGGAGTAGAGGGGGATAATTACTTCACAAAACAAATAATGAAAAATACAGACCCATAGTAGATAGATAATGCTGCCCCTTCACCTTGCACTCTTATCTATCCTTGGCCCAATGTCATAACTCAGGATTCGATCCAGCAGTCTTGTGTTTGTCTGCTGGCATCTCTACCTTCTGAACCACAGCAGATTCTGTCGCTGTCTGGATGCTGATTACTCTTTGCCTTTTATCCACTCCTTTCTTACACCATGTGGTTTCCATTTGCTATTTGGCCTATCCTATCTGTCTGCAGGGGCTTCTATTTACACATCACTGCTGCCTCTGTTCCCTGCTTACAACGAGTTTAGTAGCGAAGAAGTAGTTCTTATTTGTGACAGTCTGTTGGTGTTTTCTCTGGGAGTTAACTGCCTGGTTTTGGTAGTGTGTGTATTTCCTTACCCTCTCCCATTTAGTTGGCCACTTCTACTGTTCCCTTGATTTCCACTTTGTGTTTCATGAGCGTTTTTGCATAATTGCAGTTTCCTTCCATCCCAGTTTGTTTTCCCTGTCTGTCTATCTTGTTTGTGCTATCCATTTTACATCTATCCTATGCCTCCCTGGGTGGGAGAGGAAATAGTTCAGTGTGCATTCAGGAGCATAGTAAGGTTGGAGACCCAGGCCTCTTTACCTTCAAGAGTACCCCTGGGACTGGGATAGTGAGGGTCCCAGTTCCAGAGACAGTTTAAGGTCCCTCTCTAGGTTACCTAAGAGAGTCATGTTTGCCCATTTAAATTGTAGGCTTATAAACCAAGAGAGGCATGTTTAGAATGATATGACCCATCAGAGAAGTGTAACCTCGCCATGGTTGATGGGCACTCATGAATTGGCCAATTTATTAGCTAAGAACCTACATTTTTTGTAAGTAATTTTTTTCTTAGTACATATATTCAGCAACAATATAGTTTAGATCTCATGTTTGCATATATGCAGTCCTTACAGAGTGCTGCTGTGTCCCCTTTCCTGCATGCTATGCAGTCATTGCAGCTTGCACCTGTTCACACTACATGGAGGTGCTGGTAAGGTATTTTGTTTTTGGAAGAACTAATGTTGTAACACTTAAATGTTCAGATGGCACAATATTTTATTAGCATGGTCATGTATTGCATAATCTTACAAGTAATAGATTGTTAAATGTGTGCAGGATCAGAACCAATAACAACACAGGAATACATCACCAGAACCACCATGATACAGTAATATATCACCAGAACCATTAGCAGTAAAGTAACATCCCAACCCACATTAGTACAGAAATACTTCACCAGAATCACCATCAGTACAAAAATACATGCCCTAGACCAGCATCAGTACAGAACTATATCACCAGAATGTGCATCAGTACATGAATACATGACCAGAATGAACATCAAACAAGAAATATAATCGATAGAACCACCATTAATACATGAATACATCACCTGAACCACCAATAGAACATAAAAACATCACCAAGCTTAGTATTGTGATTAATTGTAATGTTAAGTCAGCCCCATATACAATTGTATTGCATGATCCTACAACTCCCAGTATGCCTTTAACAATAGTGAGCAGTGAGTGTCAGTCATCATTAGACTGTTGACAATACAGGAAAAACATCACTTATGAGACGCAGGCAGTATCACAAATAAACATTTACATCCAGTTTATGAGATCTTCTCTGATTGGACTCATTCTATTCCTTTTCTTCTCCCTCTTGTCCAGATGCTATTAAGACTTTTCACATTCATAGCTTGTCTCTACAGACTTCCCACTTCTCTGGTGTTCTTCAAAACACCTAGACATGGTGCCTTTAAAGATAACAGCATGATTATGATGTTCCTGAATAAAAATATTTGCCCTTCTGTGTAACCCTGAAGTAAATAATTACTCTTTACCATTCTACCTGCACAAAATAAGACTTCCACACTGTCCTTTTTATGGTACATGCTCTCCAAAATGTCCTCTATTTTCTATACTGGACCCCCTTTTTACACTGTTTCATGATACTATGTCCCCCTGTACTATCCAGTCTCTCTATTTTGCACCCTCCTCTCACTCCCCCACTCTGTATGTTGTTTCCATACTGTGCACTCACATTGTCCAGCTATGCTTCCCCTACTCAATCCTGCCTCCCATACTAAACTGCCTTTATACTGTGGTCCCTCACACTTTTCTCTCACATACTGTCCCCTCATGCATTTTTCTCCCTTACTGTCCCCTCATGTTCCACCACT
Organism: Oophaga sylvatica; assembly: GCA_033576555.1. Taxonomy (NCBI): domain Eukaryota; kingdom Metazoa; phylum Chordata; class Amphibia; order Anura; family Dendrobatidae; genus Oophaga; species Oophaga sylvatica. The sequence goes on along the minus strand of JARQOD010000002.1, from coordinate 240,810,744 downwards.
ACTGACTACTCACACATTTCTTCCCATACTGTCATCTCACATATTCCCCTACCTTCCCCATACTGTCTCCTAACACATTTATCCAACACCTCCCCATACTGTCTCCTCACACATTTATCCCACTCCCAAACTGTCTCTTCACATATCTCCCCATACTCGCATACTCTTTCTTCACACATTTTCCCCTCCCCATACTGTCTCCTCACACATCTCCCCTACTCCCCTTACTGTCTTCTCACACATTCCTAACACCCACGCTCCCCATACTGTCTCCTCACACACTCCCCCTGCTGCCCATTCTGATTCTCACAGCTGACACTCGGCACTAAGTGTCAGGAGCTCCCGGCACTTTAACACCCGGAACACTGTGATCAAACATGATTGCAGCGTTCCGCGGCTGCAGAGGGGCTGACAGCCCCTCTGCTTCTGGATTGCTGCCATGGGGACCCGATGTCGTCACGACGACATCCAGGTCTCCAGACCTGAGGGACTTCGTGTCATGCGCAGTGATGACCAAGAAGTCTCTCAGGTCAGTGTTATAGAAGCTGCAGCGCTGACAGCTTCTATAGCATGCAGATCTGCATGCTACAGAAGCGATCAGCCTGCACAAAATGAGTGTCCCATAGTGGGACAAAGTGTAAAACTAAGAAATAAATAAAACATTTTTTTTAAATAATTGTAAAAATATTGAAAAAAATAATAAAAAATAATAATAAAAAAATCAATATTTATTCTATCAATAAATATTTTAATTAAAAAAATCTAAACAATAAAAGTACACATATTTGGTATCCTCGGGGCCATAATGACCTGCCCTATAAAACTGTCCTATTAGTTAACCCCTTTAGTGAACACCATAAAAAAACTAGGCAAAAAAACAATGCTTTATCATCATACCGAGCAAAAAGTGGAATAACATGCGATCAAAAAATGGATATAAATAAACATGGTACCACTGAAAATGTCATCTTGTCCCGCAAAAAATGAGCTGCCATACAGCACCATCAGCAAAAAAAACAAAAAAGTTATAGCCGTCAGAATGAAGCGATGCAAAAATAATAATTTTTTCTATAAAATAGTTTTTATTGTATAAAAGCGCCAAAACATTAAAAAAAGATATAAATGAGGCATTGCTGTAATTGTGCTAACTGAAGAATAAAACTGCCTTATCAATTTTACCACACGCAGAATGGTGTAAACGCCCCCCAAAAGAAATTCATGAATTGCTGTTTTTTGTTCATTCTGCCTCCCAAAAAATAGGAATAAAAAGCGATCAAAAAATGTCATGTGCCTGAAAATGGTACAAATAAAAACATCAACTCGTCCCGCAAAAAACAAGACCTCACATGACTCTATGGGCCAAAATATGGAAAAATTATAGGTCTCAAAATATGGTGATGCAAAAACTATTTTTTGCAATTAAAAGCGTCTTTTAGTGTGTGACAGCTGCCAAACATAAAAACCCACTATAAACAGTAAATCAAACCTTCCTTTATCATCCCCTTAGTTAGGGAAAAATAATAAAATAAAAAAATGTATTTATTTCCATTTTCCCGTTAGGGTTAGGATTGAGGCTAAAGTTAGGTTTAGGGTTGGGGCTAAAGTTAGGGTTAGGGTTGGGACTAAAGTTAGGGTTAGGGTTGGGGCTAAAGTAAGGGTTAGGGTTGGGGCTAGAGTTAGAGTTAGGGTTTGGATTACGGTTAGTGTTGGGATTAAGGTTAGGGTTGGGATTAGGGTTGGGATGTGTTAGGGTTAGGTTTGTGGTTAAGGTTATGGTTAGGGTTGGGATTAGGGTTAGGGGTGTGTTAGGGTTAGGGTTATGGTTAGGGGTAGGATTAGGGTTAGGGGTGTGTTGGGGTTAGGGTTGGAGTTAGAATTGGGGGATTTCCACTGTTAAGGCACATCAGGGGCTCTCCAAACATGACATGGCTTCCTGTTATGGGCTCGGTTGCAACAGCTTTATTATATAATGGATTGCATCCGAACCCGGGGTCCGCGAAGCAGTTTATGTTCACTGTTGCCGAATACCCCTAGAGTAGGAGGGTCAACCTGACGACAGAAATCTAACATTAGATCTCACCTGTATTAATTCACACTAGGGGAGATGTAGAATTGGCACTATCTCCGTTAACGTCACGAGAGATGTGCTATCAACTGGCGTAGATGTAGCCCTGTTAATGGCACAGAAGCTACTTGCCAGATATTAGGTTTGCACTATGTGCTACAAGCTGGTATAGACGTAGCCCTGTTGACTGCACAGAAGCAAGTGCCAGCCGCTAGGAAGTGCGTGCGACTGACGCCTGGCATACGTGCTACCAGCCGGCGTGAGACCGGGCTGAGCAACTCTCTATTCAGCTTGGCAGGCGATGCCCAGGTTACGTGCCAGGCAGTCTGCTCAGGGTGTATAGCTACCCTATATTCGTAGCAGGACTGCACATGTTAGCTACAGGTTACGTGCCCCGCAGTCTGCTCAGGGTGTATAGCTACCCTATATTCGTAGCAGAACTGCACATGTTAGCTACAGGTTACGCACCCCGCAGTCTGCTCAGGGTGTGTAGCTACCTATATTTGTAGCAAGAGTGCGCACATTGGCTACCTGCCTGGCATAAGCTGAACCTGCCTAAAGGACCTGTGATAATTAGCCAAGCATACTCTGGCATCGGCAGGTCCCGGAGTGTAAAGCTAGAGCGCACGTGGAGCCCAGATTCTGGTACGTCCACACATGAGCACTGCCTATTTTAGTATGATCTGACCGTGCCGCGCAGCGGACAGACAAGCTATTTAAGGGCTAAGCTCCGCCCCCAGCCATCTCGTCAATCACATCACTGATGACGTCACCCGTGACCAATCAGGCAATGCCAGGTCAGAGGATCAGCTGACATTAAGCACCAATCATGGCTCGTCATGTCACGGACATGCTCAGTGCAGGCATTTCTGGACTTAGGCTTACAACAGCCTTTTCTTGTTCCGTAACCTAGGTTTAAGGCTACTATGAACAAAGACCCGAGTAACTATTTGAGCCTCTTGAGTATTGGCTAGGCTCTGGGATCAACGGCGAAGCTGAGCAGCATCTGGATCTGCATGGGAGACCACAGACTCCTCTGATCCAGGTTCAGATCCCGCCGTTGCCCAATGCCTAACACTTCCGATCTCAATTCCAGCCCATTTTGGTTTGAAAATGTCAAATGGCGCTCCTTCCCTTCTGAACTCTGCTGTGCACCCAAACAATGGTTCCCCCCACATATGGGGTATCAGCATACTCAGGACAAACTGGACAACAACTCTTGGAGTCCAATTTCTCCTCTTACCCTTGGGAAAATAAAAAATTGTGGACTTAAAGATCATATGTGTGGACAAAATATGATTTTTGTTTCATGGCTCTACGTTATAAACTTGTGTGAAGTAATTGGGGGTTCAAAGTGCTCACTACACATCTAGATAAGTTCCTTAGGGGGTCTAGTTTCCAAAATGGTGTCACTTGTGGGGGTTTTCCACTGTTTAGGCACATCAGGGGCTCTCCAAATGTGACATGGCATCTGATCTCAATTCCAGCCAATTTTGGTTTGAAAAAGTCAAATGGCGCTCCTTCCCTTCCGAGCCCTGCTGTGCACCCAAATAGTAGTTTTCCCCCACATATGGGGTATCGGCATACTCAGGAGAAATTGCACAACAACTTTTTCTCTCAATTTTCTCCTTTTACCCTTGTGGAAATAAAAAAATTGTTTGTAAAAAATAATTTTTGTAACTAAAAAGTTAAATGTTCATTTTATTCTTCCACATTTCAAAAATTCATGTGAAGCACCTGACGGGTTAATAAACTTCTTGAATGTGGTTTTGAGTACAGTTTTTAGAATGGTGTCACTTTTTGGGTATTTTCTGCCATATAGACTCCTCAAAATAACTTCAAATGTGAGGTGGTCCCTCAAAATAAAAATGGTTTTGTAAATTTTGTTGTAAAAATGAGAAATCGCTGGTCAACTTTTAACCCTTATAACTTCCTAACAAAAAAAATTGTTTCCAAAATTGTGCTGATGTAAAGAAGACATGTGGGAAATGTTATTTAGTAACTATTTTGCGTGCATATTTCTCTGTTTTAAGGGCATAAAATTCAAAGTTTGAAAACTGCAAAATTTTTAAAATTTTTACCATATTTCCATCTTTTTCACAAATAAACGCAAGTTATATCGAATAAATTTTACCACTAACATGAAGTACAATATGTCACGAGAAAACTTTCTCAGAATCGTCAAGATCCGTTGAAGCGTTCCAGAGTTATAACCTCATAAAGGGACAGTGGTCAGAATTGTAAAAATTGGCCCGGTCATTAACATGCAAACCATCCTTGGGGTTAAGGGGTTAAAGCACAATTCAAATATATTTTCAGTAAGTAGACACCTGGCACATTGTTAACCCCTTACTGCCATCAGACGTACTATCCCGTCCATGTACCTGGGCCCGTATGACCATGGACGGCCGATTGCGGCCGGGTCTCAGCTGATTATCACAGCTGACACCCGGCACTATGTGTCAGGAGCGGTTACGGACCGCTCCCGGAACATTAACCCTAGCACACCGCGATCAAACATGATCGCGGTGTACTGGGGGCACAGGGGAGGATCGCGCAGGGACGGGGGTCCCTGCGCGCTCCCCTGAGACCCTCAGAGCAGCGCGATGTGTCGCGCTGTTCCGAGGGTCCGTCCTCCCTCCAGGTCCCCGGATCCAAGATGGCGCCGGGGTCCTGCAGGGAGGCGGCTTCCTCAGTGCCTGCTGAGAAGCCTGCAGCGATGCCAGAGCGATCGCTGGTGTGACAGAGTGCTGTGCACACTGTCACACCAGCGATCTGCTAAAATACAGTGATGTCCCACCCTGGGACAAAGTAAAAAAGTAAAAAAAATAAAAATAAAAATTGTTTAAAAAGATCATAAAAAAAAAAAAAAATATTTCCCAATAAATTCATTTTTTCCTGTAAATAAAAAAACAAAAACAATAAAAGTACACATATTTGGTATCGCCGCGTCCGTAACGACCCCCCTATAAAACTGTCCCACTAGTTAACCCCTTTAGTGAACCCCTTAAAAAAAAAAAAAAAAAGCAAAAAAAATCAATGCTTTATCATCATACCGCCGAACAAAAAGTGGAATAACACGCGATCAAAAAGACCGATATAAATAAACATGGTACCGCTGAAAACGTCATCTTGTCCCGCAAAAAATGAGCCATCATACAGCATCATAAGCGAAAAAATAAAAAAGTTATAGCTCGCAGAATAAAGCGATGCAAAAATAATAATTTTTTAGATAAAATTGGTTGTATTCTATAAAAGCGCCAAAACATAAAAAAATGATATAATTGAGGTATCGCCATAATCGTACTGACCCGAAGAATAAAACTGCTTTATCAATTTTACCACACGACGAACGGTATAAACGCCTCCCCCAAAAGAAATTCATGAATTGCTGATTTTTGTTCATTCTAACCTCCCAAAAATCGAAATAAAAAGCGATCAAAAAGAGTCACGTGCTCAAAAATGGTACCAATAAAAACGTCAACTCGTACCGCAAAAAATAAGACCTCACATGACTCTGTGGGCCAAAATATGCAAAAATTATAGCTCTCAAAATGTGGTGATGCAAAAACTATTTTTTGCAATAAAAAGCGTCTTTTAGCGTGACAGCTGCCAATCATAAAAACCCGCTATAAATAGTAAATCAAACCCCCCTTTATCACCCCCTTAGTTAGGGGAAAACAATAAAATTAATAAAATGTATTTATTTCCATTTTCCCGTTAGGGTTAGGGTTGCGGCTAAAGTTAGGGTTAGGGTTGGCGCTAAAGTTAGGATTAGGGTTAGGGTTGGGATTAGGGTTATGGGTGTGCTAGGGTTAGGTTTGTGGTTAGGGTTGGGACTAGGGTTAGGGTGTGTTGGGGTTAGGGTTGGAGTTAGAATTGGGGGGTTTCCGCTGTTTAGGCACATCAGGGGCTCTCCAAATGTGACATGGTGTCTGATCTCAATTCTGCATTGAAAAAGTCAAACGGTGCTCCTTCACTTCTGAGCTCTGCCATGCGCCCAAACAGTAGTTTACCCCCACATATGGGGTATCAGTGTACTCTGGACCCCAAGAGTTATTGTGCAATTTGTCCTATTTCTTCTGTTACCCTTGGGAAAATAAAAAACTGGGGGTAAAAATATCATTTTTTAAAAGAAAAAATGATTTTTTGTTTTTACGATTGTACGTTATAAACTTCTGTGAAGCACTTGGGGCTTCATAGCGCTCACCACACATCTAGATAAGTTCCTTGTGGGGTCTATTTTCCAAAATGGGGTCACTTGTGGGGGGTTTCCACTGTTTAGGTGCACCAGGGGCTCTCCAAATGCGACATGACACCCCCAGACCATTCCATCAAAGTCTGCAATCCAAAACGTCACTACTTCCCTTCCGAGCCCCGACGTGTTCCCATACAGTAGTTTTCTCCCACATATTGGGTATCAGCGTACTCAGGACAAATTGGACAACAACTTTTGGGGTCCAATTTCTACTGTTACTCTTGTGAAAATAAAATATTGGGGGCGAAAAAATCATTTTTGTAAAAAAAAAAGGATTTTTTATTTTTACGGCTGTACGTTATAAACTTCTGTGAAGCACTTCGGGGTTCAAAGTGCTCACCACACATCTAGATAAGTTCCTTGTGGGGTCTATTTTCCAAAATGGGGTCACTTGTGGGGGCTTCCACTGTTTAGGTGCACCAGGGGCTCTCCAAATGCGACATGACACCCCCAGACCATTCCATCAAAGTCTGCAATCCAAAACGTCACTACTTCCCTTCCGAGCCCTGACGTGTTCCCATACAGTAGTTTTTTCCAACATATTGGGTATCAGCGTACTCAGGACAAATTGGACAACAACTTTTGGGGTCCAATTTCTCCTGTTACCCTTGTGAAAATAAAATATTGGGGGCGAAAAAAAATCATTTTTGTAAAAAAAAAAAGGATTTTTTATTTTTACGGCTGTACGTTATAAACTTCTGTGAAGCACTTCGGGGTTCAAAGTGCTCACCACACATCTAGATAAGTTCCTTGTGGGGTCTATTTTCCAAAATGGGGTCACTTGTGGGGGATTTCCACTGTTTAGACGCATCAGGGGCTCTCCAAATGCGACATGACGCCCCCAGACCATTCCATCAAAGTCTGTAATCCAAAACGTCACTACTTCCCTTCCGATCCCCGACGTGCACCCATACAGTAGTTTACTCCCACATATTGGGTATCAGCATACTCAGGACAAATTGGACAACTTTTGGGGTCCAATTTCTCCTGTTACTCTTGTGAAAATAAAATATTGGGACGAAAAAAATCATTTTTGTAAAAAAAAAAAAAAAAAAGATTTTTATTTTACAGCTGTACGTTATAAACTTCTGTGAAGCACTTCGGGGTTCAAAGTGCTCACCACACATCTAGATAAGTTCCTTGAGGTGTCTAGTTTCCAAAATGGTGTCATTTGTTGGGGGTTTCCACTGTTTAGGCAGATCAGGAGCTCTCCAAACACGACATGGCATCCAGCCAATTCTGTGTTGAAAAAGTCGAACGGCGCTCCTTCCCTTCCAAACTCTGCCATGCACCTAAACAGTGGTTTACCCCCACATATGAGGTATCAGCGTACTCAGGACAAATTGCACAATAACTTTTGGAGTCTTGTTACCCTTGGGAAAATAAAAATTGGGGTGAAAAGATCATTTTTGTGGAAAAAATATGATTTTTTAATTTTACGGCTCTACGTTATAAACTTGTGTGAAGCACTTTGGGGTTCAAATTGCTCACCAAAGATCTAGATAAGTTCCTTAGGGGGTCTAGTTTCCCAAATGGGGTCACTTGTGGGGGGTTTCCACTGTTTAGGCACATCAGGGGCTCTCCAAATGCAATATGGCGTCCAATCTCAATTCCAGCCAATTTTGTTTGGAAAAAGTCAAATGGTGCTCCTTCCATTCCGAGCTCTGCTGTGTGCCCAAACAGTGGTTCCCCCCACATATGGGGTATCAGCGTACTCAGGACAAATTGGACATCAACTTTTGTGGTCCAATTTCTCCTGTTACTCTTGGGAAAATAAAAAATTAGTGACTAAAAGATAATTTTTGTGGGAAAAAAATAGGATTTTTTATTTTCATGCTCGGGCATTATAAACTTGTGTGAAGCACTTGGGGGTTCAAAGTGCTCACCAAAGATCTAGATAAGCTCCTTAGGGGGTCTAGTTTGCAAAATGGGGTCACTTGTGGGGGGTTTCCACTGTTTAGGCACATCTGGGGCAATACAAACAGAACATGACCCCCATCAACGTCTGCATTCCAAAACGTTACTACTTCCTTTCCAAGCCCTGTCGTGCGCCCAAACAGTTCCCCCCCCCCACATATGGGGTATCAGCGTACTCAGGACAAATTGGACAACAACTTTTGGGGTCCAATTTCCTTGGGAAAAATCAAAAATTTGGGACTAAAAAATCATTTTTGTGGAAAATTGTTTTTTTTATTTTTCAGACCCAGGCATTATAAACTTTTGTGAAACACTTGGGGGTTCAATGTGCTCACAACAGATCTAGATAAGTTCCTTAGGGGGTCTAGTTTCCAAAATGGTGTCATGTCACTTGTGGGGGGTTTCCACTGTTTAAGCACATTAGGGGCTCTCCAAACACGACATGGCGTCCAATCTCAATTCCAGCCAATTTTAGTTTGAAAAAGTCAAACGGCGCTCCTTCCCTTACGAGCTCTGCCGTGCGCCCAAACAGTGGTTTTCCTCCACATATTGGCTATTGGTGTACTCAGGAGAAATTGCACAACAACCTTATCTGTCCATTTTCTCCTTTTACCCTTGTGAAAATAAAAAAAAGTTTGTAATAGATCATTTTTGTGGCTAAAAAGTTAAATATTCATTTTTTCCTTCCACGTTGCTTCAGCTCCTGTGAAGCACCTGAAGGGTTAATAAACTTCTTGAATGTGGTTTTGAGTACCTTGAGGGGTGCAGTTTTTAGAATTGTGTCACTTTTGGGTATTTTCTGCTATATAGACCCCTCAAATTGACTTCAAATATGAGGTGGTCCCTAAAAAAAATGGCTTTGTAAATTTTGTTGTAAAAATGAGAAATCGCTGGTCAACCTTTAACCCTTATAATTTCCTAAGAAAAAAAAAATTTGGTTCCAAAATTGTGCTGATGTAAAGTAGACATGTGGGAAATGTTATTTATTAACTATTTTGTGTGACATATTTCTCTGTTTTAAGGGAATAAAAATTCAAAGTTTGAAAATTGCTAAATTTTCAAAATTTTCGCCATATTTGCGTTTTTTTCAAAAAATAAACGCAAGTTATATGGAAGAATTTTTACCACTAACGTGAAGTACAATATGTCACAAGAAAACAGTCTCAGAATTGCGAAGATCCGTTGAAGCGTTCCAGAGTTATAACCTCATAAAGAGACAGTGGTCAGAATTGTAAAAATTGGCCCGGTCATTAACGTGCAAACCACCCTTGGGGGTGAAGGGGTTAAAATGTCACTTAGCAATTTATACAGGCCTTCATGAAATTTTGTGTGAAACTATTTTTTTTCATAATAAATGATAAATATTAATATTAGTGGCTGAAAGTGTAACCTGTACAGAAAATTAGATACACAAGACAAACTCAGTTTAAAACTTCAACAAGTGCAGGGTTCATATATACTAAAAGAGGGACTATCACCAAGTCAAAAGTGGCCAGTTTTTGTCATTATTTTATTCCTGCTGTACTTAAGCAATTCTTTTTTTTCAGTCCACAATATGACGAATTTGGGTTTTTTCATTTAGTGGTATGGTCTTTACCAAGGGAGTATAGCAGTATTCTAGGGGTGAAAGTTTTAAGGCTGCTTTGTATTATTACCCTTTGAGCAACTAGTGTGAGCACTCCTGTGTATAGGATAGCTGCTGGCCAAATGATCGGCCTAACTTTCGTTCAGTTGACAACTATCCACAGTGTATGAGGAGCTTAAGAATACATTGCCACTTTTTTTTTTTTTTCAGAAACAGCACTACACCTGTCCATGGATTGTCTTTGCAATGCAACTCTGCTAAATGTCTCATTAAGGCTACTTTCACACTTGCGTTTTTTTGCGCTGAGTTTCGAGCGCACATGAAGCGCATTAAAAAAACGCATGCAAACGCTTGTAAATGCTGCGATATTTATTCGCATCAGCATGCGCATTTCGACAAAAAACCGCAGCGTTTGTCTGCGATTTTATGCGTTTTTGCATGCGTTTGCGTTTTTTTGGCGCATGCGTTGTCTATGTGTCACATTTCTATCATCTCTGTCTCTATCATCTGTCTCCATCATCTCTGTCTTCATCATCTCTGTCTCCATCATCTCTGTCTCCATCATCTCTGTCTCCATCATCTCTGTCTGTCTCCATCATAGAATCATAGAATCATAGAATCATAGAATGGTAGAGTTGGAAGGGACCTCCTGGGCCTTCTGGTCCAACCCCCTGCTCAAAGCAGGATTCTCTAAATCATCCCAGACAGATGTCTATCCAGCCTCTGTTTGAAGACTTCCATTGAAGGAGAACTCACCACCTCTTGTGGCAGCCTGTTCCACTCATTGATCACCCTAACTGTCAAAAAGTTTTTTCTAATATCTAATCTGTGTCTCCTCCCATTCAGTTTCATCCCATTGCTTCTAGTCTTTCCTTGTGCAAATGAGAATAAAGATGATCCTTCTACAATGTGACAGCCCTTGAGATATTTGTAGACAGCTATTAAGTCTCCTCTCAGTCTTCTTTTTTGCAAGCTAAACATTCCCATATCCTGCAACCGTTCCTCATAGGACATGGTTTGCAGACCGGTCACCATTCTGGTGGCTCTTCTCTGAACTTGCTCCAGTTTGTTGATGTATTTTTTAAAATGTGGTGCCCAAAACTGGACACAGTATTCCAGATGAGGTCTGACCAAAGAGGAGTAGAGGGCAATAATGACCTCACGTGATCTAGACTGTATGCTTCTGTTGATACATCCTAGAATTGCATTTGCCTTTTTTGCTGCTGCATCACACTGTTGACTCATGTTAAGTCTGTGATCAATTAGTATACCCAAGTCTTTTTCACATGTGCTGTTACTTAGCCCTATTCCTCCCATTTTGTATATGCTTTTTTCATTTTTATTGCCCAGATGTAGTACTTTGCATTTTTCCCTGTTAAAATCCATTCTGTTAGTTGCTGCCCACTGCTCCAGTTTATGTATATCTTTTTGAATCCTCTCTCTCTTCTCTAGTATTAGCTACCCCTCCTAGCTTTGTGTCATCAGCAAATTTGATCAGTTTACCCTCAATTCCTTCATCTAAATCATTGATAAAGATGTTGAACAATACAGGGCCCAAAACAGAGCCTTGTGGTACTCCACTTGAGACATTCTTCCAACTGGATGTGCAGCCATTTACAACCACTCTTTGGGTCCGATCACTAAGCCAGTTATGAATCCACCTAACAGTTGCCTTGTCCATTCCATACTTAGTCATTTTTTCAATAAGGATTGTGTGAGATACTTTGTCAAATGCTTTGCTGAAGTCAAGATATACTATATCTACAGCATTTCCCTGATCCACCCAGTCAGTGATTCTGTCATAGAAGGAAATTAAGTTAGTCTGACATGACTTATTAGTTACAAACCCACTCTGTTTAATCACTTCATTCTTATCCAGGTACTTGCATACATGTTCTTTAATAATTTGTTCAAAGATCTTTCCTGGTATAGAAGTCAGACTCACCGGCCTGTAGTTCCCTGGGTCCACCTTCTTCCCCTTTTTGAAGATAGGAACAACATTTGCTCTTCTCCAGTCTTCTGGGACTTCTCCTGTTCTCCAAGAATTTTCAAAGATTATGGACAGTGGTTCAAGAATTTCTTCTGCTATCTCCTTCAGTACCCTGGGGTGTAATTCATCTGGACCTGGAGACTTGAATTCATTTATGTTAGCTAAGTGTTTCCTCACTGTCTTTCTGTTTATAGATATCCTGGATTCTTCAATTCCTTTAATAGGACAGTGAAGATCAGTTGATGTTACATTTCCTTTCTGAGAGAAAACAGATGCAAAATAGGAATTTAAAAGTTCAGCCTTCTCAACATCCTGACTTACCATTTCATCATTTTCATCCTGTAAAAATCCTATAGCATCTTTGACTTTTCTTTTACTTTTGACGTATCCCCAAAATTCTTTTTTGTTGCTTTTGACGTCACTTGCAAACCTTAATTCATTGTCAGCTTTAGTTAATCTTATTTGTGCCCTGCAGGTTCTGCAGACGGCATTATATTCTTCTTTAGATATGCCTCCCTCTTTCCATTTGATAAACATTTCTTTCTTCCTTTTTAGCATGTGTTTAAGTTCTATGTTCATCCATCCTGGTTTCCTTAAATGCTTCCCATTCTTCCTCTTTTCGGAATTGTTAACGATTGTGCTTTGAGAATCTCATTTTTCAAGATTTTCCATCCTTCCTGGACATTTTTGTCCTTTAGGATATCCAGCCATTGGATCCCTCCAATTCTCTTTCTGAGTTCCTTAAAATCTGCCTTTCTGAAATCTAACCTTGACGTCTGAGTCTTCACAGGTCTTCCTCCTCTTGTTATCCAAAATTCTAAAATAGCATGGTCACTACCTCCTAGAGTCCCAGCCACTTACCTCCTCCACCATTTCCTCCCTGTTTATGAGGATTAGATCCAAGGTAGCAGATCCCCTTGTTTTCTCCATTACCTTTTGGAAGATAAAGTTGTCAGCAAGAGAGGATAAGAATTTCCTGGACCTGTTAGTTTTGCCTGAGAGAGATTCCCAACAAATGTCTGGATAGTTGAAATCTCCCATGACCACTATGTCATATTTTTTGGAGAACTTGGCCATTTGATGCATAAAGAGTTCATCCATATCTTCAGCTTGCACAGGCGGCCTGTAGTAAATGCCTACAATGGTGTCCTTTCCATTGTTCTGTCCTTGTATTCTTACCCAAACAGTTTCCACAGAACTCCCAGTCTCTGAAGCGTCAATCTCTGTGCAGATATACGCTTTTCTAACATACAATGCAACACCTCCTCCTCGTTTATCATCTCTGTCTCCATCATCTCTGTCTCCATCATCTCTGTCTCCATCATCTCTGTCTCCATCATCTCTGTCTGTCTCCATCATCTCTGTCTGTCTCCATCATCTCTGTCTGTCTCCATCATCTCTGTCTCCATCATCTCTGTCTGTCTCCATCATATCTGGCTCCATTATTTACAGAAAAATCGCGTGTGTGCAAAAGCGCTGACAAGCGCAAAGCCATGCGCACGCCAGCGCCCCCATAGATTGCAATGTTATTTTTTGCTCATAGCATGCGCACACGTGCGCACGCGTTTTTTTAAAGCGGTTGACCGAAAAAAAAATGCAACATGTAGCGTCTAGCGCGTATGGGCGCACACCGGGAAAATGCGCAGCGCACGACAAACGCACATGAACGCGTGCAGCGCTAGACCCTGCGCCCGCCATGTTAAAGATAGGGGAACATTGCGCATGCGTCCGATAGCGCAAGATGTGCTGTGCAAAAAAACGCAAGTGTGAAAGTAGCCTAAGACATTCATGTTGTATATGCTGTATGTGTTGTTTCCATTTTTTTCACATATACCCATTATAATCTATAGTGCTAATCACGTCCTTGTTTTTTCTGGACCGTGTGTCTTTGCAAACACACAGAGAAATGTCAATTTTTTTCCTGCTGCACGCATGACAAGGGTCAACAACAAGTCTATGCGTCCGTGAAAGACACATAAAGTAAACGGATGACATTCGTGTGCCGTCTGTGCTTAACATTGCAATGTATAAGAGAAGCTTTGTCTTTCTTTCTTTATCCATCCATGAAAAATACTGATGGTAAAAAGTGCACACTTTTGCAAAACGCTGATGACTAGAGTTGAGCGATACTTTCCGATATCCAAAAGTATCGGAATCGGAATGGTATCGCCGATACCCAAAAAATATCGGCGATACCCGATACCGATACCGGAAATCCAATGTAAGTCTATGGGAACAAAATATCAGAATTAAAAAAAACCCATTCTTGCCTTGTTGGTTAATTGTACATGAAGGAAAACAACAAAGAGTAATGTAGAATGTATTGGGGGAGGTTGAGGAGACATTAAAGGCATAGATGTTTAACCCAATCCAATGGAATAGCATTAATATTTTTTTTTTGGAAATACGTTTGGATTGACGAAGAAATTGACTATGTTGTTAACCTTTTTTCATTTTGGCAAATATGTATGTTTCACAACTTCCATGCTCTTCACCTTTTTAACTTTTGACACACTTTCTCCTTCATAATCTTCAGCAGCATCATCTTTGTCATAAAATTATTCTTCATCTTCACCTTCTTTATCTTCTTCGTAAACTTCTTGTTATTCATCTTTTTGTTAACATTACTCATATTGTTCTTATTAAACTATTATTCTTCTTCATATTCTACATTTTCATCTTCTTCCTCTTCATCTTCTTCATCATATTCTTATTTGTGACAGAGATTCCTGTACTTGTAATCTGTCAAAGTATGAATTTTTCATCCTTCCGTTCTTGCTGTCACAAAAGATTTAAATTACAACAGTATTTGTCTGTGCTCAGTTTAGCCTGCAGCAGCAGGCATTTTCCAGGGGCACCACGAGGAGGAACGGACTCACCCCCATACACTGCTTAGTCTTCTTCTGCTTAGAATTTAGAGCATATATTTTGCTCTTCATTTTGATCTTATACTTCATGTTCTTCTGCTTTTTGATCTTCTGCTTATTGTTCTTCTGTCTCTTGTAGTTTGTCGTAACCTTCTTTTTCCTGTTGGTGATCTTCTTCTGGGTAATCTTATATTTCTTCTTTGTGATGGTGTTCAGGCTGGTTGGCTTGATGCTCGTTGTCCTTGGGGTCGTCATCTTCTTCGGGGTGGTCTTTAGGGTCGTCTAACTTCCGAGAACCAGTTGACGTTACTGGAACCCGGACGGGTAGCATAAGGTACAAGAGCCAATGCAAGTAACGAGGACCAGCTGACTGTGCTGGAACCCAGAGGGGCAGCAGAAGGAAAAGAGCCAATGGCACAACCGAGGACCAGCTGACGTTACTGGGACACGGTTACTAAGCAGGAGGTACCTGTGCTCCAAAGCACTACCAAGGACCAGCAGACGTTGCTGGAACTCGGATACCGAGATGGAGGCACCTAGGCCAAAGGCACTGCGGAGAACCAGTTGACGGTACTGGAACCCGGACGGGTAGCAGAAGGTACAAGAGCCAATGCAAGTAACGAGGACCAGCTGACTGTGCTGGAACCCGGAGGGGCAGCAGAAGGAAAAGAGCCAATGGCACAACCGAGGACCAGCTGACGTTACTGGGACACGGTTACTAAGCAGGAGGTACCTGTGCTCCAAAGCACTACCAAGGACCAGCAGATGTTGCTGGAACTCGGATACGGAGATGGAGGCACCTAGGCCAAAGGCACTGTGGAGAACCAGCTAACGGTACTGGAACTCGGACGGGTACCATAAGGCACCCATGAAAATGTAAGTTGACAGGCCGCAAGCCGTCTGCAGTTACCAAATCACACAGTCCTAGAGTGGGTGCTTGTCCTATTTTCACAACGGAAAGAGCCTTTATTTACATATCCCACAGCACACATAGGAATCACCTAAACTGCAGGCACCATAGAGTCGGATAACCGGAAAGCAACATGACAGGACAACTTATTGGAGGCTAATTTATGTTGACACTGCCGGGAAACAGCTGTGGTGCTGTAAACAGGGTGGGCATGAGTCAGTACCCGTGCCAATTACTTATGAGCAACAACTGGCGGTGTTGGAGCCCAGGGATGAGAGGAGGACAGGGTGGAGGCAGCATGACTTTTTGTTGTACACACAGCAGGGGAACAGCTGCCATTACTCAACCCCAGTAACACAGGAGCAAGTGTTGACTGTGCTAACAGCACTTACAGGCAACAACTGGCGGTGTTGGAGCCCAGGGTTCAATGCATCGACTTCAATTGCTTCCACCTCCTCTCAGTAACACAGCACTGTTGATCAACCATCTGTCTCTTCACCGCCTGTCAAATTGCCCAGTCAGTCAGAGAGTTCTGTACAGGAGCCAGCTGAGTCTCTGCTTCTGTTCTCAGAATCTGTTGGTTTGCAAACAGGGGCACAGCCAAGCAGCATTCTGGAATGTGAAGAAGAGGGAGTATGCAGTGATGCGCAACAGCTGTGTCTCTCTCAATCTGAAGAGGCGGGTGAGACAGTGCCGATGGTCAGCACACCGCAGAACGCATCTGATGATGATGAGACTCAGGTGCCAGTTTCTGTTGAGCATGGTGGTGGCCAGACCACCCAACAGCAGCAGGTGTTGTAAGAGGTTAGTGGAGATGATGAGGTCCAAGACCCAACATGGCGTGAGGAACAGGAAGGTGGTGGTAGCAGCTCTGAGGAAGCGATTGCCCCAACGGTACAAACAGGAGGGAGAGTTAGGCTGCATACTCTGTTGCCTGTAGCCTCCATTTTGGCACCTGTTCGGATTTCTCTTCCAAAAGTCTAAACGGACGCTCCCAGGACTTGCACTGCGTGGTCCTTTTTTAACACACTTGCAGATGATATTTGCTATGTCAAATGCAAGCTGTGTAATCAAAAAGTAAAAAGAGGTAAAGTGTCAGTAACCTCAATACCACAAATATGTCTAAAATAGTGCGTAGAAAACACGTAGTTGAGTTACAAAGACACACTGAAGATGTACAGTCTATAGAGAATCACAGCACAAGTTTAACTGCATATGTCATGGTTAAATTTGAAATTTTTATTGCACACTTGATGTGAAAAAAGAAAATAGCTATGAGACGACTGACTGACGTTTTGGGCAACGCAGTGGCCTTTATCAAATAGTCGCTGGAAGAGATAGAAAAATTTACAGTCAATGACAATGTATAATATATACAATATATACATAGGGTGAAGAATATATATACATAGGAATTAGGCAACATGTTAAACATTTGGGTGATACTGTAGAACACGGAGAATTATCCCTCTAGGGTATGCGGGTGGATAATGTAGTTTTTTGTTGATTTTTGTGAGTGTGTAGAAAACAGGGGTGATGGGTAGTGTTGAGCGATACGATACTGCAAATATCGGGTATCGGCCGATATTAGCTCTATCGGCCTTTCGATAATTCGTTTCGATATTTTCGTCTTATTGAATACCGGAATCGGAAGTTCCCATAATTCTTTGCGAGGCAATGTGATTTTAGTCAGCCAATGAGGAATCCTAAGAAGTGTGGGCACATCCTGTACTGCTGCGGTCATGTTAACTAATGGCATGGCTGTGATTGGATGCTGAAATGATGTCAGAATGAACTATAAAAGGCGCCGCCGCCATTTTAGCGTCACTGTGCTGTGAATTCAGTAAGGGACAGAACGCTGCTGTGCTGACTCTGAGGGACAGTTAGAGATTGCGATTTAGTGTACTGTGCTGTAGGCAGGCTAGCACCAACCGCTGTGTAAAGCTTCCTTTTGCCTGCAGTGTTGTTTTAACAGCTCTGCAAGGTGTGTGTGAGTGCAGGTGACGCTGCAGTTTGCTCTGCATGCAACGCTGTCTGTAGGCATCTGCACATGTCACTCACAGACTCTTTTTTTTTTCCTTCAGTGTAATTCTTGCAGCTCCATGCAATTTAACTATTAGTGTGACGTGCTTCCATCCGTATCCAATACATTGGTTGCAAACACTATAGAAGTAGACAAAGGAGTAGCCTTTCACAGATTGTGAACAGTTGTGTTTCAGTGTTCACTTCAGTCTGTGTTTTTTATTTTTTGAGTGCACATCACGCTCCAGTTACTTGTTCAAGCACTGCTGCTTGTACTCTGCTGAGCGTGTCTCAGTGGCTCATCCTTTTCATTTATCTCCAATTGGTTCTGCTCCATTCCATTTAAAATATAATCTATTAGTGTGACGCGCTTCCATCCGTATCCAATACATTGGTTGCAAACACTATAGAAGTAGACAAAGGAGTAGCCTTTCACAGATTGTGAACAGTTGTGTTTCAGTGTTCACTTCAGTCTGTGTTTTTTATTTTTTGAGTGCACATCACGCTCCAGTTATTTGTTCAAGCACTGCTGCTTGTACTCTGCTGAGCGTGTCTCAGTGGCTCATCCTTTTCATTTATCTCCAATTGGTTCTGCTCCATTCCATTTAAAATATAATCTATTAGTGTGACGCGCTTCCATCCGTATACAATACATTGGTTGCAAACACTATAGAAGTAGACAAAGGAGTAGCCTTTCACAGATTGTGAACAGTTGTGTTTCAGTGTTCACTTCAGTCTGTGTTTTTTATTTTTTGAGTGCACATCACGCTCCAGTTACTTGTTCAAGCACTGCTGCTTGTACTCTGCTGAGCGTGTCTCAGTGGCTCATCCTTTTCATTTATCTCCAATTGGTTCTGCTCCATTCCATTTAAAATATAATCTATTAGTGTGACGTGCTTCTATCCGTATACAATACATTGGTTGCAAACACTATAGAAGTAGACAAAGGAGTAGCCTTTCACAGATTGTGAACAGTTGTGTTTCAGTGTTCACTTCAGTCTGTGTTTTTTATTTTTTGAGTGCACATCACGCTCCAGTTACTTGTTCAAGCACTGCTGCTTGTACTCTGCTGAGCGTGTCTCAGTGGCTTATCCTTTTCATTTATCTCCAATTGGTTCTGCTCCATTCCATTTAAAATATAATCTATTAGTGTGACGCGCTTCCATCCGTATACAATACATTGGTTGCAAACACTATAGAAGTAGACAAAGGAGTAGCCTTTCACAGATTGTGAACAGTTGTGTTTCAGTGTTCACTTCAGTCTCTGCGTAATAACCACACTTAGGCCTTATAACTTTTCTGACTTTCTTTATCAATCTACCAAGATGAAGAAGTCAGTGAGTAAGGCACGTGGTCGTGGCCGTGGAGTTTCAGCAGGGAGAGGACGTGGGGATTCTGTGGCTGCTGCCGCCCTCAGTGACACAGCATCCACCAGTTTTACCCATGAGCGTTCCTTTATGCGCACTTTGGTAGGAGCTCGGCGTGCCCCCCTGCTGCTTGAAGAACAAATTGAAGCCGTTGTTGGTTGGATGGCAGCCAATGCATCGACTTCAATTCCTTCCACCTCCTCTCAGGAACACAACACTGTTGAGCAACCATCTGTCTGTTCACCGCCTGTCAAATTGCCCAGGCAGTCAGAGAGTTCTGTACAGGAGCCAGCTGAGTCTCTGCTTCTGTTCTCAGAATCTGTTGGCTCGCAAACACGGGCACAGGCAAGCAGCATTCTGCAATTTGAAGAAGAGGGAGTATGCAGTGATGCGCAACAGCTGTGTCTCTCTCAATCTGAAGAGGCGGGTGAGCCAGTGCCGATGGACAGCACACCGCAGAACGCATCTTATGATGATGATGAGACTCAGGTGCCAGGTTTTGTGGAGCATGGTGCTGCCCAGACCATCCAACAGCAGCAGGTGTTGGAAGAGGGTAGTGGAGATGATGAAGTCCGAGACCCAACATGGCGTGAGCAACAGGAAGGTGGTGGGAGCAGCTCTGAGGAAGAGATTGTCCCAACGGTACAAAGAGGAGGGAGAGGTAGGCTGCAGACTCGCTTGCCTGTAGCCTCCAGTTTGGCACCTGTTGGGAGCAGTTCTCTTAGAACTGTCAAAATTGGCGCTCCCATGACTTGCACTGCGTGGTCCTTTTTTGACAGACTTGTAGATGATATTTGCTATGTTCAATGCAAGCTGTGTAAGCAAAAAGTTAAAAGAGGTAAAAATATCAGGAACCTGAATACCACAAATATGTGGAAACATGTACGGACAAAGCACGTAGCTGAGTTCCAAAGTCACACTGGAGATGTAGGCCAACCTACAGCAGCACCTACATCTTTAGGTCATGTTCGAGCCTCTACCTCCAGCTCTCACACACCTGGTTCGGCTTCCTCACAGGATCTCCATGGAAGAACCTCGGTCACTGTTGTCCATAGACAAACTGTTATTCCACCCACTGCAGCAAGTTCACAGTCATCGTCACACTCCCAGAACAAAAAACAGCCATCGGTAACACAGGCATGGGATAAAAGACGGCCATACTCGGCAAACCATCCACGAGCACAGGCTCTGAATGCTGGCCTTGCAAAACTCCTGTCCCTTGAAATGCTGTCATTCAGGCTGGTGGAGACTGACAGTTTCAGGAACTTTATGGCATTGGCAGTCCCACAATATAATGTGCCAAGCCGATTTTATTTCAGCAGGCAAGCTGTCCCTGCTCTGCAAAAACATGTCGAGGGAAACATTAAACATGCGCTACTAAACGCCGTCAGTAGCAGGGTCCACCTGACCACCGATGCGTGGACCAGTACCCATGGCCAGGGACGATACCTTTCCCTCACTGCCCATTGGGTCAATGTTGTGGAGCCGGGTACAGATCTTGCCAGTGGCGCTGTACGTGTTCTGGCAACTCCAAGGATTGCAGGAATCCAGTCTGTGCACATTGATTCCTCCTCCTACTCCAGTTCCTCAGAATCATCGCTGCACGAGCCGTCACGGTATACCTCCACATGGACCTGTGAACGCTTACCTGTTGCGACCGATATGAGCACAGCCGTGGCCAAACGTCAACAGGCCGTACTGAAATTAATTCCCATGGGGAATCGAAGCCACACAGCGCAGGAGCTCTGGGATGCCATCAAGCAGGAGAGCGACGTGTGGTTTTTGTCAGCTAATCTCCAGCCAGGCTTGGTAGTGTGTGACAATGGCCGAAATCTGGTGGCAGCTCTGGGCCTTGGCAACCTCACTCACATACCATGTCTGGCACATGTGCTCAACTTGGTCGTCCACAGTTTTTTGAGGGACTATCCGGATCTTGATGCACTGCTGCACAAGGTCCGCCTAGAGTGCGCTCACTTGCGACGTTCCAGCATGGCCAGATCGCGCATTGCAGCTCTGCAAGTCAGATTTCGCCTTCCTGAACATCGCATCATATGTGACGTACCCACCAGGTGGAATTCCACGTTACATATGTTGGAGCGGTTGTGTGAGCAGCAGCCAGCAGTAATGGAGTATCAGCTGCAACAGGCGCAATCAACTCGCAATTTGCGCCGTTCACACTTCACCACTACTGAGTGGGCCTCTATGAAGGACATCTGCGACGTTTTGCGTGCGTTTGATGTCTCAACGCGGATGGCGAGTGCAGATGATGCACTAGTCAGCATGACTGTCCCCCTTATCTGCCTGCTTCAGAAATCACTGAAAGCACTAAAGGAAGAGGTTTTGGAAGAGGTGGAGGATGAGGAGTCACAAATTCAATTACCTTCAGCGCAACGTGGTTCCTCACAAAGGGCTGGGCAGGGCTCACTTTGTGAGGAGGATGAGGAGGAGGAGGAGTCAATGGAGGAGGAAGAAATCCCTACAGAGGGAGGTACACAACGCTGTAGTCAGTATGTAGAGCGAGGGTGGGGTGATGCAGAGGAGACAGAGATGACGCCTCTTCCAGAGGACAGCCTTTGTTGGCCAGTTGGGAGTCTGCAGCACATGGTTGATTTCATGCTTCAGTGCCTGAGAAACGACCGCCGCATCGCCCACATTCTCAGCACGTCAGATTATTGGGTGTACACCTCCTAGACCCTCGCTACCGGGACAACTTACAAACCCTCATCACACCGGTGAACCGGGACCGTAAAATGCAGGAGTACCAAGACACACTGGTGCAATCCATACTGTTGTACATTCCAGCCGAGAGAGCTGCTGCTGCTGCTACTGCTTTACAAAGCAGCTCTGTGCGTCGAGGCAGTGTAGACACCTCTACAACAAGAGGGAGCAGAAGCAGCGCCTCTGCACAGGGCAAGAACTGTATGTTACAAATGTGGCAAAGTTTTGTGACAGCGCCAGCAAGGTCTACACCATCCGAGACGGCTCCAGTCACCAGGAAGAAACGTTTCCGTAAGATGGTGACAGACTACTTGGCTTTCCCTCTAAGTGTACTCCCAGATGCCTCTTCCCCTTTCAAATTTTGGGTCTCTAAGTTGGATACATGGCCAGAGCTTAGCCAGTATGCATTGGAGGTGCTGGCTTGCCCTGCTGCCAGTGTATTATCTGAGCGTGTCTTTAGTGCTGCAGGTGGTGTAGTAACAGACCGTCGCATGCGACTATCCTCAGAGAGTGTAGACCGGCTTACTTTTCTGAAAATGAACAAGGCATGGATCTCACCTGAATTTGCCTGTCCGTTTTCAGATTAAATAACTGTTTGGCAACGTTTTCCATGTCTCCTGTTATGTTCATCTTTCTACCACCTGAACTCTACTCCCTGGGCTACAACACCGCCATTTGTTGCTCGTAAGTAATTGGCAGGGGTACTGACTCCTGGCCAGCCTGGTTACAGCACGACAGCTGTTTCCTGGCAGTGTGAACGTCAATTATCCTCCAATAAGTTGTGCTGTCGTGTTGCATTCGGGTTAGCCGACTCTATGGTGCCTGCAGTTTAGGTGATTCCTATGTGTGCTGTGGGATATGTAAATAAAGGCGGTTTCCATTGTGACAATAGGATAAGCACCCACTGTAGGACTGTGTGATTCGGTAACTGCGGACGGCTTGCGTCCTGTCAACTTACATTTTCATGGGTGCGTTCTTCTACCCGTCCGGGGTCCAGTACCGTCAAGTGGTTCTCCCAGTGCCTTTGGCCTAGGTGCCTCCATCTCCGTATCCGAGTTCCAGCAACGTCTGCTGGTCCTTGGTAGTGCTTTGGAGCACAGGTACCTCCTGCTTAGTAACCGTGTCACAGTAACGTCAGCTGGTACTCGGTTGTGACATTGCCTCTTTTCCTTCTGCTACCCGTCCGGGGTCCAGCACAGTCAGCTGGTCCTCGTTACTTCCATTGTCTCTTGCTCCATCTGATACCCGTCAGGGTTCCAGTAACGTCAGCTGTTTCTCGGAAATTAGACGACCTTAAAGACCACCCAGAAGAAGATGACGACAACAAGGACGACGAGCATGAAGCCAACCAGCCTGAACACCATCACAAAGAAAAAATAAAAGATTACCCAGAAAAAGATCACCAACAGGACAAAGAAGGTTAAGACAAACTACAAGATACAGAACAAGAGACAGAAGAACAATAAGCAAAAGATCAAAAAGCAGAAGAACATGAAGTATAAGACCAAAATGAAGAGCAAAATATATGCTCTAAATTCTAAGCAGAAGAAGACTAAGCAGTGTATGGGGGTGAGTCCGTTCCTCCTCGTGGTGCCCCTGGAAAATGCCTGCTGCTGCTGCAGGCTAAACTGAACACGGACAAATACTGTTGTAATTTAAATCTTTTGTGACAGCAAGAACGGAAGGATGAACAATTCATACTTTTACAGATTACAAGTACAGGAATCTCTGTCACAAATAAGAATTTGATGAAGAAGATGAAGAGGAAGAAGATGAAGAATTTGAATATGAAGAAGATTAATTAGTTTAATAATAACAATATGAGTAATGTAAACAAAAACATGAATAGCAAGAAGTTTAAGAAGAAGATTAAGAAGGTGAAGATGAAGAATAATTTGATGAGAAAGATGATGCTGCTGAAGATTATGAAGGAGAAAGTGTGGCACTGGCAAAAGTTAAAAAGGTGAAGAGCATGGAAGTTGTGAAACATACATATTTGCCAAAATAGAAAAAAGGTTAACAACATTGTCAATTTGTTAGTCAATCCAAATGTATTTCCAAAAAAAAATATATTAATGCTATTCCAATGCATTGGGTTAAACATGTATGCCTTTATTGTCTCCTCAACCTCCCCCAATACATTCTACATTAGTCTTTGTTGTTTTCCTTCATGTACAATTAACCAACAAGGCAAGAATGTTTTTTTTTAAATGTCGATATTTTGTTCCCATAGACTTACATTGGACTTCCGGTATCGGAATCGGATATCGACGATATTTAGTGATATCGGCGATACCATTTCGATACGATATTTTTAGATATCAAGCAGTATCGCTCAACACTAGTGATGGGGTATTGAATATTAAGGAATGTCATAGTCTTACAGTCTATGGTGATCAATTAAAGATGTTTTGTCAGGATACGATCAATTTTTTCACAGATGTAAAATGTAGGGTCACAATTTAGTTGTCTGTAGGTTAGGTTAACTGACAGTTGTCTATGAATTTCGGCAATAGATTGGGTCTTATTCATAATAACGATAGCACCCCCCTTATCTGCTTGTTTAATAATAATGTTGGGGTTATCTTTCAGAGATTTTATGGCTTGTTTATCTGTGGGTGTCAGGTTGTGGCGTATCGGGTGTAGGCCCAATCTCGGCAAACCATCCACGACCACAGGCTCTGAATGCTGGCATTGCAAAACTCCTGTCCCTTGAAATGCTGTCATTCAGGCTGGTGGAGACTGACAGTTTACGGAACTTAATGGCATTAGCAGTCCCACAATACAATGTGCCAAGCTGATTTTATTTCAGCAGGCAAGCCGTCCCTGGTCTGCAAAACCATGTTGTTGAGGTTAAAATTAAACATGCGCTACTAAACTCTGTCAGTAGCAATGTCCACCTGACCACCGCTGCGTGGACCAGTACCCATGGCCAGGGACGATACCTTTCCCTTACTGCCCATTGGGTCAATGTTGTGTAGCCGGGTACAGATCTTGCGAGTGGCACTGTACGTGTTCAGGCAACTACAAGGATTGCGGGAATCAAGTCTGTACACATTGACTCCTCCTTCTCCAGTTCCTCAGAAACATCGTTGCAGGAGCCGTCACGGTCTACCTCCACATGGACCCGTGAACGCTTAATAAGAATCTTTAGTTATATAGCGCCAACAGATTACGCAGCGCTTTACAGTTTAACAGTTTCCGAACACAAGTCATAAGTAACAACGTTACCAATACAATAATGAAAGCAATATAATCCGCACACGCTCGTGAGAGCTTACAATTTACAAATATGTGGGGGAGATACAAAGTACAGGTGTTTATATACAATGGTGTATTTAGAATGATGGCCCAGCCATTTTGAGGGAGTGAGGGATGGATGGAGATAGTGAATGGGCTACAAACACACATTTACACATAGAATGACTTTGATTAGTGAAGGTGATAGGCCGCTATTATTATTATAGATTTTTATAGCGCCATTTATTCCATGGCGCTTTACATGTGAAGAGGGGCAAGTATAGACAAGTACAGTAAGCATGAGCAATACAAGGCACACACAAGTACAGAAGGAGAGAGGACCCTGCCCGCAAGGGCTCAGAGTCTACAGGGATGGGTGAGGATACACTAGGAGAGGGAAGACCTTGAAGAAATGTGTTTTGAGTGAGCGCCCAATAACATGCAAATTGTGGATAGTTCTAATTTCTTGGGGTACAGCATTCCACAGTATTGGCGCAGCGCGGGAGAAGTCTTGGATTCGGGAGAGATGTTCTTTAGGTGTAGGCGGCAATAGCGGGCAACAGATTGTATATGGGAGGTGAAGGAGAGATTGGTGTCAAACATCACACCCAGACAGCGAGCCTGTTGACCGATATGAGCACAGACATGGCCAAACGTCAACAGGCCATCCTGAAATTAATTTCCATGGGGAATCAAAGCCACACAGCGCTGGAGCTCTGGAATGCCATAAAGCAAGAGAGCGACATGTGTATTTTGCCAGCGAATCTCCAGCCAGGCTTGGTAGTGTGTGACAATGGCCGAAATCTGGTGGCAGGTCTGGGCCTAGGCAACGTCACTCACATACCATGTCTGGCACATGTGCTAAACTTTGTCGTCCACAGTTTTTTGAGGGACTATCCGGATCTTGATTCACTGCTGCACAAGGTCCGCCTACAGTGCGCTAACTTGCGACGTTCCACCATGGCCAGATCGCGCATTGCAGCTCTGCAACGCAGATTTTGCCTTCCTGAACATCGCATCATATGTGACGTACCCACCAGGTGGAATTCCACGTTACATATGTTGGAGCGGTTGTGTGAGCAGCAGCCAGCAGTAATGGAGTATCAGCTGCATCAGTCGCAATCAACTCGCAATTTGCGCCGTTCACTTCACCACTACTGAGTGGGCCTCTACTATAATAATCTTTATTTATATAGCGCCAACAGATTCCGCAGAGCTGTACAGTTTAACAGTTTCATAACACAAGTCATAAGTGACAACG
Organism: Oophaga sylvatica; assembly: GCA_033576555.1. NCBI lineage: Eukaryota > Metazoa > Chordata > Amphibia > Anura > Dendrobatidae > Oophaga > Oophaga sylvatica. The sequence continues at coordinate 240,784,544 of JARQOD010000002.1, read as the reverse complement.
TTAACAATACAATAATTAAAGCAATATAAGCTGCCCTGCTCGTGAGACCTTACAATCTACAATGAGGAGGGGGAGCTCCAAAGTACAGTTGTTTATATACAATGGTGTATTTACAATGATGGTCCAGCCATTTTCAGGGAGTGAGGGATGGATGGAGATAGTGAATGGGCTACACACACACACAGTTACACATAGAATGACTTTGATTAGTGAATGTGATAGGCCGCTCTGAACAAATGTGTTTTGAGTGTGGAAGTAGGGCTGTTAATGGGGATGTTGAAGTCTCCAAGGATAAGGGTTGGTACTTCTGAGGACATGAAAGTGCGGCAGCCAGGCAGAGAAGTGGTCAAGGAACTGTGTGGGCGAGCCTGGGGTCCGATATATTACCGCTACTCTGAGGGAGAGGGGACGAAAGAGCCTGATGGTGTGGACCTAATAATTTGCAAAATCTTAATCAAAAATTTACATGTTACATATTTACATCTAGTATAAAACATTTAACCATTAAGCCTACTTACAGAACAAGGAAGTGTAAAAAAACTTGTGCTTAAAAAAAAAAGTGAAAATAAAATGTGAGAAGGGCAGTGTAACAAATAATTTAGGAAAAAGATAAACTAACATCAAGTGCTGTGTGCTGTGTAAGAGCCAGACACATTAACATGAAATCAGTCTGGAATAGCGGTGATTTTCTCCCCATAACCCGAGTAACATTCTGGGGAGAGGGGTGTAGAGTCAACGATCAGCAACTAGCTACGGTAGATCAAATACCTGAAAAAAAAAAAAAAAAAAAGTTATTTAACATTCATAACATACATTTTATTTTATAAAAAACCAAAAAAAAATTATTTAACATTCATAACATACATTGTATTTAACCAAAAAAATAACAAATTTATTTAACATTCCTAAGATAAATTTTTTTTAAAACATAAAAACTATAATACACAGCAGGATCTTTAGTAAAAACCAGACTTACCACTGTAACCTCTTAATCCTTGCAAGCTTCAACACAACGTTGACAAGGTACACAGCAGGGGTGGTCGGTCTCCTAGACAACGAGCAAACTCCTTCATGTTGAGAGAGGCCACCATCTCCTTAGCTTTCAGGTCCTTTTTTGTGGGAATGAGCTTGTCTCCAACCAGCCAGGAATATCCATTGAATGCCACACCATGGTTTGGTATTAGCACCCAGCCAGTACCAAAAGTGAGGCCAACCACAGTTCCCATTTCTCATGAACTTTATTTGATATACTGGCTGGCCAAACATTAGTTTCTCACAAAGGAGCTGAAGACCCTGAGTGGCAGTAGGTGCAAGTCTCTCCAGCATGACCTGTTTGTTAGATATTTGCCGTCTACACACCTAAAGAACATCTCTAGAATCCGCCCTTTTCTCACCATGGAAACAACAAAAACCCTCACTGTAGCATTGATCCACTCCCGCCTGGACTACTGCAATGCTCTATTACTTGGCCTCCCCATTACTCGACTATCCCCTCTCCAGTCCATCCTTAATGCAGCAGCCAGGGTCATCCATCTGTCTAATCGGTACTCGGACGCGTCCGCTCTTCGCCAGTCCTTACACTGGCTGCACATTCATTATAGGATCCAATTCAAAGTACTGGTTCTCACCAACAAAGCTCTCCACAGTGCATCACCCCCCTACATCTCCTCCCTCATTTCTATCTATCGGCCTAACCGACTGCTGCGCTCTGCAAATGACTTTCGACTAACCTCTGCAGTAATCCGTACCTCCCACTCCCGACTACAAGACTTCTCCCGCGCTGCGCAAATCCTCTTGAATGCTCTACCACAAGAAATTAGGACTATCCACAATTTGTGTAAGGTTCTATGTATATATTCCTGAAACTCAGTTTGTTCGTCAGCCATTTTACTTTCTGTCTTGCTGCAGCTATCTTGCCCTCAGTCAAAATGGAGTTTCTGTCATGGGTGCATCGCCATGAAGATCGTCGCGATTGCACATTCTGACTTCTCACAGCTGAGCTGCTGTTTCTTTGTTTTTTGGTAATGAGAGAGTTAATTTTTCCTAGCTCTTTGCTAAGGCTAGGTGCAGCCTCGCCCGGCTGCTTTTGATTATGTTCTAATTAGTTTCCTTTATATTTCTGCCAGTCTGGGTGTTAGACGGCGGTGAAAGCATTCATGTAGTTTAGCAGACTGGATTGGTTCTGAGAATATTTAAGCTAAGAGCTCCTTAGTTGTTTTTACTCTTACAGCTTATAGTTTTTTCTCTGAGACCTTAGGTGTTCCTACTGTGTGTGGAGTGTTGTATGTAAGACTTTATTTACTTTATGTCTTGTCTTTGTTGTATGTCTTTCTGTTCATTAACCGTTACCTGTTCATTCCCTTTGGTGGTATTCAGGGTCCTTCTTAGGACTAGAATACAGTTGGCAGGGATTGATAGGAGACAGGGTTTACGCTGGTGGCCTGGACCTCTGTACCTTTAACAGTACCTCCAGGTTGAGGGATTAGTTAGGACCCCAGTTTAGGGTCAGCTTAGACCCCGGTCACCCTCAAGCCGGAGACAGCGTATAACGGATTCCGTTTTGACCCTCTGGACATTCTGTCAGGTAAATCTATGTTATCATATATCTATGCGCATGTTATATAGTATGTTGCCCTTTTGATATAGATTACTGACATCACATATATATATCTGCTATACAGCGTGACATTTTCACCGGCCCAACTAAAGATTCTGCCCAGCTGTCATGGATCCAGTAGCCCAGCTGGCCCGGCAGTTGCAGGGGTTGTCCATGGAATTTGCAGACATTAAGTCCAAGGTTTTGTCCCTCCCGGAGCAAACCAGATCTGAACCTAAGGTTGCTCTCCCGGACAGGTTCACTGGTGGGCGGGACAAATTTTTTACTTTCCGGGAGGCATGTAAATTGTACTTTCGGCTGCGGCCTCGGTCATCTGGGAGTGAAGAGCAGAGGGTGGGAATTGTTATCTCGCTCTTACAAGGGGACCCTCAATCTTGGGCGTTCTCTATTCCTCCAGGCTCCCCAGATCTCCAGTCAGTGGATCGATTTTTTACTGCCCTGGGTCTGGTATATGATGATCCGGATCGAGTCTCCCTTGCTGAAACAAGGTTACGTAAAATACGGCAAGGAAATCGTCCAGCGGAGGAATATTCTTCTGAGTTCCGTAGATGGGCAACAGATACTCAGTGGAATGACCCAGCTCTTAGGAGCCAGTTTTGTCAAGGGTTGTCTGACAAATTAAAAGATGTGTTGGCTCAGTATGATTCTCCTCCATCACTGGAGGCTGCTATGGCCCTCGCTATTCGCATTGATAGACGACTTCGGGAAGACGCGAGGTAACTCCGCCCCCCATGATGACTCCACCTACTACTAAAGTCCCTTATACTGAGGTTCCCCTGGTCTGTTCTGAGGAACCCATGCAGTTGGGAGGGACATCATTTTGTAGGAGGGAATCGGCGGTGCGCCGCAAGACTAGAAGGTGTTTCTTTTGCGGGAGAGAGGGACATTTTGTTGGGGGGTGTCCATCCCGGACCTCTTTGAGCCAAGGAGTTAACCTGGGAGTGTGTATTTCGTCCCAAATCCCTCTCAGTTTCTCGTGCCTGCGGAGGTGGTGATTGGTACTAGAACTGAGAGGATTTCTGTTTTTCTTGATAGTGGGTCCGGGGCTAATTTGGTGGACGCTCGGTTTGCCCAGGTGCATGGTATGCAACTGAGTGTATTGGCCAAACCGGTCCCTATACTCTCTATTGATTCTAGACCTCTTGGTCAAGGTAGCTTGGTACAAGCTGTTCATAACATAGATCTTCGAGTAGGGGCAATACATAAAGAGCAATTGTCTTGTTATGTGTTGGAGGGTCTACCTACTCCTATTGTGTTGGGACTTCCTTGGTTGGCTAAACATAACCCAGTGATTGATTGGCAATCCAGAAAGATAAGCCAGTGGGGTGAATTTTGCAAGAATAACTGCATGAGCACGGTCATCGGTGCGGTTGTGCCTAGGACTTTGCCTCCTTTTCTGGAGGACTTTGGGGAGATGTTCTCAGAGGAGGGGTGTAAAGAGTTTCCTCCTCATCGCGCATATGACTGCTCAATAAAGTTGCTTCCTGATGCCTTATCTCGTACTTTCCCAAGGGCCGGGAAGACGGATGATCCGGTTCCTATTCCTCAGGAGGGAGTTGTAGTGTCAGCTGTATGCTCTGAGCTTGAGGGGGAGGTATTGGGGGCTCAGGGGGACGCCCCTGTGGGACTTCCAGGGAGACTGATAGTTCCAGATCGCTTAAGACTGAAGGTTACGGGGAACCGTTACAAACGGATGGCTGATAGGAGGAGAGTTTCTGGTCTAGATCTGAAGGTGAACGATCTGGTTTGGTTGTCTACCAGGAATATAAAACGTAAAGTTTCCTCCTGGAGGTTGGGTCCCAGATTCATCGGGCCGTACAGGATCAGTTCCATAATTAATCCTGTGGCATTTCGTCTGGACCTCCCTCCTACGTTTAAAAATCATAATGTGTTTCACAAGTCATTACTTAAAAAGTATGTGGCACCAGTCATACCGTCACCTCTACCTCCTTCAGTGGTGGTCAATGATAACGTGGAAATTCATGGGTCGAAAATCATTGACTCACGTCTCAGTCGCCGATCCCTTCAGTACTTAGTTCAGTGGAGGGGGTATGGTCCTGAGGAGGGGACGTGGGTCCCTGCGTCTGATGTTAACGCAGATCGATTGGTTCGGACCTTTCACACAACTCACCCGGACAGACCTGGTCATGAGGGTCCAGAGGCCCCTCGTAGAAGGGGGGGTACTGTCATGGGTGCATCGCCATGAAGATCGTCGCGATTGCACATTCTGACTTCTCACAGCTGAGCTGCTGTTTCTTTGTTTTTTGGTAATGAGAGAGTTAATTTTTCCTAGCTCTTTGCTAAGGCTAGGTGCAGCCTCGCCCGGCTGCTTTTGATTATGTTCTAATTAGTTTCCTTTATATTTCTGCCAGTCTGGGTGTTAGACGGCGGTGAAAGCATTCATGTAGTTTAGCAGACTGGATTGGTTCTGAGAATATTTAAGCTAAGAGCTCCTTAGTTGTTTTTACTCTTACAGCTTATAGTTTTTTCTCTGAGACCTTAGGTGTTCCTACTGTGTGTGAGTGTTGTATGTAAGACTTTATTTACTTTATGTCTTGTCTTTGTTGTATGTCTTTCTGTTCATTAACCGTTACCTGTTCATTCCCTTTGGTGGTATTCAGGGTCCTTCTTAGGACTAGAATACAGTTGGCAGGGATTGATAGGAGACAGGGTTTACGCTGGTGGCCTGGACCTCTGTACCTTTAACAGTACCTCCAGGTTGAGGGATTAGTTAGGACCCCAGTTTAGGGTCAGCTTAGACCCCGGTCACCCTCAAGCCGGAGACAGCGTATAACGGATTCCGTTTTGACCCTCTGGACATTCTGTCAGGTAAATCTATGTTATCATATATCTATGCGCATGTTATATAGTATGTTGCCCTTTTGATATAGATTACTGACATCACATATATATATCTGCTATACAGCGTGACAGTTTCCAGCTTGCATGTTCCCGCCCTGATTCTCTCCTTTGCTTCTTAAGCAGCCACAGCTGAGCAATCAGTGCTTCAGAATCTAGCCTGCAGTGAACCTGTGACTTGACTCCTGTAAGCCTTGGACCTTGTACTCCAGCTATTCCTACTGAGGAACTCTGAAGCACTTGTGGACTCTGAACCCTGCTCTTTGAAAGACCCACGTTTGCATGGACTTATGGTAACAGAGAAGAAGATCCTGAATCTGTATTGGAGAGTGATTGCTGAGCTTGGATTACTCTGGCCTGCTGTGTCTCCTGTTTCTGTGTCTGCAAACTGTGTGACTATTTCTGCCAACTTGTATGAAGTAATACAGGACTTTTCTATATCAAACCTGTGACTCCTGTGTTTTCATCGCACCCAAGCACAAGACGCTATATGAACTGTACTACATACATTACAAGATTCTGAAGCCAAAACGTTAGTGTCTGCTGGGTCTGGAAGGCTGTGTCTGCTGTACTGTGGATATCAGACGTCCGGTTGTACTTTCTGTGATGACAGTGGTTGTGACTTCTCACAACCATTCCAGGTGAGCAATTCCCTTAAGTTTTTTCTTTTTGCAGTGTTACCACAGGTAAACACTATTGTTTTTTTTTTTTTCCTTTCTTTTCTCTTTTTTGTCTGCTGTAACTCTGGATATCAGATGTCTGGTTGAAACTTTCTGTGATGATAGTGGTTGTGACTTCTCACAACCATTCCAGGTGAGCAGTTCCCTTAATTTTTTTTTCTCTCTGCAGTGTTGCCACAGGTGAACACTATTGTTTTTTTTCTCTCCTCTTCTTCCAGTAATCCTGTCTTAAAAGATCTGGAAAATGGAGGCCCGCATAAAGGAACTTTGCGGAGTGACTGATAGTATCCTTGCAGATTTGCAGAATATAAAGACCCGTTTTACAAATCTACAGGACCTCAATAATCACAATTTGCAAGTGGTTGGACAGACTACCCAGGATTTGCGAGCCAGGATTGAGGTTCTAGAGGGGCGAGTCCAGGCTCCTGCCGTAGCCCGAGTGCTGGGATTCCCAAGTTGCCCCCTTTTCGTTTTGGTGGTGAACGTGAGAAATTCAGGGGATTTATTAATCAATGCAATCTTTTTTTTTCTGCACATGCTTCACAATTTCCCACTGAACGATCTAAGGTGCTTACTATAATTATGTTGCTTACCAACAAGGCTTTAATGTGGGCAAACCCTCTGATTGAGACTGAGGATGATTGTTTGAATCACCTTGATGATTTTATTTCAGCCATGGGGCAGGTGTTTGATGACCCAATCGAGGTGCAATAGCTGAAGCAGCCATGTTAGCTTTGCGCCAAGGTAAGCACTCGGTAGCTGAATATGCCTTGGATTTCAGGAGATGGGCCCTTGATACCACCTGGGACAGTTCCGCCAAAAAATCTATTTTTCGAAAGGGGTTATCTCCACTGATTAAGGATGAACTTGCTCGTGCCGACCTCCCACTGCGTTAGGTGACTTTATTAACTACTGCATCCGTATTGATACTCGTCTGACTGAACGCAGGCAAGAGAGATGGTTCGAAAGCAATCGTACTAACCTTTTCCTACCTTCCTCTCCAGCTAAGGAACCTTTGAGTAGGATTACACGGGAACCTGAACCCATGCAGGTAGACTCTTTACAACGACGGGTTAGTGATGCACGCAAGGAACATCGTTTTAAGGAGAATCTATGTTTCTATTGTGGTAAGTCAGGGCACTTCATTATAAACTGCCCCAGCCGTTCTCGTAAGACTACTGCAGCACTCATTCATTGTGAGTTTTGCGAGAGGGGATCTGTCAGGTCCGAGCCTCAGGCTCCAGAGAGATCTGCAGCAACAGATATTGATTTCTCGGACTTAAACTCCGTTTTCTCTGAGGACGTTGACTGTGTAAACGCTGCCATTTTTCAAGTTTCCTCAGCGGTGTCCAGCTGAGTTGTAAGAAAAACAATTCTCATTGCTTTCTTTCCATCAAACTCTGGGTTGACTCAGCTTGGGTGTCTAGCTCTGCTATGATCGACTCAGGGGCAAGTGGAAATTTTATGGATGTCTCCTTTGCTCTGAAACAGGGAATACGTTCAGTGAAGAAGGCTACTCCAGTACAGATGGAAACTGTGGATGGCTCCCTGCTGACCTCTGGACCAGTGGATCAGGAAACAGAGCCTTTGAGGGTTCTTATGGGTAAAGATCATCAAGAGAAACTGTCCTTTATGCTTATCTCTTCTCCCCACTTTCCCATTATTCTAGGGCTACCATGGCTGCAGGCTCAGAATCCTACCATTAACTGGGAGACCAAGGAATTACACTTTCCAGAGAAACAGATGAGTCCAAAAGTTTCAGCTTGCTCTGTTCCTAAAGGAATCATGTCAGTCCCTGAACTACCAGCTGTATACCAGGACTATGTGGATTTATGTGACAAGAAGAACGCTGACCAGCTTCCTCCTCACCGTCCATATGATTGTCCAATTGAATTATTGCCTGGAGCAGAGATACCTTTTGGTAAGATCTACCCCCTGGCGGGGCCCGAGCTAAAGGCTTTAAAGGATTACATAGATGAAAATCTAGCCAAGGGCTTCATACGCCCCTCTTCATCTCCTGCAGGTGCACCCATCTTCTTTGTAAAGAAGAAAGATGGATCTCTGAGACCATGCGTAGACTATAGGGAACTCAATAAGGTTACTATTAGAAACCGTTATCCATTGCCTTTAATCTCTGAGTTATTGGAGAGAGTGCGACATGCCAAAATTTTTTCTAAACTAGATCTTCGTGGGGCCTATAACTTAGTCCGTATAAGACCTGGGGATGAATGGAAGACTGCATTCAGGTCACGCTATGGACACTTTGAATATCTAGTTATGCCTTTTGGTCTGAGTACCGCCCAGCCACTTTCCAACACTTGGTGAATGACATCTTCAGGGATCTCCTAGATACATTCGTGGTAATTTATTTGGATGATATTCTAATTTTTTCTAACTCCACAGAGGAAACATCATGGACATGTGAGAATGGTCTTGGAACGTCTAAGACAAAATCATCTTTACATCAAACTTGAAAAGTGTGATTCCATAGGACCGAAATTCAATTTCTGGGGTATGTACTGTCTACACAAGGAATTAGTATGGATGGAAGCAAAACCCAAGCCATCAAGGATTGGCCAAGTCCTAGAAATGTGAAGGAGGTACAGCGCTTCATCGGGTTTGCCAATTCTATAGACGTTTCATTAGAAATTTCTCTGAGGTAGTGTCACCTATCACTCAACTTACCCGGAAAGAGTCTAGGTTTTCCTGGACTCCCAAGCCCAGGAAGCATTTTCCCGTCTAAAAGATAAATTTACCCCTGCACCTATCCTAGTACATCCCAACCCCGAGCTTGCCTTTATAATAGAGGTGGATGCTTCAGACTGTGCCGTTGGAGCTTTTACTCTCTCAGAGAACAGGTGAGAAGAATGTCTTGCATCCCTGTGCCTTCTTTTCCCAGCAGTTGTCTTCGGCTGAGAGGAACTACGATGTGGGCAATAGAGAGTTGTTGGCCATTATTGCCGCCTTCAAAGAATGGAGACACCTTCTTCAGGGAGCTGCACAGCAAATAGTCGTCCTGACAGACCATCATAACCTTGAGTTTATCAGGTCGGCTAAGTGCCTGACTCCTCGCCAGGCTCGCTGGAATCTTTTCTTAAACCAATTTAATTTTATCATCTCTTTTAGACCAGGATCGCGCAATGGAAAGGCTGATGCACTCTCTAGGATTTACTCAGCAGAGACACGTCCAATTACTCCTCCTAAGACTATTCTTCCTGACTCTAGATTCCTAGGAGTAATTCATAATCAAGACCTACTTAAGGACATCAAGGAAGCATACCATGCGGATTCCTTTTTGGCACAACCCCCAAGGGACGTAAGTCTTGTCTTTAAGAATGGTGTGTGGATTCAGGGACAACGTCTGTATATTCCTGAAACAGTCAGATTAAGAGTATTGCAACTCATTCACGATTCCAAGATAGCTGGGCATAGAGGAATTCTAAAGACACAGGAATTTCTTTCTCGTTTCTTTTGGTGGCCCACTTGCAGGAAGGATGTTTTGAATTATGTCACTTCATGTGAGGTCTGTGCAAGATGCAAAACACCTCGCTCCTCACCAACTGGTCTGTTACAGCCTCTTCCCACCCCGTCCCGCCCGTGGGGATCCATTTCTATGGACTTCATTGTGGAGTTACCAACCTCTCGGGGGAAGAAACACCATTCTAGTGGTGGTTGACCGTCTAACAAAGGCAGCTCATTTTATCCCTTGTGTCGGCTTACCCACTGCAAAACAGACATCAGATTTGATGATTAAAGATGTGTTTCGCTTACATGGAGTACCGGATGAGGTTATTTCGGATCGAGGGGTGCAATTCACTTCTAGGTTTTGGCAAAATTTCTGTGCAGCATTGGACATTAAAGTAAACCTTTCTTCTGCTTTTCATCCCAGACTAATGGACAGACCGAACGAACCAATCAAACCATGGAGCAGTATCTCCGCTGCTTTATCTGCCCCTACAGGATGATTGGGTGGATCTACTTCCATTAGCTGAGTTCTCGTATAACAACTCTCAGAGTGCCTCCACTAAACAGTCTCCTTTTTACTCTAATCTAGGTTATCATCCTAACATTCTACCACGATTTCCCATAGAAACGCCTTTACCAGCAGTGGCTGAAAGAATCACGTCTTTACAGAAGAATATGGATCTTTTAAAGGAAAATCTGGAATCGGCTCAAGAAAGGTACAAGAAAGCAGCAGATAAATTTCGTAAACCTGCACCAGCTTTCAAGGTAGGAGACTTGGTCTGGCTGTCAACCAGAAATCTTAAGTTAAGGATTCCATCGTCTAAGTTGGGACATAAGTACATTGGACCCTATAAAATCAGTAAAATTATAAGTGCCGTTGCTTGTCGTCTTCAACTGCCCAGAACTATGAGAATCCACCCTGTCTTTCATGTATCCCTACTAAAGGCTGCGACACCAATACGTTTCCTGGACGTTCCTCTCCTTGCCCTGACCCAGTGCTAGTCGATGGTCAGGAAGAATTTGTGGTGGAAAGGATTTTAGATTCCAGGTTGTATAGAAATCAGTTACAATATCTGATTAAATGGCAGGGCTACCCAGTGGAGGACAACTCATGGGAACCGGTCAATAACGTTAATGCTCCTCGCTTGCTCCGTCAGTTTCATCAGAGGTACCCACACAAGCCTGATCTGAGGTCATCCGGAGGTTGTCCTTAAGGGGGGAGTAATGTAAGGTTCTATGTATATATTCCTGAAACTCAGTTTGTTCGTCAGCCATTTTACTTTCTGTCTTGCTGCAGCTATCTTGCCCTCAGTCAAAATGGAGTTTCCAGCTTGCATGTTCCCGCCCTGATTCTCTCCTTTGCTTCTTAAGCAGCCACAGCTGAGCAATCAGTGCTTCAGAATCTAGCCTGCAGTGAACCTGTGACTTGACTCCTGTAAGCCTTGGACCTTGTACTCCAGCTATTCCTACTGAGGAACTCTGAAGCACTTGTGGACTCTGAACCCTGCTCTTTGAAAGACCCACGTTTGCATGGACTTACGGTAACAGAGAAGAAGATCCTGAATCTGTATTGGAGAGTGATTGCTGAGCTTGGATTACCTGGCCTGCTGTGTCTCCTGTTTCTGTGTCTGCAAACTGTGTGACTATTTCTGCCAACTTGTATGAAGTAATACAGGACTTTTCTATATCAAACCTGTGACTCCTGTGTTTTCATTGCACCAAGCACAAGACGCTATATGAACTGTACTAATACATTACAATTTGCCTGGTTTCAGGCGCTCCCTCAAAACACATTTGTTCAGAGTGGCCTATCACATTCAATAACCAAAGTCGTTCTATGTTTAAGTGTGTATGTGGAGCCCATTCACTATCTCCATCCATGCCTCACTCCCTCAAGATGGCTGGACCATCATTGGAAATGCACCATTATATATACACACCTGTACTTTGTATCTCCCCCACCTCATTGTAGATTGTAAGCTCTCACGAGCAGGGTCGGCTTATTTTACTTTAATTATTGTATTGTTAACGTTGTTACCTATGACTTGTGTTTTGAAACTGTTAAAGTGTAAAGCGCTGCGGAATATGTTGGCGCTATATAAATAAAGATTATTATTATTATTATTATATCAGAGGGAGAAGAGGATTGGGCCTTGACAAGGTGCCCGATTGCATCTTAAGTGTTATTGAATGTTGGAGCCAGTCCACCGTATAAAAGCAGCCATACAGTGTCCGGGTACCTGCTTGGATTTCGATCAAAATGAAGACTACTTTGATGTACATGTACACCAATTAGAGAAAAATGACAAGGATGAGGCAGTAAGACACACTCAGCAGAGTACAAGCAGCATTGCTTGAAGAAGTAACTTGAGCGTGATCAAAATTGAATAAATTAAAATCTCAGACTACAGTGACACAACTCTTAGCTGTGAAAGGGCTTTTTGTGTCCTTCTACAGTGTTTTCAACCAATGTATTGGATACGGATGGAAGCACGTCACACTATAATTTCAATTGAATTGAGCAGCAAGAATTACACTAAAGAAAAAAAAAAAAAAGAGTGTGAGAGTGACATTTTGCAGATGCCTACATACAGCGTTGTATGCCGAGCAAACTGCAGCGCGTCACCTGCACTCACACACACACCTTGCAGACCTGTGAAAAAAAACACTGCAAGGCAAAAGGAAGATGTACACAGCGGTTGGTAAAGTTAGCCTGCCTAAAGCACAGTACACAAAATCGCAATCTCTAACTGTCCCTCAGAGTCAGCAGAGCAGCGTTCTGTCCCAAACAGAATTTAACAGCACAGTGACGCTAAAATGGCAGCTTTACCCGGCAACAATACCTTCCTTGTGTCACAGTTAGGGTAGCGTGTGTCTATTATATGAGTGTCTGTAAAATGTAACGTTACGCAGACTTATTCTGCCCTTGGGACGCAAAAAATAAGAACAGCAGTAATCATTTACTGTATAAAACTCCACTATGCGCAACAAAACAAGCACGTTCCCTCTTACGGTTCCTGCGCTGACATGTGGTAGGGAGTTTGGAGACGTTCCTGAATTTATCCCAGGTATCCAAGCATATCAGGCCGATAGGAGAGCATTAAACCACCCACGGTGGTGACTTAAATATGGTGAATCTAAACAGTGAAGAACTGTAGGTCGATGCGAATGAATGTGCGATCACATGACACACGTTTATAATAACCCTTGCTAGACAAGAGTAACTTTGTAGACATTTTGACACCCTGAACCCAGATGGCAGTGAATATTCATTCTATTCGGCGCCACATGACTCTTGGTCCAGAATAGATTATATATTGCTAGCACACGAGCTATTAAGGGGAGTGGAAGAGGCAGATGTGCACAACGTAGCTAAATATGACCACGCGCCCGTATCTGTGACCCTGCCATATATGGTGCAGATGGGGCCAAACCAAACTTGGCGCTTCCCGACCTATTTGTTAATGGATGAGAAGTTTCGACATCACGTGAAGCAATGGTGTTTTTAATATGTAAGGGATAATGGAGATACTAGGGATAGGCCGGAACTTTTATGGGCAGCAGGGAAGGGAGTAATGCGCGGGAAACTAATAGGTTATCAGACAACGCTAAAAAAGAAGATCGCGACAAAACTACTCGCAGGCTAGCAGGATATTACGCGATAGGTACACGGCAAACAAGACAAGTTCATCAACACAGGTTAAAAATAGATGTAAGCAGGCTAAGGCTGACTTACACTTTATGGGTATATCGACGAGAGACAAGCAGTAATAACAATTATAGAGCCGATGTATATCGTTATGGTAGCAAATGAGGGAGACTATTATCACGACTAGCGAAAGGAAATCACATTCGTCATCAACATATTTACAGCGTTAACGAATAAACATGGGATCATGAACACAGACCCTCGAACCATAAACACCATTCTACAAGAATACTACTCAGACTTATATAAGGTGGAACATACGGATAGTGCGGAGGGTAACACCTTTGTAGATGGAATACGGTTACCATCCATCACAACTATCAGCTTCTCCTTTTAAAAAACAAATTGAGGTGACGGAAGTGACAGCGGCGATAAGTTACTTTAAATACGGGAAAGCTCCAGGACCTGACGGGTTTACAGCCAAATTATTTAAATTATTGAGTGAGGATTATCCGTCCACATTGGTACGCACCTTCAATCATATATTGGAGACAGGAGGGTTGCCAGCCATTCAAACATGTCACACATGAAGTTGCTACTAAAACCAACAAACATTCACATCTGCCTGGATCCTATCGTACATTCTCACTCATTGACCATTATATCAATATTTTGTCCAGGATCATGGCAGATCTTTTGAGTAGCATTGGTCCTACGCTGATAGGGCGATCACAAGTGGCCTTTGTTTGCTACTTTGTTGGCTACTATCAGTCTCACTATGCATAAACACATGTGTGCAGTGGGCAGTATTACCTTTGCCTTCGGTGGAGTAGGAAAACCCCTCTCCTATCGAAGTGTTAGTTGGGGAGATGGAAGATTTGACACCGGGACCTGAATTGTAATACTTAAATGTGAAGGTGACAAATTTGTTAAGGCGCAACTCCGCGGCCCCTACGTTGAGTCTAGCCGTGAAAATTTATGGTTGTCAATGGGGAACCCCAACACCCGGGGCAGCTACAGTATTTCAACAATTAGAGCTGAACCAGATTTGCTGTATCAGGTTTATAAAATACATGTTGAAATTTTTAACAATTGCTGCTACCGCAGTCATATCGGAGGTTGGTAATGGGACTTAGCGCATGCGCATGTACTAGGGTGACATTTGTGCCAAAGAAAACCCTACACAGAATTATACAACGGTTTTACTGGCAGGGGGTCTATCAAGAAGTTAAACGGTATTGTAACTCTTGTCGCATGCGCCAGGTACACAGTCCTCAGCCTCATTTAGTGAGTCCCTTGGTGCCATTAAAAATTTTAGAGGTCCAGTTTGAGAGAATACCATGGATCTGGTGTAGCCGGTTAATAATTCAGCAAGGGGTCATAACAGGGGCAATAAAAGGGGGCACTGTGTGGGTCACCAGTTTTGAGCACACCCGAGTTCAAAAGAGAATTCATTGTCCAGACTGATGCGTCAGAGGTAGGTATGGGTGCGTGTTGTCTCAGGACTGGAGCTTAACGGGGAGGAGCATCCCATTAGTTTCTGAGTCGAAAACTTACTCCATCAAAAAACAGAGACAGCATTGTAGAGAGAGAGTGCCTGGCGATAAAGTGGGCATGGAAGTCGTTGCGCTACTATTTGTTGGGGATAACATTTTGTTTTTGTAAATGATCATTCCCTGTGACTGGCAGTGTTGTAGCCAGGGAGTAGAGTTCAGGTGGTAGAAGATGAACATAACAGGAGACTTGGAAAACGTTGGCAAACAGTTATTTTAATCTGAAAACGGACAGGCAAATTCAGGTGAGATCCATGCCTTGTTCATTTTCAGAAAATAAGCCGGTCTACATTGTCTGAGGATAGTCGCATGCGACGGTCTGTTAGTACACCACCTGCAGCACTAAAGACGCGCTCGATAATACATGGCAGCAGGGCAAGCGCACCTCCAAGGCATACCACACATCAAATACAATATACAGTAATAATAATATTATTAATAAAAATGAAATTGCACACACAGTACACAGACACAGCTCATATGTGTGTATAAGAGAGAGTGTTTCTGTGTGTGTTCATGCCTCTAGCTAGAGATCAGTCTTGCTAAAATCTTTAACACTGACCCTGTTCTGTTCTTAAAATGGTGGATGCTGAACTGCTTCTCAGCCCCTCATACACAATCATTATGTGGCACTGCTGGGCTCAGTCAGAGGCATCAGATTGAACTAGGCTGTCCTGAGTCATTCTCAATAGAACATTTTGTTCAGCAGTTCATCTAGTTCATTTTAGTTCAGAGGTCACATGATGCATTTCCTATCAGCTCCTCACAGGATAGGGTGGAGAAAAACTGAACTAAATGAACTAATCTTTTGAACTAATCTTTTCAGTGAAACTAGTTCATGGTGAACTAATCAACAAAATTAACTAGATTTCCCATCACTATGGTGTACACCTTGGTGGCGCTGTCACAAAACTTCACAATTTGTAACATACGCTCTTGCCTGTGCAGAGGCGCTGCTTGTGCTCCCTCTTGTTGCAGAGGTGTCTACAATGCCTCGACGCACAGAGCTGCTTTGTAAAGCAGTACCAGCAGCAGCGCTCTCGGCTGGAATGGAGAACATTATGGATTTCAACAGTGTGTCTTGGTCCTCCAGCATTTTACGGGTCCCGGTTCAACGGTTGTGATGAGGCTTTGTAAGTTGTCCCGGTAACGAGGGTCTAGGAGGGTGTACACCCAATAATCTGACGTGATGAGAATGTGGCGATGCGGCGGTCGTTTCTCAGGCAGTGCAGCATGAAATTCAACCATGTGCTGCAGACTCACAACTGGCCAACAAACGCTGTCCTCTGAAGAGCGTCACATAATAGATTTTTGTAAATTTAAAATAGAAGAAAGCAGCAGCAATTTTTGAAAAATTACAAGGATGAGCCAGTGACAGACACTCAGCAGAGTACACGCTGCGGTGGTTGAAGTAAGTGGAGCGGGATCTACACTCCTACAAAAAAAATTAAAGCTCAGACTAGAGTGAAACTGAAACAAACTGTTCACTTGCTGTGAAAGGCCTTTTTGTGGACTTCTATTATGTTTGCAAGCAATGTATTGTATTTTGATGGAAGAGCGTCACACTAATAGATTTTTGTAAATTTTAAATAGAAAGAAAGCAGCAGCAAT
Organism: Oophaga sylvatica; assembly: GCA_033576555.1. Classification (NCBI taxonomy): domain Eukaryota; kingdom Metazoa; phylum Chordata; class Amphibia; order Anura; family Dendrobatidae; genus Oophaga; species Oophaga sylvatica. The sequence continues at coordinate 240,768,110 of JARQOD010000002.1, read as the reverse complement.
TTTTGAAAAATTACAAGGATGAGCCAGTGACAGACACTCAGCAGAAGTACACGCTGCGGTGGTTGAAGTAAGTGGAGGGGATCTACACTCCTACAAAAAATTAAAGCTCGACTAGAGTGAACACTGAAACACATCTGTTCACTTGCTGTGAAAGGCCTTTTTGTGGACTTCTATTATGTTTGCAAGCATGTATTGTATTTTGATGGAAAGAGCGTCACACTAATAGATTTTGTAAATTTTAAATAGAAGAAAGCAGCAGCAATTTTTGAAAAATTACAAGGATGAGCCAGTGACAGACACTCAGCAGAGTACCACGCTGCGATGGTTGAAGTAAGTGGAGCGGGATCTACTCCTACAAAAAAATTAAAGCTCAGACTAGAGTGAACACTGAAACACAACTGTTCACTTGCTGTGAAAGGCCTTTTTGTGGACTTCTATTATGTTTGCAAGCAATGTATTGTATTTTGATGGAAGAGGTCACACTAATAGATTTTTGTAAATTTTTAAATAGAAGAAAGCAGCAGCAATTTTTGAAAAATTACTAGGATGAGCCAGTGACAGACACTCAGCAGAGTACACGCTGCGATGGTTGAAGTAAGTGGAGCGGGATCTACACTCTACAAAAAAATTAAAGCTCAGACTAGAGTGAACACTGAAACACAACTGTTCACTTGCTGTGAAGGCCTTTTTGTGGACTTCTATTATGTTTGCAGCAATGTATTGTATTTTGATGGACGAGCGTCACATAATAGATTTTTGTAAATTTTAAATAGAAGAAAGCAGCAGGCAATTTTTGAAAAATTACAAGGATGAGCCAGTGACAGACACTCAGCAGAGTACACGCTGCGGTGGTTGAAGTAAGTGGAGCGGGATCTATTACTCCTACAAAAAAAATTAAAGCTCAGACTAGTGAACACTGAAACACAACTGTTCACTTGCTGTGAAAGGCCTTTTTTGTGGACTTCTATTATGTTTGCAAGCATGTATTGTATTTTGATGGAAGAGCATCACACTAATAGATTTTTGTAAATTTTAAATAGAGAAAGCAGCATCAATTTTTGAAAAATTACAAGGATGAGCCAGTGACAGACGCTCAGCAGAGTACACGCAGCATTAGTTGAAGTAAATGGAGCGTGATCTGCACTCAAAAAAAAAAAAAAAAAATCACAGACTGAAAGTGAACACTGAAACCACAACTGTTCACTTGCTGTGAAAGGCTCCTTCGTGGACTTCTATAGTGTTTGCAACAAGGTATGTATACGGTTGGAAGAGCGTCACACTATTATTTCAATTACTTGGAGCAGCAAGAATTCACTGAAGAAAAAAAAAATAGTCTGTGAGTGACACGTGCAGATCCCTACAGACAGCGTTGCATACAGAGCAAACTGCAGCGTCACCTGCACTCACACACACCTTGCAGAGCTGTTAAAAAACACTGCAGGCAAAAGGAAGCTTTTCACAGCCGGGGGTTTAAACTAGCCTGCCTAAAGCACAGTACACTAAATCGCAATCTCTAACTGTCCTCAGATTCAGCAGAGCAGCGTTCTTTCCCTAACTGAGTTCACAGCACAGTGACGCAAAAATGGCGGCGGCGCCTTTTATAGTGCATTCTGACTTTCATTTCAGATCCAATCACAGCCATGCCATTAGTTAACATGACCGCAGCAGTACAGGATGTGCCCAAAATTCTTAGGATTCCTCATTGGTGACTATAATCACATTCCCTCTCAAAGAATTATGGGAACTTCCGATTCCGGTATACGATATATGAAAAATATCGGAACTAAGTATCGGAATTCCGATACAGCGAATATCGGCCGATACCCGATACTTGCGGTATCGGAATGCTCAACATACTGATGACACAATAAACATTTTTTCTTTGTAAGTATTTAAACATGGACATGTGAATGGACCTAATTTAATAAATATGTTGGAGATGTGGTATCAACTGTGCATAGTGTGACATTGTTTTAAAAAATCAAATGGAGGAAACTTTTTTTTACCTTTTGTGAGGCAGTGACCAGTGTTACATGCGAGGGTCGCTACATGTCCCACAGAATGCACATAGAAGTGTATTAAGACTGCTGGAGTGCATTGCAGTCACAGTTATAGCTGTGATTGCAGTGCAAAATAAAAGTAAATTTTGGTCTTTGGCAAGCTATTTGTCCAAGGCAGTTTTAAGAAAATCCGGCATGGGCTTTTATTTTTGGAAAGCGATCTACAGGATGGTAGTGGGGCAGGTTGCCCCCTCCATGGTCTTACAAGGGGCCCCATGGCCACAGATTCTAGTTAAAAAACCCTGCAGTGAGCGGTTTGGGGTGTGTAAGTCTTTGTTTGCAAACTTGTAGAGCAGGTGGCTCTGCAAAGCTCAGATAGTGTGAAGGTAACTCGGAGCCAAGCGAAGCCAAAAGACATGGCACCACTCAGTGTACCATGGTGGTGCAGTCGCCCACGGCAACGGTTTTGGTTGTGGACTGTCTGATTCCGGTTGCGATCCAGAGGATAGCGTGTGCTGTTTACTTTGTAAGTTCTGGACAATAAAAACACGTTTGTTTTTGAATTTTCTTGGGTCACTGCCTGTCTGTCACACTGCTCCAACCCGCTGCACTCCACTTTATGCAAATTTTTAAAACCACAACTGTATCCTGCTTTGGTCAAAAGAATGGATAAATGCTGCCATTGGCCATCTAAGAGTCTGCATAGACGATTCCTTGCATACTATCACTAACCTCAGCATGATGCAAGTGTTAAGCAGGTTGAGGAATGCAGTGACAGGCAGAAGCCAGAGCAAGGGTTAACCAATTAAACAGTTTAATTGAACAAGGGATTAACTCCTTGCAGGGAGACAAATGGTAAGGGGAAAATATGAGAACAATAAGTGCAGAATGAGAACATATATTTTCTAGAAATAACTTATCGTGTCCTTGGTGTTGCTCCACAGCAGATGGTCCCGCAGCGAGTTGCGGCGTCAGTCACGGTTGAAATGATTTTCCAGCTGTAAATCCTTCACACGACGTTCCGTCTTCTGGTGGCAGCGGTCATTGTGCGGAACCTTCCGCTGAGCCCCTAGTCCATGAATTGCTGTGGCCGAAGTAAAGATGACCTTAGCGTCTCTCAGGTCCTGGGTTCACCTGCCGCTGTTCACTGGCAAAGAGTGCCGCAGGTATTTTTCCGGTACCCAGCCTCCTCCCCAGTGGCAGCGGGACTCAGGGGCACAAGGCCCTTCACAGTGCCGGTGCTCACGGACATGGAGCATGCTGCTCAGCCTGCTGCACGCTGCTTGTTCGCGCCCAAACTGCCTGTTTCCGTGCGCATTGCTGCTTAGCCCCGCCCCATGCATGGTCAAAGGAAATTGTCCGATCTCTTATTCTTTCCTCCGGACAACAGAGTAGACAGCCCGACAGTTCGAGACCCGGCACAGGAGAGGTACCCGCAGCCCAGTCTTCTTCCTTACACAAGAAGGCTGTTCTAAAAAAAAGTTTTGTTAAATATTCAGCTTTCCTCTTTCCAAAGCTTGTTTTGAATTTCCAGAGTTCATTTAACTGTTTTCTACAGGCAACAACGACTTTTCAGAAAAAGTTTATGCACTAGACAGATCATTTTGATGTTTTATGTATAGTCCGAATCACTGACACACGAAGTTATGTTAGCTGGACGGACAAGAAAATACAGAAGTGGCCGAAAGGTAAAAGTAAAACAACCAGGGGAAATGTATTTTATTATAAATAGATTGCATAAAGGTGTTTGTTTAAACCTCTCTAAAGTTATATGGAGTCTGTGTGTCCAGACTCTGCTAGTTGCTGCCTTGGCACTAAGGTGCAGTTTTCCAATGTTTCTTTTGTCTGATAACTAATTAAAGTTAATGTGATCTTTATGTAAAGCTAACAGCGGATAATTGTCTATTTTCCGCCAACCAATTCTCCATCACAATCACTTTATCTGGAAACCCGCGGCTGTATTAATCGTTATATTGCCGGTAAGGAGCGTCTCTTGAATTTATCAGTAAAACACACACTGGATGCTAGGGAGAGAGGAAGCATGTGATGTCTCCTTGTGTCTCCATATTGTGCTAGTGTAGGGATTTAGAGAGGGAATCTGAAAGATGTCCTATTTCTTGTCCATTCTCCAGAAAGCTCAAATGTTGCTAGATCTGGGCTGTCTGTTTCCTTGGTATTTACTAGTGATCAGTGAGTTTTTGAAATTTGAGTTCACCTGCTTTGATTTGGGTTGAATCAATTTGCCATGAATCTCCATACTACAAAGCATCCAATTGCCTGAAAAGATGTGTATAACACTCAGACGTCTCTTAGCACTGCATTGAACCCCTTTTGAGCTCTTTAATGCAAACAAAGCTTTTAATAATATCTAAGTGACCTTGCCATATCTGGCTAGGAGAAACGAATGGTAACCAGTGATAATGAACAGCCTTCTTAATAACACACTGCAAAAACAATGTTTTCTGGCTACTTAAATTTTACAAATGTTTCCCAAATCATCCCTGGGGGCAGATGTCTGGCTTCCTGGTATTTTACACATGCAGTTGAAATTGGTAGAAGGTGTGGATTTTTCACATTAGGACGTACAAAAAATTATCCCTATTTGGGAAGTATTAAGAGGTAAATGAAGAAATGAAAAAGTGATACGTTTTTCACAATCCATTCAATAAATATCACTTTAAAA
>JARQOD010000002.1:240672224-240763327 GCA_033576555.1 Oophaga sylvatica | reverse complement strand
ACAAGGCTTTTTTGCCGCTGCTCTTTTAACCTGACGTAATTGCCTGTAGGAAAGAGTCCTCAATTTTCCCTTATCAGCACGCACACGTGTGTACTGTGAATCAGCTACATACTTCTTGATTGTGCAATGATCACGATGAAGTGTCTTGGCAATGTTGATTGTAGTCATGCCTTGACCTAAACACTCCACAATTTGTTGCTTCTCAGCAGCCGACACATCCTTTTTCTTTACCATTTTGGCAGAAAATGTAGGCTGCTTAATAATGTGGGACAGCCTTCTTAAGTAGTCTTGCCTTTCATTGGACACACCTGCCAAACTAATTAGCACAGGTATCTGCAATTGCTTACAGTGATATAAAGAGCCCTGACACACATTACCATCAATGAGTTTAACTGACAAACAAAAAAATTCTTACCTTATCACTCCTAAACAATTTTTGCATAATAATTTGGAACACAGTGTAGGCCATCACCACCACCACCATCACCAACCCCCTCTCAGTCCATTATGTCCACCGCTAGTTCCTCCATATGCAGCTCTCAAGTCCAGCTCACCCTAGAAGACACTCTGAGTAGGACAAGAAAGTACTCATCCTCTCATCCACGTACACTGGCTTTGAATGCCTACATTGCCAAACTTATCTCATTAGAGATGATGCCCTTCTGTTTGGTTGAAAGCGCAGCTTTCCGAGAGCTCATGGCCTACGCTGTCCCACGCTATGACCTACCCAGTCGGCACTACTTTTCTAGAAAAGCCATCCCTGCCCTCCACCTGCATGTGAAAGACCGCATTGTCCATGCACTCAAACAATCAGTGAGTGGAAAGGTGCACCTCACAACAGATGCATGGGCCAGTAGGCATGGCCAGGGACGTTACATATCCATCACTGCGCACTGGGTTAATGTGGTGGATGCAGGGTCCACGGGGACAGCGGTGGTGGGACAGTGCTGCCTAGCCCACGGTATAGGCAACAGTTGGCTGTAGGCGTTCGACCCTCCTCCTCCTCCAGAAGCGAAAGCTCGTTGACAGAGCGCAGTCGCATGAGCACTCCATCCGCAGCTGCCAGTGTTGCCCACGAGGTGTCCCACTATCGAACAACTAGTGGTAAGTGTCAGCAGGCTGTTTTAAAGATGATGTCTTTGGGCAACAACAGACACACCGCGGAGGTACTGGCCGACTACTTGCAGCGAGAAACTGAGTCATGACTGGGCAGTCTACATCTTGCTCCAGACAAGGTAGTCAGTGATAACGGCCGTAATTTTGTGGCGGCCATAGCCCTGGCAAAACTCAGACACATACCTTGCCTGGCTCACACCTTGAACCTGGTGGTGCAGTGCTTCCTAAATAATTATCCGGAGATAACAGCCCTGCTCCATAAGGTGCGAAGACTGTGCTCGCACATCAGTTGCTCGCCCGTAGACTCCAGTCGTATGCAGAGGCTGCAGCGATCGCTCCACCTCGCCAAGCACCACCTAATCATAGACGTTGCAACAAGGTGGAACTCCACCATGCACATGGTTGATAGACTGTGAGAACAGAGGCAGGCTGTAATGCATTTGTGGGAGGATACACAGGCAGGCAGTTTGAGGGCAGACATGAAGTTGTCGGGTGTGCAGTGGTCAAAGCTGAAAGACCTCTGTAAAGTCCTTCAGTGTTTTGAGGAATGCACACAGCTGGTAAGCGCAGACGACACCATCATAAGCATGAGCATCCCACTTATGCGTCTGCTCATGCAAACTTTGTCGCACATTAAGGATCAGGCTTCTGCAGTGGAGGAGGAAGAGGAGAGGGAAGCCTTGATGACAGTCAGGCATTGTCTGCTCAGGGAACTGTCCTGGACGAGGTGGAGGAAAAAGAGGAAGAGGAGGAGGAGGATGAGGGGGATGATTATTTTGGGGAGGAGGATGGTTCTCAGGGGGCAAGAGAAAATGTTGGCTTGCCAAGGTCAGGTACAGGGTTTGTGCGTGACTAAAGGGATGTGGATTTGGCAGAAAGTGCTCCTCCACCCACCACTGTCAGTGCATCATTGACACCTGGAACATTGGCCCACATGTGTGATTATGTCTTGCGGATCCTAAAAAGGGACCCCTGCTTTGCCAAAATTATGAAGGATGACGACTACTGGTTGGTCAGCATCCTCGATCCACGCTATAAAGGCAAATTACAGAACATCATGCCACAAGAGAACTTAGAGCTAATATTGGCGAACAAACAAGTAACTCTGATAAACCGTTTGTTAGAGGCATTCCCAGCACACAGCAGCGGTGCAGGTTCTACCACGAGCCGTACTGGGCCAAATGGAAGAGGTGTTCATGGTTCACACAGCCGAAGTGGCGTTGGAGACAGGGGTTTCATGACCATGTTGTGTACTGATTTCTCGAGTAACGCTCACATGACTAGTAATACTGAATCGATTGAAACAGACAGGAGACAGCAGTTGTCAACTATGGTTCAAAATTACCTCTCCTTCCCTATCGATGTTCCCCCTCACAGTTCATTCCCCTTTGACTACTGGGCCTGTAAACTGGACACCTGGTCTGAATTGGCACAATATGCCTTACAGGAGCTTGCTTGCCCTGCTGGTAGTGTGCTATCAGAAAAAGTCTTCAGTGCTGCTGGATCAATCCTGACAGAAAGAGGGACCCGGCTGTCGACCCAAAATGTTGGTGATCTCACCTTCATTAAAATGAACCATGCATGGGTTTCAAAGCATTTTGTCCCACCTTCCCCTGATGACACATAGGTTGCCAGCAAAATTGCTTGCTTTGTCATACTCTTCCTCCGACTTCTCCAATTCCTCCATTTGCAGCTGCTGAACGTCCAGCCTTCATCTCAACATATGCCAATTTTTCCACCTCCCTAACTGGGCTGTACCCCCCCAGGGCCGGCGTCAGCACCTGGCGCACCCGGGCAAGTGCCGGTGCCCCGAGCAGATGGGGGGGCCCACTTGTGGGCTACGGCACTGGAACAGAGTCCCTCATAGTACGCCGGTGTCTCTGATGGTGGGGGGGCCCACTCGCCATCAGAGACACCGGCGTACTATGAGGAGCCCTGTGCCAGTGCCGTTGCGCATGAGTGGGACCCCTGCTTGCTCAGGGCCCTAGCACTTGCAATACTTACCTCTCCCTGCTCCGCCGCTGTGACGTCTTCCGCATTTCCTGACAGTGACATTCAGGTCAGAGAGCGCCATGATGTCAAGTCTGTACGCCCTCTACCTGAACAGTCCAAGTGCAGAGAGCTGGAAGATGGGGACGCTGAGGAGTCCAGAGTAGAGCAGTGCTCAGCGAGGAGAGGTATTTCATTTTTTTAATGTTTGTAGCAATATATGGGGAGCATTATACACTGGAGAATCATATATGGGCTCAGCAAAGACTTGAGCATCATAGATAGGGCCCATTATACACTGGAGCATTATAAATGGGGCCCATTATATATGGAGCATTATATAGGGCCATCATACATTGGAGCATCATATACAGGGCCCTTTATACACTGGAGCATTATAAATGGGGCCCATTATATATGGAGCATTATATAGGCCCATCTTACACTGGCGCATCATCCATGGGGCCCATCATATACTGGAGCATCATATGGGGCTCATTATATATGGAGCATTATATAGGCCCATCATACACTGGAGCATCATCCATGGGGCCCATCATATACTGGAGCATTATAAATGGGGCCCATCATACACTGAAGCATCATCCATGGGGCCCATCATACACTGAAGCATTATAAATGGGGCTCATTATATATGGAGCATTATATAGGCCCATCATAAATTGGAGCATCACATACGGGGCCCATTATACACTGTAGCATTATATATGGGGCCCATTATATATGGAGCATTATATCGGCCCATCATAAATTGGAGCATTATATACGAGGCCCATTATACACTGGAGCAGTATAAATGGGGCTCATCATACACTGGAGCATCATCCATGGGGCCCATCATATACTGGAGCATCATATGGGGTTCATTATTTATGGGGCATCATATAGGGTATGGAGCATCATATGCAGTGGCGTAGCAACTGTTTGTGGCGCCCGGGGCGGTCGAAAAATTTGCCGCCCCTTTGGTCGTTGATAATCCGGAAGCATCCATCTGGAGTCCACTTTCCTGAAAACCCCTTTAACCACATTTCGCAACATCAAGGGGCGTATCAACAATAATGAAACAGTGCGAGAGGACAGCGCACGGGCGGAGGCGAGAGGGCAGCGCACGGGCAGAGGCGAGAGGGCAGCGCACGGGCGGAGGCGAGAGGGCAGCGCACGGGCAGAGGCGAGAGGGCAGCGCACGGGCGGAGGTGAGAGGGCAGCGCACGGGCGGAATATCCGGGGGCAGCACATTTAGGCTGTATTTCCACCATCAGGAAACACAGCGTATATGACGGAGTGGAAACTCCGCTCCGTCTAAGCCCCGCCCCCTTTCTGACGCACGTTATTTCCGGAGGTGTTCAGGACACCTCCGGAACACCTCCGGAAATAACGCAGGGCTACATAGCCCTGTGTTAAATTCCGTTGCGGCGACGCACCGTCGCCGCAATACGCTAGGACATGCTGCGGTCTGAAAAGACGCGCCGCATGTCCGTAAACGCAGGTCTTCCGCCTGCGTGTTGTTACGCATAGTGGAGACGGGATTTCTTGAAATCCCCTCCACTATGCTGTAACATCTGGACGCTGCGTGTTTGGTGCTGCGCCAGTGCACAGCGCCAAACACGCAGTGTTTCCTGATCGTGGAAACTCACCCTCAGTGTGAAATAGGTAACAGTTTCCCATAGCAATCAATCAGCTGACTTTTCATTTTCCAAGAACTACAATCTGGTTGGTTGCTATGGGAAACTGCTCCAATAATTAGACCTCTCCCCTCACATTCTCACTAGCTAAATAACCTGTCAGAGATCAGCAGGAATCAGCGCCTAGCTCTGGACACCGTAAGCAGGATGCAGCATGAGCCACAGGCAGAGATGGAGGACGGGACGGCCTCCCCTCCATCACATGACCCCGCGCCTCTCACCGCAGTCTCCGTCCTATAACAACAGCAGCGCTTCCTTACCGGCTCCTCAGCACAGCGGCGTCCACAACCGAAGTGTCCGAGCAGGTCCTTCTTATACAGATTCCTGCAGGCCTGCAGCCTCCGCAGTTGTCCCATGTAGGCGCGGGGCTGCTGAATTGTGCCTCCGCGCTTCTCCCACAGAGGATAGGAAGGAAATGCTGCTGCGCTGTGCCGCCCCCACACATGTGCCGCCTGGGGCGGACCGCCCCCCCCGCCCCCTCACGCTACGCCACTGATCATATGGAGCACATATGGTGCCTATTCTGGATGGAGCATTATATGTAGCATTATATGTAGCCCATTCTGTATGGAGCAATATATGAGGCCCATCATATACTGTATGGAGCTTTATATGCGACTCATTATACTGTATGGAGCAATATGTGGGGCTCATTATACTCTATGGGGACCGTCCTATACTGTATGGCACATTATATGGGGACTATCATATACTGTAGCATTATGTGGAGCTCATCATATACTGTATGGAACATTATATGGGACCAATAATTCTGTATGGAGCAATATATGGGGCTCATTATTCTGTATGGCGTACTATGTGGTGGCCATAATACTGTATGGAGGAATATACTGTCCGGTTTTTTTAGCTATTGTTGAATTTAAAATAGTTATCAGTCATGTAATGTAAGAAGTGAAGTATTTGTCATTGTACCATACCTATATTTCTGTGCCGTATGGGAGCATCATGAATTGTGGTATGTGTTAAAGGGGCCCACTGACATTTTTTCGGACTGGGCCCACGAAAACCTGGAGCCAGCCCTACCCCTCCCCACAACTTTAGCCAAATAACCCCCAGTTTTCAATGTGTACCGTATTTTTCGGACTATAAGACGCACCAGACCATAAGACGCCCCCCAAATTTTCAGAAGGAAAATTGGGAAAAAAAAATAATATGTCAAATGCGAGTCCGGAAAGCCCCCCGCGCAGCTGCGACGCGGTGCCGGGCTGAAGGAAGGTCGCCAGGGGCCTCTGGTGGCGGTCCCGATGCAGCCTGTGGTGCGGTGGGTGGTGTCCGGGCAGCAGCGGGGCTCTGGGCTGCGTAGGGGCTCCGCCGGCATTTCGTCCTAGCCGGAAAGCGCCCCCGCAGCAGCGACGCGGTGCCGGGCTAAAGAATGGCCGCCAGGGGCCTCCGGCAAGATGGCCGCCGCATACTCTCATTCAAATCACGGCAACGAGATCTTGTCCTGAGATCTCGGGAAGAGATCTCGTTGCTGAGATTTGAATGAGAGTATGCGGCGGCCATCTTGCCGGAGGCCCCTGGCGACCATTCTTCAGCCCGGCACCGCGTCACAGCTGCGGGGGGGCTTTCCGGCTAGGACGAAATGCCGGCAGAGCCCCCCACGCAGCCCAGAGCCCCGCTGCTCCCCGGACACCACCACCGCACCACATGCTGCATCGGGCCCGGCACCACGTCGCAGCTGCGGGGGGCTTTCTGGCTTGGACGAAATGCCGGCGGAGCCCCCGGCATAGCACAGAGCCCGGCTGCTGCCCCGACACCACCATTGCTTCGCAGCGAAGCTGCATTGGGAGCGCCGCCGCCACCGGACTTTTCGGTATGTTGCAACTATAAGACGCACCCCCATTTTCCCAAAAAATTTTGGGGGAAAAAAGTGGGTCTTATGGTCCGAAAAATACGGTAACTATTATTATAAAGTAAATTAAGGTTGACAAGCTTAAGTAATAAGAATTTATGTCGTTGGCATTGAAATGGGCACTGTAGGCGTGTTTACTGTCCTCCACTCCCTGCCGACTTTGCTTCCCCATTGACTTGCATTGGGCTTCGTGTTTCAGTCGGACCTCCGACTTTTCCTGATAGTCGGCCGATTTCGTTCGACTTGACTTTTGAGATAGTCGGGTTTCACTAAACCCGACTCGACCCTCCAAAATGCAAAGTCGCTCATCTCTACACAGTGCTATATAATATGATGACTGCAATATACCGTATTTTCCGGTGTATAAGATGACTGGACGTATAAGACGACCCCCAACTTTTTCAGTTAAAATATAAAATCTTCTCAAAAGTCGGAGGTCTTCTTATACGTCGGGTGTTGTCATAAAGGCGGGTGCGGAGTAATCTGCTGTCACCGCATATGGTGGGGGGAGTGGTCTCGATGACAAGGTGAGGGGTACCTCATCTGGAAGGTGTAAGTGAACTATCGCTATTACCTGCTTGCGGCAGCAGTGCTCTGTGCGGCTCCCTGTGCTGGGTGGGCGGCGGCAGCTCTTTGTGCAGCATGGGGGGCTCAGCCGGCATTTTGTCAAAGCCCAGAGGCCCCCACAGCTCCATTGCTGTGATGTGGTGGCCTCCGGGAAAATGACCACTGGGGCAGCGCATGCTCAGATTCAGATCTTGGCAATGAGATCTCGAACCGAGATCTCGTCTTCTGAGATCTTGGGACGAAATCTGAATCTGAGCATGCGCCGCCCCCTGAGGCCATTTTCCTGGAGGCCACCGCATTGCAGCAATGAAGCTGCGGGGGCCTCCAGGCTTTGACGAAATGCCAGCAGAGCACCCACTCTGCACAAAGAGCCACCCCAGCACAGAGAGCCGCACAGAGCACCGCTGCCGCAAGGAGGTAATAGGGATACTTCACTTACACATTCCTGGTGAAGCGCCCCCTCATCTCTACATCGGGAAAACTTCCCCCACCATATGCGGTGCCAGCAGATTGCTTCGCACCGCCCTCTAAGACGACCCCAGACTTTTAAGAAGATTTTCAGGGGTTAAAAAGTCATCTTATACGCCAAAAAATACGGTATTACAGTGGTGGCCAAAAGTATTGGCACCCCTGCAATTCTGTCAGATAATACTCAGTTTCTTCCTGAAAATGATTGCAATCACAAATTATTTGCTATTTTTATCTTCATTTAATTTGCTTGCAAGGAAAAAAACACAAAAGAGAATGAAGCAAAAATCAAATCCTTGATCATTTCACACAAAACTCCAAAAATGGACCAGACAAAAGTATTGGCACCCTCAGCCTAATACTTGGTTGCACAACCTTTAGCCAAAATAACTACGAACAACCGCTTCCGGTAACCATCAATGAGTTTCTTACAATGCTCTGCTGGAATTGTAGACCATTCTTCTTTGGCAAACTGCTCCAGGTCCCTGATATTTGAAGGGTGCCTTCTCCAAACTGCCATTTTGAGATCTCTCCACAGGTGTTCTATGGGATTCAGGTCTGGACTCATTGCTGGCCACCTTAGAAGTCTCCAGTGCTTTCTCTCAAACCATTTTATAGTGCTTTTGGAAGTGTGTTTTGGGTCATTGTCCTGCTGAAAGACCCATGACCTCTGAGGGAGACCCAGCTTTCTCACACTGGGCCCTACATTATGCTGCAAAATTTGTTGGTAGTCTTCAGACTTCATAATGCCATGCACACGGTCAAGCAGTCCAGTGCCAGAGGCAGCAAAGCAACCCCAAAACATCAGGGAACCTCCGCCATGTTTGACTGTAGGGACCGTGCTATTTTCTTTGAATGCCTCTTTTTTTTTCCTGTACACTCTATGTTGATGGTTTTTCCCAAAAAGCTCGACTTTTGTCTCATCTGACAGAGAACATTCTTCCAAAATGTTTTAGGCTTTCACAGGTAAGTTTTGGCAAACTCCAGCCTGGCTTTTTTATGTCTCGGGTAAGAAGTGGGGTCTACCTGGGTATCCTACCATACAGTCCCTTTTCATTCAGACGCCGACGGATAGTACGGGTTGACACTGTTGTACCCTCGGACTGCAGGGCAGCTTGAACTTGTTTGGATGTTAGTCGAGGTTCTTTATCCACCATCCGCACAATCTTGCGTTGAAATCGCTCGTCAATTTTTCTTTTCCTTCCACATCTAGGGAGGTTAGCCACAGTGCCATGGGTCTTAAACTTCTTAATGACACTGTGCACGGAAGACACAGGAACATTCAGGTCTTTGGAGATGGACTTGTAGCCTTGAGATTGCTCATGCTTCCTCACAATTTGGTTTCTCAAGTCCCCAGACAGTTCTTTGGTCTTCTTTCTTTTCTCCATGCTCAATGTGGTACACAAAAGGACACAGGACAGAGGTTGTGTCAACTTTAATCCATGTTAACTGGCTGCAAGTGTGATTTAGTTATTGCCAACACCTGTTAGGTGCCACAGGTAAGTTACAGGTGCTGGTGATTACACGAATTAGAGAAGCATCACATGATTTTTCAAACAGTGCCAATACTTTTGTCCACCCACTTTTTTAGGTTTGGTGTGGAATTATATCCAATTTGGCTTTAGGTCAATTCTTTTTGTGTTTTTTCATTGAAGACAAATTAAATGAAGATAATAATACCAAAGAATTTGTGTTTGCTATCATTTTCAGGAAGAAACTGAGTATTATCTGACAGGATTGCAGGGGTGCCAATACTTTTGGCCACCACTGTAAGAGGATGAAAACTTTGATGGGAGTGCTTCTTTAACTTGCTATACAATCAACAAGAATTTACCTGCATTGTAACTAAACACTACAGGACACATATACTAAATTTACCAGTCTGCTTTAGATGCAGTTATTGGCTTGGTTTGAACAGCCCAGTCTATCTCATCCCGAATATGCTTTAGGCTTCTAGGACCTGGGGACTGTGTTGACTTAAGAAGCAGGGAAAATTTGCTGCCATAGTCCTGAAACCTTGTACATTTTCTGTCCTTCTGAAAAGGTGGACCAAAATTCTTAGGTAACCTCTACTTTCTAAATGAACATCCATAGATGTAAGAGGACTTATAGTGTGCCAAGAAAACATCCTTCACCAGCCTTGGTGTAAAAGAAAATTAGATAATCAGACCAGATCTCCTTCTTCCATTGATTTGTGGTGCAGGTCTGATGCTGACAAGCCCATTATAGATGCTTTCTCCTGTGCACAGTGACAAGCATGGGTACCTGGAATGGTCTGTAGTTATGCTGCTATATACACAGCAATTCAAGGTTTCTTCTGTCAGCTTTGTTTGCAAATTAGCTATTCTCCAAAATAGGGAACAAAAAAAACAATCTACTGCCACCTATATGTAGCTGCACTGTAATTCAATGTTCAAAGCCTTAGTGGGATTCTCCAGAGAAAAATTAAATAACTAATGGAATTCCAATAATTCTATTACAAATTCCTGAATACCTTTAATTTGAAAATCACACTGTTGTTTTTTCCTATTGAGGATATCACCACACTGATGTCTTTTCACACTAACAGACACCCATTAGTGTCGGTGAGTATGTGTAGTAAAGTGTTTAGCACCTCTCCCACACACATATTTCATGTGTAGAAATATATGCTTCCAGTGTTTACTACGATCGAAAATTAGAATTACCTGGGTTGTTGACTGCTCACACTGCTGTCCACCCTATTTATTTGATGTAACACTAGATTTAACTAGGGTGCTAATGTAAGAAGAGGCTTCTCAAGTGGCTGTCCACAGTACCTCTCTGCTGCTGTTGTGGAGATACCTGTGGTGCTGAAGTAGAAGAGTCAGCTCAAAATGCTGTCCACCTGTCTTTCTGATCTTATACTTGAGATACCAGAGGTGCTGAGGTTGATTACCCTCTCTTTGTCATCTAATACTCAAGATATCAGGGCTGCTGAGATAAGAAGAGGCTGCTCACACATCTGTCCATCCTGTCTATCTGATCTAATATGGAGGATATCAGGGGTGCTGTAGTAAGAAGAGACTGCTCATGCTTATGACAACCATGTCTTTCCGAGGTAAAACTCTAAATACCAGGAGTGCTAAGTTAAGAAAAGGCTGATCACTTTGCCAGCTACATGTCTTTCTTATCTAATGCAGTGAATACTAGGGTGCAGAGGTAAGAAGAGACTGCTTACACTGCTATCTACCATGCAATTCTGATTTGATACTAGAGATAACTAGAGTGATGAAGTAAGACGAGGCCCCTCACACTGATGTCTATCTTGTTTTTCTGAGCTAATACTGGTGAAACCATAGTGCTGATGTAAGTAAAGACTGCTCACGCTTGTTAAGTCTGCCGGTGCACATGCATGGTTCCCCTCCTCCCACCATGCGGGGATGCTGGCTTACTCACCGCCCTGGCTGCAGAAGTTTACTCGCGTCCTCTCTTCTTCTTCCCTATGCACGCTGCACTGTGCTTCGGCAGTGTGCCTATACACGCATGCGCTCTCCTCTTCTTAAAGGGGCAGCATGCACAGCTGGAGGCATTTAATTAATGTTTGCATATGGAAGGTCAATTAGATTTTAATCCATGATGGTATAGCGTGTTACTAATGGTAATGTTTGAGATTGTGGTCCCAGCTCATTGACCAGGTCCACCCGTATAGTTCTGGGATGATTCCTGGCCTTTCTCAGAATCATCCTTACCCCACAAGGCGAGATCTTGCATGGAGTCCCAGACCGAGGCAGATTGACAGTTATCTTGTGTTTCTTTGATTTTCTAATAATTGTGCCAACAGTTGTTGCCTTCTCACCAAACTGCTTACCTATTGTCCTGTAGCCCATCCCAGCCTTGTGCAGGTCTACAATTTTGTCCCTGGTGTCCTTAGACAGCTTTTTTATCTTGGCCATGGTGGAGAGGTTGGATTGATTGTGTAGACAGGTTTTATATAGGTAACAAGTTTAAGCAGGTGCAATTAATAAAGGCAATGAGTGCAGAGTAGGAGGGTTTTTTAAGAAAAACTAACGGGTCTGTGAGAGCCAGAATTCTTGCTGGTTGGTAGGTGATCAAACACATATTTCATGCAATAAAATGTAATTTAATTATTTAAAAATCATACAATGTGATTTTCTGTGTTTTATTTTTAGATTCTGTCTCTCACAGTTGAAGTGGACTTAAGATAAAAATTACAGACCTCTCCATTTGTTGTAGGTGGGAAAACTTGTAAAATAGGCAGTGTATCAAACACTTATTTTCCCCACTCTATGTCCTCAGGTTTCATTTGAAGATTTAGATGCCACATGTATCATAACAGTAATCCCATTGAAAATAACAGAAAAATGTACATAGCACTGTAGCTTTAAATGTCATATCCTCTGCCCTTTATTTTAATAATATCAGCTAAACCTACCATATTGTAACAATTTATGATGAATAAAGGTGCATTTATATTTGCACATTTATCAGGAACGAACATTCCTGATAATCATGCAGTGTAAACTGAATGTGATCACTTGTTTAACGAGCAAAACACTTGTTCTTCTGGTGAAATTATCTTTTGGTTTGCTTAAAAGATCATCGTGCTCGGCACCACATCGTTGTGTGTAAATAGGGCCTGTGCTGCCTAGAACTATGTAATTCTTTGTGCACAGAATATTATATTACTGATTGTCCTGTATGCATATTATTATGTCTACCTGTCTAGACAGGCTACTTAACAACCTCCAATCAGCAAATGAATACAGATCGGCGGTTGTTTAACCCTGCAGATCGTGTTTTTTAAACGGACCTCGAATTTAACTAGTACTTTATTTAAAGCAAGATTTCAGTTCTTGAAAATATTAAATAAATGATACATTGCTTACATGATCGTTCTCCTATTTAATAATTATTTTATTACTATCTTCCTATGAACAGATTATCCATGGCGCCATAGTATTATAAGTTTCATTGTAAGAGTGTAAGGTTCCTCTAAAATAACATTGCATTAGTATTTAATAGTATTAAATTTGCCTAGAATTTTTTGATGAGAATTCTGGGAAACACATGGGGGTTTTCAACCTAATCATTCAAAATGTAGCAAGCAAAGGACCAATAGGATGCTCCTAGTCAAGCAGTTCATTTCAGAAATGGTTGTTATGTAATCATGCGGTGCTGGCATTGGGTAACCTCTTCAAGTACATTATTACTATGTCAAGTCAGCCTGCTGTTTGATGATAGGTTATTAAACCATTTAAAACATAGGACACCGGTCACAATTTGAAGTCCAGTCTACGACTTCTCAAATCTCAGATAAATGATTGATGGGTTGAAAAGTAATTTGTGCACATCTGTAACTCCAAAACACTGGGGGAAGGAAAGTCTTTTTTTTCCTAGTGAAAGCTTTGCACCAGGTAGGAATGCCTATTGTAAATATTGCTATGAGCAGCATTTACTGCAGAGGTGGATATACTATTCTTGCACATCTGCCTCCAAGGTAATTGGAATTGTGTATTATGATGAGCTATTTTACTCCAAAGGCCCCCCTTCTGTCTGTGTGCACCCCTGATTTACTGATCATGTCGAGCAAATCATGATAATAATTAGGTAGTTTTGTGGTATACATAGGCCTTTCTTTGTATAAACAGCGGAGAACAAAATTTGGACCCTGAGGATCTAAATCAGTAGCAACTTTATCTGTTCCGAATCAGTTGTAAAGCTATATCCATGGCTAGACTCTCAATATACTCAAGAAGCCTTGGCACACAAGGTGACAGGGTAATGAGTCCTTAAAAGAGGGGTTCAGTACTTAAAATTCTCTTTATAAATGTATATTTTTAAATCCTAAGCACTTTTTTAATTTGTTTTATAATAAAATACACTACACTTCTCCTTCTACTGCTAATCCCTAAATGTATTTTTTACTTTACTGCCTGTGACACTTCATTTGAAAGGACTCTCAAGTGAGGCATCATCAGGTAACCGTGCCTGTCACAGCTACTTACTCTGAAAGGACGGCGATAGAACACCAGTGCCACCTCACAGCTTATATCACCACCTCATATTGAGAATTCACTTGAGGGCAGTAATAGAAGCTGTGGGGTCGGTGGTGCTGTGACTCTCAGTGCTACATGATCACATCTGATTATGTCTTTTTTTACTGTAAAAGCTGTGGCCAGTGGCAATAGAAACAGAATGTAGGAACCTTGGTCACTTCTCCCATGACTACTATCAGCTTCATGTATTCAGGACATCTTCAGAGGGTGGCGATGAAAAAAACTAGGGTAAGTGACTGCAGTATAAGATGCCTATGGTGATAGCCGTGGGCAAGCTGCTGGTTCTCCTCTAAGGGCACCCCACAAACAGTGTCCCAGTCCTTTAGTGTTGTGCAATGTATAGTGCATTGCACTCACTTGCAGGCCAGAGGCATCCGTTGCTTCCATGTCTTTGGATCCAGGATCAGCCGCACACACATCAGGGGACACCTGGTTCATTATAAGAAGCATAATTTTACTGGACAGTTCAAGTACATCAGTTTTTAACACACAGTATTGGGCACAGCACCCTTCTATCAGCCCCAGGGATTTCCCATCTGGCACTATAGGACTCCTGAGATCTGTTACATTTCCCTCATGCATTCTTCATCTGGCTTCTTCTGCATGTAAGGATTAAGGCACACTCCTCAGTGTTTAGTTAGAGCTGTAGGCTCCAGACATTACAGGTATGTCCACAGGAAATATAATATGACCTCATCCTGCCAGAACGATATGTACTACATGTGCTTCAAGCCCATGGCAACGTGAACCTGAACTTGACATGAACCTCACACTTTCTCTAACTCTCTCTAACTAAATCACCTTTTTGATGGACCACATCTCCTCCATGCTGGGCTGGTCCCAAACATTTTACTGTATCCTATTCTGTTCCTATACTGTACACTAGTAAGGCCCACCACTGCCTATCTGCCCTGATGTTCTTATCTATCACTGGCTAAACACTAAACCATGTTCTACAGTGCCTTGCGATAGTATTCGGCTCCCTGGAACTTTTCAACCTTTTCCCACATATCATACTTCGAACATAAAGATACCAAATGTTAATTTTTGGTGAAGAATCAACAACAAGTGGGACACAATTGTGAAGTTGAACGAAATGTATTGGTTATTTTAAATTTTTCTGGAAATACAAAAACTGAAAAGTGGGCATGCAATATTATTCGGCCCCTTTAACGTAATACTTTGTTGCGCCACCTTTTGCTGCGATTACAGCTGCAAGTCTCATGGGTTATGACTCTATCAGTTTTGTACATCGAGAGACTGAAATTCTTGCCCATTCTTCCTTGGCAAAAGCTCGAGCTCAGTGAGGTTGGATGGAGATCGTTTGTGAACAGCATTTTCAGCTCTTTCCACAGATTCTCGATTGGATTCAGGTCTGGACTTTGACTTGACCATTCTAACATCTGGATACGTTTATTTGTGAACCATTCCATTGTAGATTTTGCTTTATGTTTGGGATCATTGTCTTGTTGGAAGACAAATCTCTGTCTCAGTCTCAGGTCTTTTGCAGACTCCAACAGGTTTTCTTCAAGAATGGTCCTGTATTTGGCTTCATCCATCTTCCATCAATTTTAACCATCTTCCCTGTCCCTGCTGAAGAAAAGCAGGCCCAAACCATGATGCTGCCACCACCATGTTTTACAGTGGGGATGGTGTGTTCAGGGTGATGAGCTGTGTTGCCTTTACGCCAAACATATCGTTTTGCATTGTTGCCAAAAAGGTTCGATTTTGGTTTCATCTGACCAGAGCACCTTCTTCCACATGTTTGGTGTGTCTCCCAGGTGGCTTTTTGCAAACTTTAAACAACACTTTTTATGGATATCTTTGAGAAATGGCTTTCTTCTTGCCACTCTTCCATAAAGGCCAGATTTGTGCAGTGTACGACTGATTGTTGTCCTATGGGCAGACTGTCACACCTCATCTGTAGATCTGTGCAGTTCATGCAGAATGATCATGGGCCTCTTGGCTGCATCTCTGATGAGTCTTCTCCTTGTTTGAGATAAAAGTTTAGAGGGACATCTGGGTCTTGGTAGATTTGCAGTGGTATGTGTTATGTTTCGGTAGCTGAGAAGTGCAGGTAAAAAAGGCAATACACCAGAGCAGTTGGAATCTATGAGATTGCAGTACCCTGACTAACCACCACAACTAGAGGCAGCCGTGGAGCGTTCCTACGTTGGTCCTAGAACCTCGTCACAGCCTGAGAAACTAACTGGATTTTGGCTGTTGCAGCTGAAAGGAGGACATCCGTAAACCGCGCGCCGCTAGGCGCGCGAGTTTTGGCTTATATTTCACCGCTTGATTATCTCTTGAACAATAAGAACATGGAAGAGGCCAGGAGCCATGTGGTGAGCTGCATTTCTTGCTACATGTTCATAGACTTACCAGTGGAAAAGCCAAATTTCACATGCCACAAATGCAAGCTTGTGTCCCTGTTGGAGGAAAAGTTGCAAAATCTGGAAGAGAGGTTATCTACATTGAAGACCATTAAGGAAGGTGAAGAGTTCTTAGACAGAGCAGAATTATCTCTTCATGGTACAGAAAGAGAAGAAATTCGAAGTGCAACTGAAGAAACAGAGGAATGGAAGCATGTGACCCAGAGAAGCAGGAGGATCAGGAGGCAGTCAGCACCAATTCTGCTCAGAAACCAGTACCAGGCTCTTACACAGGAGAACATAGTAACATAGTAACATAGTTATTAAGGTTGAAGGAAGACTTTAAGTCCATCTAGTTCAACCCATATCCTATCCTAACCTGCCCTAACATGTTGATCCAGAGGACGGCAAAAAAAACCCAAGTGGCAAACAGTAAGCTTCACATTGGGGAAAAAAATTCCTTCCCGACTCCACATACGGCAATCAGACTAGCTCCCTGGATCACGCTGTATCTAGAAACTGGAATATAGCCCGTAATATTATACTTTTCAAGAAGGCATCCAGTCCCTCTTAATTTAGTAGGAATCATCATATGTAATGTATTAGTACGTTAATAGCGTTTGTGCTTGGGTGCGATGAAACACAGAGTCACAGTTTGATATAGAAAGTCCTTATTACTTCATACAAGTTGCAGAAATAGTACACAGTTGCAGACACAGAACAGGAGACACAGCAGGCCAAGTAATCTAGCCAGCAATCACTCTCAACAGATCAGGATCTTCTCTCTGTTACCGTAAGTCTGCAAACGTGGTCTTTCAAGAGCAGGTTCAGAGTCCACAAGTGCTTCAGAGTTCTCAGTAGGAATAGCTGGAGTACAAGGTCAAGCTTACAGGAGTCAAGTCACAGGTTCACTGCAGGCTAGATTCTGAGCATGATTGCTCAGCTGTGGCTGCTTAAAGAAAGGAGGAATCAGGCGGGAACATGCAAGCTGGAAATCCATTTGACTGAGGGCAAGATAGCTGCAGCAAGAGAAAGTAAAATGGCTGACGAACAAACTGAGTTTCAGGATATATAACTGAACCTTACACATTACACATTAGACGGCAGAGAGTTCCATAGTCTCATGCTTACAGTAAAGAATCTGCATTGTGATTATGGCAACCTCTTTCCTCCAGACAGGGATGCCCTCGTCCCCGTCACAGGTCTAAGAGTAAAAAGATCATTAGAAAGGTCTTTGTACTGTCCCCTCATATATTTGTACATTGTAATAAGATCACCCCTAAGCCTTCGTTTTTCCAAACTAAATAACCCCAAGTGTAATAACCTGTCTTGGTATTGCAGACCCCCCAGTTCTCTAATAACCTTGGTCGCTCTTCTCTGCACCCGCTCCAGTTCAGCTATGTCTTTCTTATACACCGGAGACCAGAACTGCACACAGTATTCTAAGTGTGGTCGCACCAGTGACTTGTATAGAGGTAAAATTATGTTCTCCTCATGAGCATCTATGCCTCGTCTAATGCATCCCATTATTTTATTTGCCTTGGCAGCAGCTGCCTGACATTGGCCACTAAATTTGAGTTTGTCGTCCACCCATACACCCAAGTCTTTTTCAGTGACAGTTTTGCCCAGTGTTTTACAATTAAGCACATAATTATACATCTTATTTGTTCTACCCAAGTGCATGACCTTACATTTATCCCCATTAAAGCTCATTTGCCATTTATCAGCCCAAGCTTCTAGTTTACATAAATCCTCCTGTAATATAAAATTATCCTCCTCTGTATTTATTACCCTGCAGAGTTTAGTGTCATCTGCAAATATTGAAATACTACTCTGTATGCCCCCTACAAGGTCATTAATAAATATGTTAAAGAGAAGCGGCCCCAATACTGACCCCTGTGGTACCCCACTGCTAACCGTGACCCAGTCCGAGTGTGCTCCATTAATAACCACCCTTTGTTTCCTATCCATGAGCAAGTTCTTAACCCACTTACACATATTTTCCCCTATCCCCATTGTTCTCATTTTATGTATCAACCTTTTGTGTGGCACTGTATCAAAAGCTTTTGAGAAGTCCATGAACACCACGTCCACTGCATTCCCTTGGTCCAGTCCTGAACTTACCCCTTCATAAAAGCTTATCAGATTAGTCTGACAAAAACGGTCCCTCGTAAACCCATGCTGATACTGTGTCATGAGGTTATTCAGCTTCAGATACTCCAAAATAGTATCCCTTAAAAACCCTCCAGGATTTTACCCACAGTAGATGTTAAGCTCACTGGCCTATAATTTCCAGGTTCAGTTTTTGCCCCCTTTTTGAATATTGGCACCACATTTGCTATACGCCAGTCCTGTGGTACAGACCCAGTTATTATGGAATCTTTAAAGATTAAAAATAATGGTCTATCTATAACTGTACTTAATTCCTGCAGTACTCGGGGGTGTATCCCATCCGGACCCGGGGATTTGTCAACTTTAGTGATTTTTAGACGCCGCCGTACTTCCTGCTGGGTTAAGCATGTGACATTTAATGGAGAAATTTTTTTTATCTCTGATCATGTTATCTGTCATGGGATTTTCTTGTGTAAATACAGTTGAAAAAAAGTCATTTAGCATATTGGCTTTTTCCTCATCCTCATCCACCATTTCACCCAGACTATTTTTAAGGGGACCAACACTATCATTTTTTAGTTTCTTGCTATTTATGTAGTTAAAGAATATTTTGGGATTATTTTTACTTTCTCTGGCAATGAGTCTCTCTGCCTCAATCTTTGCTGTCTTGATTTGCTTTTTACAGAATTTATTCAGTCTTCTGTATTTATTTAATGCCTCTTCACTACCTACTTGCTTTAATTCCCTAAACGCTTTCTTTTTGTCCTTATTGCGCCCCTTACAGCTCTATTTAGCCATAGTGGTTTCCTCCTAATTCTAGCATGTTTATTCCCATAGGGTATATACTGTGCACAGGTCCTATTCAGGATACTAATAAACGTCTCCCATTTTCTTTGTGTATTTTTATGTCTCAGGATATCGTCCCAGTTTATTGCACCAAGATCATCTCTCATCCGTTGGAAATTTGCCTTCCTGAAGTTTAGTGTCCTTGTAACCCCTCGACTACACATCTTATTAAAGGATACATGAAAGCTTATTATTTTGTGATCACTATTACCCAAGTGACCCCCAACCTTTATATTTGATATGCGGTCTGGCCTGTTGGATAATATTAGGTCTAGCAGTGCCCCCCCTCTTGTTGGGTCCTGAACTAGTTGTGAAAGGTAATTGTCTCTCATAGTTGCCAAAAACTTATTACCTTTGCTGGAACTGCAGGTTTCTGTTCCCCAATGTATTTCAGGGTAGTTGAAGTCCCCCATAATAATGACTTCTCCTTGAGTTGCTGCTTCATCTATTTGCTTTACGAGGATATTCTCTGTTGCTTCCATTATTTTAGGAGACTTATAACAAACCCCTATCAATAATTTATTATTTTTCCCCCCTCCCCTAATCTCCACCCACAGAGACTCTACATCTTCATTAGATTCACAGATATCACACAGGATGGGTTTTAAGGATGATTTTACATATAAACACACACCCCCACCTCGCTTATTTTTACGGTCATTTCTAAACAGACTATAGCCCTGTAAATTAACCGCCCAGTTGTGGCTCTCATCCAGCCAAGTCTCAGATATCCCCACCATGTCATAATTATGTTCCAACAAAATTAATTCTAATTCCGCTATTTTGTTGGTGAGGCTTCTAGCATTAGTATACATGCACTTTATGTATCTCTCTGAAACTCTATTCTTTCTTAAATTATTAACTGTTCTATGAACGATGAAGAAATACATCAGGATAAGACTTTGCCCACAAAGAGTAACCTTGTACGCCCTCAGAGTCCTCCTGAATGGAGAAAGAAAAATGTTGTGAAGAAGAAACGGAGAGTTGTTGTCATGGGGGATTCCCTGTTGAGAGGAATAGAGGCTGCTATCTGCAGACCAGATATAACCTCAAGAGAAATGTGCTGTCTTCCAGGTGCAAAAATTAAAGATGTGTCTGACAGGATATCAGGACTCTTCAGACCTAAAGATGACTACCCATTCCTGCTAATACATGTGGGGACAAATGACACCACAAGAAGTGACCTGGAAACCATCTGCAGTGACTTTGAAAACTTAGGTAAGAAAGTGAAAGAACTGGGAGCGCAGGTGGTCTTCTCCTCCATCCTTCCAGTGGATGGCCATGGAACAAGGAGGTGGAATAAGATTCTGCAGGTGAACAACTGGCTACGTCGATGGTGCCGTCAGCAAGGATTTGGATTTCTGGATCACGGAGTGAATTACCTGTACGATGGACTACTTGCTAGAGATGGGGTGCACCTTACGAAGACTGGAAAACATGTATTTGGAAGTCGCCTTGCTACACTCATCAGGAGAGCTTTAAACTAGAACAATGTGGTAAGGGAAGCAAAACGCCAGCAAAAGCCATACACCTGACAAATGCTATTGAGAACTCTGCTATTAGAAGTGAAGGGGAAGAACAAAGACAAAAAAATCTACATAATAAAAATATTGAAGAAAGAGAAACCAATCACAAACTAAAGTGTTTCTATACGAATGCACAAAGCATGGGCAACAAACAAGGAGAACTGGAGCTACTAACGCAGGAGAAGAAATATGATGTCATTGGAATCACTGAGACTTGGTGGGACGATACACATGATTGGAATACAAGGCTAGAAGGTTACAACTTATTTGCAAGAAACAGACTTGATAAACGAGGAGGAGGTGTTGCATTGTATGTTAGAAAACGCGTATATCTGCACAGAGATTGAAGCTTCAGAGACTGGGAGTTCTGTGGAAACTGTTTGGGTAAGAATACAAGGACAGAACAATGGAAAGGACACCATTGTAGGCATTTACTACAGGCCGCCTGTGCAAGCTGAAGATATGGATGAACTCTTTATGCATCAAATGGCCAAGTTCTCAAAAAAATATGACATAGTGGTCATGGGAGATTTCAACTATCCAGACATTTGTTGGGAATCTCTCTCAGGCAAAACTAACAGGTCCAGGAAATTCTTATCCTCTCTTGCTGACAACTTTATCTTCCAAAAGGTAATGGAGAAAACAAGGGGATCTGCTACCTTGGATCTAATTCTCATAAACAGGGAGGAAATGGTGGAGGAGGTAAGAGTGGCTGGGACCCTAGGAGGTAGTGACCATGCTATTTTAGAATTTTGGATAACAAGAGGAGGAAGACCTGTGAAGATTCAGACGTCAAGGTTAGATTTCAGAAAGGCAGATTTTAAGGAACTCAGAAAGAGAATTGGAGGGATCCAATGGCTGGATATCCTTAAGGACAAAAATGTCCAGGAAGGATGGAAAATCTTGAAAACTGAGATTCTCAAAGCACAATCGTTAACAATTCCGAAAAGAGGGAAGAATGGGAAGCATTTAAGGAAACCAGGATGGATGAACATAGAACTTAAACACATGCTAAAAAGGAAAAAAGAAATGTTTATCAAATGGAAAGAGGGAGGCATATCTAAAGAAGAATATAATGCCGTCTGCAGAACCTGCAGGGCACAAATCAGATTATCTAAAGCTGACAATGAATTAAGGCTTGCAAGTGACGTCAAAAGCAACAAAAAAGGATTTTGGGGATACGTCAAAAGTAAAAGAAAAGTCAAAGATGCTATAGGATTTTTACATGATGAAAATGATGAAATGGTAAGTCAGGATGTTGAGAAGGCTGAACTTTTAAATTCCTATTTTGCATCTGTTTTCTCTCAGAAAGGAAATGTAACATCAACTGATCTTCACTGTCCTATTAAAGGAATAGAAGAATCCAGGATATCTATAAACAGAAAGACAGTGAGGAAACACTTAGCTAACCTAAATGAATTCAAGTCTCCAGGTCCAGATGAATTACACCCCAGGGTACTGAAGGAGATAGCAGAAGAAATTCTTGAACCACTGTCCATAATCTTTGAAAATTCTTGGAGAACAGGAGAAGTCCCAGAAGACTGGAGAAGAGCAAATGTTGTTCCTATCTTCAAAAAGGGGAAGAAGGTGGACCCAGGGAACTACAGGCCGGTGAGTCTGACTTCTATACAGGAAGATCTTTGAACAAATTATTAAAGAACATGTATGCAAGTACCTGGATAAGAATGAAGTGATTAAACAGAGTCAGCATGGGTTTGTAACTAATAAGTCATGTCAAACTAACTTAATTTCCTTCTATGACAGAATCACTGACTGGGTGGATCAGGGAAATGCTGTAGATATAGTATATCTTGACTTCAGCAAAGCATTTGACAAAGTATCTCACACAATCCTTATTGAAAAAATGACTAAGTATGGAATGGACAAGGCAACTGTTAGGTGGATTCATAACTGGCTTAGTGATCGGACCCAAAGAGTGGTTGTAAATGGCTGCACATCCAGTTGGAAGAATGTCTCAAGTGGGGTACCACAAGGCTCTGTTTTGGGCCCTGTATTGTTCAACATCTTTATCAATGATTTAGATGAAGGAATTGAGGGTAAACTGATCAAATTTGCTGATGACACAAAGCTAGGAGGGGTAGCTAATACTAGAGAAGAGAGAGAGAGGATTCAAAAAGATATACATAAACTGGAGCAGTGGGCAGCAACTAACAGAATGGATTTTAACAGGGAAAAATGCAAAGTACTACATCTGGGCAATAAAAATGAAAAAAGCATATACAAAATGGGAGGAATAGGGCTAAGTAACAGCACATGTGAAAAAGACTTGGGTATACTAATTGATCACAGACTTAACATGAGTCAACAGTGTGATGCAGCAGCAAAAAAGGCAAATGCAATTCTAGGATGTATCAACAGAAGCATACAGTCTAGATCACGTGAGGTCATTATTGCCCTCTACTCCTCTTTGGTCAGACCTCATCTGGAATACTGTGTCCAGTTTTGGGCACCACATTTTAAAAAGGACATCAACAAACTGGAGCAAGTTCAGAGAAGAGCCACCAGAATGGTGACCGGTCTGCAAACCATGTCCTATGAGGAACGGTTGCAGGATTTGGGAATGTTTAGCTTGCAAAAAAGAAGACTGAGAGGAGACTTAATAGCTGTCTACAAATATCTCAAGGGCTGTCACATTGTAGAAGGATCATCTTTATTCTCATTTGCGCAAGGAAAGACTAGAAGCAATGGGATGAAACTGAATGGGAGGAGACACAGATTAGATATTAGAAAAAACTTTTTGACAGTTAGGGTGATCAATGAGTGGAACAGGCTGCCACAAGAGGTGGTGAGTTCTCCTTCAATGGAAGTCTTCAAACAGAGGCTGGATAGACATCTGTCTGGGATGATTTAGAGAATCCTGCTTTGAGCAGGGGGTTGGACCAGATGACCCAGGAGGTCCCTTCCAACTCTACCATTCTATGATTCTATGATTCTATGATTTTAAACTACACCTAAAGATAGAAAGAGGAAAGCTATCTGCCCCGGAGCAGATCCCCAAAGAACATAGAAAGCCCCAAACATGTAATGGCGGTTAGACAAGAAGAAATACTGACACAGACAGAAAATAGTATGAGCAAACGTTGGGGCCCAAACTACCTAAATAGAAAAGGATAGGAAGGGCACTTACTGCAATCCCAAAAAACTCTGAAAAGCACCAACTCTACTAATTTCAAAAACACCTGAGATCACACGACCTCTACCACCTAAATTAGTTCTCTGGTGTAAGAAAATCAAAACAGCAGCCACTGAAAAAACTGGAAAAAACAAATGTACAAACATCAGTGGCTGAACTAAACTGAGAGGGCAAAAGCCCCCGGAGGGGACCCTGAAGGCCCCCACAGAAGTGCAGGACAAAATGCAAAAATCAAGCACAAAAACAAAAAGAAGAAAATGTCTTATCTGTTAGCAGGAGATGCAGACACGACACAGCAGGCTACAAAGGAAACAGGAATCAAGGATTGAGACCAGAACAATTGATCCCCGGCAACCCAGATGGGAAGGCGACTCCCTTATATAAGACCAGTCAGTAACACCTGATTCCCAATCCTCACAATCTTCACTGGACAGTCCAGTACCGCTTGTAACCACCAGAGGGAGCCTCTGCTCAGAACTCATTTCAAGTCCATTCACAACAGTACCCCCCCCTTGAGGAGGGGTCACCGAACCCTCACTTGAGCAACCAGGTCGGTCAGGATGAGTTCTATGATACGCACGGATGAGTCTCCTAGCATGGATGTCCGAAGCAAACACCCAAGAATTGTCTTCCTGACCATAACCTCTCCACTTAACCAAATACTGGAGTTTCCGTCTAGAAAAACGAGAATTCAATATTTTCTCAACCACAAACTCCATATTGCCCTCAACCAGAACAGGTCAGGAGGCAAAGCAGTAGGAACCACTGGCTCAACAAACCTCTTCAACAAGGACTTGTGGAACACGTTATGGATCTTAAATGTCCCTGGAAGAAGCAAACGAAAAGAAACAGGATTAAGAATCTCCATGATCTTATAAGTCCAATGAACCTAGGCTTAAATTTAGGAGATGCCACTCTCATAGGAATATTTTTTGAGGACAACCAGACCAAGTCCCCCACTTTAAACCGAGGACCATCAGTCCTATGCCGGTTAGCAAACCGCTGGGCCCTCTCCTGAGAGAGGGACAACCTCTCCACTACCTGGTCCCAAATCTGTTGCATACGCTCCACAACAGAGTCAACACCTGGACAGACAGAAGCCTCCGTCTGTCCTGAAGAAAATCGAGGGTGAAACCCAGAATTACAGAAAAATGGAGACATCAAAGTGGCAGAGCTAGCCCTATTATTAAGAGCAAACTCAGCCAAAGGCAAAAAAGAGATCCAGTCATCCTGATCAGCAGACACAAAGCATCTTAGATAAGTCTCCAATGTCTGGTTTGTTCTCTCAGTTTGACCATTGGTCTGAGGATGAAACGCCGAGGAGAAAGACAATTGAACACCAAGTTTAGAACAAAAGGTCCTCCAAAATCTGGAAACAAACTGGACTCCTCTGTCAGACACAATGTTTCAGGAATGCCGTGTAAACGAACCACGTGCTGAAGGAACAAAGGCACCAATTCAGAGGAGGAAGGCAACTTAGGTAATGGCACAAGATGTATCATCTTGGAAAACCTATCACAAATCACCCAGATGATGGTCATTCCCTGAGAAACAGGGAGGTCGGAAATGAAATCCATAGAGATATGGGTCCATGGTCTCTTGGGCACAGGCAATGGCATCAACAAACCACTAGAGCGAGAGCAAGGCTTGGAGCGAGAGCAAGTCCCACAGGACTGCACAAATTCCCTGACATCACGAGACAAGGTAGGCCACCAAAAGGACCGACTAACCAAGTCTCTGGTACCAAAAATTCCGGGATGACCGGCCAACGCGGAACAATGAATCTCAGACATCACACTCTTTTTCCACTGGTCCGGGACTAACAATTTCCCAACAGGGCAGCGCTCGGGCCCATCCTCCTGACACCCCTCCAGAGCCAGTCTCAAATTGGGCGAGATGGCGGAAAGAACTACACCTTCTTTCAAAATAACAGAAGGATCAGATACCTCAGGAGAGTCCGCAAGGAAACTCCTCGAGAGGGCATCCGCCTTAACATTCTTAGTGCCAGGAAGAAAGGAAACCACAAAATTAAAACGTGTGAAAAACAAGGCCCACCTGGCCTGTCTAGGATTAATTCGCTTGGCAGATTCCAGATAAACCAGATTCTTATGGTCCGTAAGGACCACCACCTGATGTTTGGCTCCCTCCAGCCAATGTCTCCACTCTTCAAAAGCCCACTTCATGGCCAATAACTCCCGATTACCCACGTCATAATTACGTTCAGTAGAAGAAAATTTTCGAGAGAAAAAGGCACAAGGGTTACTTTTAGAGGTCTCTGGATCTCTTTGGGACAAAACAGCACCTGCCCCAATTTCAGAGGCATCAACCTCCACCTGAAATGGCAGTGAAACATCAGGCTGCCGTAGAACAGGAGCAGAAGTGAATCTCTGCTTAAGTTCCTGAAATGCAGAGACTGCCTCAGGAGGCCAATTCACCACATCAGAACCCTTTTTGGTCAAATCAGTTAATGGTTTAACAATAACCGAGAAATTACCAATAAATTTACGATAAAAATTGGCAAAACCCAAAAATCTTTGAAGAGCCTTTAATGAAGTAGGTTGGACCCAATCACAGATGGCCTGAACCTTGACCGGGTCCATTTCAATAACAGATGGGGACAAAATGAATCCCAAAAATGAGATCCTCTGTACGCCAAAAAGACACTTTGATCCCTTCACATACAGAGCATTCTCTCTCAAAATCTGGAATACAGTTCGAACATGTTTCACATGAGAGTCCCAGTCATTGGAAAAAATCAAGATATCATCCAAATAAACAATCAGAAATTATCCACAAAATCCCTGAAAATGTCATTCATGAAGGACTGGAAGACAGAAGGAGCATTAGTGAGCCCAAAGGGCATCACAAGGTACTCAAAATGCCCCTCAGGGGTATTAAATGCTGTCTTCCATTCATCCCCGTGCTTAATGCGAATAAGGTTATATGCCCCCCTGAGGTCAAGCTTGGTAAACCAAGTAGCGTTTTTCACCCTGGAAAACAGGTCAGAAATCAAGGGTAACGGATATTGATATTTCACAGTAATATTGTTCAAAAGACAATAATCAATACACGGCCTTAATGAACCATCCTTTTTGGCCACAAAGAAAAAACCGGCACCTAAGGGTGAAGAGGATGGTCTGATATGACCCTTCTCCAATGACTCCTTGATATAAGACCGCATTGCGTCATGTTCAGGTACAGACAAGTTAAAAAGGCGACCTTTAGGGAATTTACTACCAGGCACTAATTCAATAGCGCAGTCATAGCTCCTATGGGGAGGCAAGGATGCAGATTTACTTTCGCTAAACACATCAGAAAAATCAATCAAAAAGTCAGGAACATCCTGAGCCTGGGGGGAGGCAGAAAAAACAGGAGTGTTGGTATTAACACATTGGCAGCCCCAACTGGTTACGGACACAGATTTCCAATCCAAAACAGGATTATGAGACTGTAACCAAGGGAAACCCAGTACGATAATGTCATGCAGATTATACAGAACCAAAAATTTGCAGCATCTCCTGTGATCAGGTTCAACCCTCATTATCACCTGAGTAGAAACTGGGTTTATTCTCAGCCAAAGGGGTAGAATCGATCCCCAGTAGGAAAGTGTAATAAGATCATCTCTCGTGTAGAGACAGAGAGCATATCAGAGTAACAGTTAATAAAAACTTAGTCTGAACACTACCCAAGACAACTGAGCGTGCAAAACGTCTTCCCCGCTTAGGGCAGACTGAAATAGCATGAGAGGCATCACCACAGTAGAAACATAACCCATTGCGCTTTCGAAACTCATGACGCTGTGCCCCAGAAACCACTCTATCACACTGCATGGATTCAGAAGCAGGTTCACAAGGCAACACTATTCCACGCATACTTCTCCACTCACGCAAACATCTGTTAATTTGAATCGCTAATGACATAGAATCATTGAGACCAGAGGGGACAGGGAATCCCACCATAACATCCTTTACATTATCTGACAGACCCTTCCGAAAAAGGGCTGCCAAAGCGTCGTCATTCCATTTGGTCAGGACTGCCCACCTACGGAATCTCTGACAGTATAACTCAGCGTCATCAAGCCCCTGATTTAATGCCAACAAGGCTTTTTCAGCTTGATCAGTGACATTAGGCTCATCGTACAATAACCCCAAGGCCTGAAAAAATGCATACATCACTCAAAACAGGATCCCCAGGTGTCAGGGAAAAAGCCCAATCCTGAGGATCGCCGCGCAGGAGAGAGATGACAATTTGAACCTGCTGCGCTGCGTTCCCTGAGGACTTAGATTTTAAGGCAAAAAACAATTTACAATTATTTTTGAAATTCAGAAACTTGGCTCGATCCCCCAAAAACAAATCTGGCATGGGAATCCTAGGTTCCACAACAGGCAACCTAGCAAGATAGGTAGCAATACTCCGAACCTCAGTGGCAAGCTGATCCACACGGCCAGACAGCTGTGCAAACTCCATTGAGAGAAAAAATCCTCCCCAGCACCCAGAGATACAGAGGGAAAAAAAAAATGCAACAAACAGAAAAATATCTCTGACAACTCTGACAACCTTTTTTCTTTCACAATTTTTTTTCCCTTCTGTGAGTACCATACAATTTTCAATTTTAGGCCGGTGTAACTGTTATGTTTCGGTAGCTGAGGAGTGCAGGTAAAAAAGGCAATACACCAGAGCAGTTGGAATCTATGAGATTGCAGTACCCTGACTAACCACCACAAC
Organism: Oophaga sylvatica; assembly: GCA_033576555.1. NCBI lineage: Eukaryota > Metazoa > Chordata > Amphibia > Anura > Dendrobatidae > Oophaga > Oophaga sylvatica. The sequence goes on along the minus strand of JARQOD010000002.1, from coordinate 240,734,838 downwards.
TAGAGGCAGCCGTGGAGCGTTCCTACGTTGGTCCTAGACGCCTCGTCACAGCCTGAGAAACTAACTACACCTAAAGATAGAAAGAGGAAAGCTATCTGCCCCGGAGCAGATCCCCAAAGAACATAGAAAGCCCCCAAACATGTAATGGCGGTTAGACAAGAAGAAATACTGACACAGACAGAAAATAGTATGAGCAAACGTTGGGGCCCAAACTACCTAAATAGAAAAGGATAGGAAGGGCACTTACTGCAATCCCAAAAAACCCTGAAAAGCACCAACTCTACTAATTTCAAAAACACCTGAGATCACACGACCTCTACCACCTAAATTAGTTCTCTGGTGTAAGAAAATCAAAACAGCAGCCACTGAAAAAACTGGAAAAAACAAATGTACAAACATCAGTGGCTGAACTAAACTGAGAGGGCAAAAGCCCCCGGAGGGGACCCTGAAGGCCCCCACAGAAGTGCAGGACAAAATGCAAAAATCAAGCACAAAAACAAAAAGAAGAAAATGTCTTATCTGTTAGCAGGAGATGCAGACACGACACAGCAGGCTACAAAGGAAACAGGAATCAAGGATTGAGACCAGAACAATTGATCACCGGCAACCCAGATGGGAAGGCGACTCCCTTATATAAGACCAGTCAGTAACACCTGATTCCCAATCCTCACAATCTTCACTGGACAGTCCAGTACCGCTTGTAACCACCAGAGGGAGCCTCTGCTCAGAACTCATTTCAAGTCCATTCACAACAGGTATGATTCTCCTTCCATTTCAATATGATCGCTTGCACAGTGCTCCTTGGGATGTTTAAAGTTTTGGAAATCATTTTGTATCCAAATCCAGCTTTAAACTTCTCCACAACAGTATCATGGACCTGCCTGTTGTGTTCCTTGGTCTTCATGATGCTCTCTGTGCTTCAAACAGAACCCTGAGACTATCACAGAGCAGGTGCATTTATACGGAGACTTGATTACACAAAGGTGGATTATATTTATCATCATTAGTCATTTAGGACAACATTAGATCATTCAGAGATCCACAATGAACTTCTGGAGTGAGTTTGCTGCACTGAAAGTAAAGGGGCCGAATAATATTGCACGCCCCACTTTTCAGTTTTTGTATTTCCACAAAAATTTAAAATAACTAATAAATTTCGTTCAACATCACAATTGTGTCCCACTTTTTGTTGATTCTTCACCAAAAATTTACATTTGGTATCTTTCTGTTTGAAGCGTGATATGTGGGAAAAGGTTGAAAAGTTCCAGGGAGTCGAATACTTTCGCAAGGCACTGTATATTGTGCCTACCCCTGAACTTAGTGTACTTAGTTAAAATATTCTTTAACTACATAAATAGTAAGAAACTAAAAAATTATAGTGTTGCACCCCTTAAAAATAATCTTGGTGAAATGGTGGATGAGGATGAGGAATAACCCAATATGCTTAATGACAGTATTTACACAAGAAAATCCCATGACAGATAACATGATCAATGCTAACAAAAATTCTCCATTAAACGTCACCTGCTTATCCCAGCAGGAAGTATGGTGGCGCCTAAAAATCACTAAAGTAGACAAATCCCAGGGCCTGGATGGGATACACCCCCTAGTACTGCAGGAATTAAGTACAGTCATTGATAGACCATTATTCTTAATCTTTAAAGATTCAATAATAACAGGGTCTGTACCACAGGACTGGCGTACAGTAAATGTGGTGCCAATATTCAAAAAGGGGGCAAAAACTGAACTTGGAAATTATAGGCCAGTAAGCTTAACCTCTACTGTGGGTAAAATCCTGGAGGGTTTTCTAGGAGATGCTACACTGGAGTATCTGAAGGAGAATAGCCTCATGACCCAATATCAATATGGGTTTATGAGGGATCGTTCCTGTCAGACTAATCTGACAAGCTTCTATGAAGAGGTAAGTTCCGGACTGGACCAAGGGAATGCAGTGGACGTGGTGTATATGGACTTTTCAAAAGCTTTTGATACGATGCCACAAAAAAGGTTGATACATAAAATGAGAACAATGGGGATAGGGGAAAATATGTGTAAGTGGGTTAAGAGCTGGCTCAGGGATAGGAAACACTCAGACAGGATCGCAGATAGCAGAGGGTACTACAGGGGTCGGTGTTGGGCCCGCTTCTTTTTAACATATTTATTAATGACCTTGTAGGGGGATACAGAGTAGAATTTCAATATTTGCAGATGACACTAAACTCTGCAGGGTAATCAATACAGTGGAGGACAATTTAATATTACAGGAAGATTTATTTATGTAAACTAGAAGCTTGGGCTGATAAATGGCAAATAAGCTTTAATGAGGATAAATGTAAGGTCATGTACTTGGGCAGAAGAAATAAAATGTATAATTATGTGTTTAATTGTAAAACATTGGGCAAAACTGTCACTGAAAAACATTGCGCAAAACTGTCATTTAAATCCTGTGCCCTGAACGTCTCACCACGCCTCCTGACGAAACCGAGGAGGGTGAAACGCGCGTCGGGGCTTGCCTACTGTCCCATCGGCACTGCCGCGATCGAGCACACCATGTCACAAGGTAAATAGCAATACCATTATAATGAAAGCTCGGATATATACCCTTTGCTATATTGATTCTATCTAGTAGCTTTCTATGGGGGGCCAGATGTTGTGGGAACTTGATTGCTCAGACAGCAGACTTTGCTAAAACTCCCACATGCCCTGTGTACTATTATTTTTTGCTGCCTGCTATTTAGGACTGAACAGAGATCTGGGGAATACCGTGATGTTGATTGAGTTTAATCCTTTTCCCAGATCCCTGTCATTTCCTATTAGTTATCATATTTTTCTTTGATTCTTGGATACTATGTGACATTGTGGTATATGCCCATGGGACATTATATTTCTGTCTGGCTTGATACTTAAAATCTTTATACTTTGCCAATATCTCTAATTGCCTGCACAATCTACCTCATGTTTTTATCTTTTTTGTCTAGCTTTATTAATTTAAATAAAATTATTACACTTTTGCATAATCCTCCTGTTTTTTGCGGATTATTTTATTGACTATATTATTGTATATTTGGTCCGCTATTTTCTCTCTTTTTTTCTTTCGGTTTATGATTAAGGCCCGGGAGGTATATCTCGTGTTTTTGGGTTTATATTCTGTCACTGAAATAGACCTGGGTGTATGGGTGGACGACAAACTCACATTTAGTGGCCAATGTCAGGCACCTGCTGCCAAGGCAAATAAAATAATGGGATGCATTAAAAGAGGCTAGATGCTCATGAGGAGAACATAATTTTACCCCTATACAAGTCACTAGTGCGACCACACTTGGAATACTGCGCACAGTTCTGGTCTCCGGTGTATAAGAAAGACAAAGTTGAACTAAAGCGGGTGCACAGAAGAGCCACCAAGGTTATTAGAGTTCTGAGTGGTCTGCAATACCCAGACAGGTTATTACACTTGGTGTTATTTAGTTTGAAAAGCGAAGGCTTAGGGGTGATCTTATTACAATGTATAAATATATGAGGGGACAGTACAAAGACCTTTCTAATGATCTTTTTACTCTTAGACCTGTGACAGGGACAAGGGGGCATCCTCTACGTCTGGAGGAAAGAAGGTTTAGCCATAATCACAGATACAGATTCTTTACTGTAAGAGCAGTGAGACTATGGAACTCTCTGCCTCTAATGTGTAATGAGTGATTCCTACTAAAATTTAAGAGGGACTGGATGCCTTTCTTGAAAAGTATAATTTTAAATGGTATATATACTAGATTCCTTGATGGGGCGTTGACCCAGGGAACTAGTCTGATTGCCGTATGTGAAGTCGGGAAGGAATTTTTTTCGCTAATGTGAAGCTTACTGTTTGCCGCATGGGTTTTTTTTTGCCTTCCTCTGGATCAACATGTTAGGCTATGGGTTGAACTAGATGGACTTAAAGTCTTCCTTCAACCTTAAATACTATGTTACCTTAGGCATTACCATTGCAGTACCAACACAGCAGCATCAGCACTTATAACACTATGCATTTTACATTTTACATTATACCATAAAAACACAATACAACTGGAAATTAGTATTCACACTACAGTTATTGTCTTCAGGGGCAAGTATATAACAGTCTCTGTCACACCCTTACAGCACCGCCACCCTGATTACATCCTGTCTCAGGTAGGGTGATAGACACTGCGGAGAAGTGAGTGCAGCCCCACCTTCCTGATGATGGCTCTTTGAGAATCCTGTCTAATGACACGTCACGGGATGGAAAGTAAAAATCACATTTATGGATTAGCAAGATAGTGAGAAGTATAGTGTATTTTATAATAAAGTAAATTAGAAAAGTGCTTATTGTGTAAAAATACATATTTATAAAGGACTTTTTAGCTTTGCCAGTAGGTAAACATCTTTAAATGGTTATTTCTATTTCACCTTCTCATGGCTGAGAAGGGAATAACTCCATACAGTTATTCCTTCCAGTGGAGGTGGAGCTACAAAAACAGCCAATAGCGTAAATGAATGGAAGCTATGCAGTTTCTGTAACTCCAAAGATAATGAAACAGAGCATTTCGCTGTGCTACACTGCTTTTATAACCCATGTGCATTTCTATGGAAAGTTCAGCAGCTCTTGGAAGTTTCTATAGTTCTGTGGTTGTACCTGAATTATTCCCACCTTAGCTTTGAGGGACTGAGAAGTGAATAATCCAATAAATTGCCTTTATAAATGAATGTGATTATTATGGTAGGCTACTTCCTTGGATAACCAAAAACTCCCATATATAGTACCGTACTCATGGGATTATAAAGAAATCCAAAATAAAATTAATATAAAAGATAAAATTGATTACATATCAATTAAAATACAGTCTAAAAAGCAATACCATCCAGGAAAAAAGAGGGAAATATTACACCATAAATGGATATAAATAATCAAAAATATGCAATTCATATGACATAATGCCCAATTTATACCATCCATATAAAGGTAAAGTATATGGGACTGCGCTCCCTGTGAATTACTCTTAGTAATCCAATTAATTACCAATATAAGGCTGCATATGAACTATATCCCCATAGAGTTCCCTCTACAGCTGTGTACCGGTAAATAAAAAGGACATAAGACCGTGCCAATATCAAAACTTACATCATTCAGAGTCAAATGCAATAGTAATGCTATAATAGCTATAAAGAAAGTTGTCTATGATGCCCAACAATTATTATCCTCCCAAGAGTAAAGGTAGTAAGTGGTCACATTGTGTCTGCTCCACGTCCCCTCACCCCAACGCGCGTTTTGCCACCAGTTTCTTCCCTGCATGGTATTTTGCTTTTTAGATTGTATTTTAATTGATATGTAATAAAATGTATCTTTTATATTAATTTTCTATTGGATCGCTTCATAATCCCATGAGTACGGTACTATATATGGGAGTTTTTGGCTGTTAAATTTTGATGAAGTGTCTTCCTTAATTTTGGACACATTGGTTTTGATATAATTACTTCCTTGGATAGTCTCACCTGTGATTAGAAAATAGACAATGAGCTTCAGTACAAATATTTGGTTTTCTTTAACAAAGAACGTGAAAATGTGTCTAAGCCTTTTGTGACAATCTAGAGTTCATTTTCAATGTGTTTGTTTAAGGAATTAAAATGTTATGAAATTAGTACTAATATGTTTCCAGCTGATGGATATGGGCCAACATCAGTTAGTAAATTCTGCCAGCTTGGCAATCCTCGTTACTGAATTCTTTGTAGGATTTCTTGCTAATTGTACTGTAATTAATTTGAAGGAGTAATATTTTCTATATTTCAATTTAAAATATAATAGAGTTATTATAAGCTTAAAAAGTTATGATGGATTTATTTAAATTATAATCCATCTGACACTTCCACCATATTTTTAATACTGGAAGCTGCAGTGGGTTATGAAGTGTATTGCATGTTACAAGTTACATGCACGACAAATATTTCTAGCAATATCTAATGCAATTTTAGTTGGTAAAGAGCTGAAGGGTTATTCCACAATATCAAGCACAGTGGCTTAAAAGCCTGAAAAAGTAAACCTGTCAAATGCATTCAATCAGTGTTGGACTGGGGGTGCCAAGGTCCACCAGTAATATTGCCTTTAGGGGTCCACTGTTCAGCTGCATACAAATTTTACATTATCCTCATATACAACATTACCTATTTTTCCTTATAATAATAAAATTTGTACTTTGTTAAATGAACGATGAGATGCTGCCATTGTCTGTACATAGTGAATGAAGTGTACTAAACCAAATACTGCTCATATAGGAGAGAGGGGATAACAAGCCCAATCCTACAAGGGGAACTATTGTGGTTATTCACCTATTCCCCTGTGTGCCAAGTCCAAGTGTTTGCTGCTCTGTTTATCACCCCCTGAAAATCTGCATGTGAAAAACTATTCTTCACACGTTGCCCATGATCATGTCTTATTGTTGTTTTCATGACACATTTGATACCTGCTATTCTTCTATAGTCGGTATCCTTTTCTCAATGTGCAGTTAGATTGAATTTTTGTGGTTCTGCCATGCCCACTTCATTGGAACACTATGGGCAAAATTCATCAAAGCTTTTACGCCAGAATTCTGGCTTTAAAAAGCTTTGAAAAGTCATAAAATTTTGACGAGGCTGTGCTAAGGTTTTACAACTTTTGGCGGTGTAATGAAATATCTGCCCAGCTCCAACAAAGAGGACAGTGCAGGATGGGGACATGGCCGCTCCAGTTCTTCATGATAAGCCGCGAGTAAGATTTGTGGTGAGTGCACATCACATTTCAGACATGCCGAATTCATTAAGAGTTATGTACCTGTTAGTGAATCAGGGGCACCTGACTCCAGCATTCTCCCTCAAAAAGACCAGCATAAACAACACTGTTCTTGATTAATTGGGGCCTATGTACCTTGTCATAGGAAGAACAGATTCCCTACTCTTTGAGCCGTTCAGCTATATGTTAGAAAGAAGTACCAGTTGCTAAAAGACCAATGATTGTTCTAATTAGAACCATAATATTTATGCCTATATTTGCTGTAATGGACATGTCGTACCTATGAACACAATATCAATTCAATTGAATCTCATTTTTCTAAAAGATAAACTGTCTTTCTTTTCACAGCAACCATCAGAGCTCATCTTTCATGTTTAAAACAGCTGTGGTAAAATTAATACTGCACTGTGATTTATTAGTGGGGCCAACAAAGACAGGTTTTGGAGCCGGGAGAGTCACATTAGAGATAAAAGAGTTGGGGAAATAAGTATTTGATCCCTTGCTGATTTTGTAAGTTTGCCCACTGACAAAGACATGAACAGTCTATAATTTTTAGGGTAGGTTAATTTTAACATTGAGAGATAGAATATCAAAAATAAAATCCAGAAAATCACATTGTATAAATTATATTAGTTTATTTCCATTTTGCAGTATTTGATCCCCTACCAACCATTAAGAGTTCTGGCTCCTACAGACCAGTTAGATGCTCCTAATCAATTTCCTTCATTGAAGACCGCTGTCTTACATAGTCACCATTATAAAAGACTCCTGTCCACAGACTCAATTAATCAATCAGACTCTAACCTCTACAACATGGGCAAGACCAAAGAGCTGTTTAAAGATGTCAGGGACAAGATCATAGACCTGCACAAAGCTAGAATGGGCAACAAAACCATAATTAAGATGCTGAGTGAGGAGACAACTGTTGGTGCAATAGTAAGAAAATGGTAATATTACAAAATGACTGTTGATCAACATCAATCTGGGGCACCATGCAAAATCTCAGTGAGGGAGCTGCCGCTGCTATGAAGGGGAGTGAGCGCGGCTCAGGCTGCATCCTCCCATCTTCATGCCTATTTTAGTCACATCTTCCCAGCTGCTTGTCAGCTCCTCAGTGACGAACTTTCCCGGGAAGACGGCTGCACAGAGCCAGGTAAAAGGATGGCGGGAGGGAGCGGCGCTAAACTTCCCCAGTCCTCTCACACCCGAGCCGCTGTTTTCCCTGCTGTGTATCCCGGGGTGTATATGGCTGCAGTCATATAGTGTCCTGTTCACTGTAGGACACAGTGACAAGTGCAGGAGAAGAGCTTAGCCTCCACTGTCACTCAGTAACCGGAGAGGAGACGCTGAATATTTCATGAGGTGTGTGGAAACCTGTGGAAACTTTCCACCCACAGCCTGCACTGAGGAGATGGGTGCTGCTGCCAGACATGGAGGGTTCTCTGGTGACTGGATGTGGCATTTATATTCCTGACTTCACATCATGTTGTACCTACATTTTCAGTAAAAAAACACTATAATCTCCTAACATTGTCACAGAATTAACCATTAAAGGGAACCTGTCACCTCGTTTTTTGGATATAAGCTGCGGCCACCGCCTTTAGGGTCTTATCTACAGTATTCTGGAATGCTGTAGATAAGCCCCTGATCTGACCAGAAAGATAAGAAAAACAAGTTATATTATACTGACCCGGGGGTCCGGTCCGATGGGAATCGCAGGTCCGGGTCCGGCGCCTTCCATCTTCATGTGATGTCGTCATCCTGCTTGCTTCGTGTCGCGGCGCCTGAACACTGCAGTACTTTGCTCTGCCCTCAGCAGGGCAGATCAGTACGCCTGTGCAGGATCCGTGACACGAAGTAAGGAGGATGACGATATCGAATGAAGATGGGAGGCGCCGGACCGGACCTGCGATGCCCATCGGACCAGACCGCATCGGACCACCCCTCGGGTGAATATAATAAAACTTGTTTTTCTTTTCTTTCAAGTTACATCGCTGTAGATAAGACCCTAAAGGCGGTGGCCGCATCTTATATCCGAAAAATGAGTGAAATTGCAAAAAAAGTGCAATCTCACACTTTTTTTTTGTTTTTTTTTCACCATGTTTAATATATGGTTAGGGATGAACTAGCAAGATGCAGGGACAGGTAGTGATGGCTACTTGTGGACATGTGCGGCATTTGCGGTTTTGCACTTGCGGTGAGACAAAAAAAACACTGCTAGCAGCGGTTTTTTTCCGTTGCTGCAAGTACCAAATTTTCCAGATCGTGGAAAGCCACAAGTGCATGTCTGCACGTCCCATATGGAATGAATGAGGCTGAATGCAGTGTTGCAGTAAGTGATCCGTTGCACGGCAGATGCAGAAAAACTGCTGGATCTGCCACAAAAGGCAAAAATCGCTGATGTGAAAGTAGCCTAAGTCACTGCCAATAGTGTTTGCATTAGTCATACTCACCAATGGGGGAGGCAGCACTAAAAGTGCCTAGGGCAGCATAAACTGTAAATACGGCCCTGTATATAACCCTCAAAACAAGTTGTCAATTTTTTTGGTATTATATTACTCAATCATACAGTATTACTTCTTCATGGGTCCATTTTGGTGGTATATATAACAGTATAAAAAAGCTCCTCTGTCCTCCTCCATGCTCCCCGTACTTCTCCATGCTCCCTCGTTTTCTTCCCCTTCCCTCCTTCTTCTCCGTGCTCCCCGTCCTCCTCCTCTCTTCTCCTCCATCCTCCCCTGTCTTACTCACGCTCCTCGTGCCGTCACTGCGCGTCTCTGCATCTCCGTTATCCTAGCTTCCTGCAGTTCTCCTGTGCTGAGCGGTCACATGGTACCGCTCATTAAGGTTGTGAATATGCGCTCCACGCCTATGGGAGTGGAGAGGCGTGCATATTCATTACCTTAATGAGCGGTACCATGTGACCGCTGTTAGGGATCGAGTTCCCGCTGCTGCACAAGGGCAATCTTGAACCAGTCCCGCTGCGGTCCCCCATCCATCTCCGGCCACAGTGGAGCCTGCTCAGCAGAGACGTCGGTCCCAGAGTCTCGCTCGGTCTAATTCTGTGCAGAGGCTTGTTGCTGCCTCTCCTGGTTCCTCTATTTATAACCAGTGCTGGAGCAGGCAGTCCTGGGACAAAGTCTTAGCTTTCGCCATCTGAGCATGCCCAGGGCAAGATCTCCCATTGGAGATCAGCGGTCACATGCTCGGTTACAGCAGCGACTCCCATTGGTCCCCCAGGAAGGTCCTGAAATTGCTTGTGTTCTGGAACAGTTTCTCATTGGTCCTTTTCTGGAAGGTCCTGTAGCTGCTGCCATAAAGAGGTGGCATAACCGCACAGCCGCGCGCTAGTATCAAATCTGTTACATGCTTGCGCCAGTGTGGTCATGTATGCATGTGGTTAGGTCCGGCTGAAATAAGACCCTAGAATACCGGCACCTCCGGTGAGGAGTTTTGTATGCACATGTTCAGGGTTCGGCTGAAAACAACATTAGAATACCGGCTACTCCGGTGAGGAGATTATTGCTTGTTTTCTGATTGCATGACCACAGACTGCAATCCGCTTAGCAGTCATCTGTGTCCCTGTGAGTCTAACAGGACACAGTCTTTGTCACAGCGGCTCTGTGAATAAACAGAGTCCGCTTATATCGCCATATAGTGCTACAGCATTTTAGTTAGCGACTCTGGAATAATAGAATTCGCCCATACCGCCATATAGTGCTACGGCATTTATATCTGTGACTCTGCGGGATAACAGAGTTCGCTCATACTGCCTATTTGTGCCATCTTACTAGCAGCAGGCTCTGCCGGCACGATGGACCCTGGGCTGCGAACGCACCTCTTCTTAATATCTATTAGGTGCGTTCCGTAGGCCCTTAACAACCGCTCAGCACAGGAGAACTGCAGGAAGCCGGGACAATGGAGACGCAGGGACGTTCAGCGATGGCACGGGGAGGGTGAGTATGATGTCACAGCCGCTACCTTTCTGCACAATGACTCGTGTATAAGCCGAAGGGGGCATTTTCAGCACAAAGAAATGTGCTGAAAATCTCGGCTTATTCACGAGTATATACGGTAATTACTGATACTGCTCCAAGAATTTTAAAAATGTTAATACAGGTTGTTATTTTCTATTAAAAAAGGAAAATCACTTGGTAATATGTTATCTCCTAGCTTATATGTTGAAAAAAATACCAATACCATGTGGTACTTCTCCAAAGGGATTCACAAATGTGAAACCGGTAAGTGTACTGTATTTGTCAAAGCAGGAAAGAAAAAATCACTAGTAATACTTCAGAGTGAAAACTAGAAAATAAAACTTTTTTTTGATTACAATAAACAGGTGGTGTACTGTATTGAATGCAAATCATACAACATTAAATATATAGATTGCACTATTAATAATTTAATGAGAAAGATTTGTAAACATATTGCTAATATTTTAAAAAAATCAACATACAGGTGCTGTTCACAAAATTAGAATATCATCAAAAAGTTAATTTATTTCAGCTCTTCTTCAATTCTTGTGATGATATTCTAATTTTGTGAGAAGCACCTGTATTTGGTTGCAGTGAAATATTTTGTGAAAACACACAATTCTAAAATAGATTCCTTGGTTTTCTATAGCAGTGAAAGAGTCAATTGACCACTGAGGGTTGGGAGACTGGGGGAGGCAGCCACCATTCATAGAAGCATTTTGGATTCTAAAGTTTAATGTAATACAGCCAAGCGGTATGAATTCAAAATATGATTTATCATTTATTTATTGACATTATATAATTGTCAAGTGTACATATATCATTTATTGATTGCAATATTTTCTATATGTCTATGTTTTCATCGTATTCGCAAATGATTGGTTGATACTGTTTTTAAATATTTTTCCATGATGCTGCGATTGACACTAAGTATAAGGGAGCTGAGATGCCAGAAACACGTCACTGAATTTTCAGACTATGAAAGTGTGGATGTGGATTTTAATTTTTTTTTTCTATTTCTTATGGATAGTCAATAAAGAAGTTACAATTTTTAAAGATATTTTGTGGATATGCTACTTTCCATCAATCCTCAAAAACACTTACCAAGTTGGAAGTCCATAACAGGATTGGCACCAACAGATATTGATAAGATGTGTAAAAATACACACATAGCAAGCTCATATTACTTTCTTTTGTATGTCTTGAGAAATCCAACTGGCACTGCTGCTAATGCTGCTGATATCTCTATCCCTTTTAACCTCTTAGTGACAGAGCTAATTTTAAAATTAATGACCAGGCCAAATTTTTTAAATCTGACCATTGTCACTTTATGTGTTAATACTGTACCTCTGGGACGCTGCAATGGATCCCAGTGATTCTGTGATTTTTTTTTGTAATTCAATGTGTTAAAATGCTAGTGCTAATTTGTGGTCAATATGATCTGCGTATATTTATGAAAACATTAACAATTTGACAAAAAATGTGAACATTTTGCAATTTTTTAAACTTTACATTTTTAAGTCATTAAATCAGATAGTTATACCCAGGGCCGGCTCCAGGTTTTTATGGGCCCCGGGCGAAAGAGCCTCAGTGGGCCCCTTTAACACAGACCACGATTCATGATGCACAGATAAGGCAGAGAAATATGGGTATAGTACTATGCCAAACACTTCTTTTCTTCCATTACATGAGTGATATCTATTGTAAATTGTACAATAGCTCAAAAACCGCCAAATCCTCACAGCGCACAGTACAGACTGGACAGTACAGTCCTCCATACAATATTATGGGCACCACAGTCTCCCCCTCATCACCCATATAATACCCCATGCAGGATGTCACCCCCCCATATAATGCTCCATACAGAATACTGGACCCAAAATAATGCTCCATACAGAATACTGGACCCAAAACAATGCTCCATACAGGATACTGGTCCCCATATAATGCTCCATACAAAATATGGAGCTCTCCTCTGCGCTGTACTGCGTTCTGCACTGTTACGGCTCAGGAAAGGGCGCTGTGGAAAGACTTCCCATTATATGATTCCCATCATCACATTGCCTCCTATCATCTCATGCTCCCATCATCATGGCCTCCCCATTATCATCAATGCCTGCCCATCATCATCATCTCCTCCCCATCATCATCTTCTCCCCATCATCAATGCCTGCCCATTATCATCAATGCCTGCCCATTATCATCATCTTCTCCCCATCATCATCAATGCCTCCCCATTATCAGCAATGCCTGCCCATCATCATCTCCTCCCCATCATCATCAATGCCTGCCCATCATCATCTTCTCCCCATCATCAATGCCTGCCCATTATCATCAATGCCTGCCCATTATCATCATCTTCTCCCCATCATCATCAATGCCTCCCCATTATTAGCAATGCCTGCCCATCATCATCTTCCCCCATCATCAATGCCTGCCCATTATCATCAATGCCTGCCCATTATCATCATCTTCTCCCCATCATCATCATCAATGCCTCCCCATTATCAGCAATGCCTGCCCATTATCACACACAGACAGCACACAAGCACTCTCTCACATACATACACACACATACACACATACATACACACACAAAGCACCGCACTACATACACACTGAGACACACACACACGTCTTACCTGTCCGGCGTCCCCGCGCTCTGTGCCACAGCCGGCCGCTGAATGATGACGTCATTCAGCGGCGCTGCTGTGAGAGGAAGCGCCGGCGCCCCCTGGAGCTCGGAGCTGCGGCAGCGGAGGCACGGGTGAGGTAAGTATTGTGCCAGCTGCTGCCGGGGCCCTGAGCAAGCGGGGGGGGGGCCCAGTGGCGGCGCTGACACCGCTCTCCTCCGCTAACGGGCGCAGGGGTGCCAGACTGCGAGTGGGCCCCCCCGCCTGCTCAGGGCCATGGCACTTGCCCGGGTGTGCCGGGTGCTGACGCCGGCCCTGGTTATACCACACAAAATAGTAAATAAATTCCCACATGTCTACTTTACATCTGCATCATTTTGAATAGCATAACTTTTTTGTTAGGAAGTTAGAAGGGTTCAAAGTTGATCAGCAATTTCTCATTTTTCCAACAAAAATTTACAAAAGCATTTTTTAACCCCTTCCCGACCTTTGACACAGCGTATGCGTCATGAAAGTCGGTGCCAATCCGACCTATGACGCATACCCTGCGTCATGAAAGGATGCGTTCCTGCGGGCCGGGAGACCGGGGTCACTCAAAGGTCACCGACCCGCAGTTACAGGACCCTTTGTGCTTCACCACAGGGGGGTTGGCTTAACCCCCCCGTGGCCACGATCGCTCTGATTGGCTGTTAAAAGTGAAACAGCCAATTAGAGCAATCTGTAATATTTCACCAATTTAATTGGTGAAATATTACAATCCAGCCATGGCCGATGCTGCAATAGCATCTGCCATGGCTGGACACCGAGACCTGACCCCCCCACACGTAGTCACGGCGGCGATCGGCCGCCGCCACCGAAAGATGGCAGCGATCGGTCACCGCCGTCACTAACAGCTCCCCTCCTCCTTTGCTCCGGTGCCCCCACCTTCCGATCCCCCCCCTAACCTTCCGACCACCCTACTCACCTCTCCCGATCCACCGATGTCCCTGGATCGGTCCCGGCGTCCGCCCGGGCCTCTTCATGGGCGCCGCCATCTTAGAAAATGGCGGGCGCATGCGCAGTGCGCCCGCCGGCCGGCGCATGCGCAGTGCGCCCCCCAGTGTCCAAAAATTTATTTTGATCACTGTGATAAACTGTCACAGTGATCAAAATAAAAAAAAGTAAATGAACCCCCCCTTTATCATAGGTAGGGACAAATAAAAAAAATAAAGATTTTTTTTTTTTTTTTTTTCCTATTAGGCCCTGTGCACACGTTGCGGATTTTGCTGCGGATCCCGCGGCGGATTTCGCTGCTGATCCGCGGCGGATCAGCAGCGAAATCAGCCGCGGATACGCAGCGATATCCGCCGCAGATCAGCAGCGAAATCCGCCGCGGATCCGCAGCAAAATACGCCGCGGATCTGCAGCAAAATCCGCAACGTGTTGCGGATTTCGCTGCGGATCCGCGGCGGATTTCGCTGCACATCCGCGGCGGATTTCGCTGCTGATCCGCGGCTGATTTCGCTGCTGATCCGCGGCTGATTTCGCTGCTGATCTGCCGCGGATTTCGCTGCGGATCCGCGGCGGATTTTCGCTGCGGATCCGCGGCGAATTTCGCTGCTGATCCTCGGCGGATTTCGCTGCTGATCCGCGGCGGATCCGCGGCTATTTCGCTGCTGATTCGCGGCGGATATTTCGCTGCTGATTCGCGGCGGATTTTCCGCTGCGGATTTCGCTGCTGATCCGCTGCGGATTTCGCTGCTGATCCGCTGCGGATTTCGCTGCGGATCCGCGTGCGGATTTCGCTGCTGATCCGACTGATTTCGCTGCATCCGACTGATTTCGCTGCGATCCGCAGCGGATTTCGCTGCTGATCCTCGCGGATTTCGCTGCTGACCGCGGATCGCGGTGATTTCGCTGCTGATTCGCGCGGGATTTCGCTGCTGATCGCGGCGATTTCGCTGCTGATCGCGGCGATTTCGCTGCTGATCCGCTGCGGATTTCGCTGCTGATCCGCTGCGGATTTTCGCTGCGGATCCGCGGCGGATTTCGCTGCTGATCCGACTGATTTTGCTGCTGATTTCGCTGCTGATCCGCGGCTGATTTCGCTGCTGATCCGCGGCTGATTTCGCTGCTGATCCGCGCTGATTTCGCTGCTGATCCCGCTGCTGATTTCGCTGCGGATCCGCGGCTGATTTTCGCTGCTGATCCGCGGCGGATTTCGCTGCTGATCCGCTATTGGCTGATTTCGCCTTGCTGATCCGCGGTGATTTCGCTGCTGATCCGCGGCTGATTTCGCGTGCGCTGATTTTGCGCGCGCTGATTTCGCTGCTGATCCGCGGCTGATTCGCTGCTGATCCGCGACGATTTCGCTGCTGATCCGCGGCGGATTTCGCTGCGGATTACGCGGCGGATTTCGTGCTGATCCGGGGATTCGCTGCTGATCGCGGCTTGATTTTCGCTGCTGATTCGCGATCGCACGCGATTTCGCGCTTGCGATTGCTGATCCGCGGCTGATTTGCGCATGAGCTGATCCGCGGCTGATTTCGCTGCGTGGATACCGCGCGTTGCTGTGGATTTTATGGTTTTGGATGCGCTGATTTCGCGTGCGTGATTCCTGCGGCGGTTTGTGGTTGGAATTAGGTGGTTAGGGTTGGAATTAGGGTTAGGCTTGTAGTTAGGTTTATGGTTAGAGTTGGGATTAGGGTTAGGGGTGTGTTGGGTTAGGCTTATGATTAGGGTTTGTATTAGGGTTAGGTGTGTGTAGGGGTTAGGGTTGGGGGCTAGGGGTGTGTTGGGGTTAGGGTTGGAGTTAGAATTGAGGGGTTTCCACTATTTAGGCACATCAGGGGGTATCCATACCGACATGGCGCCACCATTGATTCCTGCAAATTTTGCGTTCAAAAAGTCAAACAGTGCTCCCTTTATTCCAAGCCCTGACGTATGCCCAAACAGTGGTTTATCCCCACATATGGGGTATCAGCGTACTCGGGAAAAAATTGCACAACAACTTTGGGGTTCTAATTTCTCCTGTTAACATTGGGAAAAAAATTGGGGACTAAAAATTATTTTTGTGGAAAAAAATGTTTTGAATTTTACGGCTTGCGTTATAATTCTGTGAAGGGACTTGGAGATTCAAGTGCTTATCAACATCTGATAGGAGTTTTTGGGGATAGTTAGGTTTTCCAAATGGGTCACTTGTGGGGAGTTTCACTGTTTAGGCACATCGGGGGACTCATCCCAAACGTACATGGCGCCCGAAGACCATTCCTCAAATGGGCTTTCAAAAGTCACTACTTCCCATCCAGCCCCGACTTGTGCCCATACAGTAGTTTTCCCCACATATGGGATATCAGCATACTCAGGACAAATTGGACAACAACTTTGGGGTTAATTTCTATGTTTCCTGTGGTAACATAAAAAAATTGGGGACTAAAAATCCTGATTTGTGGAAAAAATTGATTTTTTATTTTCATGCCCGGCGTTATAAACTTCTGTGAGCCTTGGGTTCAAAGTGCTTACCACACATCTAAGAGTTTCTTTGCGGGTCTAGTTTCCAAAATGGGGTCACTTGTGGGGAGTTTCTACTGTTTAGGCACATCAGGGGCTCTGCAAACGTAACATAGAGCCGCAGACCATTCCATCAAGTGGCATTTCAAACGTCACTACATCCCTTCCGAGCCCTGACGTGTGCCCAAACAGTGGTTCCCCCACATATGGGGTACTAGCGTACTCAGGAAAATGGACAACAACTTTTGGGGTCAATTTCTCCTGTAACCATTGGGAAAATAAAAAACGGGACTAAAAAATCTATTGTTTGGAAAAAAAAATGATTTTTTATTTTCAGGCTCGGCGTTATAAACTTCTGTGAAGCACCTGGGGGTTCAAAGTGCTCACTATGCATCTAGATAAGTTCTTAGGGCCGGTCTAGTTTCCAAAATGGGGTCACTTGTGGGGAGCTACCAATGTTTAGGCACATCAGGACTCTCAAATGCGTACATGGCACCGCTAAACATTCCAGCATCATTTCATTCAAAAGTCAAGCTCCTTCCCTTCGAGCCCTGCAGTGGCCCAAACAGTGGTTTATGACCACATATGGGTATCTAGCGTACTCAGGAGAAATTGACAACAACTTTTGGATCCAATTTCTACTGTATCCATTGTGAAAATGAAAAAAACTGGGCTAAAGAAAATTTTTGTGAGAAAAAAATATTTTTTTATTTACCTGGTATAACTTTGTGAAGCACCTGGGGTTCAAAGTGCTCACTATGCATCTAGATAAGTTCCTTAGGGGTCTAGTTTCCAAAATGGGGTCACTTGTGGGGGAGCTCCAATGTTTAGGCACACAGGACTCTCAAATGCGACATAGCAACCGCTAAATATTCCAGCATATTTTCCATTCAAAAAGTCAAATGGCGCTTCTTCCCTTCTGAGCCCTGCGTGCGCCCAAACAGTGGTTTATGACCACATATGAGGTATCTGTGTACTCAG
Organism: Oophaga sylvatica; assembly: GCA_033576555.1. Classification (NCBI taxonomy): domain Eukaryota; kingdom Metazoa; phylum Chordata; class Amphibia; order Anura; family Dendrobatidae; genus Oophaga; species Oophaga sylvatica. Next base: position 240,716,986 of record JARQOD010000002.1, on the reverse strand, counting down.
GAGAAATTGCCCAACAAATTTTAGGATCCAATTTATACTGTTGCCCATGTGAAAATGAAAATAACTGAGGCTAAAAGAAAATTTTTGTGAAAAAAAAGTACTTTCTTTTTTTTACGGATCAATTTGTGAAGCACCTAGGGGTTCAAAGTGCTCACTATGCATCATAATAAGTTCCTTAGGGGGTCTAGTTTCCAAAATGGGGTCACTTGTGGGGGAGCTCCAATGTTTAGGCACACAGGGACTCTCCAAATGCGACATAGCAACCGCTAAATATTCCAGCATATTTTCCATTCAAAAAGTCAAATGGCGCTCTTCCCTTCTGAGCCCTGCCGTGCGCCCAAACAGTGGTTTATGACCACATATGAGGTATCTGTGTACTCAGGAGAAATTGCCCAACAAATTTTAGGATCCAATTTATACTGTTGCCCATGTGAAAATGAAAATAACTGAGGCTAAAAGAAAATTTTTGTGAAAAAAAAGTACTTTCTTTTATTTACGGATCAATTTGTGAAGCACCTGGGGTTCAAAGTGCTCACTATGCATCTAGATAAGTTCCTTAGGGGGTCTAGTTTCCAAAATGGGGTCACTTGTGGGGGAGCTCCAATGTTTAGGCACACAGGGACTCTCCAAATGCGACATGGCAACCGCTAAATATTCCAGCATATTTTCCATTCAAAAAGTCAAATGGCGCTCCTTCCCTTCTGAGCCCTGCCGTGCGCCCAAACAGTGGTTTATGACCACATATGAGGTATCTGTGTACTCAGGAGAAATTGCCCAACAAATTTTAGGATCCAATTTTACTGTTGCCCATGTGAAAATGAAAATAACTGAGGCTAAAAGAAAATTTTTGTGAAAAAAAAGTACTTTCTTTTTTTTACAGATCAATTTGTGAAGCACCTGGGGGTTCAAAGTGCTCACTATGCATCATATAAGTTCCTTAGGGGGTCTAGTTTCCAAAATGGGGTCACTTGTGGGGAGCTCCAATGTTTAGGCACACAGGAACTCTCCAAATGCGACATGCAACCGCTAAATATTCCAGCATATTTTCCATTCAAAAAGTCAAATGGCGCTCCTTCCCTTCTGAGCCCTGCCTGCGCCCAACAGTGGTTTATGACCACATATGAGGTATCTGTGTACTCAGGAGAAATTGCCCAACAAATTTTAGGATCCATTTTACTGTTGCCCATGTGAAAATGAAAATAACTGAGCTAAAAGAAAATTTTTGTGGAAAAAAAAAGTCATTTTCTTTTATTCGATTCATTTGTGAAGCACCTGAGGGTTCAAAGTGCTCACTATGATTAGATAATTCTTAGGGGTCTAGTTTCCAAAATGGGGTCACTTGTGGGGGAGCTCCAATGTTTAGGCACACAGGGACTCTCCAAATGCGACATGGCAACCGCTAAATATTCCAGCATATTTTCCATTCAAAAAGTCAAATGGCGCTCCTTCCCTTCTGAGCCCTGCCGTGCGCCCAAACAGTGGTTTATGACCACATATGAGGTATCTGTGTACTCAGGAGAAATTGCCCAACAAATTTTAGGATCCAATTTATACTGTTGCCCATGTGAAAATGAAAATAACTGAGGCTAAAAGAAAATTTTGTGAAAAAAAGTACTTTCTTTTTTTTACAGATCAATTTGGAAGCACCTGGGGGTTCAAAGTTATCACTATGCATCTAGATAAGTTCCTTAGGGGTCTAGTTTCCAAAATGGGGTCACTTGTGGGAGCTCCAATGTTTAGGCACACAGGAACTCTCCAAATGCGACATGGCAACCGCTAAATATTCCAGCATATTTTCCATTCAAAAAGTCAAATGGCGCTCCTTCCCTTCTGAGCCCTGCCATGCGCCCATACAGTGGTTTATGACCACATATGAGGTATCTGTGTACTCAGGAGAAATTGCCCAACAAATTTTAGGATCCATTTTATCCTGATGCCCATGTAAAAATGAAAAACTTGATGCTAAAAGAAAATTTTTGTTGGAAAAATTAAAATGTCCATTTTTTCCTTCCACGTTGCTTTAGTTCCTGTGAAGCACCTGAAGGGTTAATAATCTTCTTGAATGTAGTTTTGAGTAGCTTGAGGGGTGCAGTTTTTATAAAGGTGTCACTTTTGGGTATTTTCTGCCATATAGACCCCTCAAGTGACTTCAAATGTGAGGTGGTCCCTAAAAAAAATGGTTTTGTAAATTTTGCTGTAAAAATGAGAAATCGCTGGTCAACTTTTAACCCTTATAACTTCCTAACAAAAAAAAATGTTGTTCCCAAAATTGTGCTGATGTAAAGTAGACATGTGGGAAATGTTATTTATTAACTATTTTGTGCCACATAGCTCTCTGGTTTAACAGAATAAAAATTAAAAATTTGAAAATTACAAAATTTTCAGAATTTTCGCCAAATTTCCATTTTTTTCACAAATAAACGCAAAAATTATCGACCTAAATTTACCACTAACATGAAGCCCAATATGTCACGAAAAAAACAATCTCAGAATCGCTAGGATCCGTTGAAGCGTTCCTGAGTTATTACCTCATAAAGGGACACTGGTCAGAATTGCAAAAAATGGCAAGGTCTTTAAGGTCAAAATAGGCTGGGTCTTGAAGGGGTTAAGGACCGCAATACATTTAAAGTGACTTTGGGGGCCTATATGACAGAAAATAGCTAAAAAACTGACACCATTCTAAAAACTGCACCCATCAAAGTACTCACACCACATTCAAGAAATTTATTAACTCTTCAGGTGCAGCACAGGAACTGAATAAATATGGAAGGAAAACATTAACATTTAATTTTTTTTCAAAAATTTTTTAATTTAGCCCCAAATTTTATATTTTTAAAAGGGTAGCAGGAAAAAAATTAACCCACAAAATTTGTTGTGCAAATTCTACTGAGTATGCCGATAACCCATATGTGGGTTAAAACTACTGAGAGCAGGCGCTGAGAAAGCCTGCAGCACTGCCTGTCAGATCGCTGGTCTGACAGAGTGTTGCACAAACTGTCAAACCAGCGATCTGACCTTATACAGTGATGTCCCACCCTGGGACAAAGTAAAAAAGTTAAAAAAATAAAAATCACATGTGTAAAAAAAATTCCAAAATTTAAAGAAAGAAAAAAAAAATTTCCCAATAAATTTATTTCTTCTTGTAAATAAAAAAAACAAACAATAAAAGTACACATATTTGATATCGCCGCATCCATAACGACCCGCCCTATAAAACTGTTCCACTAGTTAAACACTTTAGTGAACCCCTTAAAAAAAAAACAAAGCAAAAAACAATTCTTTATCATCATACTGCCGAACAAAAAGTGGAATAACACGTGATCAAAAATACGGATATAAATATGCATGGTACCGCTGAAAACGTCATCTTGTCCCGCAAAAAACGAGCTGCCATACAGCATCATCAGCAAAAAATAAAAAAGTTATAGCTCGCAGAATAAAGCGATGCAAAAATAATTATTTTTTATATAAAATTGTTTTTATTGTATAAAAGCGCCAAAAAAAAATGACATAAATGAGGTATCGCCGTAGTCATACTGACCCGAAGAATAAAACTGCATTATCAATTTTACCACACGCGGAATGGTATAAATGCCCCCTGAAAAGAAATTCATGAATTACTGATTTTTCTTCATTGTAACTTCCCAAAAATCGTAATAAAAAGCGATCAAAAATGTCACGTGCCCAAAAATGGTACCAATAAAAACAACTCGTCCTGCAAAAAATAAGATCTCACATGACTCTGTGGGCCAAAATATACAAAAATTATAGCTCTCAAAAATGTGGTGATGCAAAAACTATTTTTGCAATAAAAAGTGTCTTTTAGCGTGTGACAGCTGTCAATCATAAAAACCCGCTATAAATAGTAAATCAAACCCCCAATTATCACCCCCTTAGTTAGGGAAAAATAATAAAATAAAAAATGTATTTATTTCCATTTTTCCATTAGGGTTAGGGTTAGGGTTGGGGCTAAAGTTAGAATTAGGGTTAGGTGTTATGTTTCGGTAGCTGCGGAGAAACTGCAAAAAATAGCCAAAGTAGCAATACACCAAAGAGTCTGGAAACTATTGGATTGCAGTAACCTAAACTAAACGCCACACTAGAAGTAGCCGTGGAGCGTACCTACGGTGATCCTAGACGCCTCGTCACAGCCGGAGAGATAACTACACCTAAAGGCAGAAAGATGAAATAATAATAATCTTTATTTATATAGCGACAACATATTCCGCAGCGCTTTACAGTTTAACAGTTTCAAAACAAAAGTCATAAGTAACAACGCTAACAATACAATAATTAAAGCAAAATAAGCCGCCCCTGCTCATGAGAGCTTACAATCTACAATGAGGTGGGGGAGATATAAAGTACAGGTGTGTATATACAATGGTGCATTTACAATGAAGGTCCAGCCATCTTGAGGGAGTGAGGGATGGATGGAGATAGTGAATGGGCTACACATACACACTTACACATAGAATGACTTTGATTAGTGAATGTGTTTTGAGGGAGCGCCTGAAACCATGCAAATTGTGGATAATCCTAATTTCTTGGGTTAGAGCATTCCAGAGGATTGGCGCAGCGTGGGAGAAGTCTTGGAGTCAGGAGTGGGAGGTACGGATTAGTGCAGAGGTTAGTCAAAAGTCGTTTGCAGAACTCAGCAGTCGGTTAGGCCGATAGATAGAAATGAAGGAGGAGATGTAGGGGGGTGCTGCACTGTTGAGAGCTTTGTGTGTGAGAACCAGTACTTTGAATTGGATCCTATAATGAATGGGCAGCCAGTGTAAGGACTGGCGAAGAGCGGACGCGTCCGAGTACCGATTAGCCAGATGGATGACCCTGGCTGCTGCATTAAGGATGGACTGGAGAGGGGATAGTCGAGTAATGGGGAGGCCAAGTAATAGAGCGTTGCAATAGTCCAGGCGGGAATGGATCAATGCTACAGTGAGGGTTTTTGTTGTTTCCATGGTGACAAAAGGGCAGATTCTAGAGATGTTCTTTAGGTGTAGGCGGCAAGAGCGGGCAAGAGATTGTATATGGGAGGTGAAGGAGAGATTGGTGTCAAACATAACACCCAGACAGCGAGCCTGCTGCCGGGGTGTTATTATGGTGCCGCCCACGGAGAGGGAAATGTCAGATTTAGGGAGGTTAGTAGACAGCGGGAGCAGAAGGAGTTCAGTTTTGGAGAGGTTAAGTTTCAGATAGAGAGCGGACATGATGTTGGAGACTGCGGACAGACAGTCGGTGGCGTTCTGTAGAACAGAGGGGTAAGGTCGGGGGATGATGTGTATAGTTGTGTGTCATCAGCATAAAGATGGTACTGAAAGCCAAATCTGCTGATGGTCTGTCCAATTGGGGCCGTGTAGAGAGAGAAGAGAAGGGGGCCAAGGACTGAGCCCTGGGGTACACTGATAGTGAGAGGAAGAGGAGATGACGTGGAGCCAGAGAACGAAACACTGAAGGAGCAGTCAGAAAGATAGGAGGAGAACCAGGAGAGAACAGTGTCCTTAATACCTAGTGACTGGAGCCTAGACAGTAGGAGACAATGGTCAACTGTGTGGAAAGCTGCAGAAAGGTCGAGAAGAATGAGCAGAGAGTGGTCGTCGTTACGTTTTGCTGTCAGAAGGTCATTGGTCACTTTGATGAGTGCAGTTTCAGTCGAATGTAGGGGGCGGAAGCCGGACTATGAAGGGTCCAGAAGGGAGTAAGTGGACAGTTAACGGGTGAGGCGGGAGTAGACTAGGCGCTCCAAAAGTTTAGAGGTGAAGGGGAGATTGGAGACCGGTCTGTAGTTGTTTGTGCAGGAAGGGTCGAGAGTGGGTTTCTTTAGTAGTGGAGTAATGATGGAGTGTTTGAAGGAAGATGGGAAAATGCCGAGGAGAGTGAGAGATTAAAGATTGCAGTTAGGTGAGTTGTGACAACTGGAGAGAGAGACTGGAGGAGATGTGCGGGAATGGGGTTGGTAGTGCATGTAGTCGGACGAGAGGAAGAGAGGAGTCTGGAGACTTCTTCTTCTGTGAGGGGATCAAATGTGGAAAGTGAGCCAAGGGAAATGCAGGGTGGGATGGGAGTCACAGCACTTGGTGGTTGAGAGCAGATTTCCTGATGGATAGTATCTATTTTTTCTATAAAGTGGGAGGCCAGGTCGTCAGCACAAATGCCTGTGGTAGGGGCTTGTGCTTTTGGCCTGAGGAGGGAGTGAAAAGTGTCAAAAAGTTTCTTGGGGTTGTTGGCTAGTGAGGAGATCACGGTGGTGAAGTAGGTCTGTTTGGCGAGGTGAAGGGCAGCATTATAAGTTCTTAACATGAATTTAAAGTGGATGAAGTCTTCTGGTGTGCGGGTTTTTCTCCAGAGGCGTTCAACACTCCTAGAGCATCGCTGAAGAAGTCGAGTTTGCAATGTGAGCCAGGGCTGTTTTACTGTGTGTTTGGAAGTTCTGAGGGTGAGCGGTGCTACTTGGTCAAGGGTGCTTCTAAGAGTGTCATTGTAGTGCTGAACAGCCAGATTAGGACAAGAAAAAGAGGAGATTGGGGACAGCGATGAGTGTAGGGAGTCTGAAAGTGTCTGAGGGTTAATGGCTTGTAGATTTCTGAATGTATGGTAGGTAGGAGTGAGCTGGGGTGGTCAAGGATTTGTGAGGATGAAGGAGAGAATGTTGTGGTCAGAGAGTGGAAGCGGTGAGTTATTTAGGTGGGAGATTGAACAGAGGCGGACAAAGACCACGTCAACAGTGTTACCATCCTTGTGTGGCTCAGAGGTTGAAAGCTGTGAGAGGCCTAGAGAAGTGGTTAGTGATAGAAGCTGAGATGCAGATGTGGAAGTAGGGCTGTTAATGGGGATGTTGAAGTCTCCAAGGATAATGGTTGGTAGTTCTGAGGACATGAAGTGCGGCAGCCAGGTTGAGAAGTGGTCAAGGAACCGGGTGGGCGAGCCTGGGGGCCGATATATGACCGCTACTCTGAGGGAGAGGGGACGGAAGAGTCTGATGGTGTGGACCTCAAAAGAAAGGAATGAGAGTGATGGAATTGGGGGGGATGACCTGGAAAGTGCATTGTGGGGACAGGAGTATGCCGACTCCACCACCATGTCTGTTTGTGGGTCTTGGGGAATGGGAGAACTGTAAGCCACCATAGGAAATGGCAGCAGGGGAGACAGTGTCAGAATCCTGAATCCAGGTTTCCGTGAGGGCCAACAGATGAAGAGAGTTGTTCACAAAGTAGTTGTGCAGGAAGGATAGTTTGTTGCATGCAGACAGTGGATTCCAGAGGGCACAATTAAAAGAAGGAGATGAGGGAGTGCAAGTAATATTAATAAGATTATTATGGTTTCAATATGAGGTAGGGTAGGGATTGAGGTTGAGGGATGGTAGACCAGGGTTGGGGAAGATGTCCCCTGAAATCAGTAGGAGTAGGAAGATAAAGAGCAGGCAGTTGTTGGAGTTGTAAGTAGGTTTTTTCTGTGATGTGTTTAGGCAAGATGGGCTGAGGTTTCTCAGGAAGGTGATGAGTGCATGGGAGCTGTACATGGGAGAGAGAAGTATGGAGGGGCTGATGTGTATGAGTCGTGATGGAGGGGGGATGGGGCGGTGAATGTGGATGGCAAGGGAACACAGGAGGATAGAGATAAAGTACATAATTAAAAAGAAAGCAAAGTGTGGGGTACCTGATTCCAGCCCTGATTAACTGCCATGGATAACTGCCATTTACAAGATGCTTATCTTCTGTGATGCTTTTCTTTCTGTGATGCGTGCGCCCCCACACTGCGTGCTCCCCTTAGACTACTCCTAAATATATAGCCAACACTACAGGGTCAGGAAAGTGGGATTGTGGGAGCTGCTTTGGGATAATTTGGCAGCTGGGGCCAGCACACCAGGGGGTGGTTAGATCATCAAAGGCACTAGAGCTGGCTACATCTATATGCTTTAGCACCTTCCACCTGATAAGATCTAGAGAGGCCCCAAGTCACAGGGATAAACAGCAGTAAGTATTAAGCACAGTGCAAAAAAATGAATTATACCAAAGCTTTACCAGGCACATTAAACTATGTTGCAAGATGGTTAAGCAGTGATTGGCAGCAAGCAGAAGTATGCAGTTCATACCATTAGTATATATTTCAGCATACAAAACAGATAGGGATTGTATCATTCAGCTATTTGCGTCCAATGAATGCAGTTCATACCATTAGTATTTATTTCAGCATACAAGACAGATAGGGTTGTATCATTCAGCTGTTTGCTTCCAATGAATGCAGTTCATACCATTAGTATATATTTCAGCATACAAGACAGATAGGGATTGTATCATTCAGCTGTTTGCTTCCAATGAATGCAGTTCATACCATTAGTATATATTTCAGCATACAAGACAGATAGGGATTGTATCATTCAACTGCTTCCAATGAATGCAGTTTATACCATTAGTATATATTTCAGCATACAAGACAGATAGGGATTGTATCAATCAGCTGTTTGCTTCCAATGAATGCAGATCATACCATTAGTATATATTTCAGCATACAAGACAGATAGGGATTGTATCATTCAGCTGTTTGCTTCCAATGAATGCAGTTCATACCTGTGTGAAGAGAGAAGATGAATGATAATTCCTTGCCATGGATAACTGCCGTTTACAAGATGCTTATCTTCTATGATGCTTTGCTTTCTGTGATGCGTGCGCCACCACAATGAAAGCTATCTGCCCCGGAGCAGAATCCCCAAAGAAATAGGAAGCCCCCAATCATGTAATGGCAGTTAGGCAAGAAGAAAACATGGACACAAACAGAAAATAGAATGAGCAAACGCTGGGGCCCAATCTGTCTAGATAGAAAAGTATAGGAAAGAATTCTGACTGCAACCCAAAAAAGCCCTGACAAAAATACCAACACTTCTGATTAACAAAAAACCTGAGATCACACGATCTCTACCACCTAAATCAGATCTCTGGTGTAACACACAGTAAATAAAAAGTGACAAAGGAACAAAGCAAAAATGCAAACACAAACTGAGCACAATTGCAGCGAAGACCCCAAAAGGGGACCAGGATGCAGTCCACTGCAAGCAGCAAACTAGCAGTGAAAATCCAACAGAGGAAAAAAAAAGCAAAACACTTATCTGAATGAGAGCAGGAAAGCAAACTGTGCTCCAAGCAATAGCAGGAGGAACAATTGATTACCGGAAAGGCTGCTGGAACTCAGGTCACTTATATCATACCATTCAGAGCCAGGTGAAGGCCATTCAGTAATTAGTTCATTACCCTCAGCAACCACCAGAGGGAGCCCCAGCTCAGAAGTCGCCTCCAAGGTATTCACAACAGTACCCCCCTTGAGGAGGGGTCACCGAACCCTCACCTGCGCAACCAGGCCGATCAGGATGAGCTCGATGATAGGCACGGATAAGTCTCCCAGCATGGATGTCCGAAGCAAACACCCAAGAATTGTCCTCCTGACCATAACCTCTCCACTTAACCAAATACTGGAGTTTCTGTCTAGCAAAACGAGAATCCAATATTTTCTCAACCACATACTCCAAATTGCTCTCAACCAAAACAGGATCAGGAGGCGCAGCCAAAGGAACCACTGGCTCGATAAAACTCTTCAATAAGGACTTGTGGAACACGTTATGGATCTTAAATGTCCCTGGAAGAAGCAAACGGAAGGAAACCGGATTAATAATTTCCATGATCTTATAAGGTCCAATGAACCTTGGCTTAAATTTTGGAGATGCAACCTTCATAGGGATATTTCTTGAGGACAATCAAACCAAGTCGCCCACTTTAAAACGAGGACCATCAGTCCTATGCCGGTTGGCAAACCGCTGGGCCTTCTCTTGAGAGAGAGACAACCTCTCCACTACCTGGTCCCAAATCTACTGCATACCCTGCACAATAGAGTCAACCCCCAGACAGACAGAAGCCTCCGTCTGTCCTGAAGAAAATCGAGGGTGAAACCCAGAATTGCAGAAAAATGGAGACATCAAGGTGGCAGAGCTAGCCCTATTATTAAGAGCAAACTCAGCCAAAGGCAAAAAAGAGACCCAGTCATCTTGATCAGCAGACACAAAACACCTCAAATAAGTCTCCAAGGTCTGGTTTGTTCTCTCGGTTTGTCCATTGGTCTGAGGGTGAAATGCAGAGGAGAAAGATAACTGAACACCAAGTTTAGAACAAAATGTCCTCCAAAATCTGGAAACAAACTGGACTCCTCTGTCAGACACAATATTCTCTGGAATGCCATGCAACCGAACCACGTGCTGAAAGAACAAAGGCACCAATTTGGAGCAGGAAGGCAACTTAGGTAATGGCACAAGATGTATCATCTTGGAAAATCTATCACAGATTACCCAGATAACGGTCATTCTCTGAGAGACAGGAAGGTGGGAAATAAAATCCATAGAAATATGAGTCCATGGCCTCTTGGGTACAGGTAATGGCATTAACAAACCACTAGAACGAGAGCCAGGCTTGGAACGAGAGCAAGTTCCACAGGACTGCACAAAGTCCCTGACGTCACGAGACAAAGTAGGCCACCAAAAGGACCGACTCACCAAGTCTCTGGTTACAAAAAAATCCCGGGATGACCAGCCAACACAGAACAATGAATCTCAGACATCACACTCTTTTTCCACTGGTCTGGGACAAACAATTTCCCAATAGGGCAGCGCTCAGGTTTATCCTCCTGACACCCCTCCAGAGCCAGTCTCAAATTGGGAGAGATGGTGGAAAGAACTACACCCTCTTTCAAGATAACAGCAGGATCAGATAACTCAGGAGAATCTGCAAGGAAACTCCTCGAGAGGGCATCCGCCTTAACATTCTTAGTGCCCGGAAGAAAAGAAACCACAAAATTAAAATGTGTGAAAAACAAGGCCCACTTGGCCTGTCTAGGATTAAGTCGCTTGGCTGACTCCAGATAAACCAGGTTCTTATGGTCCATGAGGACCACCACCTGATGTTTGGTTCCTTCCAGCCAATGTCTCAACTCTTCAAAGGCCCACTTCATGGCCAATAACTCCCGATTACCCAAGTCATAATTATATTCAGTTGGAGAAAATTTTCGAGAGAAAAAGGCACAAGGGTTACTCTTAGAGGTCTCTGGATCCCTTTGGGACAAAACGACACCTGCCCCGATCTCAGAGGCATCAACCTCCACCTGAAACGGCAGAGAAACATCAGGGTGCCGTAGAACAGGAACAGAAATGAATCTCTGCTTAAGTTCCTGAAACGCAGAAACTGCCTCAGGAGGCCAATTCACCACATCGGAACCCTTTTTGGTCAAATCAGTCAATGGTTTAACAATACCGGAGAAATTACCAATAAAAATTGGCAAAACCCAAAAATCTCTGAAGAGCCTTCAATGAAGTAGGTTGAACCCAATCACAGATGGCCTAAACCTTGACCAGGTCCATTTCAATAACAGACGGAGATAAAATGAATCCCAGAAATGAGACCTTCTGTACGCCAAAAAGACACTTTGATCCCTTCACATACAGTGAATTCTCTCTCAAAATCTGGAACACAGTCCGAACAGTCGTTGGAAAAAATCAAGGTATCATCCAAATAAACAATCAGAAATGTATCCACAAAATCCCTGAAAATATCATTCATGAAGGATTGGAAGACGGAAGGGGCATTAGTAAGCCCAAAAGGCATCAGTAGGTGCTCAAATTGCCCCTCTGGGGTATTAAACGCCATCTTCCATTCATCCCCATGCTTAATGCGAAAAAGGTGATACGCCCCCCTGAGGTTAAGCTTGGTAAACCAACTAGCAATTTTCACTCTGGAAAATAGGTCAGAAATCAAAGGTAACGGATATTGATATTTAACAGTGATCTTCTTCAGGAGGCGGTAATCAATACACGGCCTCAATGAACCATCCTTCTTGGCCACAAAGAAAAAAACGGCGCCCAAGGGTGAGGAGGATGGTCTGATATGACCCTTTTCCAATGACTCCTTGATATAAGATCGCATAGCATCATGTTCAGGTACAGATAAATTAAAAAGGCGACCTTAAGGAAATTTACCACCCGGCACTAACTCAATAGCGCAGTCATAGCTCCTGTGAGGAAGTAAGGATGCAGATTTACTTTCACTAAACACATCAGAAAAATCAGTCAAAAGTCAGGGACATCCTGAGACTGGGGAGAGGCAGAAAAAACAGGAGTGTCAGTATTAACACATTGGCAGCCCCAACTGGTCACAGACACAGATTTCCAATCCAAAACAGTATTATGAGTCTGTAACCAAGGAAAACCCAGTACAATAATGTCATGCAGATTATGCAACACCAGAAATTTGCAACTCTCCTGATGATCTGGTTCAACCCTCATTATCACCTAAGTAGAAAACTGGGTTTATTCTCTGCCAAAGGGGTAGAATCAATGACCAGTAAAGGAATAGACTTCCACAGGGTATCATGGGAAACCCACAACGTTTGGCAAAGTCAAAATCCATCAGGTTAATAGCTGCTCCTGAATCAACAAAAGCCTGAGCCGAAAATGTGGACAGGGAGCAAATCAGGGTAACAGTCAACAGAAATTTAGTCTGAACACTGCCCAAGAAAACTGAGCGCGCAAAACGTCTTCCCCGCTTAGGGCAGACGGAAATAGCATGGGAAGCGTCACCACCATAGAAACATAACCCATTGCGCTCACGAAACTCATGACGCTGAGCCCCAGAAGCCACTCCATCACACTGCATGGGCCCAGGAGCCGGCCCACAAGTCAACACTATCTCACGCATACCTCTGTCAACCTGAATAGCCAAAGACATAGAATCATTGAGACCAGAGGGAACAGGGAATCCCACCATAACGTCCTTTACATTTTCTGACAGACCCTTCCGAAAAAGGGCTGCCAAAGCATCATCATTCCATTTGGTCAGGACTGCCCATTTTTGAAATTTCTGACAGTACCGCTCAGCGTCTTCACGACCCTGATTTAATGCCAACAAGGTCTTTTCAGCTTGATCAGTGACATTAGCCTCATCGTACAATAACCCCAGAGCCTGAAAAAATACATCAACATCATTCAAAACAGGATCCCCAGGTGTCAGGGAAAAAGCCCAATCCTGAGGGTCGACGTGCAGCAGAGAGATGACAATTTGAACCTGCTGTGCTGCGTTCCCTGAGGACTTAGGCTTTAAGGGAAAAAACAACTTACAGTTATTTTTGAAATTCAGAAATTTAGACCGATCCCCAGAAATAAATCTGGCATGGGGATCCTAGGTTCCACAAGATAGGTAGCAATACTCTAAACCTCAGTGGCAAGCTACTCCACACGGCCAGACAACTGTGCAAACTCCATTGAGAGAAAAAAAAAATTCCTCCTCAGCACCCAGAAAAAAAGAGGGAAAAAAAATGTAACAAACTTTTTCCTCTTTACTATTTTTCCCTTCTGTGAGTACCATATAATTTTCATTCTCGCCGGTAATACTGTTATGTTTCGGTAGCTGAGGAGAAACTGCAAAAAATAGCCAAAGTAGCAATACACCAGAGAGACTGGAAACTATTGGATTGTAGTAACCTAAACTAAGTGCCACACTAGAAGTAGCCGTTTAGCGTACCTACGGTGATCCAAGACGCCTCGTCACAGCCGGAGAGATAACTACACCTAAAGGCAGAAAGATGAAAGCTACCTGCCCCGGAGCAGAATCCCCAAAGAAATAGGAAGCCCCCGAACATGTAATGGCAGTTAGACAAGAAGAAAACACGGACACAAACAGAAAATAGAATGAGCAAACGCTAGGGCCCAATCTGTCTAGATAGAAAAGTATAGGAAAGAATTCTGACTGCAACCCAAAAAAACCCTGACAAAAATACCAACACTTCTGATTAACAAAAAAACCTGAGATCACACGGTCTCTACCACCTAAATAAGATCTCTGGTGTAACACACAGCAATACAGCAAATAAAAAGTGACAAAGGAACAAAGCAAAAATGCAAACACAAATTGAGCACAATTGCAGCGCAAGACCCCAAAAGGGGACCAGGCTGCAGTCCACTGCAAGCAGCAAACCAGCAGTGAAAATCCAACAGAGGAAAAAAAAAGCAAAACACCTGAATGAGAGCAGGAAAGCAAACTGTGCTCCAAGCAAGAGCAGGAGGAACAATTGATTACCGGCAAGGCTGCTGGGAACTCAGGTCACTTATATCATACCATTCAGAGCCAGCTGAAGGCCAATCAGTAATTAGTTCATTACCCTCAGCAACCACCGGAGGGAGCCCCAGCTCAGAAGTCTCCTCCAAGGTATTCACAACAGTTAGGGTTGGGATTAGTGTTAGGGGTGTGTTAGGGTTAGGTTTGAGGTTAGGGTTATAATTAGGGTTGGGATTAGGGTTAGGGGTGTGTTGGGGTTAGGGTTAGAGTTAGAATTGGGAGGTTTCCACTGTTTAGGCACATCAGGGGCTCTCCAAATGTGACATGGCGTCTGATCTCAATTCCAGCCAATTCTGCGTTGAAAAAGTCAAACGGTGCTACTTCCCTTCAGAGCTCTGCCATGCGCCCAAACAGTAGTTTACCCCCACATATGGGGTATCAGCATACTCAGGACAAATTGCACAATAACTCTTGGGGTCTAATTTCTTCTGTTACCCTTGGGAAAATAAAAAATTGGGGGCAAAAATATCATTTTTGTGGAAAAAAAAATATTTTTTATTTTCATGGAACGTTATAAACTTCCGTGAAGCACTTGGGGGTTCATAGCGCTCACCACACATCTAGATACGTTCCTTGGGGGGTCTATTTTCCAAAATGGGTCACTTATGGGGGACTCCACTGTTTAGGCACATCAGGGGCTCTCCAAATGTGACATGATGCCCGCAGACCATTCCATCAAAGTCTGCAATCCAAAACGTCACTAATTCACTTCCGAGCCCCGACGTGTGCCCATACAGTAGTTTTCTCCCACATATAGGGTATCAGCGTTCTCAGGACAAATTGGACAACAACTTTTGGGGTCCAATTTCTCCTGTTACCCTTGGGAAAATAAAAAGTTGGGGACTAAAAGATCATGTTTGTGGAAAAAATATGAATTTTTTATTTTCATGCTCGGCGTTATAAACTGGGTATTCAAAGTTCTCACTACACATCTAGATAAGTTCCTTGATGGGTCTAGTTTCCAAAATGGTGCCATTTGTGGGGAGTTTCCACTGTTTAGGCACATCAGGGGCTCTCCAAACACGTCCAGCCAATTCTTCTTTGAAAAAGTCAAACTGCGCTCCTTCCCTTCCGAGCTCTGCCATGCACTCAAACAGTGGTTTACCCCCACATATGGGGTATCAGCGTACTCAGGACAAATTGCACAATAACTTTTGGGGTCTTGTTTCCCTTGGGAAAATAAAAATTGGGGTGAAAAGATCATTTTTGTGGAAAAATATGATTTTTTAATTTTACGCCTCTACGTTATGAACTTGTGTGAAGCACTTGGGGTTCAAATTGCTCACCACAGATCTAGATAAGTTCCTTATGGGGTCTAGTTTCCAAAATGGGTTCACTTGTGGGGGGTTTCCACTGTTTAGGCAGAGTTGTATTGATACCATTTTCGGGCACATATCATTTATTGATCGCTTTTTATTATGATTTTTGGGAGGCAGAATGAACAAAAACCAGCAATTCATGAATTTCTTTTGGGGGCGTTTATACCGTTCTGTATGTGGTAAAATTGATAAAGCAGTTATATTCTTCGGGTTAGTACGATTACAGTGATACCTCATTTATATCATTTTTTCATGTTTTTGCGCTTTTATACAATAAAAACAATTTTATATAAAAATAATTATGTTTGCATCGCTTTATTCTGCGAGCTATAACTTTTTTATTTTTTTGCTGATGATGCTGTATGGCAGCTCGTTTTTTGCGGGGCAAGATGTCGTTTTCAGCAGTACATTGTTTATTTATATCAGTCTTTTTGATCGCGTGTTATTCCACTCTTTGTTCGGCGGTATGATGATAAAGCAGTTTTTTGCCTTTTTCTTTTCTTTTTTTTTTGGGGTTCACTAAAGGGGTTAACTAGTGGGACAGTTTTATAGGGCGGGTTGTAACGGACGCGGCGATACTAAATGTGTGTACTTTTATTGTTTTTTTTTATTTACATAAAGAAATGAATTTATTGGGGAATATTTTTTTATTGCTTAGGAATTTTTTTAAAATTATTTTTACACATGTTAATTTTTTTTTTTTTACTTTTTTACTTTGTCCCAGAGTGGGACATCACTGTATAATGTCAGATCGCTGTTCTGATAGTTTGCACAGCACTCTGTCAGACCAGCAATCTGACAGGCAGTGCAGGAGGCTTATCAGTGCCTGCTTTCAGAAGGCACTGAGGAAGCCGCCTCCCTGCAGGACCCGGAAGGACCCCATGGCCATCTTAGATCTGGGATCCTGCAGGAAGGAGGCCCTTGGAACAGCGCGATCACATCGTGCTGCTCTGAGGGTCTCAGGGAAGCATGCATGGAGCCCCCTCCCTGCGCGATGCTTCCCTGTGCCCCTGGTACACTGCGATAAAGTTTGATCGCAGTGTTCCGGGGTTAATGTGCCGGGAGCGGTCCGTGACCGCTCCTGGCACATGTGCCGTGTGTCAGCTGTGATAATCAGCTGACACCAAGCTGCGATCAGCTGCGCTTCCCCCGTGAGCGCAGCTGATTGCAATGACGTACTATCCCGTCCACGGTCATACGGGCCCATGTACCATGGATGGGATAGTACATCCGATGTCAGAAAGGGGTTAAGCGGTGAAGAAGGAATAATTACATTTTTACCCCTAAGATGTTGAAAAAATGAAAAAAAATGGATCTCTAAGTTTGTTGCGCAATTTTTCTTGAGTACGCCAATACCCTACATGTAATTGGGAACTACTTTTGAGGCACAGTGCAAAACTCAGAGGGGAAGGAGAATCATATTATAGTGTAGATTTTACTGTATAGTTTGCAGGTGCCATGACCCACTAGGAGAGTGGACTTTGAGGGCCCTATATACTTGAAACTCCTCAAACGTGATGCCATTTTAGAAACTGCACCCCTCAAGTACTTTAAAACTGTTGTTGAGAATTTGTTTAAGCTGTCAGTTGCTACACAGGAATTATTGCAAAGTAGAATTAACCCCTTAACCCCCAAGGGGGTTTGCACGTTAATGACCTGGCCAATTTTACAATTCTGACCACTGTCTCTTTATGAGGTTATAAATCTGGAACGCTTCAACAGATATTAGCAATTCTGAGAATGTTTTCTCGTGACATATTGTACTTCATGTTAGTCATAAAATTTCTTCGATATAACTTGCGGTTATTTATGAAAAAAATGGACATATTGCGAAAATTTGGAAAATTTTACTATTTTCAAACTTTGAATTTTCATTCCCTTAAAACAGAGAAATATGTCACACAAAATAGTTACTAAATAACATTTCCCACAAGTCTACTTTACATCAGCACTATTTTGAAACCAACGTTTTTTTTTGTTACGAAGTTATAAGGGTTAAAAGTTGACTAGCAATTTCTCAATTTTACATCAAATTGTACAAAACCATTTTTTTAGGGACCACCTCACATTTGAAGTCACTTTGAGGGTTCTATATGGCAGAAAATACCCAAAAGTGACAACATTCTAAAAACTGCACCCCTCAAGGTACTCAAAACCACATTCAAGAAGTTTATTAACCCTTCAGGTGCTTCACGGGAGCTAAAGCAACATGAAAGGAAAAAATGAACATTTAACTTTTTAGTCACAAAAATGATCTTTTACAAACAATTTTTTTATTTTAACAAGGGTAAAAGGGGAAAATGGACAGAAAAAGTTGTTGTGCAATTTCTCCCAAGTATGCCGATACCCCATATGTGGAGGAAAATCACTGTCTGGGCGTACGGTAGGGCTCTGAAAGGAAGGAGCAACATTTGACTTTTTTAAACCAAAATTGGCTGGAATTGAGATTGGACGCCATGTCGCGTTTGGAGAGCACCTGATGTGCTTAAACAGTGGAAACCCCCCACAAGTGACACAATTTTGGAAACTAGACCCCTAAGGAACTTATCTAGATCTGTTGTGAGCACTTTGAACCCCCAAGTGTTTTCCTAAAGTTTATAATGCCTGGGTGTGAAAAAAAAAATTCCACAAAAATGATTTTTTTAGTCCCCAATTTTTGATTCTTCCCAAGGAAATTGGACCCCAAAAAGTTGTTGTCCAATTTGTCCTGAGTACGCTGATACCTCATATGTGGGGGAGAAATACTGTTTGGGCACACGGCAGGGCTCGGAAAGGAAGTTATGACATTTTCTAATGCAGACTTTGATGGGTGTCATGTTCAGTTTGCAGAGTCCCTGATGTGCCTAAACAGTGGAAACCCCCCACAAGTGACCTTATTTTGGAAACTAGACCCCCTAAGGAATTACCTAGATCTGTGGTGAGCACTTTGAACCACCAAGTACTTCGCACAAGTTTATAATGCCCGGGCATTAAAATAAAAAATCCTATTTTTTTCCCACAAAAATGATATTTAAGTCACCAATTTTTTATTTTCCCAAGGGTAACAGGAGAAATTGGACCATAAAAGTTGTTGTCCAATTTGTCCTGAGTACACTGATACCCCATATGTGGGGGGAACCACTGTTTGGGCGCACGGCAGAGCTCGGAACGGAAGGAGCGCCATTTGACTTTTTCAAACCAAAATTGCCTGGGTTCAAGATTGGACGCCATGTCACATTTGGATAGCCCCTGATGTGCCTAAACAGTGGGAACCCCCAAAAGTGACCCCATTTTACAAACTAGACCCCCTAAGGAACTAATATAGATCTGTGGTGAGCACTTTGAACCCCAAGTGCTTCACAGAAAATATATAAAATTAAAAAATCATATTTTATACACAAAAATGATCTTTTCACCCCAATTTTCATTTTTCCAAGGGTAACAAGACCTCAAAAGTTATTGCGCAATTCGTCCTGAGTACAATGATACCCAATATGTGCAGGTAAACTACTGTTTGGGTACATGGCAGAGCTCGGAAGAGAAGTAGCGCAGTTTGACTTTTTCAACGCAGAATTGGCTGTATGCCATGTCGCGTTTGGAGAGCATCTGATGTGCCTAGACACTGGAATCCCCCACATGTGACACCATTTTGGAAACTAGACCCCCTAAGGAACTTATCTAGTTCTGTTGTGAGCACGTTCAACCCCCAAGTGTTTCACTAAAGTTTATAATGCCTGGGTGTGAAAAAAAAAATTTCCCCAAAAATGAATTTATAGTCCTCAATTTTCCAATTTTTTATTTTTCCCAAGAAAATTGGACCCTAAAAGTTGTTTTCCAATTTGTCCTGAGTACGCTGATACCCCATATGTGGGGGAAATACTGTTTGGGCGCACGGCAGGGCTCGGAAAGGAAGTAATGACATTTTGGAATGCAGTCTTTGATAGGTGTCATGTTCCAATTGCAGAGCCCCTGATTTGCCTAAGCCGTGTAAACCCCCAACAAGTGACCCCATTTTGGAAAGTAGACCCCCTAAGGAACTTATCTAGATCTGTGGTGAGCGCTTTGAACCCCAAGTGCTTCACACAAGTTTATAATGCCCGGGCATGAAAATAAAAAATCCTATTTTTTTCCCACAAAAATGATATTTTAGTCACCAATTTTTTATTTTTCCAAGGGTAACGGGAGAAATTGGATGCCAAAAGTTGTTGTCCAATTTGTCCTGAGTGCGCTGATACCCTATATGTGGGAGAACACTATTGTGTGGGCACACCTCTGGGCTCGGAATAGAAGTAGTGACGTTTAGCAATGTAGACTTTGATACAATGGTTTGTGGGTGTCATGCCGCGTTTGGAGAGCCCCTGATGTGCCTAAACAGTGGAAACCCCCACAAGTGATCCCATTTTGGAAACTAGACCCCCAAAGGAACTTATCTAGATGTGTGGTGAGCACTTTGATCCCCCAAGTGCTTCACAGAACTTTATAACGCCCGGGCGTGAAAATAAAAAAATCATATTTTTTCCACAAACATGGTCTTTTAGTCCCCAGTTTTTTATTTTCCCAAGGGTAACAGGAGAAATTGGAGCACAAAAGTTGTTGTCCAATTGGTCCTGAGTACGCTGGTACCCTATATGTGGCAGAAAACTACTGTATGGGCACAAGTCACAAAAATGATCTTTTCACCCCAATTTTTATTTTTCCAAGGGTAACAAGACCCCAAAAGTTATTGTGCAATTTATCCTGAGTACGCTGATACCCCATATGTGGGGGTAAACCACTGTTTGGGTACAAGGCAGAGCTCGGAAGGGAAGGAAGGCAGTTTGACTTTTTCAAAGAAGAATTGGCTGGATGCCATGTCGTGTTTGGAGAGTCCCTGATGTGCCTAAACAGTGGAAACCCCCCACAAGTGACTCTATTTGGAAACTAGACCCCCAAAGGAACTTATTGAGATGTGTGGTGAGAAATTTGAACCCCCAAGTGCTTCACAGAAGTTTATAACGTAGAGCCATAAAAATAAAAAATTATATTTTTTTCCACAAAAATGATATTTTCGCCCCCAATTTTTTTCCCCCAAGGGTAACAGAAGAAATTGGACCACAAGAGTTATTGTGCAATTTGTCCTGAGTACGCTGATTCCCCATATGAGGGGTAAACTACTGTTTGGGCCCATGGCAGAGCTCAGAAGGGAAGGAGCACCGTTTGACTTTTTCAACGCCGAATTGGCTGGAATTGAGATCAGATGCCATGTCACGTTTAGAGAGCCCCTGATGTGCCTAAACAGTGAAAAAACCCCAATTCTAATTCCAACCCTAACCCCAACACACCCTAACCCTAAGCTCAACCCTATTCATAACCCTAACCACAAACCTAACTTTAACAATCCCCTAACCCTAATGCCAACCCTAACCCTAACCTTAACTTTAGCCCCAACTCTAACCCTAACTTTAGCCCCAACCCTAACACTAACCCTAACCCTAATGGGAAAATGGAAATAAATACATTTTTTTAATTTTATTATTTTTCCCTAACTAAGGGGGTGATAAAGGGGGAGTTTGATTTACTATTGATAGTGGATTTTTATTTTTGGCAGCTGTCACACTCTAAAAGACGCTTTTTATTGCAAAAATAGTTTTTGCATCACCACATTTTAAGAGCTATAATTTTTTCTTATTTTGGCCCACAGAGTCATGTGAGGTCTTATTTTTTGCGGGACGAGTTGATGTTTTTATTGGTACCATTTTCGGGCACATGACATTTTTTGATCGCTTTTTATTACGATTGTTGAGAGGCAGATTGAACAAAAACCAGCAATTCATGAATTTCTTTTGGGGAGGGCGTTTATACCATTCCATGTGTGGTAAAATTGATAAAGCAGTTTTATTCTTCAGGTTAGTACGATTACAGCGATACCTCATTTATATCATTTTTTTATATTTTGGTGTTTTTATACAATAAAAACGATTATATATAAAAAATAATTATTTTTGCATCGCTTTTATTCTACGAGATATAACTTTTTTATTTTTTGCTGATGATGCTGTATGGCAGCTCGTTTTTTGCAGGACAAGATGACGTTTTCATCGGTACAAGTACCATGTTTATTCATATCCGTCTTTTTGATCGCGTGTTATTCCACTTTTTGTTTGGCGGTATGATGATAAATCATTGTTTTTTTGCCTTTTTTTAAGGGGTTCACTAAAGGGGTTAACTAATGGGACAATTTTATAGAGTCGCTACGGACGCGGCGATACTAAATATGTGTACTTTTATTGTTTTGTTTTTTTTATTTACATGAAAAAAATGAATTTATTGGGGAATATTTTTTTTTCTTTATTTAGGAATTTTTTTTTTACACATGTTATTTTTATTTATTTTACTTTTTTACTTTGTCCCAGGATGGGCATCACTGTATAGAGGTGGATCGCTGATCTGACACTGTGCACAGCACTGTGTCAGATCTGCGATCTCAAAGGCAGTGCAGCAGGCTTTCTCAGCGCCTGCTCTCAGCAGGCACTGAGGAAGCCGCCTCCCTGCAGGACCCGGAAGGACCCCGCGGCCATCTTGGATCCAGGGTCCTGCAGGGAGGAGGCCCTCAGAACAGCGCGATCACATTGCGCTGTTCTGAGGGTCTCAGGGAAGCACACAGTGAGCCCCCTCCCTGCGCGATGCTTCCCTATACCTCCAGAACACTGCGATCATGTTTGATCGCAGTGTGCTGGGGGTTAATGTGCCAGGAGCGGTCCATGACTGCTCCTGGCACATAGTGCTGGGTGTCAGCTGTGATAATCAGCTGATACCCGGCCGCGATCAGCTGCGCTCCCCCCAGGAGCGCAGCTGATCTCATATGACATACTATTCCATCCATGAGAATTTAAGTCCCAGGGCACATGGACGGAATAGTATGTCTGATGGCAGAAAGGGGTTAAAAAATTTAATTTTACCTCTAAAATTTGCAAATTTTCCAAATTTCTCACTTTTACAAGAGGTAACACCAAAAAGTGGACCCCATAGTTTGTTAATTTCTTACAAGTGCAGCAATACCCCACATGTAATCAAAAAAGGGTCTGTTTGGACAAACAGCAGTGCTCGGAGCGGAAGCAGCAATATTTAAATTTTGGAACACAAATTGGCTGAAAGAGATGGCGATCACCATGTCGCATTTGCAGGGTCCCTACAGGGTCTGAACGGGGAAACCCCCCACAACTGACCCCATTTTGGAAACTTCACCCCTTGAGGATTTTATCCAGGGTTATAGTCAAGGTTTTGAACCCAAAGGTTCTACAGACAATTTTCTAACATTAGTCCATCATAATGAATATGTCATCATTATTGTTGAATGCAAATGCTCACTACTCGAGTTTGTATCAGATGTATGGCAGGCAATGCCCACTTTTTTTAATGCTGCCTAACAGCCGCAAAGCATGCGAAGCATGTCACTCAAGCACCCGCAATATTTGGTGCATAATTGAGCACGCTGATGCAAACTTGAGTAGCTTGCACTTGTGCTCAACACTAGTTGTCTTATTGTCATAATTTTTTTTAATTTTTTTTGATAAAAACCTAACCCTAACTGCAACCCTAAACCCAACCCCAACCCTAAGCCCAACCCCAACCCTAAACATAATCCCAACCCTAGCAAAAGTCTAACCCTAACCCTATAATCCTAACCCTAACCCTAAGCCCAACCCTAACACTTTAAGCCCAACCCTAACCCTATAATTCCACCCTAAAACTAAGCCCACGTCTAACCCTAAGCCCTGTCCTGACCCTATAATCCAACCCTAAGCCCAACCCTAGCCCTAACCCTAATGGCAAAGAATGAAAAAATACAAATTATAAATTTAAAAAAAATTAATTTAAGAGGATGATATGGGGGGGATGACATACTAATTTTTTTACTTTTTACCACTGTGATAGGGTCTATCATGGTGATCAAAAGAAACCAATAGGAAAAAAAACCTCGCTTTTGCCTGGTGCCTGCTGGCAGATCAAAGCAGGCACACTTCGCATGCGCCCTCCATTTTTTTTTCATGAAGAGAAGGCGATGGGCCGGGGGATGGAGAAGAGGGCCTGAGAGATGGCCTTGGGACATCATTTTTCTCTCCTTTGACATGTACAGTACAGACCAAAAGTTTGGACACACCTTCTCATTCAAAGATTTTTCTGTATTTTCATGACTATGAAAATTGTAGAATCACACTAAAGGCATTAAAACTATGAATTAACACATGTGGAATTATACATTACACTTTACAAAAAAGAGTGAAACAACTGAAAATATGTCTTATATTCTAGGTTCTTCAAAGTAGCCACCTTTTGCTTTGATTACTGCTTTGCACGCAGAAAAAGTGAACGGATGGACTCTACATGCATGGTTCCCACCGTGAAGCATGGAGGAGGTGGTGTGATAGTGTGGGGGTGCTTTGCTGGTGACACTGTTGGGGATTTATTCAAAATTGAAGCGGTGAGCTGTCCAGCTCACCCCAAACCATCTCGATTGGGTTCAGGTCTGGTGACTGTGGAGTCCAGGTCATCTGGTTTAGCACCCCAACACTCTCCTTCTTGGTCAAATAGCCCTTACACAGCCTGGAGGTGTGTTTGGGGTTATTGACCTGTTGAAAAATAAATGCAAACTGGATGGAATAGCATGCTGCTGCAAGGTGCTGTGGTAGCCATGCTGGTTCAGTATGCCTTCAATTTTGAATAAATCCCCTACAGTGTCACCAGCAAAGCACCCCCACACCATCACACCACCTCTTCCATGCTTCACGGTGGGAACCAGGCATGTAGAGTCCATCCGCTTAGTGGCCACCATTTTAATGTGTATCGACGGACATTAAGGGGTTAAAATGAATCAATGTTGTTCACAAACTACTAAACTCTTCAGTTCTGCAGTTGTACAGCAAGCACTGTCTGTAGTATTTTTTATTGCTGAGCTGTGCCCTCTGACATCCTTTCTCTAGAAACACACAAAAGCCCTCATATTATTATTATTATTATTTATTTATATAGCACCATTAATTCCATGGTGCTGTACATGAGACGGGGTAACATCAAAATACAAATATCACTTACAGTAAACAAACTAACAATGACATACTGGTACAAAGGGAAGAGGACCCTGCCCTTGCCGGCTTACATTCTACAGGATTATGGGGATGGAGACAGTATGTCGGTGGTTTTCAGTAGCTCCGATGGTGTTAGGTGGCCGTGTGGTCATTACAGGTTGTAAGCTTTTTTGAAGAGATGGGTTTTTAGGTTCCGTCTGCAAGATCTAAACGTGGTGGATAATCGAACGTGTTGGGGCACAGAATTCCAGAGGATGGGGGATATTCAGGAGAAATCTTGGAGGCGATTGGATGAGGAGCGAATCAGCGTGGAGGAGAGAAGGAGGTTTGGGAGGATCAGAGATTACGTGAGGGAAGATATTGAGAGAATAGTTATATGTCATATAATGATCTAGTCCATTAGTAGCATACAGCCAACAGATCCTTGCCTTGTTCTGGGCTAGTTATCACATGAAATCACATGAAATACCAAATTTGTTACTTTCTACCAAGATCTACAGTCATGGCCAAAAGTTTTGAGAATGACACAAATATTATATTTTCACATGATCTGCTGCCCTCTGGTTTTTATGTGTGTTTGACAGATGTTTTTATCACAGACAGAAATATAATTGCAAACATATGAGTAACAAAAGCTTATATTGTCAGTTAGAATGAGTTAATGCAGCAAGTCAATATTTGCAGTGTTGACCCTTCTTCTTCAGGACCTCTGCAATTCTCCCTGGCATGCTCTCAATCAACTTCTGGACCAAATCCTGACTGATAGCAGTCCATTCTTGCACAATCAATGCTTTCATTTTGTCAGAATTTTTAGGTTTTTGTTTGTCCACCCATCTCTTGATGATTGACCACAAGTTCTCAATGGGATTAAGATCTGGGGAGTTTCCAGGCCATGGACCCAAAATCTCTATGTTTTGTTCCCTGAGCCATTTAGTTATCACCTTTGCTTTATGGCAAGGTGCTCCATCATGCTGGAAAAGGCCTTGTTGATCGCCAAACTGCTCTTGGAGGGTTGGGAGAAGTTGCTCTTGGAGGACATTCTGGTACGATTCTTTATTCATGGCTGTGTTTTTAGGCAAGACTGTGAGAGAGCCGATTCCCTTGGCTGAGCAGCAACCCCACAAATGAATGGTTTCAGGATGCTTAACAGTTGGCATGAGACAAGACTGGTGGTAGCGCTCACCTTGTCTTCTCCGAATGAGGCGTTTTCCTGATGTCCCAAACAATCGAAAAGGGGATTCATCAGAGAAAATAACTTTACCCCAGTCCTCAGCAGTCCACTGCCTGTACCTTTTGCAGAATATCAGTCTGTTCATGATGTTTTTTCTGGAGAGAAGTGGCTTCTTTGCTGCCCTCCTTGAGACCAGGCCTTGCTCCAAGAGTCTCTGCCTCACAGTGAGTGCAGATGCACTCACACCTGCCTGCTGCCATTCCTAAGCAAGCTCTGCACTGCTGGTAGCCCGATCCCGCAGCTGAAACACTTTTAAGAGACGGTCCTGGCGCTTGCTGGTCTTTCTTGGGATCCCTGGAGCCTTTTTGGCAACAATGGAACCTCTCTCCTTGAAGTTCTTGATGATGCGATAGATTGTTGACTGAGGTGCAATCTTTCTAGCTGCGATACTCTTCCCTGTTAGGCCATTTTTGTGCATTGCAATGATGACTGCACGTGTTTCTTTAGAGATAACCATGGTTAACAGAAGAGAAACAATGATGCCAAGCACCAGACTCCTTTTAAAGTGTCCAGTGGTGTCATTCTTACTTAATCATGACAGATTGATCTCCAGCCATGCCCTGATCAACACCCATACCTGTGTTAATGGAGCAATCACTGAAAAGAGGTTAGCTGGTCCTTTTAAGGCAGGGCTGCAATGATGTTGAAATGTGTTTTGGGGGATAAAGTTCATTTTCTAGCCAAATATTGACTTTGCAAGTAATTGCTGTTAAGCTGATCACTCTTTATAACATTCTGGAGTATATGCAAATTGCCATTAGAAAAAGTGAAGCCGTAGACTTTGTAAAAATTAATATTTGTGTCATTCTCAAAACTTTTGTCCATGACTGTACATCATATGCTCAGACCACTCATTGGACTATTCCAGTTTTTCTTATATCATGACTAATTCCCAATTTTATCTTGTGTAATGTTGTTCAATAATGTTTTTCTATGATTAATATATACCTTGTTTGAGGGTCCTTTTTTCTATTCGTCCTCTCTCTATCCTAAATCACCCCAAAATAGCTTCAGCATTTCCTGCATAAGCTTTTATACAGACTATTATAGCTTCCACTGATTTGTTGTGCTATACCATATGATGTGATAGCTGCAAGGCAATATGGGGAAGCCGACACAACTGTGTCTGAGGTCATGTGAGCCATCTCTGGCTGATTTAATCTTCTGCTTTGTGTAAACTGGCAGCATTCTTTTTTTTGACAATTCATATGAATTGAATCAGAAAAAAATTAGAATTCATAGGGTCCAGCAAAATTCCTAAAATTCACCACAAATTAAATTTGCATGTTTTTTCCATCATCTCTAATTATTATTACTATTATTTATTTTTAGAGCACCATTGATTCCATGGTGCTGTACATGTAAAAAATGGTTACATGCAAAATGCGATTATAGATTACAGTGAACAAAGTAACAGTGACAAACTGGTACAGATAGGAGAGGGCCCTGCCCTTGTGGGCTTACAGTAGGCTATTGGAAAAGGAGACAGTAGATCAGGGGTGGTGGCAGCTTCGGTGATGGTAAGGTGGCAGGGGTGTCATTGCTGCATGTAAGCTTTCTTGTAGTGATGGATTTTCAAGCTGCAACTGAAAGTTCCAATCATTGTGAATAATTGAACAAGTTGGGGCACAGAATTCCAGATGATTCAGGATACTTGGTAGAAGTCTTGGAGGTGATTTAGTGAGGAACGAGTGTAGAGGATAGAAAGAGGTCTTGGGAGGTCGGTAAATTACGTGTGGGAAGATATTGGGAGATTAGTTCAGAGATATACAGTGGAGACAGATTGTGAACGGCTATGTAGTTCAATGTTAGTTGTTTCAACTGGATGTGTTGGGGAATTGTGAACCATTGAAGGGATTTACAAAGGGGAGAAGCAGAGGAGAAGTGGTGGAATGGATTAGTCAGGGCTGCAGAGTTAAGGATCGACCAGAGAGGTACTAGACTGTTAGCAGGAAGACCACACAGGAAGATTTTGCAGTCAAGGTCAAGATGATGGGGCATGCACTAACATTTTAGAAGATTCAGGGTTGAGGAAGGGACAGATTCTGAAAATATTTTAGATTTGGAGGCAGCAGGAGAATGTAAGGGTGTGGATGTGCCATTTCTATGACAAAGCGGAGTCGATGGTTACTCCGAGGCAGCTGATTTCCGGTACAGTGGTAAGCGTGATGTTATTTAGCATGATAGATCAGGTAGGGAAATTAAGTGGAATAGAGGAAAGATGATGAATTTGGATTTGTCCACATTGAGCTTTAGGAAGCGTGATGAGAAGAAGGAAGATATGGGTGATAGACACTCTGGGATTGTGTACAGCAGAGAGGAGACATCTTGGCCAGAGAGGCAGATCTGAGTCATCAGTGTATAGATGGTACTGGATACAATGGTACATTATGAGTTCTCCCAGGCCAAAGATATATATGGAGAATAGTAGGGATCCCAAGACAGAGCCTTGAGGGACTCCAATAAAGAGAGGGTAGGATGAGGAGTTAGTATGGGAATGGGAGAAGCTAAATATGCTGTTAGAAAGGTATGAGGATATTCAGGAGAGGGCAAGGGATGAGAGGATCTTTAATAGGAAGGAGTGGTTGATTGCGTCGAAGGCAGAGGACATGTCAGGAAGGAGCAGTATAAAGAATTGTCTGTTAGCTTAGGTGGTAAGTCATTAGTAATTTTGGTTAAGGCAGTGTCAGTGGAGTGATGGGGCCAAAATCAGATTGTAGAATGTAGAAGAGTGAGTTAGATGAGAGATGGGTGTAAAGTTCATTTTGGATATGTTGTTCTAGGAGTTTGGAGACAAATGAGAACTACAATATGGGACGATAGCTGGATGTAGAGCTTCAGTGAAGGGATTGCTTTTTCAAAATAGGTGTGATTTTGGCATGTTTGAAAGCAGGAGGGAAGACACCAGAAGTTAACAATAGGTTGAAAAGTTGGGTTAGAGTCGGGATAATCGTGGTAGTGAGGATGGGGTCATGAGGTGGGATGGAATGGGGTTAAGTGTACAAATGGTAAGGTGTGATTTGGAGAGAAGATGAGTAAGCTTTCTTTCAGTGATGGTGTGGAGGAAGGTTATGGGGGAAGGGCATTGGTCTGATAAATGGAGGAGTTGTGGTTGATTAGTAAATACTTGCCTGATTTGGCCAATCTTGTTTTTGAAATGTGCAGCAAAGTCTTCTGCAGAAATGAGGGAGGTCAGAGGGTGCAGTGGTGGGCAGAGGAGAGAGTTACAAGTGTTGAGGTGGTGGGATAGTTATTATACAACAGGGAATTTTTAAAAAATAATAGATGTTGGGATAATTGCTATAAATGAAATACACTGTGTTTCAAATTATTATGCAAAAATTGTTTAGGAGTGATAAGGTAAGAATTTTTTTGTTTGTCAGTTAAACTCATTGATGGTGATGTATGTCAGGGCTCTTAAATCACTGTAAGCAATTGCAGACACCTGTGCTAATTAGTTTGGCCGGTGTGTCCAATGAAAGGCAAGACTACTTAAGAAGGCTGTCCCACATTATTAAGCAGCCTACATTTTCTGCCAAAATGGGAAAGAAAAAGGATGTGTTGGCTGCTGGGAAGCAACAAATTGTGGAGTGTTTAGGTCAAGGCATGACTACAATCAACATTGCCAAGACACTTCATCGTGATCATTGCACAATAAAGAAGTATGTAGCTGATTCACAGTACACACGTGTGCGTGCTGATAAGGGAAAATTGAGGACTCTTTCCTACAGGCAATTACGTCAGGTTAAAAGAGCAGCGGCAAAAAAGCCTTGCCATAGCAGCAGACAAGTTTTTGAAGCTGCTGGTGCCTCCAACGTCCCCCGAACAACAAGATGCAGGGTCCTTCAGAGGTTTGCAGCTGTGTGTAAGCCATCCTGTCGACCTCCTCTATCCACTGCACACAAGCAGAAACGGCTGCAGTGGGCCAAACAATACATGAAGACTGACTTCAAAACTGTTTTGTTCACCGATGAGTGCCGTGCAACGCTCGATGGTCCAGATGGATGGAGTGGAGGATGGCTTGTTGATGGACACCCCATGCAAACACGGCTATGGTGCCAACAAGGAGGAGGTAGAGTAATGTTTTGGGCTGGAATCATGGGGAGAGAGATTGTCGGCCCCTTTAGGATCCCTGAAGGGGTAAAGATGAACTCCATAGTGTATGTTGAGTTTCTCAAACAGCACTTCCTGCCATGGTTCAAGAAGAATAACCGTGCATTCCGCAGCAAGATCATTTTCATGCATGATAATGCACCGTCTCATGCTGCACATAACACATCTGCATCTCTGGCTGCTATGGGCATAAAAGGGGACAAACTTATGGTGTGGCCCCCATGCTCCCCTGACCTCAACCCCATTGAGAACCTGTGGAGCATCATCAAAAGGAGTGTCTATGATGGCGGGAGGCAGTTCACATCTAAGCAACAGCTCTGGGAGGGTATTCTGTCCTCATGCAAAACAATTAAAGCAGAAACCATCCAAAACCTGACAAATTCAATGGACGAGAGAGTTCAGAAGCTCCTTTCAAACAAGGGGTCCTATGTGCAAATGTAACATCACCTAGAATAAAGTTTTGAGTTGAAAACTGTTTGATTTCAGTTTGTAATAACCTGCTAATGCTTATAATTTCAAAAATGACCATTTTTTTGTTCTTTATTAAAATGAAAAGGTTGAAAACTCTGCTGTGCATAATAATTTGGAACATGCATTTTGAGTGCAGTTTGAGTGTTTTATTTTTTAAAAAATATACTGTTATCATAGGCAGTTTGTACAAAAACCTTTCAATTGTACTCTAATAGTTATTTGACTGGAAAATTACAATGACTGCAATTCATATAGGTAATTTGGGAAAATCTGAGAAAATATTATTTGCATAATAATTTGGAACACAGTGTAGATATAATATTCAATCTTATTGAAATGATTTAAAGTCACTTAGTTTAGGGTATCTTACAAATGCCTTAATAGAGCTGAACTGCAGCCAGTAATTACATCTATGACTTGGACCATTACAGTATTTGAAACTTTGAAAACTCTTGTTTCTAAGAAGCCTTGAGACATGGACTTTTGACTGGCACTTAATTCTCTTACTGAACATACGTTTTTTTCTTGTCACTTAAATGGGAGTGAGTTGCAGTTCTATTCACCACTATTATACAATGCATGGAGCTTTAGCAATAAATGAGCTTCCTGTGCATCAAGGCCCCACAGATTTGTAGAAAATACTTTTTTGCAATAAAATAGTGTTCTTATGTTCAGACATATCAAAATTAAAAATACATGTAATGAGTCTGAATTTGCCAAAATATAAGATTAAAAATGAAATAAGTTTGAGGTTATCATATGTGCACTCCAAAGGAATATCAGTAATTTATTTAGGCAAAATGTATCTCAATATCAACTTATTGCTTTAAATAAAATGTAATGCACGTTTTACTTTAACTAAACATTATTTTTATATTTTATATTATTTATGCTTACTTTACTTTTTTTAAAATCCTGAACATTATCATTTTTATATTAAAACCAATTAGACTTTTAAATGTATTTCATATTTATCAGGCACATGCAGAACTCAAAAGATTTTTCGTAAAACAAAAACATTGTAAAGCTACAAAAAACAGAAGCATCAATTAAATGTGCATGAAAAGATACCATAGTTTCTCCTGTTACATTTAAAATTATATAATAGGCAAATGTACTAAGCACATGATTGTAAGTCCAAAGAGCTTTTACATTGAGCTTTCTACTAATGCAGTGATTAATGTGGACGGATCTTTCAGTTTAATACAAAGTCACTTGAGTTCTTGTAAAGTTAGACCTTTCTCTACTTACCCTCTCTCATTGTAATTGTCCTCATCATTAACAACTCCTACACAGAAGGATAGCTAGCAAAAAGTCCTTTTATCCTACCAATTTACATTATTGGGATTTTTTTTCATAGTTGATTATAAATTTACACTAGAAGGTTTATATTTTTCCTAAAACTGAGCGATATTCATTGCAAACTAATGCTTGAAGTAGGAGATGGACAAAAGTATTGGTAAACCTACACATTACCCATACATAAACTCTTATGATATCCCATTTTAAATCAATATGGGCATTAATAAAGAAGATTTTGTATAGAGTCTGTGGGAATGTTTCTACTATTTATCCAGAAGAGACTTTGTGATGTGAGACACTAATATTAGATGGGAGGGAAGGGCTCTCAATGTCTGTTCCAGTTTATCAAAAAAGTACAACCAAAGAAATGAGCAGGTACTCACGTTGATAAAAGTGCAATGTGTAGGTGCACATTAACACAGAATATTTAACAGACAGAACCTTTAATATAAACAAAATGAGAAAATACCCTGCAGTTAGTAAATAAAGTAATAGTACTGTACATATGAAATGTGAATAACATAGGGTACTTAGTTGACACTATTTTGAGCAAAACAATGTAAAAGCCATTTTAAAGGTATTTGCTCATTTTTTTCCGCTCTGCCCCATCTATTTTGAGGTGTGCTGACACATAGTAAGCCGAACTACAAGATTTACGGACCATCTGGATTGGGTACACCTTGTCGCGGTGAGATAGCTTTTATGCTCTTTTGAATAAAAAAGTGTTAACTAAGTAACTTATGTAGTTCACATACACTAATTCTTTCATTTACTTACAGCAGTATATTTGCTCATTTTGTTTTTATCCAAGGTTCTGTTTATCAAAAATGTGTTTTTGGGATGAGGTTGGTGCTCTGTGCAGCAAGTCAAGTCCTTCCATATCAAACTCCCTAACCTTGTCGTTATGGACCTTGATTTGCACACTTCTGCACAGTCAGGCTGGATATAGAAAACGGTCTTCCCCAAATTAATCCCATAAAGTTGAAAGAATACAATTGTACAAAATATCTTGGCATGCTAAAGCATTAAAATTTCCCATCACTGTAGCAAGGGGCCTAGGCAAACCCCTGGAAAACAATCCCATAGTTTTTATCTCCTCCACATTATATCTTCTCCACTAAACAGGTAATATATCCTCTTGGCATTTGCTAAACCCAGACTCATCCTATTGCCAGATAGAGAAGCATGATTTGACTTCACAGAACATTTTTCCACTGCTCTTAAGTTCAAAAGCTGGACATAGTTACCCCTTATGTATGCTTTATGGTGTCCTACTTACAGCTAGACCCCATTATACTGGTGCAAAAAAAAATCACAACCAAACAGATTAATAACAAATAAATGTGTTTATGAGTGAAATATTGTATATGATGGTATACCTACAGAGATCTTGAACTCAGCCATGTAATGTTTAATGCCTCTCTTCTCCCAGAGAACAATTTTTATTCTAAAAGAAAAGTATATGTACTGTTAGCTTGACATATCCTAAGATAACCAGCTTTGAAAAAAAAATGATTTTATGATAAACTGTGATGAGATGTTTATTCTGTTTATTTTTATATCTGTCCACTTAGTAGTTTAGTGAATTAAAGTCTGTCAAATATTTTGCTACAGTGTCTCAATAATGATTAAAAATTGTATAGTAATATTTGGTGCCCTTCATGATATTCACATCTTCTATTTTATGTGTCAATAATATCAAATAAATTGTTTTACTAAATATTAATAGCTGAAATTGTAATTATTTCCCATTTTTTAAGTTAAACTAACGAAGGTTTGGCAAAGAATCCTAAATACTGAAAAGTAACTTGTAACAAATAGCGATCTTCAATATCAGAGACAGAAACTTGTAGCTTAGTATTGTATCTCTCGCAAACCTGCTGATGACTCATTTTCAACTTGTCACACTGTTTCTTTCTTTAGGAAGGCTTCTGTTCCCTCAGATAAAACTCATCAAATCAGAGATGAGCCATCCAACACACTACAGAAAACAGTTATCTGAATTAGGCAACAAAGAAGCAGAAACAGTAGTGTTACTTTTAATTTGTAAGAAAAGAACAGCAACACCATGTCATTAGATAAACATAATTATATACAATACCACATTTCTGCTCTCACCTTGTTGATTATAAATAAATCGGTGATAAGTCATGCTAATTAATACTTTCATGGCGTTTCTTACATGCACAGCAATAAATAGCATTCATTTGGCACTCTTTTTCCAATGTCAATGCACAACTAAGACTAAAAAAGATGCAATTGCATATTACCCCATTGTAACCCATCGAAGACTTGGCCTTGATGAACAGTCTTTCCCAGTGTCCTTGGTGCTGCTGCTTAAATGTACAATACAATTAGCCAATACCAACATATTTTTTACTATTACAATCCAATGGTGTAGGAAATTGGTGTTGCAAGTGAAAGCTGTTCTTCAAAATCATGTGCTTGTTGCATTGAAAAAAATAGAAAAACAGTGGTCCATGCTGTGCCAGGCTGCTCCATCTGACCTTATCTTTAGGCTATTTTCATACACGTATTTGAGAATTTTTTGGAGTTGGTTCACTATAAAAACATCATTTAAAAACACTTGAAAAACTCTTCCTATTCATTTCTATAGTAAAAACACTTTACTGCTCATTTTCTCAATGTTTGAATTTTTTTTCAGCTTCATGTTTTGAAAAGTGCCTAGCGGAAAAAAATAAACTGCGTGTCACTACTTTGAAGTGGCTTCTGAGGAAATCCGCTTCAAACTAATCACTATCCAATCAAAAGGCTGCAAAAAAATTCTTCACGAAGAATATTCTTCCAAAACACATCAATGAGGGCATATGCACACAGCATTTTTTTGAGGCAGTCAACAACGACAAGTTTTCTATCGGAAACCGATTCAGGAAATGCTCATTCTTTAGGGAATTTTTGGAGGAATTTCTCATTTCTTGAAGTGGTTTTTGAAGAGGTTTTCAAGCATTTTTGGAGATTTTTTTCCTGAAGTGGTTTTTATAGTCTTTTGATTTCAAAGTGCCTACTCCATTTTTCCATTAGGAGATGATTCAAAGAAGTGACATGAACTTTCTTCACTACCACCAGGCAAAGTCTAAAGCAGGAGAAAAATATTGAAAAGACTGAATATGTAAACATGAAATTATTTTTCAATAGAAATAAATAGAAAGTTTTTTTAGATGTTTTTAAGCACCTTTTGCAGTGGAACAGCAACAAATTAGGCCTCAAAAATACTGTGTGCAAATACCCTAAAACTACTTGCTGCTCATATGTTCAGTCTTTTGAATGGTTTTCTTCCCTTTTAACTTTTGAAAAATACTTGGTAGCAGAAAAGAAAGTATATATTACACTTTTGAGGCATCTCTTGATGGAAAACACTCAAGAGAACTAATTGTCCAATTAGAAAGTGTTTGAGGAAAAAAATCATAGAAAAAAACTTGAAAAACTCTTCAAAACTGCTTCAAGAAACAAATCAGGAAACACCTATAATGACCCGCAAAGAATAAATATTCCTGAAGCATTTCCCACTAGAAAACTCATACTGCCTTATTCGTCAAAGCTTTCAAGCCAGAATTCTGGTGTAAATACTTTGAAGCATTGTAAAATGTAAGCACAACTCAGAGATGGGCCAAAGTTTTGCAACTTTTGGCGTCTTCATACCCGTTTCTTCCAGCACTGCCGAAATGGGCAGAGTTGGGCAGGATGGGGATGCAGCGGAGCATGGCGCCACAGCTCATCTAATTAATTCAGTGATTGGAGTGAGACATCCCTGGCAAGGCGCTTGGAGGCACATGTCACTCATGAGATGTTCCAGATTCATGAAAAGTCGTGCACCTTTTCATGAATCAGAGCGTACAACATCAGCACACTCCGCCATCAAAACTGGCACAAACATTGCCAGTCTTCATAAATCAGTTCCATAGGTTTAGAAGCCCAATACACACATATCCGTATTACTTCAAGATCAAGCCTTTGAAAGATGAAGCTGGGTGAAACACATCGAATGTACTCTATGTAAGTTTACAATGGTCTTTAATCATTACTCAGTTCCTATGGTGAGGTTTTCTTTGCTATTTATTGTTGGTTGTATCAAAGGATCCTTTTGGATACCTTGATAAGTGTAGGGATCTTCTGCACCTTATTATGTTTTATTGCCCCCCCATTTGTGTCTTTTCAGCCTTTCTTGGAGTTACTCTGTTATCTATTTATTTATTATATCTATTTTATATTAATGAAGATTATGTGATTCAGATTTTCTTGGCACCTTCTTTTTTTCAGTTTTTTTTGTATTTGATATTTAACCCTCAGTTACTTTAATTTTAATATATGCCCTAGGACTTCAGGTTGTTTTAATTAAAATTTATTATTTTACCTTTTTTCAATTACATCATCTGTGATCAGTTACTTCTGTTGCTAGACCAAACTCAGGTCACATGAAACCACAAGTGATGAAGGACAAAATTTGGCCCAAAAGCGATCAGTACACAGGAAAATAACTGCAATCATATTACATGACATAATGTATCTGATAAATATGGCAAACTTTTTTTTGCTCTCCACCATAGGCTTCTTCTTAAAAGGGTTTTCCAGGAAAAGAAAAATAAATTTTAAAAATGTCATGAATAAATTAATAAATAGCATACTTTTAATTAGTAAACCACACACATTTATTTTTTAAGGAGGTAATCATTTTAGTGCAGAAAGTTTCCAAGAATATTAATACTGTGAGAATGCAATATGAATGCTTTGCCCTTCATTACATACAGTGGGAATATGGTGCAGTCGTCCTGTCTCCTTTGCAGAAAAAAAAAACCCCAAAGTATGATGTTTCCCCTCACCAGGCTTCACAGTAGCAATGGTGTTCTTTTAGTTGTATTAATCCTTCTTCTTCCTACAAACACAGCAAATGAATTTGATAACAAAAAGTTCTATTTTGGTCTCATCTGACCACATGACCTTCTTCCATGCCTCCTCTGGATCATCCAGATGGTCATTGATGAACTTCAAATAGGCCTGGACATGTGCTGGTTGAGCAGGGGTTCCTTGTGTACCCTGCAGGGTTTTAATCCATTACAGCATATTGTGATACTAATGGTAATGTTTGAGACTGTGCTCCCACTTCTCTTCAGGTCGTTGACCAGATTCTCCCGTGTAGTTCTGGGTTGATGCCTGACCTTTCTCAGGATCATCCACACTCCAGGAGGCGAGATCTTGCATAGAGCCCCAGAACTAGACAGATTGAAAGTCATCTTTGGTTTTTTCCATATTCTAATAATTGTGCCAACAGTTGTTGCCTTCTCACCAAGCTGCTTCTCACCAAACTCAAGTAAGTGAAATATGGTGGTTTCATTTCTAAGTATTGAAACTGTAAACTCCTGCACAAAGAATACTGCTACACTAGCTCTAACTATTGACTGATATTGACTTTATAATCAGAAAATATAAAATCTGTCATCTTTCTTTCTCCTCTATATTTGCTCCTGTTTTACTCTGTGTAGTGGGTTACCTTCTGTTTGCAAATGTTCCCAGGGCCTAATTTACATGTACAGTACCAGTCAAAAGTTTGGACATATGCAGCTATGTTCATGCAATGGTTTTCTTTGTTCTTATTTGAATGTGCACATTACAGATTCAGCTTAAAGACAGCAAAACCACAATGGAACACATATGTATACAAGGAGTAAAAAACACATGTGAAAACAAACCAGAATTTGTGTTAAACCTTAAATTTCTCAAAGTATTCCCTTTTTATTCTCATGACAACTTTACCTACTCTTGTCATCCTCTTTAGCAGCTTAATCAGATAGACTGCTGGAATGGCTTTCCAAAAGCCTTCAAGGAGTTCCCAGATGTGCTGAGGACTTTTTGGCTGCTCTGTGGTCTAACTCATCCAAAACCATCTTAATAGGGTTGAGATTGATGCCATCTCAACTAAGGTGACACATCATCCCCCTATTTCTTGGTCACATAGCCCCTACATAGTCTTGAGGTGTGTTTTGAGTCATTGTCCTGTTGCAACACAAATAGTGGTCCCACTAAGTAAAAACAGATGGACAGGCATGTCATAGCAGAATGCTATGGTATCTATGCTGACTAATTGTGGCATAATTTTCGTAGAAATCACCGACAGTATCACCAGCAAAGCACCACAACACCAACACACCTCCTCCTCCTCCATGCTTCACGGTTGACACCACATATATAGAAACCATGTGCTCACCTCTATTTGCATCTCACAAAGACATGGCAGTTGATACCAAAAAACTCAAATTTTGACTCATTAGACCAGAAGACTGATTTCCAGTGATCTAATTTACAGTAGAGATGGGCGAACCCCTGGATGTTTGTGTCCAGCGAGTTCGGCCGAACAGCTAAAAATAAGTTTGGGTTTGGGCACCAGGCGTGGGCAGAATATCGGACAGGTGAGGGATATTGTTGTTTTTCATTTTTGTTTTATTACAGGGATTCAATGGAATGGGCGTTAGATGAGTATAACTGTGTTTGTTATTATTAAATCAAAAAGGAATTCTTTTTTCTTGCTGTGTGTTTATTTACAATATAACTATAGGATTAGTAATGGAGAGGCACAATATAGCTGGATGTCACTGGACAATACAAAGGGGACATCAACCCCACAAATATGAAGAACCCCACAAGCCATCACTAAAGGGCAAGTGGGAAGAGTTGGGTAAAGCACTAGAATTGGTGCATCTAATAGATGTGCCTTTTCTGGGTGGCTGCGGGCTGCTATTTTTAGACTGGGTGGGGCAATATCCATGGCCCCTTACCAGCCTTAGAGTTCCAGCCCCAGCTGTCTGCTTAAGCAATGCTGGATGTCAAAAATGGGGAGATCCCACACCGATTTTGTAAATTATTTATTTAAATAATTTTAAAAAAACAGCGTGGAGACACCTCTATTCTTGATTTTCAGCCTTGCTG
The DNA here is from genome assembly GCA_033576555.1 of Oophaga sylvatica. Lineage (NCBI taxonomy): Eukaryota > Metazoa > Chordata > Amphibia > Anura > Dendrobatidae > Oophaga > Oophaga sylvatica. The sequence goes on along the minus strand of JARQOD010000002.1, from coordinate 240,678,423 downwards.
AAGCTGACAGCTAAGAGTTGCAGCCCGCAGCTGTCAGTTTTGCCTGGCTGGTTATCAAAAATACAGAGGAACCTACTGTTAAGGGTCTGCGGAACGCACCAAATATATAATGTAGAGAGGTGCGTTCGCAGCCCGGGGTCCACCGTGCAAGCGGAGCCTGCTGCTAGTAAAAATGGCGCGAGAAGCAAACTCTGTTATCACGCAGAGTCGCTAACATAAACGCCGTAATGTGCTGTGGCAATAAGTGCGAACTCTGTTAATCCACAGAGCTGCAAGAAAGAGAGCCGCAGCGCTATATGGCGATGTGTGCGCACTCACTAGACACAACTGAGTCACAAAGAAAACACGCTAGGGCGCTGTCTAGCGTAGAAAGCGAACCCTGTTATGTCACAGGGCCGCTGAGAAAAAGCATTGTGTCCTGTCAGGCTCTCAGGTACACAGTTAAGTGCTAAGCGTACATAAAGCGTGATCGTGTGCTAATGTCCTCGCGGGAGTAACCCGCAATCTATGGCGTCTGAACGCCAGACCCTGAATACGGCAATCAAAACTCCTCACCGGATATGCCGGTAATCTAGGGCATCTAGGACACCGACCCTGACCAGCTACCATACCAAAACTCCTCACCGATTAAGTCGGTATTCTAGTGGCTTATTTCAGCCGGGTCCCTAACCACACATACGCATGATCACACTGGCGCATAGCATACAATGGTTGATATTAGCGCATGGCGGCCCAGCCATGCTACCCTTTTATAGTAACAGCTACAGGACCTGCCAGAAACAAGGACCAATGAAGCTTGTTTCAGAACAACAGTAGTCACAGGACCTTCCTGGCAGACCAATAGGAGCTGCTGCAGTACCTGAGCATGTGACCCCTGATCTCCAATGAGAGATCTCACTCTGGGGATGCTCAGAAGGGAAAACGCAGGACTTTGTCCCAAAGACGTCTGCTCCAGCACTGGCTATAATAGCAGATCCAGGAAAGGCAGCAGCAAGTCACTGCACAGTACTGGAGTTGGCAAGACGCTTGGACCGACGTCTCTGCAGAGCAGGCTCCACTGCGGCCGAAGATGAATGGGAGACCGCAGCGGGGCTGGTTCGAGACTCCCCTTGTGCAGCAGCGGGAACTCGAAACCTAACATTACCCCCCTCCTAGGGCCCCCCCTTCTTTGGGCCTCGCTGCGCTCAAAGGCAGCAATGAGCTGCGGAGCGTGAACATGCTCGGCAGGCTTCCAGGACCATATCCTCAGGCCCATAAACCCCTCCAATCCACCAAATAAAATTTTTTGCCTCGTACCACCTTGTACCCAACAATGGCGTTCACCTCATGATCGTCGGTAGATGAACCCGACGTCCGGCAGATGACTAGGAAAACCGGGAAATGGCCACGGGTTTCAGGAGGGACACGTGAAAGGTGTCAGTGATACCAAGGCGAGGCGGAAGGGCTAGGCGGTAAACCACCGGGTTCACCTGCTCAAGAACTTTAAAGGGGCCCAAAAAGCGAGGTGCCAACTTGGTGGACTCTACACGTAGCCTGATGTTTCGGGCAGAAAGCCACACTAGGTCACCCGGAGCAAATGTAGGAGCGGGGCGCCGATGGGCATCGGCCAGAAGACCTCATCCTCTCTTTGGAGGCCTGAATGGCATCCTGTGTGCGGTCCCAAATGTCCCATGCCTCCACAGCCCAGTCTGCCACCCTGGAATCGGCGGAAGACACGGGCATGGGCACTGGTACCCGCGGATGCTGACCGTAGTTCAGGAGGAATGGGGTCTGTCCGGTGGAGTCAGCCACAGCATTATTTAGAGCGAACTCAGCCCACGGTAGCAAGGATGCCCAGTCATCCTGCCTGGCAGAGACAAAATGTCGCAAGTATGTGACCAAGGTCTGGTTGGCCCTCTCTACCAACCCATTCGTCTCGGGATGGTATGCAGAGGAGAGATTCAACTCAATGCTGAGTAAACGACACAGCTCTCTCCAGAACCGAGACGCAAACTGGGGACCTCGATCACTGACAATTTTGTCTGGCATACCGTGAAGGCGGAAAATATGCCTAATGAATAATGCTGCTAAGGCCCCTGCAGACGGTAACCGTGGTAACGGCACTAAGTGCACCATTTTGGAGAAGTGGTCGGTTATCACCCAGATGATGGTGCAGCCCCGAGACTTGGGTAAGCCCACCACAAAATCCATCCCGACCATCTCCCAAGGCCTGTCTGCCACCGGTAAAGGGAAAAGTAACCCAGCTGGTCGTTGTCGAGGGGACTTATTCTTGGCGCAGGAGACGCACGCCTGAACGTATTCCCTGACGTCACGGGCCATCTGCGGCCACCAGTATGTTCTCGCCAGCAACTCAGAAGTCCTTTTTGTCCAAAATGTCCACCCACCCTGGACGAATGTGCCCAAGAGAGTACTTCCGGTCGCAAATTGATGGGCACAAAAGTCTTGCCCGGAGGCACAGACTCAAGCGAAACCGGAGCCACCGTTCTTAGGCTTTCTGTGGGGACAATAAGCCGAGGCTCCTCCTCCACCTCCTCAGAGGACACCACGGAGCGGGATAGAGCGTCTGCGCGAATGTTCTTCTCACCGGAGAGGAAATGGAGGGTGAAATGGAACCGGGAGAAAAACAAGGACCATCTGGCCTGACGGGAATTTAGCCGCTGGGCTGTCTGCAAATACACCAAGTTCTTGTGGTCCGTGAATACTTGGAAGGGGAAGCGAGCCCCCTCCAGAAGATGTCTCCACTCGGAGAAGGCCAACTTCATAGCCAGTAACTCCCTGTCCCGATGGAATAATTCCTCTCTGCTGGTGTAAAGGTCTTGGAAAAGAAGAAGCAGGGATGCTTCGACCCTGGGCATCCTTTTGAAAGAGGACTGCTCCAGCACCAACAGAAGAGGCATCCACCTGTAAGATATACGGTTTATCGACATCGGGGCGATGTAAGATGAGAGCACTGGCGAAATGCGACTTGATGGAGGAGAACGCCTTTGTGACCTCCTCTGACCACAACTTGGGATTAGCTCCCTTCTTGGTGAGGGCTACCAAGGGAGCTACCAAAGTAGAGAAGTGGGGAATGAATTGGCGATAGTAGTTAATGAACCCCATAAAGCGCTGCACCGCCTTAAGGGAGTGGGGTTCTTGCAATCCATCACAGCCTGTAGTTTGGTAGGATCCATAGCCAATCCCTGGGTGGAGATGATATAGCCCAGGAAAGGTAGAGACTCCTGCTCAAACATGCACTTCTCCAACTTCGCATATAGGGAATTTGCTCGCAAGAGGTCGAAGACCTTGCAGACATCTCTCCGGTGGGAGGCCATATCTGGAGAAAAGATGAGAATGTCATCCAGATAGACTACCACCGAGGTGGTCAACATATCCCGGAAGATGTCATTCACAAAGTCTTGGAAGACAGCTGGGGCGTTACAGAGCCCAAAGGGCATTACCAGATATTCATAATGCCCATCCCTGGTGTTAAATACCGTCTTCCATTCGTCCCCCTCACGGATGCGAATCAGGTTATACGCACCCCGCAGGTCTAACTTAGTAAATACCCTTGCTCCCCGAAGCCTGTCAAAGAGCTCAGAGATTAGCGGCAAAGGATATTTATTTTTCACGGTGATAGCGTTGAGACCCCTATAATCAATGCACAGACGTAATTCTCTGTTCTTCTTCTGCACAAAGAAGAACCCCGCTCCCGCTGGTGACACCGACTTCCTAATGAATCCCCTTGCCAAGTTCTCCTGAATATATTGGGACATGGCCTCTGTCTCAGGAAGACAGAGGGGATAAACCCTTCCTCTAGGAGGCTCAGCTCCAGGCAAGAGGTCGATAGGACAGTCATAGGGGCGATGAGGCGGAAGAGTCTCCGCAGCCTTCTTCGAGAAAACGTCGGCATAAGACCAATAGACCTTGGGAAGAGGAGAGAGGTCTATGGGTATCTCAGTGGTGTTGACCTACACGCTGTCCCTAATGCATCTGCCTTTGCATAAATTACCCAACCCAGAATTCTCCCTGAAGACCACTCAATATGGGGAGAGTGGTGGCAGAGCCAGGGTAATCCCAACAAAACCTCATCTATACCCTCAGGGAGGATAAAAAATGATATATTCTCCTGATGGGAAGGAGACATAGACAAGGTGAGTGGGACAGACTGATGGGTGATTTGTGAGGGCAGAATTGCTCCGTTCAACACCCGTACCGATACTGGTTCAGCCAGCAACACCAAAGGCATGGTGTGGCGAGAAGCAAAGGAGGATGACATAAAATTCCCCTCTGCCCAGAATCCACACACAGCTTGACGGGTAGGGTGGTAGAACCGTGGGTAATTATCCCCTTGAGGAGCACTTTAGGGGCAAAACTCATGGCGTCCAGTGACCCTGTTCCTACGGTTACTGGGCGCGACCGTTTATTCAGCCACTGTGGACATCGGTTGGCAAAATGTCCCTGCTGCTGGCAAATATAACAAATCGGGGATGGACGAGTGACCCGAGATTTAGATCCTGCAGGAGCAACCTCCTGAAGGTCGGGCTCCTGAACGGGCGACTCCAGAGGGGTGGTGAAGGTTGGAGCCAACCGAACCCTCTGCCTACACTGGGCACGTTCAGCCTCCGCTCGTGGAAAGGAGGTCGACGCGGGTGGAAATAGCGATAAGCTTCTCCAGTGTGGCAGGAATCTCTCTGGTAGCCAAGGCGTCTTTCACATGACCCGCCAGTCCTCTCCAGAACACGGGAATGAGGACTTTATCTGGCCACTCTAATTCCGAGGCCAGAGTCCGAAATTGGACAGCAAACTGGCTGACCAAAGCCGAACCTGGGTACTTGCCAGCAGTTTGAGTGCCGTATCGTGGGTGATCTGAGGTCCTAGAAAAACCTTTTTCAGAGCCTCCAGAAAATGAAAAGCACTCCGCACCACACGGTCGTCGCGCTCCCACAGCGGCGTTGCCCACTCCAACGCTCTGCCCGACAGAAGAGCTATCACAAAGCCCACTTGTGCCCGATCCGTGGGGAAACGTGCAGCCAGAAGCTCGAGGTGTATGGAGCACTGACTCACGAATCCCCGACATTGCTTGCTGTCACCAGCAAACTTGTCTGGAAACGGGAGGTGGGACAATGTAGGGACAGAGGTGGCAGAGGACAAACTGGCTGCAGCTACGCTAGCAGCCTGAACAGCGACTGCGGTAACATCCACAGCTGAGGTTGTGCGCTCAAGAGCCGCCAACCTACCCTCCAGCTGCTGGATGTACAGCTGTAAACGCTGTTCATCCGCCATTTTACTAGCCAGACCCTGGCGCTAATATTATGTTAAGGGTCTGCGGAACGCACCAAATATATAATGTAGAGAGGTGCGTTCGCAGCCCGGGGTCCACCGTGCAAGCGGAGCCTGCTGCTAGTAAAAATGGCGCGAGAAGAAAACTCTGTTATCCCGCAGAGTCGCTAACATAAACGCCGTAATGTGCTGTGGCAATAAGTGCAACTCTGTTAATCCACAGAGCCGCAAGAAAGAGAGCCGCAGCGCTATATGGCGATGTGTGCGCACTCACTAGACACAACTGAGTCGCAAAGAAAACACGCTAGGGCGCTGTCTAGCGTAGAAAGCGAACCCTGTTATGTCACAGGGCCGCTGAGAAAAAGCACTGTGTCCTGTCAGGCTCTCAGGTACACAGTTAAGTGCTAAGCGTACATAAAGCGTGATCGTGTGCTAATGTCCTCGCGGGAGTAACCCGCAATCTATGGCGTCTGAACGCCAGACCCTGAATACGGCAATCAAAACTCCTCACCGGTTATGCCGGTAATCTAGGGCATCTAGGACACCGACCCTGACCAGCTACCTATACCAAACTCCTCACGATTAAGTCGGTATTCTAGTGGCTTATTTCAGCCGGGTCCCTAACACACATACGCATGATCACACTGGCGCATAGCATACAATGGTTGATATTAGCGCATGGCGGCCCAGCCATGCTACCCTTTTATAGTAACAGCTACAGGACCTGCCAGAAACAAGGACCAATGAAGCTTGTTCCAGAACAACAGTAGTCACAGGACCTTCCTGGCAGACCAATAGGAGCTGCTGCAGTACCTGAGCATGTGACCCCTGATCTCCAATAAGAGATCTCACTCTGGGCATGCTCAGAAGGGAAAACGCAGGACTTTGTCCCAAAGACGTCTGCTCCAGCACTGGCTATAATAGCAGATCCAGGAAA
>JARQOD010000002.1:240634637-240672124 GCA_033576555.1 Oophaga sylvatica | reverse complement strand
GCCAATTTAACTGTAGTGACCTGACCTAAAGGGAAAGTTGACACAATCAATTAAGCTTCATTCATGAAACACATCCTCTCCTGTCGCCAGGAGAGGAACTTATTCATTCAGGAGCTTTGAGCTGAGCATGCAGGATTACTTGCACTGCTTGGCTCAAAGCTAGTTAACCCTTTGTGAAGGATTACAGCGTGGGGCGTGACAGATCGGCGGAATAGGTAAGAATAATGTTGTTTTATTTTTTTTTCTTTATTTTAGGAGATCAATGGCTTCGCACGGATTAAGTGTAAAATAAAATATGGTCAAAAAATGTGTTTTTATTTCATTAAAATTATTTATTCTTAAAGTGTGTGTGTGTTTTTTTATTTACTTCAATAGGATTAATAATTGATAGTTGTCTAATTGACAGCTCTCAATTATTAACCTGCCTTAAGGTCACCTTTCAATACTAAGGTGACAGTAAGGTGAGATTAACCCATTCGCCACCGCTACAGGGCAATGGGAATAGACGGGCAAAGTGCCAGAAAGGGCGAATCTAATTATAGATTTGCCCTTTCTGGGGTGTCTGGGGGCAGATGTTAGTAGCCAGGGGGGGACAAAAAAAAATGTACCCTCCCTAGGCTATTATTATCTGCCCCCACTCGCTTGCTTTGTCTGTCTGGTGGAGAAAATACAGCGGGAGCCCACGCATTTTTTTTCAACGAAATTACACCTTTAATTAACCCCTACATGTCTGAAATTTTGCACAAATACACTCATGTAATTGTAAGTTCTAAACAAATATCAAAATACAGGAAATGACATGGTTAACTGTGTGGAAACAATGTATCATTTCATGTCGGCTTCTGTGATTTCACAAAACCCGGCAATTGAATTAGCGCCTATTACAGTATGTAGAAGTCTAGGAACTATAAATATATGTATATATACATGTCACAATGACATGTGTATATATATATATATGTGTTCTATGTGTATATATCTATTATTTCTAGTCTTTATTAAAGCTGTCAGTGTGATTTTACAGTATAGCCGGGGATGAATTGCCGGCTTTTCTAAAGGACACCGATGCGATTTCATCGCAAGTCACACATGCGGTCCGTTTGTAATCAGATTTTTCATCGCTCCCATAGACTTGCATTGGCGATTGTCGACCGACAATCGGTGACAATCGCAGCATGCTGCGATTGCACACGGACGTTTAAAACGGACCACAAAAAATCTGATACTGGGAGCTGCTCCATAGATTAACATAGGTCTGACTGTAATGCGATATTTCATCGCATTGCAGTCGTCCGATTTTGTCGCCAGTGTGACTTCAGCCTAATTATTTTAAGAATAAATAATTTTAATGAAATAAAAACACATTTTTTTGACCATATTTTATTTTACACTTAATCCGTGCGAAGCCATTGATCTCCTAAAATAAAGAAAAAAAAATAAAACAACATTATTCTTACCTATTCCGCCGATCTGTCACATCCCACGCTGTAATCCTTCACAAAGGGTTAACTAGCTTTGAGCCAAGCAGTGCAAGTAATCCTGCATGCTCAGCTCAAAGCTCCTGAATGAATAAGTTCCTCTCCTGGCGACAGGAGAGGATGTGTTTCATGAATGAAGCTTAATTGATTGTGTCCACTTTCCCTTTAGGTCAGGTCACTAAAGTTAAATTGCCAATAAATCAATTAAGCTCCATTCATGAATCTATTCCTCTACTTTCGCTGGGAGAGGAACTTATTCATTCAGGGGAATACAGGTCTGAGACAGCATTATTAGCTCTCTGCGACCTGTAACCTGTTAACCCTTTCTGATGGATTACACCGTGGGACCTGACTGTACATCAGATTGGTAAGTATAATTTTGCTTTTTTATTTTATTTTTATTACAGGAAATGGTTTTAGCAGGAAAATAAAATATGGTCAAAAACTGTGTGATTATTTAATTAAACTTATTTTTTATTAAACTGTGTGTGTTTGATTTTTCTTTCATACAATAGGATTAATAATTGATAGTTGTCTAATTGACAGCTCTCAATTATTAACCTGCCTTAAGGTCACCTTTCAATACTAAGGTGACAGTAAGGTGAGATTAACCCATTCGCCACCGCTACAGGGCAATGGGAATAGACGGGCAAAGTGCCAGAAAGGGCGAATCTAATTATAGATTTGCCCTTTCTGGGGTGTCTGGGGGCAGATGTTAGTAGCCAGGGGGGGCACAAAAAAAATGTACCCTCCCTAGGCTATTATTATCTGCCCCCACTCGCTTGCTTTGTCTGTCTGGTGGAGAAAATACAGCGGGAGCCCACGCATTTTTTTTCAACGAAATTACACCTTTAATTAACCCCTACATGTCTGAAATTTTGCACAAATACACTCATGTAATTGTAAGTTCTAAACAAATATCAAAATACAGGAAATGACATGGTTAACTGTGTTGAAACAAATGTATCATTTCATGTCGGCTTCTGTGATTTCACAAAACCCGGCAATTGAATTAGCGGCTCTAACAGTATGTAGAAGTCTAGGAACTATAAATATATGTATATATACATGTCACAATGACATGTATATATATATATATGTGTTCTATGTGTATATATCTATTCTTTTTTTTGTGATTGAAATACTATTCTTTTAGATCCATTATATGTCAGTTTTGCAAGCCTGCGAGAAAATCTCGCAAGTCGGATGAAAATCGGATGTTACAAGGTACACACACATGCGATTAAATCGCATCTTTGAAGGAAAATCGGATGCCAGAAGGATGTGTGATGTTTGCATTTTGATCCGACAATCGACCATCTAAAACGGACCGATTTTTTGTGGTTGTGTGTGACTCCAGCCTTAAAGAGATTATCTGGTCTTAAACTACAAGGCTGCAGTCACTTTATGCGACTACAGACTTGTGAATCTTCACAATACATGCAATGCACAATGTGAGGATTCTACAGTGTCAACAGTCAGGTGACCACAAATGATATGCATACTCCCGGCCACAATCTCACTAAATAGATGCGGCTTTGCTCAATGCAAGCGTTGACACCGGAGAATTCTCATAGTGCTCATTTGTACAATATGAGGATTCACAACTCTGCAGTCACATAAAGTGGTTGCATACTTGTGGTTTAAGACTGGACAACCGCTTTAACTCCTTCACAACATACTCTGTACATATATGGTGCATATCAGAACTGGGTGTATAGATTGGGTTCACGGAGTAATCCTTCAATACCCGATAGGTCATGGCTTTATATTACAGCCAGGATTTGCGTCTAAGGCCGGCGTCACACTAAGGGCTCATACTCACTGGCTGGAAAAAAATCGGTCCGTTTTCTGCAGGGTAAAAATGGTACAATTGTTGTAAAAAGGCATGCGATTTTAAATCGCACAATGCGTTTTCCATCAGTTTTCCATCAGTTTTCCATCTGTATGCAATGCGATTTTAACATGAAGTTTTACATAGAGCAGTTATCTCTATGTAAAAAGTCATGTAAAAATCACATTGTAAAAAAAAATGTACACAAAAAGCAAATAATTATATATAATTTTATATGGATAAAATACAGCGGGAGCCCACGCATTTTTTTTTCAACGAATTTACACCTTTAATTAACCCCTACATGTCTGAAATTTTGCACACATACACTTATGTAATTGTAAGTTAAAACCATATATCAAAATACATGAAATTACATGGTTAACTGTGTGTAAACAATGTATCATTTCATGTCGGCTTCTGTGATTTCACAAAAGCCGGCAATTGAATTAGCAGCTATTACAGTATGTAGAAGTGTATGAACTATAAATATATATATATGTATGTGTCACAATGACATGTATATATATATATATGTATTCTATGTGTATGTATCTAGTGTTTTGTGAGCTGTCAGTGTGATTTTACAGTAGCCGAGGATGAATTGCCGGCTTTTCAAAGGAGACTGGTGCGTATAAATCGGACAGCACTCGCATGGTGCGAGTTCTGTGCGATGATTTCTCGCACTCATTGACTAGCATTGGCGATTATCATGCCAAAATCGCATCAAATCGCAGCATGCTGCGATTTTTTTCTCACACCAATTTCTGATGAGAAAAAAATCGCAAATGAGAACTCACCTATTGAATAACATTGGTCAGATTTGAATCTGATTTTTTTTCGGCTGAATATCATCCGTTTTCGGCGCCAGTGAGTATGAGCCCTAAGGAGGAATACGGACGAGTGAGAGGTGTGAAAACCATGCATTACACACGGACCAATATTTCACTATGGGGCAGCTCTGATCATGTGTATTTTTCTCGGGCGTATCTTACGGTGCGAGACACCCGCAGCATGCTGCGATTGTACGCGTATTACGCCCGTTGTACGCCAATGAAAGTCTATGGGTGCGAGAAAACAACGGATAACACACGGACCAGACGTGTGACTTGCGAGAAATAGGCAAGACTTCTGCAGCTCACAGGAAATGGTGCAACACATGCAGCAGAAAGCTGACACATGCAAATTAGCTCAAAAAGAGAGCCAGACATCCCAGAAGAACGTCTCCACGGAGTCGGTCATGATGTCCACCCTCATCAATGTAGAGATGCTCATTGTGTTGGTGCAGGAGAGGCCCGAAATTTGGGACCAAAGAGATGCACATTATGCAGACTGCGCTAGGAAAGAGGCGGCATGGAGGTGCATCTGTGGGCAGATGTTTCCCCACTTTGGGGACAGCCCACGAGAGGAGCAGCAGCGAATCAGTAAGTTACTTGATTTATTTGCAAACTTCTTCACGGTCAGAACGTAGTTCTAGCGCTGATTTTCCCCCAAAAATGTTTTTTTGGCGCAAAAATGTTAGGATAGTCACGTCCTCCCATGACTATATTACGTGTATGTAGAAGAATTTGGCTTTGTGCAGCTAGCTAATTGATGAAATTATATGTCTCATTGCAGTGGATGATGTTATGAGAAGATGGAGAAGCATCCGCGACCAATACCAGCGGAACGGCAGCAGAGGGCCAAGAGCGGGTCAGCAGCACCCACAAAACGAAAATACGTGTATTTTGACAGGCTGGCTTTTCTGGCACCTATTCTGGATCTCAGACCGTAAGTGCATACATCACACCACATAACACATATGCAGTTTAGGCTCACCTCTCCTACATGTTCTAATCCCCTTTCATTTCCCAACAGAACTCAATCCAACCTCACTGAGAGGGAGACAGGCTCCGACTCAGAGGCCATTATTGACCCGGTTGGGGGAGGTGAAGAGGTGGCTGGCCCATCGTCTGAACCTCCCATCAGCATCCCCCAAGGTTCACAATCCCAAGGACCTCAACAACCCCCTCCTCCTCTACCTGTACCAGAGGCACCAGCTGCAGCAGCATCCGCAATTGGGGATGAAGCAGGAAACAGCAGCAGCCCCACTGTACCTCTGGGGGGCTCCCCCCAGACTGCTGCAATATCCCACCGTGGGAGAATACGGCGAGACATCACTGGGTCAGACACACGTAGGCATGTGGACACTGGGGTACTCAATTACCTTTCAAGGGCAGCTGTGGATGAGGGTGAGGAGGCCTATGCCCATAGCCTTGCCCGCTACCTTCGTCCCCCACCCCGTGAGCTGAGGCTCCGTGTGCGAGGATCAATGCACATCCTAATTGATGCATGCACACCCCCCAATACACCATATGAGGTGTTTGAATTCCTTAAGAGGTGGCAGCCCTCACCCCGTAACCTTCTGCACCTTGCCCCCCACCAAAATGTGCATGCTCAATTAGGATCTGATGATCCTCCTGCACGGGCGCCTACACCTCAACCCATTCCCCCACCGAACCAACCTTGGCAACAACAGGGTCAAATGGCTGGCTATAATCCGACTTCCCAATATCGCCACTTGTACAGATCCAGTGTTGGAGGCTGGTCCCAACCTGGTTGTGCTCAACATGGTCATATTGGGGGGTATGATTCTCGTGGGTACCATCTTACACAGGAATATAATCTCCCTTATCTTTATGGCAATGTGCCCACACAGAACCTGACCATGGGCAGATGTTAGCTCAGGGCCCAGAAAATCCACCCCAACAGGGTGATGGTCAAGGTGGTCATCCAAGCCAACCACACAGAAATGCTGGGAACCCACCAACCCCACCACCCACATACCACCAGCTGTGATTTTTTATTTTACTTATATATTATGATTTCAAAAGCAGTTTGTTATTTTTTTATATTTAGTTTAGACTCATGTTGTGCCAAAGAAATTTGCACTAATCTAGATGCTTGTAAAAAACATATGGTACCAATATGCTCTTCAGTAGGCATACTGAACGTTTGTTATTTTCATTATCTCTTATTATTTATACAAAAGTTTGTTATTTTTTTATATTTATTTTTACACCATGTTGTGTAATGCATATTTGCACTCATCTGAATGCCTACAAACAGCATATGGTACTTAGCTGGTGGGAAATGGGCTAGGTGAAACTTTTTTTGTTCTTTATATCTTATAATTTATACCAATGTTTGTTATTTTTTTAGATTCCATTTGAAACATTGTTGGCTAATGCATCATTGCATTAGTCTAGTCTTAGAACCCAACCATATGGGGCAGATATGGTGCTCACTAGTGATAGTGAAAGTTTGTTATTTTGCTTATGTATTATTATTTACGGAAATGTTTGTTATTTTTTCTGATTTTTTTTTTGTACTTGTGTAATAATGCGCACTTACACTATAGTGCTATGAAGACATATACCACATGCGTAAAATATGGTTGTCACTACCTCAGGTGCGAGTTAGCACATATAAATATATATTTTTGTAAAAAATTTGGGGTCTTGTTGCTTAAGTAAGGTCTACTACATCACCTACATATCTGGTATGAACTGTAACAGCAGACACAGACTATGTCATAGAAAAATTACCTATATGTATACACACAGAAATACTTTACATCATAGATAATGCATCATCTTGCCATGTAGTTGTACCTTCTGGTGACACAAAATATTGGGTGAATATATCACGGGTTTTCAGTCCTGAGAGTGGGCGACGTAAAGGGATCACATGGGGTGTAGGCATATCCACATTGGTCACCACACTGTCACCAACATCAGATGGGCCACAATCATCCATTCTGGTGAAATTATGTAGAACAACACATGCTTTGATGACTTCATTGACGTTGACTTCACTCAGCTGAATAGCAGACTGTAGAAATCGCCATTTTGCACACAAAATGCCAAAGGCACACTCCACCAGGCACATGGCCCATGATAGGCGCAAGTTGAAGATCCGACGATGGTGGTCAAGATGTCGTCGTGGATATGGCCTCATCACATTCCTTGATAGCTGGAAGGCCTCATCACCAACAACAACATATGGGACAGGTTCGAGATTGGAGCCAGGAAGTTGTCTTGCTGGTGGTAGGTGCAACTGGTTATTGCGCAGCCGCTGACCCATAATGGAAGAATTGAAGACTCTAGAGTCTCCAGTTCTTCCATAGGCCCCAATGTCTACAATTATAAACTTGTAGTTACTGTCAACCAGAGCCAACAGCACTACAGAAAAATATTGCTTATAATTATAGAATTGGGACACTGAGTTCGGCGGCTTACGCACACGGATGTGCTTCCCATCCAGGGCTCCTATACAATTTGGGAACTGACATTGCTCCTCAAATCCCCTGGCAATCCTCTTCCAGTCTTCCATCTTTGGCTCAGGCATCACCAGTTGATGCAGTCTGTCCCAGAGTTGTGAGCAGGTATCACGCACAATGCCAGAGATGGTGGACCTCCCAATCAAAAACTCCAGATGGAGTGCGGCATAGGATATGCCAGTAGTTAAGAACCTACAAGTAGCCAAATGTAGAGAGAACAATCATTACACATGCACAAAGATTTAACAAATGCACTATACATAACCGTTACATGATTTAATGTCCAAACAATCATAAGTTACATTTACCACAAGTCAAAGTTTTCTGTCATTTTGACATACACATCATTTTTCAGGTACTTCGAGGTGATATATGGGCTATATTATGAGGATATTTCTGCAACAGCCATAAGGGTAAAGGGAAACTTGTGAGAAAACACATCATCAACAGACAGTATGTAGGTGAGGAATACATACGTAGCGTAAGGAGAAGTCGCTCCTCTGCAGAGATAGCTTTGTGCATCCTGGTATCCTGATAGGTGATCTCAGGGCGGACAATCTCCAACAAAACATCAAATGTGGGAATGGTCATCCGACAAAACAGAAAAAACTTGTCTGGATGAGTCCGCAGAGATGCATACAGGCGGTGAAAATGGCCTTTAGTGAGGCGTTGCCTCAAATGCAGATGCACCCACATTCGCCTCCTCCTCCGCGGATCAACGATCACTGGGTAAGGCTGGCCAAAGCGGAGGGACAAAACCCTGTTGTACAACACTCGATCAGTTGGGGTGAACTGAAGACTGTCAGACATGTTGGCAAGCAAGCAGCAGTACTCCAACACAAGCACACCACCAAAATGGGAAGATTGGGGGCTGCAACCTGATGCAGAGCCAATAAATAGGCTTGCTGATGATGATTTGAATGAGTTTCAGGCCTAAAAAACGTTAAATGTCCATTTTGCAAGGCGGCGAGAAAAATACGCTATACGGATTGCATACGGATGGTTACATGCGCAAAATATGCAGCCGCACCCTGACAACTGATGAAATACGGATTATTGTGCCGGCAACATTTTGGCGTATTACGCTCATACAATATGGTCCGTATTTTTCTACATTGAGTGTGAGGCCAGCCTTATAATCAATCTCTGACAGCTGCATTTAAGATGTTCCAGGATGAGGGTGAGTCATTCCATGCGCCCATCATCACGCCCATGTTGTGATTGTGGGTCACCAATGGGTTGCTATGACTGCAGGGGCTGTGTTGAAGACCTTAATGCCTGTTGTTATATAGTTCCTTTTAAATCCTGCCTGTGGTTGGGCTTCAATGGAGATCGTGATTTTCACTATATCCAGTAATGCTGAGGCATTGCTGTAAATAGCACTAGTGATCAGATGATCACAGCTTCAAGTCTCCTAAGAGGACTCTTAAGAACATTGAAACGTAAAAAAAGTTTTAAAAAATATCAAATAAATAAAAAAAATCTAAGTTTATATCAACCCATTTTCCCCCATTAAAAATAAAGGTAATAACATTTAAAAAAAAAAAAATACACATATGGTATTGCCATTGAAAAGTCAGATCGATCAAAGTAAAGTAATGAACATCGTGAACGAAAAATGGTACCAATAAAACGTTGTCTCGCCTTGCAAATAATAAGCCAATGCACAGCTCTATTCGACCAAACAGTGAAAACGTTATGGGTCTTGGAACGATTCGACACAACTCTAAAAAAATTTATTTTAAAACTTCTGACTTTTTTTCACTACTAAAATAATTTAAAACACTGGACACGTTTGGTATCACTGTAATTGTATTGATGAGCAGAATCATGCTGCGATGTCATTTTTTACCACAAAATGTACATGGTAAAAAACAGTTTCCCAAAAAACAATGTAAAATTGAATTTTTTTCATAATTTCTCCCTACTTGGATTTTGTTTCCTGTTTTTGAGTACACTTTGTGGTAAAATTAATGTTGTCATTCAAAAGTACAACTAGTCGCGCAAAAAGCTTTATGTGAACTTCCCGGTTACACAGACTGCTTCCTATGCTCCTCTTTTAACCACTTCATGACCCAGCCTATTTTGACCTTAAAGACCTGGCCATTTTTTGCAATTCTGACCAGTGTCCCCTTATGAGGTAATAACTCAGGAACGCTTCTACAGATCCTAGCGATTCTGAGATTGTTTTTTCGTGACATATTGGGCTTCATGTTAGTGATAAATTTAGGTTGATAATTTTTGCGTTTATTTGTGAAAAAAATGGAAATTTGGCGAAATTTTCGCAATTTTCAAATTTTTTATTTTTATTCTGGTAAACCAGAGAGTTATGTGACACAAAATAGTTAATAAATATCATTTCCCACATGTCTACTTTACATCAGCACAATTTTGGAAACAAATTTTTTTTTCGTTAGGATGTTAAAATTAAAAGGGTTAAAAGGAAGTTAAAAGGGTTAAAAGGACCACCTCACATTTGAAGTCACTTTGAGGGCTCTATATGGCAGAAAATACCCAAAAGTGACCCCATTCTAAAAACTGCACCCCTCAAGCTACTCAAAACTACATTCAAGAAGATTATTAACCCTTCACTTACTTCACAGGAACTAAAGCAACCTGGAAGGAAAAAATGTACATTTTAATTTTTCCAACAAAAAATTTTCATTTTTACATGGGCAACAGGATAAAATGGATCCCAAAATTTGCTGGGCAATTTCTCCTGAGTACACCGATATCTCATATGTGGTCATAAACCACTGTTTGGGCGCACGGCAGGGCTCAGAAGGGAAGGAGCGCCATTTGACTTTTTGAATGAAAAATATGCTGGAATATTTAGCGGTTGCCATGTCACATTTGGAGAGTCCCTGTGTGCCTAATCATTGGAGCTCCCCCACAAGGAACTTATCTAGATGCATAGTGAGCACTTTGAACCCCAAGGTGCTTCACAAATTGATCCATAAAAAAAAAAGAAAGTACTGTTTTTTTACAAAAATTTTCATTTAGGCTCAGTTTTTCTATTTTCACATGGGCAACAGGATAAAATAGATCCTAAAACTTTTGGGCAATTTCTCCTGAGTACACCGATACCTCATATGTGGTCATAAACCACTGTTTGGGCGCACGGCAGGGCCCAGAAGGGAAAGAGTGCCATTTGACTTTTTGAATGGAAAATTAGCTCCAATCGTTAGCGGACACCATGACGGCTTTGGAGAGCCCCTGTGTGCCTAAACAGTGAAAAAAAAACACAAGTGACACCATTTTGGAAACTAGACCCCATAAGGAACTTATCTTGATGTGTTGTGAGCATTCTGAACCCCCAAGTGCTTCACAGAAGTTTATAACGCAGAGCAGTGAAAATAAAAAAATCATTTTTTTCCTCAAAAATGATTTTTTAGCCCGCTATTTATTATTTTCACAAGGGTATCAGGAGAAATTGGATCACAAAAGTTGTGCAATTTGTCCTGAGTACGCCAATACCCATATGTGGGGGGGAACCACTGTTTTGGTGCATGGGAGAGCTCAGAAGGGAAGGAGCGCCATTTTGGAATGCAGACTTGATGGAATGTTCTGCGGGCTTCATGTTGCGTTTGCAGAGCCCCTGATGTGCCTAAACAGTAGAAACCCCCCACAAGTGACCCCATTTTTGAACCTAGACCCCCCAAGGAGCTTATCCAGATGTGTAGTGAGCACTTTGAACCCCCAAGTGCTTCACAGAAGTTTATAACGCAGAGCAGTGAAAATAAAAAAATCTTTTTTTTCCTCAAAAATGATTTTTTAGCCAGCTATATTTTATTTTCCCAAGGGTAACAGGATAAATTGGACCCCAAAAGTTGTTGTCCAGTTTGTTCTGAGCATGCTGGTACTCCATATGTGGGAGGGAACCACTGTTTGGGTGCACGGCAGGGCTCAGAAGGGAAGGAGCGCCAATTGACTTTTTGAATGGAAAATTAGCTCCAATCGTTAGCGGACACCATGTTTGTGTTTGGAGAGCCCCCGTGTGCCTAAACTTTGGAGCTCCCCCACAAATGACCTCATTTTGGAAACTAGACCCCCTAAGGAACTTATCTAGATGCATAGTGAGCACCTTGCACCCCTAGGTGCTTCACAGAAGTTTATAACGCAGAGCCGTGAAAATAAAAATCATTTTTTTTCTCAAAAAATGATTTTTTTAGCCCCCTATTTTTTATTTTCACAATGGTTACAGGACAAAATTGGACCCCTAAATTTGTTGTACAGTTTGTACTGAGTACGCTGGTACTCCATATGTGGGGGGAACTACTGTTCGGGCACACGTCGGGGCTCGGAAGGGAAGTAGTGACGTTTTGAAATGCCGACTTTGATGGAATGGTCTGCGGGCGTCATGTTACGTTTGCAGAGCCCCTGATGTGCCTAAACAGTAGAACCCCCCCCCACAAGTGACCCCATTTTGGAAACTAGACCCCCCAAGGAACTTATCTAGATGTGTGGTGAGCACCTTGAACCCTCACGTGCTTCACAGAAGTTTATAATGCAGAGCCGTGAAAATAAAAAAATCATTAATTTTTTTCTAAAAATGTTTTTTTTAGCCCGCAATTTTTTATTTTCACAAAGCTAACAGGAGAAATTTGACCCCAAAAGTTGTTGTACAGTTTGTCCTGAGTACGCTGGTACCCCATATGTGGGTGAGAATGACTGTTCGGGCACACGTTGGGGCTCGGAAGGGAAGTAGTGACGTTTTGAAATGCCGACTTTGATGGAATGGTCTGCGGGCGTCATGTTACGTTTGCAGAGCCCCTGATGTGCCTAAACAGCAGAAACTCACCACAAGTGACCTCAATTTGGAAACTAGACCCCCAAGGAACTTATCTAGATGTGTGGTGAGAACCCCCAAGGGCTTCACAGAAGTTTATAATGCTTGGGCATGAAAATAAAAAAATCATATTTTTCCACAAACATTATCTTTTAGTCCCCAATTTTTTTATTTTCTCAAGGGTAACAGGAGAAATTGAACCCCAAAAGTTGTCCAATTTGTCCTGAGTATGTGAATATACCATATGTGGGAGAAAACTACTGTATGGGCACACGTCGGGGCTCGGAAGGGAAATAGTGACGTTTTGAAATGCCGACTTGATGGAATGGTCTGTGGGCGTCATGTTACGTTTGCAGAGCCCTTAATGTGCCTAAACTGTGGAAACCCCCCCAAGTGACCCCATTTTGGAAACTAGACCACCCAGATAACTTATCTAGATGTGTGGTGAGGACTTTGAAACCCCAAGTGCTTCACAGAAGTTTATAACCCAGAGCCATGAAAATAAAAAATAATTTTTTTCCTCAAAAAATGATTTTTAGCCCGCAATTCTTTATTTTCACAAGGGTAACAGGAGAAATTGGACCCCAAAAGTTGTTGTCCTGAGTATGCTGGTACCCCATATGTGGGGGAGAACTACTGTCTGGACACACGTCGGGGCTCGTAAGGGAAATAATGACGTTTTGAAATGCCGACTTGATGGAATGGTCTGCGGGCGTCATGTTACGTTTGCATAGCCCATGATGTACCTAAACAGTAGAAACTCCCCCACAGGGGACCCCATTTTGAAAACTAGATCCCCCAAGGAACTCATCTAGATGTTGTGGTGAGCACTTTGAATCTCCAAGTTCTTCACAGAAGTTTATAATGCAGAGTCGTGAAAAAAAATCATTTTTTTTCCACAAAAATAATTTTTTTAGACCCAATTTTTTATTTTCCCAAGGGTAACAAGAGAAATTAGACACCCAAAATTGTTGTGCAATTTTTCCTGCGTACGCTGATACCCGATATGTGGGGGTAAACCACTGTTTGGGCGCTCGTCGTGGTTCGGAATGGAGGGAGCACTGTTTGACTTTTTGAACGCAAAATTGACTGGAGTAAATGGTGGCGCCATGTCGCGTTTGGAGACCCTCTGATGTGCCTACATAGCGGAAACCCCTCAATTCTAACTCCAACCCTAACCGCAACTCACCCCCTAATCACAACCCTAACCCCAACACACCCCTAACCATAATCCCAACCCTAACTATAACCCTAACCCCAACACACCCCTAACCCTAATCACAACCCTAACCACAAGCCTAACCCTAATCCCAACCCTAGCCCCAACACACTCCTAACCCTAATCCCAACTCTAACCCTAACCACAAGCCTAACCCTAATCCCAACCCTAACCCTAATTCCAACCCTAACCCTAATTCCAACCCTAACCCTAATTCTAACCCTAATTCCAACCCTAACCCTAATTCCAACCCTAATCCTAACCCTAACCCTAATCCTAACCCTAGTTTAAACTCTAACCCTAGTTCTTACCCTAACCCTAAAGCTAACCCTAATGGAAAAATAAAAATATTTTCTTTATTTTATTACTTGTCCCTACCTATGGGGGTGATAAGGGGGGGGGGTTATTTACTTTTTTTTATTTTGATCATTGTGAGAGTTTATCACAGTGATCAAAATGAATGAATGAAATCTGCTGGCTGGCGGGCGCACTGCGCATGCGCCCGCCATTTTCCAAGATGGCAGCGCCCATGAAGCATCCCGAAGGGACACTGGGAAGCCATGGGGACTTCCAGACACTGAGGAAGGTTAGGGGGGTGATCGGAAGGTGAGGGGAGCGGAGCGGAGGGGAACGGATAGTGACGGTGGCGACCGATTGCCGCCATCAATCGGTGGCGGTGGCTGATCGCCACCGTCACTCGGTGTGGGGGGGTCGGATCGCGGTCTCCAGTCATGACAGATGATATTGCAGCATCGGCCATGGCTGGATTGTAATATTTCACCAAATTTCATTGGTGAAATATTACAAATCGCTCTGATTGGTTGTTTCACTTTTAACAGCCAATCACAGCGATCGTAGCCACAGGGGGGTTAAGCCACCCCTCTGTGGTGAAGCACAAAGGGTCTTGTGCCTGCGGGTCGGGTGATCTTTCAGTGACCCCGGACACCCGACCTGCAGGAACGGGATTTATACCTTGATGCCTACGTAGGCGTCATGGGTCGGGAAGGCACAGGTTTTCATGACGCCTACGTAGGCGTCATGGGTCAGGAAGGGGTTAATCAAGATCACTGCCTATACTCAATCTATCATGTTTCCTATAGTCTTCTCTTTCACACAAACTGCTCTGTTACCCATGGTGTTTCCTCCCTTACAGAGGCAGCTACCCATTTTCCCCTTGTCTCGCAAAGATGACTCCTTATGTTCCCCTTACTTCTCAAGGTCCATATCACACCACAGTTCTACCTGCAGCAGGGCGTTAATCATTGTTCAACTAGCTGATTATAACAATGAGTACATAAGAAACAAAGATAACTTTTCATCAGCTGCAGAGCTGCACCGTTCTTTCTATAATCCTGCAAAGGACTTCATTCATGAATGCTATGCTCTCTTCCTGCTCTTGTTCTAATAAATTAAAACAATTATGAATATGTGGCGCCTCTGAGGGTCCAGTCGCCACAGAGGTACTGCACCTCAGCCATTGGTGTGGTACTCCGCTCTCGGGTAAGAAGGGGACATTGCCAGGTACCCACACACTAGCACTCAACACCAGACCTCTCCAGGCCAGGGAGGGACTAGGTAGAAGGTGTGGGTGGAGAAAAGTAGAGAAGGGGAGGAGTTTAGTGAGTGGTGGGAATGTGACAGTTGGAGCTCAGGAAAGGAGCTGAGAGGAGCTGAAGGGAGTGATGCTTGGAGGAGGAGTGGTCAGTTGGTACTGGGGACTGGAGGAGTGAGGAGCTCATCCCTAGACCAGAGAACAGCAGAGAGAGAGAAGAAAGACAGAGAGAAGGAAGCTTCAGAGAGAGAGAGAGAGGAAGAAGAGGTCCTAGTGGCACGGGAAGTGAGGATTCCACCTGTGGCACCCGAATCCATGCCGACCGTAGTTGGATGGAGGGACCAGGTTGCAGTAGGGGACCGGCCCCAGCCTAGTGGAGAAACTAAGGACTCAGCTAGCAAACTGGAAGCTGTGGTAACTGCATGTACTACAGCTACTTTCACACACATTTGCTGAAAAGGCAGCCAGATAGGATCAAAGGGACCTAGAGCACATTGCCTGACAAGATCCAAGGGTGCTGGCTTGGGGCACTGTGTGTGAGGCGCAGGGCAGGAGAGGCAGGAGCCAGCGCAGTGAGAGGGCCTGAGAAAGGAACACAAGAAGGGGGTCCTGGCAAGTGTACCCCAAACTACCAGAGAGCTGTCTGGACCACCTACCCGGAGGACGCAGCACCCCAGCTGGGGATTGTAACCAAGAACTGTGAGTAAACTGAAAAGACTGCTCCCTGCTGCATCCTCAGAATTATTTACTGTGTCATCTGCCCTGCACCATAACCACCATCACGATCTTTAACACTTTAACTGCCCTGGTGCTTAGCTATACCCGTGGAGAGCAGTAACAACTTTGCTGCATCACCAACTGCACCAGTAGAACTGAACTGCATGTCGGCCATATTATTGCTGAATACCATGGGTGGCGTCACGAACCATTCCCCTATCCCCCATAACTTTTATATTTACATTTCCACCATTTTTATTGGATGCTCAGGGCCACAGACTGGGTCACTGCTGCCGTGACTTCCCCTTTAAGAACCGCGGCCCGGTACTGAGTACCCCACGGCCCTTGGGGGCACTCCAAATATGTGCAGTGACAATTCTGTTTCCAGAGTTAGTGAATGTATCAATTGTGTACATTATAGTTTCATAGTTTTAAAACTAAAAGAAAACAAAAGTCCAACAAGTCCATCTGTGGTGATGCGTAAGCTTCCTTTTCACTAGATGAAGATGACTCCTTGCTTGTCCCCATTGCAGGCCTAGGTATATAAAAAAAATATTACAAAGATCTATGTACTGTTGCTTGATATATTTATACATTGTAATAAAGTCACCCCTAAGTCTTTGTCTTTCCAAACTAAATAACCTTTGATAACCTGTCTTCATATTAGAGGTCACCCATTCCCTTAATAACATCGATCGCTCTGGAGCACAAAAGTGGGGCCACACTAGTGATTTGTATAGAGGCAAAACTATGTTCTTGTCATCAGCATCTATGCCACTTTAAGTCTTTTAATTCATCCCATTATTTAATTTGCTTTGACAGCAATTGCCTGGCACTGTTCACTAAAGTTGAGTTTGCTTTCCACCAATACACCCTGTTAAGGACTGACCTGAGTTGGAATAGTGATATTGCAACCATTAGGGGAAAGACCAGAAGATAGCATCGCCAGGATATAGCCAGAGGTCACTACACAGAGCAGCACTGTAGTTGGAAGGATAAGCAGGAGTCATAGCCAGAGGTCGGTACACGGAGCAACAGTATAGTTTGGAGGATAAACAGGTAATATAGTCAGGATATTGCCAGAGGTCAGTGCACGGAGCAGCAGTAGGATCTTGAGGATAAGCAGAAGGTGTGAAGAAGCTAGACTAAAGGCTGGGAGCTCAATAATGTTGCAATGAAGGAAGTGCAGTGCAGGTTTAAGTAGGGTGCTCAATCAGAAGATCGCAGGGTGAGCCAATCAGGAACTTGGAGTGGAGACATCAGGAACTCAGGTTGGAGACATCAGGAACAACACAGGTATTAGTATCTGATTTAGCAAGGAACAGTCCAGCAAGTTGAATAGCTCAGAGAGGAGAGCTGCTGCCTGGAGCACAAGAGCTGCTGGGATTGAATCCTGACAGTATGCCCCTCCTTCTGGAATGGCCTCTGGACATCTTAGGTGCTGGCATCTCTGGTGAAAGGCTCTTGTAAGTCTGGGTGCATGGACGTTGCACTCCGGCTCCCAAGAATTATCTTCTGGTACATAACCCCTCAATTGCACTAAATATTGCAATCTTCTAGAGTCTAGAATTTTATCCACAATATACTCTTCTTCACCAAGGACTTTTCCTGATGAAGGAGATGACAAGAGTTCTTCCTGGAAATGGGTTTTCACTAAATGGTTTGAGCAAGGATACATGGAATACAGGATGTATTTTCAGACTGTTGGGAAGTTTTAAACGGAAAGCAACTGGGTTAATATGTGCAGAAATTTGAAAAGGTCTTATGAATTTTTTTGAGCCAATTTAGAATATGGTACATTAGTTTCCAGAGTTTTTGTAGAAAGCCAAACCTTGTCACCAACCTGAAGGGTCGTAGGGGCTTTGCAATGTTTATCTGTTGGTTCCTTGTAATCTCTTGGGCCTTTTGTAACATCGCAATTAGTTCTTCCCGAGCTTTCCACAACTTTGTAAGTCTGTCAGTAACAGCAGGAACCAAATGATTCAATGGAAGATTAGGAATAAATACCGGATGCAAGCATAGTTAGCAAAAAATTGGCTTTGGGATGTAGAACTGTGCTTGGAGTTATTATAGGCAAATTCTGCTGTTGGTAAATAGTCTATCCAGTCATCCTGTAGGTAAGAAATAAAACAGTGCAGGTATTGTTCAAGAGTTTGGTTAGTTCTTTCAGTCTGGCCAATGGATTGTGGGTGGAAGGCAGTAGACAAATTGACAGTAACTTCTAAAGCTGTACAGAAGCTTTTCCAAAGTTTTGATGTAAACTGAACACCTCTATTAGAAATTAAATTGTCGGGAATTCCATGCAGCCTAAATATCTCTATGACCACTAATTCTGTGGCTTGTTCAGCGGTAGGAATCCCTTTAGTTGGAATAAAATGGGACATCTTTGTGAGCTGATCCACCACAATAAGGATAACAGTCATTTCTTTAGAGGGAGGAAGGTCCACGATAAACTCCACTACAAGTTTAGAATCAGGGACAAGTTTGAGGACTTCAAGTCAAGCAGATTTGGGGACATATATTTGATGCTTCTGCATCCAAAACCTCTACTTAAAAGAAAGATCAACGTCTTTACAAGGATGGTTAAGAAAAATGTCAGTTTGGTATCCATCTTTAATCTTTGTTAAAAATTCTTTGGTGTGCAGTATTCCTCCCAAATTTTTGGGGGTTAGAATGGTACAGTTAATGTTAGATCTCTCCTGAGGTTCAGTAAATATCCCAGACAAAACATCATCCTTGCCATTTTTTGAACCAGGCCGATATAAAATTAAAAAATTAAACTTGGAGAAAAATAAGGCCCAACATGCTTGTCTTGCAGACAACCTCTTAACTGTACGGATGAAATCTAAATTTTTGCGGTCAGTAAGGACAGTCACCAGATTATTGGCCCTTCGGAGCTGGCGACTTTAATAGCTGAAAGTTCCATAATTTTTTTCTACAAATGACATGGTATGAGAAAGGAATGCACATGGATGAAGCCGTCTAGTTCAATAACAAATGGCAGGTCAGGATTTGGATGGATTAATAGTGGCACGGAAGTAAAAAGAGTCGTTAATTTGTCAAAAGTCACCTGTGCCTTTGGGGACCAGGAAAACACTTTTGTTTTCTTTGTGAGTGAACTAATTGGTAAAATAATATTTTAAAAGTTTTTAATGAATCTTCTGTAGAAATTTGCAAATCCTATAAAGCGCTAAACATCTTTTAGATTTATTGGGGTAGGCCAGTCAACTACCGCTTTGATTTTACTGGGATCCATGCTCCGATCTTCTGGGGAGATGATATATCCCAGGAATTGAGACCTGTTTTGTTCAAATTCACATTTTTTGAGTTTGATATAGAGCTGATTCTCCTGTAGACATTTCAGGACTAACTGCACATGCCTGCGATGCTCCTCCAAGGTATCTGAAAATATAAGTATGTCATCGAGATTAACAACAGATCAATCCAAGAAATCTCGAAAAACATCATTAATCAAGTGCTGAAAGGTGGCAGGGGCATTTGTAAGGCCAAAAGGCATAACCAGGTATTCGAAATGTCCATATATAGTTCTAAAGACAGTTTTTCACTCATCCTCCTGGCGAATTCGCATGAGATTATGAGCCCCTCTTAGATCAAGTTTGGTAAAAATCTTGGCAGAACACAGAGTCTCCTGCACCTCAGGAATAAACGGGAATGGGTAGAGATTTTTAATGGTTATCTTATTTATTTTCCTGTAATCAATACATGGCCAAAGGGCAGGGCTGGTTTTAGGCTAAGTGGGGCCCTAGGAAAAGTTTAAAATGGGGCCCCAAATGCTAACATATTGCACATCACACAGAAGCATTTCGGTTGTATTTACGTGCACTGAGTTCAGGACGCTAAATCAGTGTGATCGGCAATATTGAAATCGTTCAACACTTGTTTCCTGACCTCTTTCCGCTGTCTGAGAATGAATGATGGGGACAGAACAATATATAGTATAATACACTCCTTATAGTCTTCCATATATTAAAATATACTGCTCAGTCCTCCATATAGTAAAATACACTCCTCATAGTGCTCCATATAGTATTATGAACCGCCATAGTCATCTATGTAGTACCATTCACTTCCCATAGTATAATGCACCCCATAGTTCTTCATATAGTATAATGTATTCCCCATAGTCCTCGATGCAGTTTAATGCAGCCTACATACAATATAATGCAGCCAACCCATAGAGCATAAAGCAGCCACCGCACAGAGTATAACGCAACCACCCCACAGAGTATAATGCAGCCACTCCTGTTATGTTACGGTAGCTGAGGAGTGCAGGTAAAAAAGGAAATACACCAGAGCAGTTGGAATCTATGAGATTGCAGTACCCTGACTAACCACCACAACTAGAGGCAGCCGTGGAGCGTTCCTACGTTGGTCCTAGACGCCTCGTCACAGCCTGAGAAACTAACTACACCTAAAGATAGAAATAGGAAAGCTATCTGCCCCGGAGCAGAACCCCAAAGATAATAGAAAGCCCCCAAACATGTAATGGCGGTTAGACAAGAGGAAATACTGACACAGAAAGAAAATAGTATGAGCAAACGCTGGGGCCCAAACTATCTAAATAGAAAAGGACAGGAAGGGCACTTACTGCAATCCCAGAAAACCCTGAAAAACACCAACTCTACTAATTTCAAAATCACCTGAGATCACACGACCTCTACCACCTAAATTAGTTCTCTGGTGTAAAAAAATCAAAACAGCAGCCACTGAAAAAAAACTGGAAAAAGCAAAAGTACAAAACACAGTGGCTGGACTAAACTGAGAGGGCAAAAGCCCCCGGAGGGGACCCTGAAGGCCCCACAGAAGTGCAGGACAAAATGCAAAAATATAGCAACAACACAAAAGAAGAAATTGTCTTATCTGATAGCAGGAGATGCAGACACGACACAGCAGGCTACAAAGGAAACTGGAAAGAAGGATTCAGACCAGAACAATTGATCACCGGCAACCCTGATGGGAAAATGACTCCCTTATATAAGACCAATCAGTAACACCTGATTCCCAGTCCTCACAATCCTCACTTGTACCGCTTGTAACCACCAGAGGGAGCCTCTGCTCAGAACTCATCTCAAACCCATTCACAACACACTCCACAGAATATAAAGTAACCCCCATAGAATATAATGCAGCCCCCCTCATATAGTATAATGCAGCCTCCCATAGAATATAACGCAGCCCTTCCATAGAATATAATGCAGCCCCCTTATATAGTATAATGTAGCCCCTCCATAGAATACAATGTAACCCTCCTCATATAGTATAATGCAGCCCCCATAGAATATAATGGAGCCCCCCATCATAATGCATAATGAAGCCACCATACAATATAATCTAGCCTCCCCATAGAATATAATGCAGCCCCCCATAGAATAAAATGGAGCCCCCTCATATAGTATAATGTGTTACCAGCATATGGATGTAGCCAGGCCCTGTGCTTTTGAATGTCTAAGCTCCCCCTGGTGTGCTAGGCAATTGCTAATTTATCTCAAACCAGTTCCCACAATCCCTCTTACCTGATCCTCTACTCAATCCTATATATTTAGTAGCATCCTAAGTGGGCACGCATGTGGGGTCTGGCACACATATTTCTGCAGCATAAGTATCACTGCAGCAAAAGTATCAAGAAGCTGCAGTTAATTCAATGGCAGTTAGTCACGGCAGGAATCAGGACCCCACACTATGTATCTGTCTCTTTTGGATATGTTTGCTGATTAAGCACTTCTTACTTGAATCTAGCTTTTCTATTAACCCACTAAAGGTACTGCCACACTTAGCGATCTGGTTAGCGATCTCAATAACGACGCAAGCTAATGAGATCGTTGGTGTGATCTCTTTTAGGTCGCTAGTAGCTGCCAAACAGGAGATCTCATAAACAACTCATCAGCGGTCAGCGATCTCTTTAACGACTTTGGCGGTCGTTAGGATCTATTAGCATGTACTGAGCGCTTCTGATTCATAGGAATTTCCAGCATCGCTCCTGCTCTCTGCGTCCTGCTAGCCTGCTTTGCAACTTCTGTGATCCTCTCTGTGACGCAAAAGAGAACTTACAGATATTGCGATCCACTCCGTGACGCAAAACAGTCATGCGTCACAAACGAGGTCGCTCGTCGTTCGCAAAAGGTGCCAAACACAGCGATTCAGGCTCCCCAGCGGGACGCCAACGATCAAAAAACGGTCCAGAACTCTAGTGAACGATCAGCGACATCACAGCAGGGGCCACATCGTTGCTACATGCTACACACAACGAGGTCGCAAACGAGATCGCAAAATAGTGACGTTTTAGTGATCTCGTTTGCGATCTCGTTTGCGATCTCGTTTAGTGTGGCATACCCTTAACTCCTTCACCATGTTTGCATATGCTCTCACAGTGTTTGCTCTGTTAATCCTCATTCTCCTTCGCTATCCCCAAACCCCAGCACCCTCTAGCCAGATAATCATCTCCCCTTCCCTCTTACCTCCCCACCTGACCTCCTCTGCTGACCTGCTCCTCAACCTCAAATCTGTCCTAATAAAACATAAAACAAGCCGCCCACTCTCCTTTTCCCACCTGCTCTCCCTTTCTCTGCTTCTCCTCACTGCTGGTGACATATCTCCCAATTCTGGACCCCCACAGCTCATACCCCCCATTACTACACCTTCCTAACACTCCCTATCTAATAAGAGCTACCGCAATCTTTCTAAAGTAAAACATGTGCCATTGACACCCACCCCCCTGCTCCCTCTCTCTGGAGCACTCTGGAATGCCCGCTCCATCTGCAATAAGCTTCATGTGATTCATGACCTCTTTCTCTCTCGCAATCTTGCCTTCTTCGCCCTCACAGAAGCATGGCTGACACCCTCTGACACCGCCTCTCCTGCTGCGCTGTGTTACGGCGGCCTCCACTTCACCCACACTCCTCGCCCTGGCAACAGACACGGTGGAGGAGTGGGTATTCTCCTTTCCTCTAACTGCACCTTTAACGCAATCCCACCTCTTCCCTCCCTAATCCTCCCCTCTTTTGAAGTCCGCTCTGTCCACATTTACTCTCCCTCCAACCTCCAAGTGGCCGTCATATACTGACCTACGGGCCCGACCACTGCCTTCATTGACCAATTCTCTACCTGGCTTCTTCACTTTCTTTCCACTGACATCCCCACTATCATCATGGGTGACTTCAACATCCCCACTGATACCCTTCCGTCAGTATCCTCTAAACTCCTGTCCCTTACATCATCCTTTGGACTTACTCAGTGGTCCTCCTCAGCCACCCACACAGACGGACATACATTAGACCTGATCTTCATCCGCCTTCTCTATCTAACTTCACCACCTCCCCTCTCCCTCTATCTGACCACCATCTACTCACTTTCTCATCCCTGTCCTCCTCTCCAGTCACCCATGTCCAGCAACATGCGCACCCCCACAGAAACCTTGCACACATAGACACCCAAACACTCTCTGACTCTATTCTACCACTAGCATCCATATCCTCACTCCACGACACAGACAGTGCCACTGCTTTCTACAATGCCACTCTCGCATCAGCTATTGACATGGTCGCCCCTCTCATTCATGGCAGAGTGTGACTTACCAACAGACAACCCTGGCATAAAAACACCACTAAAAAGCTCCGGTGAGTGTCCAGGATTGCAGAGCGTGTTGGAAGAACACAAATTTGCAAGACTACTTCACTGCATTCAAACAGGCAACACTCGCTTTCAAATCTACCCTCACCTCTGCTTAACATGCCTACTTCAAAACCCCTGTATCTTCCCTATCCTACATCCCCAAACAGTTATTCAAAACTTTTAACTCCCTCCTCCGCCCACTACTGCCCCCTCCTACCTCCCCCATCTCTGCTGAGGACTTTGCCACATACTTCAAAAATAAGATTGACCAAACAAGGCAAGTCTTCATTGTTCAACCACCACAACCCCTTTGTATACCAGACCAATGCCCAAACCCCATAACCTCTCTCTCCAACAGCACTGAAGGGGAGCTTAATTGTCTCCTCTCCAAATCGCACCTCACAACCTGTGCACTCGACCCCATCCCATCCCACCTCCTCCCAAACCTCACCACCACTATTATCCCATCCCTAACCCACCTCTTCAATCTATCACTAACTTCCAATACCTTCCTTTCAGAAGGAAGCAGCGGTGGGAGAGTCAGAGCTGGTGGCAGGTGGGCCCCCCTGCTTCACAGGGGCCCCATAGCGGCAGCGTGATGTGCCACTAGCTGGAAGGCCCTGGGTGAGTGGGGGCCCTAAGCAGCTGCTTGGTCTGCCTGCACCTAACGCCGGCACTGCCGCAGGGTTGAGTCCTACTTTTCTACAAAATACAAGGGTGCTCCAGCTGGGGAAGCAGAAGGTTGAATGAAGCCTTTCTGTAAATTTTCATCTAAGTATTCCTTTAATACTTTCCATTCTGGTTCAGAAAGATTATACATTTGCCTAAACAGAATGGATGCTCCAGTAAGCAATTCAATGGGACAAGCGTAAGAATGATGAAAAGGCAGTTGATTGGCTTTCTTCTTACGGCAGACCTTACTGAACCTCTGGTGTTGAGGTGGAAGGTTATCATGATTCTCATGACAAATCTCGGATACTTGAATTTGTTTGAAAACAGATACGTTAGCATGGCAATTGTTCTTACAGTACTCAGAGGAAAAGGTAATGGTCCTCGATGCCCAGTTGATACATGGGTTATGAATTGAAAGCCAGGGAATTCCTAGAATAATTGGAAATTTTGGAGAGGAAATAAGATGGAAACTAACAGCTTCATTATGATTTAGTTCAATACAGATTTCCAGTTCAATTGTGTCATGAGTGACCAGCTCCAGAAGGACAAAGTATTTAGTCCTACTTGCTATATTATTATCAGAAACATCAAAGAAAGAAAGAGCAACAAAAGTCCAAGATAAAAAGTCACAAATGTTATTAAGCAAAATGTTTATACACTGAAAAAATGACAAAATAATAGACAAAAATGACAAAGTAGGCAGTATGGAAAAATCTGACAGGCAATGCAGAAGACTTCTCAGTGCCTGCTCTCAGCAGGCACTGAGGAAGCCGCCTCCCTGCAGTATCCGGAAAGACCCCGTGGCCATCTTGGATCCGGGGTGCTGCAGGGAGGAGGCCCTCGGAACAGCGCGATCACATTGCGCTGTTCTGTGGCTCTCAGGGAAGCACGCAGAGAGCCCTCTCCTGCGCGATATATCACCTATGCCGTGACCGCTCCTGGCATATAGTGCCGGGTGTCAGCTGTGATAAACAGCTGACTCCCGGCCACGATCAGCTGCGCTCCCCCGTGAGCGAAGCTGATCGCGATGACGTACTATCCCGTCCATGGTCATACTGGCCCAGGTACCATAGACAGGATGGTACATCAGATGTCAGAAAGGGGTTAATGCTGATTGAGTAAAGGAGTAGTTAGGGGTGTTTTCAAATACTCGCAGTATTTCCTTTCTTCATTTAGTGAGTCTCTGATCAATTCAGATGCATACCGTTGTGCTCAAAAGTTTACATACCCCGGCAGAATTTTAGCTTACTTGGCATTTTTTCATAGAATATGAATGATAACGCCAAAAATCTTTCTCCACGGGTAACGCACAGTTAGTGGTTGGGTGAAGTCATTTATTGTCAAACTACTGTGTTTTCTCTTTTTCAATCATATTGACAAACCAAAACATCCAAATGACCCTGATCAAAAGTTCACATGCCCTATTTCTTAATACCGTGTATTTCCCCCTCTTACATAAATGACAGCTTGAAGTCTTTTGTGATAGTTGTGGATGAGGCTCTTTATTTTCTCAGATGGTAATGCTGCCCACTCTTCTTGGCAAAAAGCCTCCAGTTCCTGTAAATTCCTGACCTGTCTAACTTGAGATCTCCCCAGAGTGGCTCAATAACATTGAGGTCAGGAGACTGAGATGGCCACTCCAGAACCTTCACTTTGTTCTGCCTTAGCCAATGACAGGTTGACTTGGCCTTGTGTTTTGGATCGTTGTCATGTTGGACCGTCCAAGTACGTCCCATGCGCAGCTTCCGGACTGATGATTGCAAATTTCCCTCCAGTATTTGCTGATAAAGTGCTGCATTCATCTTTCCTTCAACTTTGACCAAGTTTCCTGTGCCTTTGTAGCTTACACATCCCCAAAACATCAGTGATGCACTTCCATGCTTTACAGTAGGAATGTTGTTCCTTTCATCATGGGCCTTGTTGACCTCTCTCCAAATCTAACGATTATTGTTCTGGCTAAAAAGTTCAATTTTGGACTCATCAATTCAAATTACTTTGTTCCAGAAGTTTTGAGGCTTGTCTCTGTGCTGTTTTGCATATTGTAGGTGAGATACTTTGTGGAATTTGCGCAGCAATGGCTTTCTTCTGGTGACTCGACCATGCAGCCCATTTGTCTTCAAGTGCCTCCTTATTGTACATCTTGAAACAGCCACACCACTAGTTTTCAGAGAGTCCAGTATTTCAGCTAATGTTATTTGTGGGTTTTTCTTTAGATCCCGAACAATTTTCCTGACAGTTGTGGGCAATTTTTATTTTGGTCTACCTGACCGTGGTTTTGTTTTTACAGAGTCCCTGATTTTCCATTTGTTAATCACAGTTTGAACGCTGCTGACTGGCATTATCAATTCCTTGGATATCTTTTTGTATCCCTTTCCTGTTTTATACAGTTCATCTACCTTTTCCCGTTGATCCATTGACAATTCTTTTGCTTTCCCCATGACTCACTATCCAGAAATATCAGTGGCTGGATGAAACAGTCTGTCTGGATCTCAGAAACTCAAGATTCTGTCACACTAAGCGAGATCGCAAGCGATATCGCTTAAGAGACACCGATTTTATGATGCAGCAGCGACATCGTTAGCGACGTCGCTGTGTGTGACATGTAGCAGCGATGTGGCCCCTGCTGCGATGTCGCTGATCGTGATTGAACGTTCTGGACCGTTTTTTGATTGTTGGCGTCCCTCTGGTGAGCCTGAATCACTGAGTTTGACACCCTTTATGAACGACGAGCGACCTCGTTGGCGACTCGTGTCAGCGGCGCAGGTGGGACTAAGTTTTAATGCCCCTCAGCTCCGATTGGTGGCCACAACATCTAGTCCTTTGTGCGTTGCTGCGAGGATACTATCGTGTGTGGGGTTTTGCGATCCTGTCAGAGTCACTACAGCGCTTCATCTTTGCCATTTATACAAGACGTTTTTGGGATCCTGAAAAATGAAACCGGGGCAAACACAATAGTGGCACAGACTGGATCGCAGTAGCTGCAAAGCAGACGGCTAGCAGGACACAGTATGGAACGATGCTGGAAATTCATATGAACCACTTGCGTCGTTTTTTATGATGCGGACGTCCAATCACTAAGTGAGAGCTGTGACTTTTGACATACAGTGACCACCAATCTATGCTGAGGGGCGTGGAAAAGGTTGCGCTCAATCTTTAACAATACATGCTGTGTGACCGGTCCCAACGACCGTCGAAGTCGTTATACAGATCGCTGATGTGTCGTTTATGAGATCTTCCTGTTTGGAAGCTACTAGCGACCATATAGCGATCACACCAACGATCTCGCCAGGTCGTGTCGTTGTCGTGATCGCTGGTGCGATCGCTTAGTGTGACAGTACCTTCACTCAGCTTTTATGGACACACTGATTACAAGCAAAAAGGTGACAGGTGAGGATGTTACATTTAGTAGCCATTCAAACCCATTTGTGTCAACTTTTGTGCATGTTATCAGGCCAAAATCACCAGGGTATGTGAACTTTTGATCAGGGTTTGGATGTTTTGTGTTGTCATTGTGATTTAAAAAGATAAAACACAGTAGTTTGACAATAAATAGCTTCACTCAATCATTAACCATGAATGAGAAAAAAATTTGGTATTATCATTCATGGTCTCTGAAAAAAAGGCCAAGAAAGCAAAAATTCGGCCAAGGTATGTAAACTTTTGAGCACAACTGTAGTTGAATAAAGTCCTCTAAATTATCAGGGGTCTCAACCTTTGCAAGTTCATCCTTAATTAGCTCTGATAATCTTCATCGAAATTGAATCCTCTGGGCAGCTAAATTCCATATGGTGTCTGCCACCCAGCGGAGGAATTCGGAGGTATATTCAGCTACAGAGCGCCACCATTGACGTAGGTTATGCAATTTGGTTGCATCTGTAGCACAATAATTTTGTCATGAAACACTTGATCCATAGCAGTTATAAAGGAAACTAAGTCATTTAGGAGGTCAGAGTTCTTTTCCACATAAGTCGAGGCCCATGCAAGACCCTCATCAGTCAGGAGATTAATGATAAAAAGAACCTTTTTCCTTTCACTGGTAAACAGAGAAGGTTGCATCTGGAAGTAGATATGACAATGATTAAGGAATCCACAATCCCCACTGAATTTTGCGGGCAGCGGTATGAGTGCATTTGATTCCGAGCTTGAGTTGCGCAAATCCAGAAGTTGCCTCTGCAACTCAATAATTTCCGTTTGCTGACTCAACACCTATGTTTGCAGCTTAGATAATTTTTCTTGGTATGTGGCATCAACATTCTGAATTTCAGCGACTTGTTGCCTCAGTTGGGCTGCAACAGACTCCTTTTTGTGTGCGAGATTATTCTGTTAAGGACTGACCTGAGTTAGAGTAGTGATATTGCAACCACTTGGGGCAGCACCGGAAGGTAGCATTGTCAGAATATAGCCAGAGGTCAGTAAATGGAGCAGCAGTATAGTTGGGAGTATAAGCAGGTAACGTAGTCAGGATATAGCCAGAGGTCGGTACATGGAGCAGAAGTAGGATCTTGAAGATAAGCAAGAGATGGGTTGAAGCTAGACTAAAGGCTGGGAGCTCAATAATCTCGCAATGTAGGAAGTGCAGTGCCAGGTTTAAGTAGGGTCCTCAATCAGGAGATCACAGGGTGAGCCAATCAGGAACCTGGGGTGGAGACATCAGGATCTCAGGTTGGAGACATCAGAAACAGCACAGCTACTAGCATCTGATTTAGCAAGGAACTGCCAGAAAGCTGAATAGCTCTGAGGGAAGAGCTGCCACCTGATGCACAAGAGCTGTTGGGTTCGGAACCTGACACACCCAAGTCTTTTCAGAGACAGTTTTACCAGTATTTTACCATTTAGTACGTAATTGTGCATTTTATTTCTTTGGCCCAAATCATGTCCTTGCATTTATCATGTTAAACCACAATTCGAAGTACTTGTTCCAAACCTCCAACTTCCCCAGATCCCTCTGTAATATTAAATTATCCTAGTCTATGATGTTTACATTCCAGAGTTTAGTATCATCTTGAAAAATTTAAATTCTGCTCAGTTTGCCCTGAACAAGGCAATAGTAAAAATAATGGAAAGACAAGCACCCAATTCTGACCCTGTGATACGCCACTATTATCTGTGACCCAATCCATTAATAACAACCCTATGTTTCCTATCACTGAGCTAGTTGTTAACTCATTTGCACTTATTTTCACCTAATCTTAATGTTACTTAATGGCAATTTGTCTATTTTTGTGTTCTTGATTTAGTGCCACACTTATTTATCGGTTAAGCAGGTGACATTTAAAGGAAAATTTATGACGTTCATAAATACTGTAGAGAAGAAGGTGTTTAATAAATTGGCCTTTCCCTCAACCGTCTCCACCATTTTACTGAGCTTATTTTTGAAGTAGCCAACACTATCATTTTTGAGTATTTCATTGGTAATGTAGTTATGACATATTTTTAATGTATTTTTACTTTCTATGACAATGAGTTTTTCTGTCTCAATCTTATATAGTTATAGTTATAGTTATTAAGGTTGAAGGAAGACTTTAAGTCCATCTAGTTCAACCCATATCCTATCCTAACCTGCCCTAACATGTTGATCCAGAGGAAGGCAAAAAAAAACCAAAGTGGCAAACAGTAAGCTTCACATTGGGGAAAAAAATTCCTTCCCGACTCCACATACGGCAATCAGACTAGCTCCCTGGATCAACGCTGTATCTAGGAAACTAGTGAATATAGCCTGTAATATTATACTTTTCAAGAAAGGCATCCAGTCCCCTCTTAAATTTTAGTAAGGAATCACTCATTACAACATTAGACGGCAGAGAGTTCCATAGTCTCACTGCTCTTACAGTAAAGAATCTGCATCTGTGATTATGGCTAAACCTTCTTTCCTCCAGACGTAGAGGATGCCCCCTCGTCCCCGTCACAGGTCTAAGAGTAAAAAGATCATTAGAAAGGTCTTTGTACTGTCCCCTCATATATTTGTACATTGTAATAAGATCACCCCTAAGCCTTCGTTTTTCCAAACTAATTAACCCCAAGTGTAATAACCTGTCTTGGTATTGCAGACCCCCAGTTCTCTAATAACCTTGGTCGCTCTTCTCTGCACCCGCTCCAGTTCAGCTATGTCTTTCTTATACACCGGAGACCAGAACTGCACACAGTATTCTAAGTGTGGTCGCACCAGTGACTTGTATAGAGGTAAAATTATGTTCTCCTCATGAGCATCTATGCCTCGTCTAATGCATCCCATTATTTTATTTGCCTTGACAGCAGCTGCCTGACATTGGCCACTAAATGTGAGTTTGTCGTCCACCCATACACCCAAGTCTTTTTCAGTGACAGTTTTGCCCAGTGTTTTACAATTAAGCACATAATTATACATCTTATTTGTTCTACCCAAGTGCATGACCTTACATTTATCCCCATTAAAGCTCATTTGCCATTTATCAGCCCAAGCTTCTAGTTTACATAAATCCTCCTGTAATATAAAATTATCCTCCTCTGTATTTATTACCCTGCAGAGTTTAGTGTCATCTGCAAATATTGAAATACTACTCTGTATGCCCCCTACAAGGTCATTAATAAATATGTTAAAGAGAAGCGGCCCCAATACTGACCCCTGTGGTACCCCACTGCTAACCGTAACCCAGTCCGAGTGTGCTCCATTAATAACCACCCTTTGTTTTCTATCCATGAGCCAGTTCTTAACCCACTTACACATATTTTCCCCTATCCCCATTGTTCTCATTTTATGTATCAACCTTTTGTGTGGCACTGTATCAAAAGCTTTTGAGAAGTCCATGAACACCACGTCCACTGCATTCCCTTGGTCCAGTCCTGAACTTACCCCTTCATAAAAGCTTATCAGATTAGTCTGACAAGAACGGTCCCTCGTAAACCCATGCTGATACTGTGTCATGAGGTTATTCAGCTTCAGATACTCCAATATAGTATCCCTTAAAAAACCCTCCAGGATTTTACCCACAGTAGATGTTAAGCTCACTGGCCTATAATTTCCAGGTTCAGTTTTTGCCCCCTTTTTGAATATTGGCACCACATTTGCTATACGCCAGTCCTGTGGTACAGACCCAGTTATTATGGAATCTTTAAAGATTAAAAATAATGGTCTATCTATAACTGTACTTAATTCCTGCAGTACTCGGGGGTGTATCCCATCCGGGCCCGGGGATTTGTCAACTTTAGTGATTTTTAGACGCCGCCGTACTTCCTGCTGGGTTAAGCATGTGACATTTAATGGAGAAATTTTTTTATCTCTGATCATGTTATCTGTCATGGGATTTTCTTGTGTAAATACAGTTGAAAAAAAAGTCATTTAGCATATTGGCTTTTTCCTCATCCTCATCCACCATTTCACCCAGACTATTTTTAAGGGGACCAACACTATCATTTTTTAGTTTCTTGCTATTTATGTAGTTAAAGAATATTTTGGGATTATTTTTACTTTCTCTGGCAATGAGTCTCTCTGCCTCAATCTTTGCTGTCTTGATTTGCTTTTTACAGAATTTATTCAGTCTTCTGTATTTATTTAATGCCTCTTCACTACCTACTTGCTTTAATTCCCTAAACGCTTTCTTTTTGTCCCTTATTGCGCCCCTTACAGCTCTATTTAGCCATAGTGGTTTCCTCCTAATTCTAGCATGTTTTGTTATGTTACGGTAGCTGAGGAGTGCAGGTAAAAAAGGAAATACACCAGAGCAGTTGGAATCTATGAGATTGCAGTACCCTGACTAAACCACCGCAACTAGAGGCAGCCGTGGAGCGTTCCTACGATGGTCCTAGACGCCTCGTCACAGCCTGAGAAACTAACTACACCTAAAGACAGAAACAGGAAAGCTATCTGCCCCGGAGCAGAACCCCAAAGATAATAGAAAGCCCCCAAACATGTAATGGCGGTTAGACAAGAGGAAATACTGACACAGAAAGAAAATAGTATGAGCAAACGCTGGGGCCCAAACTATCTAAATAGAAAAGGATAGGAAGGGTACTTACTGCAATCCCAGAAAAACCCTGAAAAACACCAACTTACTAATTTCAAAATCACCTGAGATCACACGACCTCTACCACCTAAATTAGTTCTCTGGTGTAACAAAAACAGCAGCCACTGAAAAAACTGCAAAAGCAAAAGTACAAAACACAGTGGCTGGACCAAACTGAGAGGGCAAAAGCCCCCGGAGGGACCCAGAAGGCCCCCACAGAAGTGCAGGACAAAATGCAAAAATATAGCAAAAACACACAATAAGAAATTGTCTTATCTGATAGCAGGAGATGCAGACACGACACAGCAGGCTACAAGGGAAACTGGAAAGAAGGATTCAGACCAGAACAATTGATCACCGCAACCCTGATGGGAAAATGATTCCCTTAAATAAGACCAATCAGTAACACCTGATTCCCAATCCTCACTAGTACCGCTTGTAACCACCAGAGGGAGCCTCTGCTCAGAACTCATCTCAAACCCATTCACAACAGTACCCCCCCTTGAGGAGGGGTCACCGAACCCTCATTTGAGCAACCAGGTCGGTCAGGATGAGTTCTATGATACGCACGGATAAGTCTCCTAGCATGGATGTCCGAAGCAAACACCCAAGAATTATCTTCCTGACCATAACCTCTCCATTTAACCAAATACTGGAGTCTTCGTCTAGAAAAAACGAGAATCCAATATCTTCTCAACCACATACTCCAGATTGCCCTCAACCAAAACAGGGTCAGGAGGCACAGCAGCAGGAACCACTGGCTCAACAAACTCTTCAACAAGGACTTGTGGAACACGTTATGGATCTTAAATGTCCCTGGAAGAAGCAAACAGAAAAGAAACAGGATTAATAATCTCCATGATCTTATAAGGTCCAATGAACCTAGGCTTAAATTTAGGAGATGCTACTCTCATAGGAATATTCTTTGAGGACAACCAGACCAAGTCCCCACTTTAAACCGAGGACCATAAGTCCTATGCCGGTTAGCAAACCGCTGGGCCTTCTCCTGAGAGAGGGACAACCTCTCCACTACCTGGTCCCAAATCTGCTGCATACGCTCAACAACAGAGTCAACACCTGGACAGACAGAAGCCTCCGTCTGTCTGAAGAAAATCGAGGGTGAAACCCCGAATTACAGAAAAAACGGAGACATCAAAGTGGCAGAGCTAGCCCCATTATTAAGAGCAAACTCAGCCAAAGGCAAAAAAGAGACCCAGTCATCCTGATCAGCAGACACAAAACATCTTAGATAAGTCTCCAATGTCTGGTTTGTTCTCTCAGTTTGACCATTGGTCTGAGGATGAAATGCCGGAGAAAGACAATTGAAACCCAGTTTTAGAACAAAAAGTCCTCCAAAATCTGGAAACAAACTGGACTCCTCTGTCAGACACAATGTTCTCAGGAATGCCGTGTAAACGAACCACGTGCTGAAGGAACAACGGCACCAATTCAGAGGAGGAAGGGCAACTTAGGTAATGGCACAAAGATGTATCATTTTGGAAAACCTATCACAAAATTTCCCAGATGGTGGTCATTCTCTGAGAAACAGGAAGATCGGAAATGAAATCCATAGAGATATGGGTCCATGGTCTCTTGGGCACAGGCAATGGCATCAACAACCACTAGAGCGAGAGCAAGGCTTGGAGCGAGAGCAAGTCCCGCAGGACTGCACAAATTCCCTGACATCGCGAGACAAGGTAGGCCACCAAAAGGACCGACTAACCAAGTCTCTGGTACCAAAAATTCCGGGATGCCCAGCCAATGCGGAACAATGAATCTCAGACATCACACTCTTTTTCCATTGGTCCGGGACAAACAATTTTCCACAGGGCAGCGCTCGGGCCTATCCTCCTGACACCCTCCAGAGCAAGTCTCAAATTAGGCGAGATGGCGGAAAGAACTACAACCCTCCTTCAAAATAACAGAGGGATCAGATGCTCAGGAGAGTCCGCAAGGAAACTCCTGAGAGGGCATCCGCCTTAACATTCTTAGTGCCAGGAAGAAAGGAAACCACAAAAAATTAAAACGTGTGAAAAACAAGGCCCACCTGGCCTGTCTAGGATTGAGTCGCTTGGCAGATTCCAGATAGACCAGATTCTTATGGTCCGTAAGGACCACCACCTGATGTTTGGCTCCCTCCAGCCAATGTCTCCACTCTTCAAAAGCCCACTTCATGGCAATAACTCCCGATTACCCAGTCATAATTACGTTCAGTAGGAAAAATTTTCGAGAGAAAAAGGCACAAGGGTTACTTTTAGAGGTCTCTGGATCTTTTTGGGACAAAACGGCACCTGCCCCAATTTCAGAGGCATCAACCTCCACCTGAAATGGCAGAGAAACATCAGGCTGCCGTAGAACAGGAGCAGAAGTAATCTCTGCTTAAGTTCCTGAAAACGCAGAGACTGCCTCAGGAGGCCAATTCACCACATCAGAACCCTTTTCTGGTCAAATCAGTTAATGGTTTAACATAACAGAGAAATTACCAATAAATTTACGATAAAAATTGGCAAAACCCAAAAATCTCTGAAGAGCCTTTTAATGAAGTAGGTTGGACCCAATCACAGATGGCCTGAACCTTGACCGGGTCCTTTCAATAACAGATGGGGACAAAATGAATCCCAGAAATGAGATCTTCTGTACGCCAAAAAGACACTTTGATCCCTTCACATACAGAGCATTCTCTCTAAAATCTGGAATACAGTTCGAACATGTTTCACATGAGAGCCCCCAGTCATTAGAAAAATCAAGATATCATCCAAATAAACAATCAAAACTTGTCCACAAAATCCCTGAAAATGTATTCATGAAGGACTGGAAGAGGGAAGGAGCATTAGTGAGCCCAAAGGGCATCACAAGGTACTCAAAATGCCCTTCAGGGGTGTTAAATGCCGTCTTCCATTCATCCCCGGCTTAATGCGAATAAGGTTATACGCCCCCCTGAGGTCAAGCTTGGTAAACCAAGTAGCGTTTTTCACCTGGAAAACAGGTCAGAAATCAAGGGTAACGGGTATTGATTTTCACAGTAATATTGTTCAAGAGACGATAATCAATACACGCCTTAATGAACATCTTTTTTGGCCACAAAGAAAAAACCGGCACCTAAGGGTGAAGAGGATGGTCTGATATGACCCTTCTCCAATGATTCCTTGATATAAGACCGCATAGCGTCATGTTCAGGTACAGACAAGTTAAAAAGGCGACCCTTAGGGAATTTACTCCCTGCACTAATTCAATAGCGCAGTCATAGCTCCTATGGGGAGGTAAGGATGCAGATTTACTTTCGCAAAACCATCAGAAAAATCAACAAAAAGTCAGGAACATCCTCAGCCTGGGGGTAGGCGAAAAAAAGGAGTGTTGGTATTAACACATTGGCACCCCAACTGGTTACAGACACAGATTTCCAATCCAAAACAGGATTATGAGACTGTAACCAAGGGAAACCAGCACGATAATGTCATGCAGATTAAAATAGAACCAAAAATTTGCAGCACTCCTGGTGATCAGGTTCAACCCTCATTATCACCTGAGTAGAAAACTGGGGTTTATTCTCACCAAAGGGGTAGAATCGATCCCCAGTAGGGGAATAGACTTCTGTAGGGGTATCAAGGGAAATCCACAACTTTAGCAAAATCATAATCCACAGGTTAATAGCTGCTCCAGAATCAACGAAAGCCTGAGCAGAAAAGGGACAGAGAGCATATCAGAGTGACAGTTAATAAAAACTTAGTCTGAACACTACCCAAGACAATGAGCGTGCAAAATGTCTTCCCGCTTAGGGCAGACTGAAATAGCATGAGAGGCATCACCACAGTAGAAACATAACCCATTGCGCTTTCGAAACTCATGAAGCTGTGCCCCAGACACCACTCCATCACACTGCATGGGCTCAGCAGCTGGCTCACAAGGCAACACCACTCCACGCTACTTCTCCGCTCACGCAAACGTCTGTCAATTTGAATCGCTAATGACATAGAATCATTGAGACCAGAGGGACAGGGAATCCACCATAACATCCTTTAACATTATCCGACAGACCCTTCCGGAAAAGGGCCGCCAAAGCGTCGTCATTCCATTTGGTCAGGACTGCCCACCTACGGAATCTCTGACAGTATAACTCAGCGTCATCAAGCCCCTGATTTAATGCCAACAAGGCTTTTTCAGCTTGATCAGTGACAATTAGGCTCATCGTACAATAACCCCAAAGCCTGAAAAATGCATCAACATCACTCAAAACAGGATCCCCAGGTGTGAGGGAAAAAGCCAACCTGAGGATCGCCGCGCAGGAGAGATGATAATTTGAACCTTGCTGCGCTGCGTTTCTGAGGACTTAGATTTTAAGGCAAAAAACAATTTACAATTATTTTTGAAATTCTGAACTTAGCTCGATCCCCTGAAAACAAATCTGGCATGGGAATCCTAGGTTCCAAACAGCAACCTAGCAAGATATGCAGCAATACTCTGAACCTCAGTGGCCAAGCTGATCCACACGGCCAGAACAACTGTGCAAACTCCTTGGAGAAAAGATCCTCCCAGCACCCAGAGATACAGAGGGAAAAAAAAAAAAAAATGCAACAAACAGAAAAATATCTCTGACAACTTTTCTTCCTTCAAAATATTTTTTCCCTTCTGTGAGT
Source organism: Oophaga sylvatica (assembly GCA_033576555.1). NCBI lineage: Eukaryota > Metazoa > Chordata > Amphibia > Anura > Dendrobatidae > Oophaga > Oophaga sylvatica. The sequence goes on along the minus strand of JARQOD010000002.1, from coordinate 240,635,299 downwards.
ACCATACAATTTTTATGGCCGGTGATACTGTTATGTTACGGTAGCTGAGGAGTGCAGGTAAAAAAGGAAATACACCAGAGCAGTTGGAATCTATGAGATTGCAGTACCCTGACTAACCCACCGCAACTAAGAGGCAGCCGTGGAGCGTTCCTACGATGGTCCTAGACGCCTCGTCACAGCCTGGAAACTAACTACAACCTAAAGACAGAAACAGGAAAGCTATCTGCCCCGGAGCAGAACCCCAAAAGATAATAGAAAGCCCCCAAACATGTAATGGCGGTTAGACAAAGGAAATACTGACACAGAAAGAAAAAGTATGACAACGCTGGGCCCAAACTATCTAAATAGAAAAGGATAGGAAGGGTACTATACTGCAATCCCAGAAAACCCTGAAAAAACCAACTTACTAATTTCAAAATCACCTGAGATCACACGACCTCTACCACCTAAATTAGTTCTCTGTGTAACAAAAACAGCAGCCACTGAAAAAACTGGGCAAAAAGCAAAAGTACAAAACACAGTGGCTGACCAAACTGAGAGGCAAAAGCCCCGGAGGGGACCCAGAAGGCCCCCACAGAAGTGCAGGACAAAATGCAAAAATATAGCAAAAACACACAATAAGAAATTGTCTTATCTGATAGCAGGAGATGCAGACACGACAC
>JARQOD010000002.1:240595124-240634537 GCA_033576555.1 Oophaga sylvatica | reverse complement strand
CCCACTTTCGAAATTTCTGACAGTACAACTCAGCGTCTTCAAGCCCTGATTTAATGCCAACAAGTCTTTTCAGCTTGATCAGTGACATTAGGTTCATCGTAAATAACCCCAAGCCTGAAAAAACCATCAAATCATCAAAACAGGATCCCCAGGTGTCAGGGAAAAAGCCCAATCCTGAGGTCGCTGAGCAGCGAGGAGATGACAATTTGAACCTGCTGTGCAGCTTTCCTGAGGACTTAGGCTTAAGGCAAAAAACAACTTACAAGTTATTTTTGAAATTCATGAAATTAGATCGATCCCCAAAAAAAATCTGGCATGGGAATCCTAGGTTCCACAACGGCAACCCAGCAAGATAGTAGCAATACTCCAAACCTCAGTGGCAAGCTGATCTACATGGCCAGACAACTGTGAAACTCCATTGAGGAGAAAAAAATTCCTCCTCAGCACCCAGAGAAAGAGGGAAAAAAAAAAAAAAATGCAACAAACAGAGTTCATATACTATTCCTTCTGTGAGTACCTACAATTCGTTTTTTTGCGTAAACTGTATTGTTTCAGTAACTGAGAGAATAGCAAAATAGCAAAAGCGTTAATCACCATTGAGGCGGAATGTTATGTTTCGGTAGCTGAGGAGTGCAGGAAAAAAAGGCAATACACCAGAGCAGTTGGAATCTATGGGATTGCAGTACCCTGACTAACCACCACAACTAGAGGCAGCCGTGGAGCGTTCCTAAGTTGGTCCTAGACGCCTCGTCACAGCCTGAGAAACTAACTACACCTAAAGATAGAAATAGGAAAGCTACTGCCCCGGAGCAGAACCCCAAAGATAATAGAAAGCCCCCAAACATGTAATGGCGGTTAGACAAGAGGAAATACAGACACAGAAAGAAAATAGTATGAGCAAACGCTGGGGCCCAAACTATCTAAATAGAAAAGGATAGGAAGGGTACTTACTGCAATCCCAGAAAACCCTGAAAAACACCAACACTACTAATTTCAAAATCACCTGAGATCACACGACCTCTACCACCTAAATTAGCTCTCTGGTGTAACAAAATCAAAATAGCAGCCACTGAATAAACTGAAAAAAGCAAAAGTACAAAACTCAGTGGCTAAACTAAACTGAGAGGGCAAAAGCCCCCGGAGGGGACCCAGAAGGCCCCCACAGAAGTGCAGGACAAAATGCAAAAATCAAGCACAAACACAAAAGCAGAAAAAGACTTATCTGTTAGCAGGAGAAGCAGACACGACACAGCAGGCTACAAGGGAAACTGGAAAGAAGGATTCAGACCAGAACAATTGATCACCGGCAACCCTGATGGGAAAATGACTCCCTTATATAAGACCAGTCAGTAACACCTGTTCCCAGTCCTCACAATCTTCACTAGCACCGCTTGTAACCACCAGAGGGAGCCTCTGCTCAGAACTCATCTCAAACCCATTCACAACAGTACCCCCCCCTTGAGGAGGGGTCACCGAACCCTCATTTGAGCAACCAGGTCGGTCAGGATGAGTTCTATGATACGCACGGATAAGTCTCCTAGCATGGATGTCCGAAGCAAACACCCCAAGAATTGTCTTCCTGACCATAACCTCTCCATTTAACCAAATACTGAGTTTCCGTCTAGAAAAACGAGAATCCAATATTTTCTCAACCACATACTCCAGATTGCCCTCAACCAAAACAGGGTCAGGAGGCACAGCAGCAGGAACCACTGGCTCAACAAACCTCTTCAACAAGGACTTGTGGAACACGTTATGGATCTTAAATGTCCCTGGAAGAAGCAAACGAAAAGAAACAGGATTAATAATCTCCATGATCTTATAAGGTCCAATGAACCTAGGCTTAAATTTAGGAGATGCTACTCTCATAGGAATATTCTTTGAGGACAACCAGACCAAGTCCCCCACTTTAAACCGAGGACCATCAGTCCTATGCCGGTTAGCAAACCGCTGGGCCTTCTCCTGAGAGAGGGACAACCTCTCCACTACCTGGTCCCAAATCTGTTGCATACGCTCCCCTGAGGTCAAGCTTGGTAAACCAAGTAGCGTTTTTCACCCTGGAAAACAGGTCAGAAATCAAGGGTAACGGGTATTGATATTTCACAGTAATATTGTTCAAGAGACGATAATCAATACACGGCCTTAATGAACCATCTTTTTTGGCCACAAAGAAAAAACCGGCACCTAAGGTGAAGAGGATGGTCTGATATGACCCTTCTCCAATGATTCCTTGATATAAGACCGCATAGCGTCATGTTCAGGTACAGACAAGTTAAAAAGGCGACCTTTAGGGAATTTACTACCCGGCACTAATTCAATAGCGCAGTCATAGCTCCTATGGGGAGGCAAGGAAGCAGATTTACTTTCGCTAAACACATCAGAAAAATCAAACAAAAAGTCAGGAACATCCTGAGCCTGGGGGGAGGCAGAAAAAACAGGAGTGTTGGTATTAACACATTGGCAGCCCCAACTGGTTACAGACACAGATTTCCAATCCAAAACAGGATTATGAGACTGTAACCAAGGGAAACCCAGCACGATAATGTCATGCAGATTATACAGAACCAAAAATTTGCAGCACTCCTGGTGATCAGGTTCAACCCTCATTATCACCTGAGTAGAAAACTGGGGTTTATTCTCAGCCAAAGGGGTAGAATCGATCCCCAGTAGGGGAATAGACTTCTGTAGGGGTATCAAGGGAAACCCACAACGTTTAGCAAAATCATAATCCATCAGGTTAATAGCTGCTCCAGAATCAACGAAAGCCTGAGCAGAAAATGAGGACAGAGAGCATATCAGAGTGACAGTTAATAAAAACTTAGTCTGAACACTACCCAAGACAACTGAGCGTGCAAAACGTCTTCCCCGCTTAGGGCAGACTGAAATAGCATGAGAGGCATCACCACAGTAGAAACATAACCCATTGCGCTTTCGAAACTCATGACGCTGTGCCCCAGACACCACTCTATCACACTGAATGGGTTCAGAAGCTGGCTCACAAGGCAACACCATTCCACGCATACTTCTCCGCTCACGCAAACGTCTGTCAATTTGAATCGCTAATGACATAGAATCATTGAGACCAGAGGGGACAGGGAATCCCACCATAACATCCTTTACATTATCTGACAGACCCTTCCGGAAAAGGGCCGCCAAAGCGTCGTCATTCCATTTGGTCAGGACTGCCCACCTACGGAATCTCTGACAGTATAACTCAGCGTCATCAAGCCCCTGATTTAATGCCAACAAGGCTTTTTCAGCTTGATCAGTGACATTAGGCTCATCGTACAATAACCCCAAAGCCTGAAAAAACGCATCAACATCACTCAAAACAGGATCCCCAGGTATCAGGGAAAAAGCCCAATCCTGAGGATCGCCGCGCAGGAGAGAGATGATAATTTGAACCTGCTGCGCTGCGTTTCCTGAGGACTTAGATTTTAAGGCAAAAAACAATTTACAATTATTTTTGAAATTCTGAAACTTAGCTCGATCCCCTAAAAACAAATCTGGCATGGGGATCCTAGGTTCCACAACAGGCAACCTAGCAAGATATGCAGCAATACTCTGAACCTCAGTGGCAAGCTGATCCACACGGCCAGACAACTGTGCAAACTCCATTGGGAGAAAAGATCCTCCCCAGCACCCAGAGATACAGAGGGAAAAAAAAAAAAAAATGCAACAAACAGAAAAATATCTCTGACAACTCTGACAACCTTTTTCTTTCAAATATTTTTTCCCTTCTGTGAGTACCATACAATTTTCAATTTTTGGCCGGTGATACTGTTATGTTTCGGTAGCTGAGGAGTGCAGGAAAAAAAGGCAATACACCAGAGCAGTTGGAATCTATGGGATTGCAGTACCCTGACTAACCACCACAACTAGAGGCAGCCGTGGAGCGTTCCTAAGTTGGTCCTAGACGCCTCGTCACAGCCTAAGAAACTAACTACACCTAAAGATAGAAATAGGAAAGCTAAACTGCCCCGGAGCAGAACCCCAAAGATAATAGAAAGCCCCCAAACATGTAATGGCGGTTAGACAAAAGGAAATACAGACACAGAAAGAAAATAGTATGAGCAAACGCTGGGGCCCAAACTATCTAAATAGAAAAGGATAGGAAGGGTACTTACTGCAATCCCAGAAAACCCTGAAAAACACCAACACTACTAATTTCAAAATCACCTGAGATCACACGACCTCTACCACCTAAATTAGCTCTCTGGTGTAACAAAATCAAAACAGCAGCCACTGAAAAAACTGAAAAAAGCAAAAGTACAAAACTCAGTGGCTAAACTAAACTGAGAGGGCAAAAGCCCCCGGAGGGGACCCAGAAGGCCCCCACAGAAGTGCAGGCCAAAATGCAAAAATCAAGCACAAACACAAAAGCAGAAAAAGACTTATCTGTTAGCAGGAGAAGCAGACACGACACAGCAGGCTACAAGGGAAACTGGAAAGAAGGATTCAGACCAGAACAATTGATCACCGGCAACCCTGATGGGAAAATGACTCCCTTATATAAGACCAGTCAGTAACACCTGATTCCCAGTCCTCACAATCTTCACTAGCACCGCTTGTAACCACCAGAGGGAGCCTCTGCTCAGAACTCATCTCAAACCCATTCACAACACTGGAACCTAATGGATTGCAGTCACCTGAACTAACCACACAACTAGAGGTAGCCGTGGAGCGTTCCTACGTTGATCCTAGACGCCTTGTCACAGCCTGAGAGATAACTACACCTAAAGGCAGAAAGATGAAAGCTATCTGCCCTGGAGCAGATCCCCAAAGAAAATAGGAAGCCCCCAAACATGTAATGGCGGTTAGAGAAGAAGAAAGCACGGACACAGACAGAAAATAGAATGAGCAAACGCTGGGGCCCAATCTGTCTAGACAGAAAAGTACAGGAAAGAATTCTGACTGCAATCCAACGAAACCCTAACAAAAATACCAACACTTCTGATTGCCAAAAAACCTGAGATCACACGATCTCAACCACCTAAATCAGATCTCTGGTGTAACAAAACGCTATTCAGCAAATAAAAAGTAACAAAAGAGCAAAGCAAAAGTGCAGACACAAACGGAGCACAATTGCAGGGCCAGACCCCCAAAAGGGGAAAGGCTGCAGTCCACTGCAGGCAGCAAACCAGCAGAGAAAATCAAACAGAGAAAAAAAAACAGCAAACACTTATCTGAAGGAGAGCAGGAAACTAGCAGAGCTTCAAGCAAGACCAGAAGGAACAATTGATAACCGGCAAGGCTGCTGGGAACTCAGGCCACTTATATCCTACCACTCAGCGCCAGCTGAAGGCCATTCATTAATCAGTTCATTACCCTCAGCAACCACCGGAGGGAGCCCCAGCTCAGAAGCCGCCTCCAGCATATTCACAACATTACACGGTGACAGAGAGGAAGGTGCAGATGAAATGGAAGAGGAGGTGATGGATGACCCAGTTGTTGACCCGGATTGGCATCCATTGGGTGAAGAGGGTGCCGCTGGCAATAGATCAGAAGAGGAGAAGGATCCGCAGCAGGCATCGACATCACAGCAGCGGTTATCTGGCAGGCCCGTAGCAGTCCAAAAACGTGTTAAAAAACAAAAAGAGTTGCAGAACAGCTTGGCCAGACGGTCAAATTAGCACAGCGTGCAAGCCCTGAAAATTTATACCACAGTAGGAGAGTGCAGTGTGGCACTTTTTTGACCAAAATCCTATTCATGAGGCAAAGGTTATCTGTAAGAAGTGCGGAAGGACCTTTAGCCGAGGGAAAAATCTCCGAAATTTGAATACCAGTTGCATCCTTAGACATTTAATGAACATGCACTTGCAAGCGTGGACGGACTACAAAACCTCAGGTAGCACATGTGCACCTGCTCCGACTGAAGGTAGCCAGCAATGCTCCATCGCTTCCCCCACTGTAAGCCCACCGGTTAGCACACCACCAGCAAGAAATGTTGAGGTGTCGTTGCAAGGCCAAAGCAGTCAGGGAATCACAATGTTTTTGCAATGAAAGACTGAATCTAGGCCATCACCACCAGCACCACCATCACCATCACCAACCCCCTCTCAGTCCGTCATGTCCATCCCTAGTTCACCCATATGCAGCTCTCAAGTCCAGCTCACCCTAGCAGACACTCTGAGTAGGACAAGAAAGTATTCATCCTCTCATCAGCGTACACTGGCTTTGAACACCTACATTGCCAAACTGATCTCATTAGAAATGATGCCTTTCCGTTTGGTTGAAAGCGCAGCGTTCCGAGAGCTCATGGCCTACGCTGTCCCACACTATGATCTACTCAGTCGGCACTTCTTTTCTAGAAAAGCCATTCCTGCCCTCCAACTGCATGTGAAAGACCGCATTGTCCATGCACTCAAGCATTCAGTGAGTGGAAAGGTGCACCTCACAACAAATGCATTGGCCAGTAGGCATGGCCAGGGCCGTTACGTGTCCATCACTGCGCACTGGGTTAATGTGGATGCAGGGTCCACAGGGGACAGCGGTGGTGGGACAGTGCTGCCTAGCCCACGGTATAGGCAACAGTTGGCTGTAGGTGTTCAACCCTCCTCCTCCTCCAGAAGCGAAAGCTCGTCGACAGAGCGCAGTCGCACGAGCACTCCATCCGCAGCTGCTAGTGTTGCACACGAGGTGTCCCACTATCGAACAGCTAGTGGTAAGCATCAGCAGGCTGTTTTAAAGATGATGTCTTTGGGCGACAACAGACACACCGCGGAGGTACTGGCCAACTACTTGCAGCGAGAAACTGAGTCATGGCTGGGCAGTCTACATCTTGCGCCAGGCAAGGTAGTCAGTGATAACGGCTGTAATTTTGTGGCGGCCATAGCCCTGGCAAAACTCAGACACATTCCTTTCCTGGCTCACACCTTGAACCTGGTGGTGCAGTGCTTCCTAAATAATTATCCGGAGTTACCAGCCCTGCTCCATAGGGTGCGAAGACTGTGCTCGCACATCCGTCGCTTACCTGTTGACTCCAGTCGTATGCAGAGGCTGCAGCGATCGCTCCACCTCCCCAAGCACCGCCTAATCATAGACGTTGCAAGAAGGTGGAACTCCACCATGCACATGGTTGAGAGGCTGTGCGAACAGAGGCAGTCTGTAATGCATTTGTGGGAGGATACACGGGCAGGCAGTTTGCGGGCAGACATGGAGTTGTCGAGTGTGCAGTGGTCAAAGCTGAAAGACCTCTGTAAAGTCCTTCAGTGTTTTGAGGAATGCACATGGCTGGTAAGTGCAGACGACGCCATCATAAGCATGAGCATCCCACTTATGCGTCTGCTCATGCAAACTTTGATGCACATTAAGGATCAGGCATCTGCAGCGGAGGAGGGAAGCCTTGATGACAGTCAGGCATTGTCTGCTCAGGGAACTGTCCTAGATGAGATGGAGGAAGAAGAGGAAGAGGAGGAGGATGAGGAGGATGATTATTTTGGGGAAGAAGATGCTTCTCAGGGGGCAAGAGAAAATGTTGGCTTGCCAAGGTCAGGTACAGGGTTTGTGCCTGACTGGAGGGATGTGGATTTGTAGGTGCATCATTGACACCTGGAACATTGGCCCACATGTGTGATTATGTGTTGCGGATCCTAAAAAGGGACCCCCGCATTGCCAAATTTATGAAGGATGACGACTACTGGTTGACCAGCATCCTCGATCCACGCTATAAAGGCATATTACAGAACATCATGCCACAAGAGAACCTAGAGCTAATATTGGCGAACAAACAAGCAACTCTGGTAAACCGTTTGTTAGAGTCATTCCCAGCACACAGCAGCAGTGCAGGTTCTACAACAAGCCGTACTGGGCAACACGGAAGAGGTGTTCGTGATGCACACAGCTGAAGTGGTGTTGGAGACAGGGGTTTCATGACCATGTTGTGGACTGATTTCTCGAGTAACGCTCACACGACTGGTAATACTGAATCGATTGCAACAGACAGGAGACAGCAGTTGTCAACTATGGTTCAAAATTACCTCTCCTCCCCTATCGATGTTCTCCACACAGTTCATTCTCCTTTGACTACTGGGCCTGTAAACTGGACACCTGGCCTGAATTGGCCCAATATGCTTTACAGGAGCTTGCTTGCCCTGCTGGTAGTGTGCTATCTGAAAGAGTCTTCAGTGCTGCTGGATCAATCCTGACAGAAAGAAGGACCCGGCTGTCGACACAAAATGTAGGTGATCTCACCTTCATTAAAATGAACCATGCCTGGGTTTCAAAGGATTTTTTACCACCTTCCCCTGATGACACATAGGTTGCCAGCAAAATGGCTCGCTTTGTCATCCTCTTCCTCAGACTTCTCCAATTCCTCCATTTGCAGCTGCTGAACGTCTAGCCTACACCTCAACATATGCCAGTTTTTCCACCTCCCTAACTGGGCTGTTCCCCCCCCCAGGGCCGGCGTCAGTACCTGGCGCACCCGGGCAAGTGCCGATTCCCTGAGCAGGTGGGGGTGCCCACTCGTGGGCAACAGTATCGGCACAGGGCCCCTGATAGTACGCAAAAGTGTCTCTGACGTTGGGGGGCCCACTCGCCATCAGACACACCGGCGTACTATGAGGGGCCCTGTGCCAGTGCCGTCGCCCACGAGTGGGCCCTCCCTGCTTGCTCAGGGCCCCAGCACTTGCAATACTTACCTCTCCCTGCTCCACCGCAGTGATGTCTTCCGCGTTTCCTGACAGTGATATTCAGATCAGAGAGCGCGATGACGTCACGTCTGTATGCCTTCTGCCTGAACAGTCCAAGTGCAGAGAGCTGGAAGATGGCGATGCTGAGGAGTCCAGAGTAGAGCAGTGCCCAGGGAGGAGAGGTATTTCATTTTTTTTATAATGTTTGGAGCAATATATGGGGAGCATTATACACTGGAGAATTATATATGGGGCCCATCATACACTTGAGCATCATAGATAGGGCCCATCATTCACTGGAGCATCATCCATGGGGCCCATCATATACTGGAGCATCATATACGGGGCCCATTATACACTGGAACATTATAAATGGGGCCCATTATATATGGAGCATTATAGAGGCCCATCATACACTGGAGCATCATCCATGGGGCCCATCATATACTGGAGCATTATAAATGGGGCACATCAGACACTGGAGCAGCATATACGGGGCCCATTATACACTGGAGCATCATCCATGGGGCCCATCATATACTGGAGCATTATAAATGGGGCACATCAGACACTGGAGCAGCATATACGGGGCCCATTATACACTGGAGCATTATTAATGGGGCCCATTATATATGGAGCAGTATAATAATAATAATAATATTGGCCCATCATACACTGGAGCATCATCCATGGGGCCCATCATATACTGGAGCATTCTAAATGGGGCACATCAGACAGTGAAGCAGCATAAAGGGGGCCCATTATACACTGGAGCATTATTAATGGGGCCCATTATATATGGAGCATTATATTGGCCCATCTTACACTGGAGCATCATCCATGGGGCCCATCATATACTGGAGCATTCTAAATGGGGCACATAAGACACTGGAGCAGCATATACGGGGTCCAATATACACTGGAGCATTATAAATGGGGCCCATTATATATGGAGCATTATATTGGTCCATCATACACTGGAGCATCATCCATGGGGCCCATCATATACTGGAGCATTCTAAATGGGGCACATCAGACACTGGAGCAGCATATACGGGGGGCCATTATACACTGGAGCATTATAAATGGGCCCATTATATATGGAGCATTATATTGGCCCATCATACACTGGAGCATCATCCATGGGGCCCATCATATACTGGAGCATTAAAAATGAGGCCCATCAGACACTGGAGCAGCATATACTGGGCCCATTATACACTGGAGCATTATAAATGGGACCCATTATATATGGAGCATTATATTGGCCCATCATACACTGGAACATCATCCATGGGGCCCATCATATACTGGAGCATCATATGGGGTTCATTATTTATGGGGCATCATATAGGGTATGGAGCATCATATAGGGTATGGAGCACATATGGGGCCTATTCTGTATGGAGCATTATATGGAGCCCATTCTGTATGGAGCAATATATGGGGCCCATCATATACTGTATGGAGCTTTATATGTGACTCATTATACTGTATTGAGCAATATGTGGGGCTCATTATACTCTATGGGGACCATCCTATACTGTATGGCACATTATATGGGGACCATGATATACTGGAGCATTATGTGGAGCTCATCATATACTGTATGGAACATTATATGGGACCAATTATGTATGGAGCAATATATGGGGCTCATTATTCTGTATGGCGCACTATGTTGTGGCCATAATACTGTATGGAGGAATATACTGTCCGTTTTTTGAGCTATTGTAGATTTTAAAATAGATATCAGTCATGTAATGTAAGAAGTGAAGTATTTGTCATTGTACTATACCTTTATTTCTGTGCCGTATCGGAGCATCATGAATTGTGGTCTGTGTTAAAGGGTCCACTGACACTCTTTGGCCCGGGGCACACGAAAACCTGGAGCCAGCCGTACCCCCCCCACAACTTTAGCCAAATAACCCCCAGTTTTCAATGCGTTACTGTTATTATAAAGTAAATTAAGGTTGACAACAAGCTTAAGTAATAAGAATTGATGAAATGAGCACTGTAGGTGTGTTTACTGTCCTCCACTCCCTGCCGACTTTGCTTCCCCATTGACTTGCATTGGGTTTCGTGTTTCAGTCGGACCTTCGACTTTTCCCGATAGTCGGCCGATTTCGTTCGACTCGAATTTTGAGAAAGTCGGGTTTCATGAAACCCGACTCGACCCTAAAAAAGGCAAAGTCGCTCATCTCTAGACATGACCAATTTTTTTTAAATGAAATTGCTGAATTTAAAGGTTTTCCACTTCAATAAATGCCTTATCATTCAGACAGGTCAGCAGTAACATATTGGTGACACCAAGGCCATGACAATGGGTAGGCAGGAGAAGAGCTGCTTTGGAGCAGTAGTGTGTTCTGTCTTCATACTCTTTAAGGAAAACAAAATAAATGCATACTTAGTGTTTCTGATAGTAACTTTGCTTGCCAAAATCACACCTCTTCAAACATAATGCCAACAAGAGAGATGATAGTTGCCAGACTGAAGGTTACAGCCCAGTAACCTAATAATACAAGCACAAAAAGCAGACAGCAACATTTCAGCTTCAAAGAGCCTTTTTTAAGCTTTTTAGTATCTATCCATCTATCTATTTAGAAAAGAAAGCACAGCAGCACTCTATATAAGCCAAGATATATGCAAACACTGAAGATATGGAATCTAAACTATGTTATTACTCAGAAAGATGAACTTATAAAAATGAAGGTTCTTGGCGCATAAATTGGCCAATTCATATATGCCCATCAACCATGGCAAGGTGACCTCTGTCTGATGGGTCCTATTCTATTGTACATACCTCTTTTGAGCTATCAGCCTACAGTTAAAACAACAAACATGTTTCTCCCAGGCTATGAGCCTACAATTCAAATGGCTTGCACCTGTTTACACTTAGGAGGTTCTGGTCAGGTTTTTATCTATCTTCTATCTATCTATTATCTATTATTTATCTATCTATCTATCTATCTATCTATCTATCTATCATCTATCTATCTAAATTAGAAAAATGTATATTCAAGGATTGGTTTATGCGTGAGAGGCTTATTGCACACCTGTCTGTTTACTGGTGCTGCCTTGTTTTTTTTATTTATCTATCTTTCTATCTACAGTAAGTATGTGTATCGGAAGGTCTTCCAAAATGTCTGTAATTGAGCAAGATTTTGCTAAGCCTCGTGCCATGTAAACAGTATATAGAGCAGAACACCACTGAACAATGTAGACAGCAGAACACCAGTGTACAATGTGTAGAGCAGAACACCACTGTACAATGTATAGGGCAGAACACTACTGTACAATGTATAGAGCAGAACACCATTGTTCAATGTATAGAGCAGAACACCACAGTTCAATATATAGAGCAGACAGGGGCGGAAATACCGCTTGTGCAGCCAGTGTAGCTGCACCGGGGCCTGGAGGTGGAGGGGGACTCTTGCAGGGCAGCTAACAATGAGGGCAATCTGACCTGTTTATCTGGCCCCGAGGCTCCGGGGGGACCCTGGCCAGATTGCCCTAATGTGCGACGATCCCTGCAGCTCAGCTGTCTACAGGAGAAAATGGCAGCGGAGCAAAACTGCAGGGATCCATCCTGCTTCCCCCCGTGCTTCCTGTCTGACACAGCAGCACGGCTGGATGAAGTCAGCATTCAGCGCATGGCTGTGTCAGAGAGGAAGCTGCCGGCGATGATGAAGCTGCGTGTGTGTGTGTGTATGTGTAGGTGGTGGAGAGGGCAATGATAGGGTTGATGGAGAGGGCAATGATGTGGGTGGTGGGGAAGAAAACAATGATTGAGGTGATGGAAAGGGCAAAGATGGGCGGTGGAGGAAAAGGCAATGGATGAGGTGGTGGAAAAGGTAATGATGGGGGTGGTAGAGGAGAAGGCAATGATGGAGGTGATGGAGAGTGCAATGCTGGGGGTTGTGAGGGAGAAATCAATGATGGAGGTGGTGAAAGTGCAATGATGGGGGTGATGGAGAACAAGGCAATGATGGGGTGGTGGAGAGGGCAAAGTTTGAGGTGGTGGAGAGTGCAATGATGGAGGTGGGGGAGAGGACAATGATGGGATGCAGGTGGAAAGGACAATGAGGGTTGTGGGGGATTGGGATGGGAGGAAGGGGGACTTATAATGGACTTATGAACAAGGGTAGGGAAGAAAGACGTTAGATATGGATGTAAAATGAATTGGGTGGTGGAGGAGGGTGCTAAGCCCCTGATAGCATCCTCCTGCATCTCACAATTCATTGTGATGCTATCGGGGACTTAAGATTTATTGGGAATTGGGAGAGGAGGCGGTAAGATGCATAGGACACTTTATAATGAACTGAAAGGTGGGAGAACATGCTGTCAGGGAATTGTAATGAATTATGAGGTGGCGGAGGATGCTCAGTACCTGATGGCGTCTTCTCCCACCCCCAAATTCATTATGACGATATCAAGCACTTATAATGAATGGGGGCAGAGGTGTAGCTAGGGTTTCAGCTTAGGGGGGGTAAAACATCTGAGTGGGCCCCTAACCAGGTAATCCTGACTACAGCTACGTGGCGCACCTAATTTTGAGTATAGGGGAACATCAGTAGATGACCTCACTGTGACTGAAAATAAATCTATATACAAAAACAAACACTGAAATTACTATATGGAGACCATATATTAGTAGATACCAGTCCTTCAGACCATATAGGAGATCACAGTACAGTTATGGTATGTTTCCACAGACAGGAAATATTCAGGATTTGTTGCGGATTGGACGCTGCGTACAGCTGCAGCGTCCAATCCGCAGCATCCAGATGTTACAGCATAGTGGAGGGGATTTTATGAAATCCGGTCTCCACTATGCGTGCAGGACCGCATCCGGCGGCCCTGCGTATCCGGACATGCGGCGCGTCTTTCCAGCATGTCTATTTATCTTGTGTCTACACTCCGTCTCCGTAAGATAAATAACCCTGTCTATGGATAGGATGCAGTGATTCCGCATGTGTTCATTGAACACATGCGGCATCACTGCGTGTACAAAAGGGGGCAGCGCTTTGAGCGGAGCGGGGTTTCCGCTGCGTCCAAAGCACTGCCAGTACGCGGAGACGTACCCTTGTAGTTGGTGACTTACAGCTGACGTTCTTTCTGATGGAGTCATTCACTTTTCCCATCTTTTTATTTGGCCAGACCAATATGACAACTTCTCCAGCCAGGACTCTGCTGCAGAGATTACAACAATAACACAACTGACTTCTCACATTTCCAGCACTGTCCATACCTATGCCTAACCTGTACAAACTCCTAATTCTGCTGATACCCCAATACTGAGCTACTGCTGCCGTATGTGTCCTACAGCACCTGCTGTGTGGTACAATAACGTCTCCTCTTACCGCCCCACATAATACTGCCACCACTGTGTCACTGTGTTATATAGTAATAATGACTCCTTTGTGCTCTCTAGATAGTAAAATTCCCCCTAAAATTATTAATAACCTGTACTAGTGCCCTCCACATTTTGTCCCTAAAAAGTAATAATACCCCATATGCAACTTTGATGGTGACAATACTCTGAGTGTCCCTATAGCAATAATGCTTAAGTGCCCACTTAACATTTAATAATGTCCCCTGAGTCCCCCCATGTACAGTAACAATGGCCGCAGCATCGCTGATGTTAGCAAGCGGTCATATGATGAGTAGATTCTTTCGGCTTCTCTCAATTCTCTTCTATTGAGAGAAACCAAACCTTTCTAGTGGACACGTGCACATAACAAACATGGGGTCGCAAGACCGCCTGATAACGTCAGTAATATTGGGGGCTCATGCAGCAGGCTCTCCCTGTCATGATTTGGCACACAAATTGATCGAAAACATTTATTCCAAGCCGTAATTAACTTTATAATAAATTTCTTATTATTAAAGCACCACTCCAGCAGGTTTTTCGCTGGAGTGGTGCTTTAAGCGCAAGTTCCCTGCACCGGTCATAAACTCATCCTCCGGCGTATTCACCGGTTTTTGGCACTGTTCCAGTCCCGTGGCTCAAACTGGTGAGCGCAGCTTCTGACTGGCCAGAAGTTAGAAGCTACGTCACAAGCGCTCAATGTAGGTCTATGAAAGATAGAAAGAGGTGAGAACGAGGCCAGAAAGAGGCTCTCATAGACTCACATTGATTAGAGACCTCTGTGCCGCTCCATGAAACACTGGAGCAGCGGACAGGTCATTAACTGCAGGATATGGAGCTGAGCGGAGACAAAAACAGATGAAAATGCCGGAAGGTGTGTATCAGACAGTCGGTAGAGGTCTTGGATTTTAAGGCGCCTCTCCAGCGGGGAAGTAAAAAAAAATGCTGGAGTGGTGCTTTAAAGGTAATCTGTCACCCCTGGGACATATATGACCTATTAATATGGGCATACAGGTGATAGAAATGTTACCCTGGTTTTACCTGTATGCCTCATTTTAATGGTCTTATTGCTGAAAAATGTTATATTCTGTCTGTATGCTAATGATTTCTTCTGGGGCGTGCGGTGCCTGGAAGAAATCTCTGCCTCCTGTCCTCATTATAATATCACCCCCCTCCCATGTGTTGTGTGTCAGTTATGGCGCCGGAATCCTGCACCTGCGCCCTGCGAGTCACCACAATCTGAACCTCTTCCTCCCTTCTATGGGCACTGCATTCATTGATCTTCTGCGCAGGCGAGTCACTGTGTGCACCAATAAGGTGCTCTCCCCACTTCCTCCCGGCATAGTCATCACTAGAAACCATGTTTACATGACAAGGAGTATGCAGGGAGGAAGTGGGGAGAGCACCTTATTGGCGCGCACACTGGAGGTCACTGGAGCGGAAGTCGCCAGCGCCTGCGGAGAATATCGCTGAATGCAGCGCCCACAGAAGGGAGGATGAGGTTTGTATTTATGGGGAGCGCAGGATTCCGGGCCGTAATTGACATACATGGGAGAAGGGTAATATTACAATGAGGATAGGATTAAGGGATTTCTTCCAGGCACCGCATGCCCCCTAGCCTGGAAGAAATCATCAGCATACAAACAGAATATAACATTTCTCAGCAACAAGACCGCTAATATGAGGCATACAGGTAGCACTAGTGTAACATTTCTATTACCTGTATGTCCATATTAATAGGTCATATATGTCCCGGGGGAACAGATTCCCTTTAAATGTGATGCAGCTCATAGTTACTATATGGTGGCTTGTTATGCTAATACTTGTAAAAGAGCCAGCTGGTAAGTATCAAAAGCCCCCAACCTTCCCATCTCCAGCCCCCCAGACAGCAACTATTACATGTAATAGAGTGAATATAATCTCCTAACAAAACAGTACAATAATCAGCCCCCAGTACCCTGTCGCCTCTCACTCACCTCAGCCCTCACAATAGCCAAATCCTCTCACACTCACCCCCAGTGCCCTGTCCCACCTCCCCCACTTAAGCCCCCACAATACCCTCATCCTCTCACATTCAACCCCCAGTGACCATGACATGCCCCTTACCAAGTCTGCGGGCAGTGACGCAGGACCAGGAAGTGCCTGAGAGAAATGCAAGGTGGGCACTAGGACCCAGCCTGCCTGAGCCAATCCGAGCATGCACCAAGCTGCAACCCGGAAGAAGCTCCTCAGGTCAGTAAAGCCTGCAACATACAGTGCAGGAGGGAGACTGTGCTGGCAGCTTTCAGAATCTCCATCAGACAGGGGAGCAGGCATTTCCCTGCTCTCCTCCTGTGCTGTGTTCTGCCTCATCAAAAAATGGCAGTGACTCTCAGTGGGCCCCTTCATGTCATGGGGCCCAGAGCGATGGCCCCCTCTCCACCCCAGTAGCTAAGCTACTGATGGGGGGACACATGACAGGGACTAAAGCTATGTTCACATGTGGTGCCCCTGAGGGTCCAGTCACCACAGAGGTACTGCACCTCATCCAGAGGTGTAATATCCCACCCTCAGTTAAGGAGGGAGCACTACCCAGGACTCTAACACTTGCACCCAACACATACTAGTTCAGTCAGGGCACCTGGGCGTACCCTTAGGGAGGAGGGCCTCATCTCAGGCTGGGTAGGAAAGGGTGTTGAGGTGTGGGTGGAGAAGGTAGGAAGAAGGGGAGGAGCTTAAGAAGCGGGAAGAAGTTAGTTGGTCAGAGGAGACCAAAGGAGAAGAAGTGTAGTAGAGAAGCTGCAGTGAGAGAATTGTGAGTGAGTCTGAAGGAAGCTCCCAGGAGGACAGAAGGGGTCCCAGGGGCATGGGAAGTGCAGAAGCCACCTGTGGGGCCCGTATCCAGAAGTTGAGGGACCAGGTCGCAGTGGGGAAGTCGGCCCCCAAGGCTAATAGAGGACTGCAAGACTCAGCTAGCAAGCTGGAGGCAGGGGCATCTGTAGGTGCCCAAGTCACATCCACAATTATTCACCAAAAAGGCAGCCATATAACAGCAAGGAGACTCAGAGGACGTCGTCCGACAAGGTCTGCGGCTGCTGGCTTGGGACAGTTTGTGAAGGTGCTGGGCAGGAGAGTGGAAGCCAGGGCGGTGAGATGGCCAGGACAGGTACACACTGAAGGGAGTCCTGGAAAGGTGCAGCCCAATCTACCTGGGAGTTTGCTGGACCCCTCACCTGGAGGACACGGCACCAAGCGGGCATCTGCGCACAAGTGAACTGTGAGTAAAACGTTGGAAACTGCACCCTGCTGTGTCCTCTGAGTCATTCCTGCGTCGCCCACCCTGCACCACAACAACCACCACCATCACCCACCCTGCCCGGTAGCCGAGGTGCTCTTGATGGGCCCGCTAGCTGCGCCGCAAGTAAAAGCCCACCGCCTCTGACCCAGCAGCTACTAGTAGGAAACAATGGCCAGTGCCAACACCACCTGAGGCCAAAGCGACCCCTGCCTTACCACCTAGCACTTCACCAGCCCCTACTGCCTACACAATGCCAACTGCAGTACGGTCCCAGGCCAAACACCAGTGGCAGGGCATAACCTGACAGTACATGCCTGCATTGGCCATGACCTCTTTGTGTCACCTGGGGTGACATTTGCATATGAACTTCCCCAGCCAGGGAGCAGCCAGCACCAGGAGCTGCCCTGAGAAAAGAAATAGAAAATGAAAGAAAATTGCATTCAAATGACTGTAAATAGTTAAGACGTAACATTAACCTGGTAGGGTTCTTGCAAAAAAAAAAAAGTTATCCATTTATAAAGAACTGAGAGATCATGAACAATGAGTGATCTGAACTTGACCTAAAGTTAGCACTTCTTAATGTGCTCCCTCTTGGTTCTACGTGAAACCTTATAGTGTGTATAGCACTCTATATATTGCACAGCTGAACCAAAGAACTAAAATCGTCTGGCGTGGCCGAAAAAGTGGTCCAACCTGGAGACCGACTATGCCTTGTAGCTACACCCAAAGCCTAAGATGGGGGTTTGAGATGGGTACCCCATATTGTACTCAGGAAAAGGAAAAGTTACCCTGGTTCAGGATTTAGTTGAACCCTGTTGAACTTGATAAAAGTTTTATCGCACTAAGTATAAAGAACAATATATAGTACTTGAAAGTTTTATTGCACTTAAGCTATGGTATTGAATGTCTATTGGTATTTGAAATAGTAATGTTTGCTGCTAATATTTAATAGAGAAGTAATATATTTTACAGGGAGTAACTTTAAATTTTGTTGTTATGGTTGTTATGCAAAGTTAAAGAAAAGGTGCCTCCCATAAAGGGAAGAGAGTTTTATCTGTATTCTACCTGTTTATGTGCACACCTTAAAAATAATTTGCATGTTTCTTTGTAGCACCTGTTTTTACTTTGCTCCAGCCTATGGATGTGCTGTGTTTAATGGGGGGGGGGGGTATGTGGCGCCCTGAGGGTCCAGTCGCCACAGAGGTACTGCACCTCATCCAGAGGTGTGGTATTCCACTTTCAGGTAAGGAGGGAGCACTACCCAGGACTCTAACACTCGTACCCAAGATATACTAGTTCAGTCAGGGCACCTAGGAATACCCTTAGGGAGGAGGGCCTCATCTCAGGCTGGGTAGGAAAGGGAGTCTGAGTGTGGGTGGAGAAGGTAGGAAGAAGCAGAGTAGCTTAAGAAGCGGTAAGAAGTTAGTTGGTCTGAGCAGACCGAAGGAGAAGGAGTACCGTAGAGAAGCTGCATAGACAGAATTGTGAGGGGAGTCTGAAGGAAGCTCTCGGGAGGACAGAAGGGGTCTTAGGGGCACGGGAAGTGCTGAAGCCACCTGTGGGGCCCGTATCCAGAAGTGGAGGGACCAGGTCGCAGTGGGGGAGCCGGCACCCAAGACTAGTGGAGGACTGCAAGACTCAGCTAGCAAGCTGGAGGAAGGGGCATCTGTAGGTGACCCAGACACATCCACAATTATTTGCCGAAAAGGCAGCCATATAGGAGTAAGGAGACTCAGAGGACGTCACCAAACAAGATCCATGGCTGCTGGCTTGGGACACTGTGAAGGTGCTGGGCAGGAGGGTGGAAGCCAGTGCGGTGAGATGGCCAGGAGAGGTACACACTGAAGGGAGTCCTGGAAAAGTGCAGCCTAATCTACCTGGGAGTTTGCTGGACCCCTTACCTGGAGGACAAGGCACCAAGCGGGCATCTGCGCACAAGTGAACTGTGAGTAAAGCATTGGAAACTGCACCCTGCTGTGTCCTCTGAGTCATTCATGCGTCACCCACCCTGCACCACAACAACCACCACCATCATTATCATCATCACCTTTAACATCCTAACTGCCCTAGGACACAGCTCTACCCTTGGAGAGCTTAACCATCTCTGCCGCCCTATCATCATCCCAGAGGATCTGCATTGCAGCGATGGTCCCCTGACCGAACACCACGGGTGGCGTCATGAACATTAAATCTTTTACAAACTTTATTTTCCCTTTTCATCGTACCCTTTTTATTGGACTCCCAGGGCCACGGACCAGATCACTGCTGCCATGACACTGCCCCTTTAAGAAGCGGCCCGGTACCAGGTTGCCCACGGCCCAGGCGGGCGCTCCACACATGTTCAGGATTTGCAGGAGAAAATTGTGCTGCATATCCTAATGTGTTGGCAGGAAGAACGCTGCATAAAATACATTTTTTTCCACGTTTTTGTCATGCCTTTGTTATGTATTTTCTCCACTCATTAGTATGGGTGAAATACGCTGCAAGAATTGACATTATGCAAATATGCAAGGAAACAATAAGCAACGTGTGCGTGAGACTTCAGGGATCTCATTCACTTTGCTTGTACTGTAAAACCTTGCATATTTTCCATGTGCACATAGCCTTACAGTTACAGATCGGACATTCAGCGTCTCCCACTCGCACACCACCTTCTCACCTCCTCCCAATCTGTTTGAGTCCCGCAAGGTTCAGTCCTAGGGCCCCTACTCTTCTCTATTTACACCTTCAGCCTGGAACAGTTCATAGAATCTCAAGACTTTCAGTATCACCTCTATGCTGATGACACACAGATCTACATTTCTGGACCAGATATCACTATCCTACTAACCAGAATCCCACAATGTCTGTCCGCTGTTTCATCCTTCTCTGCTAGATTTCTAAAAATTAATATGGACAAAACAGAATTCATCATCTTTCCCCCATCTCACTCTACCCCCCAATGGACAAACCCATTAAAGTAAATGGCTAGTCACTCCCCAGTCCCACAAACTCGCTGCCTCAAGATAATCCTTGACCCTGATCTCTCCTTCAATCCACATATCCAAGCCCTTTCCACTTCCTGCCAACTTCAACTCAAAAATATTTCACGGATCCGTACATTCCTCAACTAAGAAACTGCAAAAACCCTAGTCCTTGCCCTCACCATCTCCCTGTCACGGGTGTGTCGCTACGAAGATCGTCGCGATTGCACACCCTGACTTCTCACAGCTGAGTTTCTGGTGCTGGGTGTTTTTCGGCAGTGAGGGAGTTAATTCTCCCTCTCTCTGTGCTAGACAAAGCCAGCCTCGCCCAGCTGCAATTAATGTTGCTGTAATTGGATTCCTTCAAATACCTGCCAGTCTGCTAGGGAAATGTCGGTGAAAGCATTCATGCAGACCAGCAGAGCGGATCGTGGTGTTGTGAAGTCTGAATTGAAGAGTACCTGGTGTGGTCTTTTCTCCCTCCTCGCTTTATCATTTATCTCCGTACCCGTTGGTGTTCCCTCTGTTTGTTGTGGTGAGAGTTTGGTATGCAAGGTGGATTTTAGTTTACCCCTTGTACTGTCTTGTTCATCTATTACTGTGTCTAGGCATATACCTTCCAGTCCCCGGTGTTGTGATCAGGGTCCTTCTCAGGACTAGATCACTGAGGTTCAGGGATCCTCAGGAGGTAGGGATTACGCTGGCGGCCTGGACCTCTGTACCATCAACAGTACCTCCAGGTAGAGGGATTAGTCAGGACCCCAGCTTAGGGTCAGCATAGACCCCGGACCTCATGTATGCAGTAACAGCGTGACATTTTCACCGACCATAAAAAAACAAAACAATTTTTTCAGCTACCATGGATCCAGTAGCCAGTCTTGCTCGGCAGTTGCAGAGTTTGTCCATGGAGCTGGCGGACGTTAAGTCCAAGGTTTTGTACCCCCGGAGCAAGCCGGACCAGAACCTAAAGTAGCTCTCCCTGACAGGTTCACTGGGGGGTGAGACAAGTTTTTTGTTTTCCGGGAGGCATGTAAATTGTACTTTCGGCTGCGGCCACTGTCATCGGGGAGTGATGAGCAAAGGGTGGGAATTGCCATCTCGCTCCTACAAGGGGACCCACAATCATGGGCGTTCTCCCTTCCCCAGGCTCCCCGGCTCTCCAGTCAGTGGATAGGTTTTTTGCAGCTCTGGGTCTTGTATATGATGACCCGGATCCGATCTCCCTTGCTGAATCTAAGTTACGTAGGATCCAGCAGGGAGATCGTCCGGCGGAGGAATTCTGTTCGGAGTTCCGTAGGTGGGCCACGGACACCCAGTGGAATGACCCGGCTCTTAGGAGCCAGTTTTGTCAAGGTTTATCTGACAAATTAAAGGATGTATTGGCACAGTATGACCTCCCGCGTCATTGGAAGTCGCTATGGCCCTTGCTATTCGTATTGACAGACGGCTTCGGGAGAGGTGCGGGGTAATTCCGCTCCCTGTGATGACTCCACCTTCCTCAAGGGTCCCTTATATGGAGGTTCCCCTGGTCAGTCCGAGGAGCCTATGCAATTAGGAGGGACATCATTTCGGGGGAGGGGACCGGCGGGGCGCCACAAGACTAGAAGTTGTTTCTTCTGTGGGAAAAAGGGACATTTTATTGGGGGTGTCCATCCCGTCCTTTGCAGAGTAAAGGGTCGTCGGAAAACTATTGATCCCAGGATGTGTGGTGGACGGCAATCTGGGAGTAAGTATTTCGTCCCTAAGTTCGTCTCAGTTTCTCGTACCGGCGGAGGTGGTGGTGGGTACGAGAACTGAGAGGATATCTGTTCTTCTGGATAGTGGGGCCGGGGCTAATCTGGTGGACGCTCAGTTTGCCCGGGTTCAAGGTATGAAATTGAGTGTGTTGGCTAAACCCATCCCCATATTCTCGATCGACGCCAAACCTCTCGGTCAGGGAAGTTTTTTGCAAGCGGTGCATAACGTAAAACTTCAAGTGGGGGCGATACATAAAGAACTGTTGTCTTGTTACGTGTTGGAGGGTCTTCCCACTCCTATAGTGTTGGGCCTTCCTTGGTTAACTAAGCATAACCCAGTTATTGATTGGCAATCCAGAGAGATAAGCCAATGGAGTGAATTCTGTAATAAAAACTGCATGAATACGGTTATCGGTGCGGTCACTCCTAGGGTTTTACCTCCATTTCTGGCGGACTTTGAGGATGTATTCTCGGAGAAAGGGTGTCAGGAACTACCTCCTCATCGCGTGTATGACTGTTCTGTAAAACTGCTCCCTGAGGCCAAGTTACCTAAATCTAGGTTGTATAACCTATCTGGTCCTGAGAGGCAGGCCATGAAGGATTATATTGCTGAAAGTCTGGCAAAAGGGCATATTAGACCTTCATCTTCCCCGGTGGCCGCGGGGTTCTTCTTTGTGAAGAAGAAAGATGGAGGCCTACGCCCTTGCCTGGATTTCCGTGAACTTAATCGGATTACGGTCCGAGATCCGTATCCGCTCCCACTTATTCCCGATCTCTTCAATCAGATCGTGGGCGCCAAATGGTTCTCTAAGTTGGATCTCAGGGGGGCGTACAATCTGATTAGGATGAAGGAGGGGGACGAGTGGAAGACGGCGTTTAACACTCCAGAGGGGCATTATGAGAACCTTGTCATGCCATTCGGTCTGACTAATGCCCCGGCGGTGTTCCAACACTTTGTAAATGACATTTTTCGCCACCTGGTGGGACAGTTTGTGGTCATATATCTGGATGATATCTTAATTTACTCGCCGGATCTTGTGTCTCATCAGGAGCATGTTAGGCAGGTGTTGCAGATCTTGCGGGATAATAAACTGTACGCCAAATGGGAAAAGTGTGTATTTGCCGTACAGGAACTCCAGTTTTTAGGCTTTCTGGTTTCAGCGTCCGGTTTTCGTATGGACCCTGGGAAAGTACGGGCAGTTCTTGAGTGGGATCTGCCAGAGAATCTTAAGGCTCTACAACGTTTCCTGGGGTTTGCTAATTATTACCGGAAATTTATTCGTAATTTCTCGTCCATGGTTAAACCTCTCACAGACATGACAAAAAAGGGGACAGATTTTTCTAGGTGGTCTGACAAGGCTTGTCAAGCATTCTCCTCCTTGAAAAAATGCTTTGCCTCGGCACCCATACTTATTCAACCTGATGCGTCACAGCCGTTCATTGTAGAGGTAGACGCTTCCGAGGTAGGGGTGGGAGCAGTATTGTCACAAGGTCCGTCCCCTGGTAAATGGCATCCGTGCGCATTTTTCTCTAAAAAACCGTCGTCCGCTGAGAGGAATTACGATGTAGGCAATAGGGAACTATTGGCCATTAAGTTGGCTTTTGAGGAGTAGCGCCATTTTTTGGAGGGGGCAGTCCATCCGGTCACTGTCATCACCGATCACAAGAACCTGCTATATCTGGAGTCTGCAAAACGTCTGAATCCCAGACAAGCTAGGTGGTCATTATTTTTTACCAGGTTTAATTTTGTCGTCACATATCGTCCTGGGTCAAAAAATGTAAAGGCGGATGCCTTATCTCGTAGTTTCCCTGGGGCCGGGAATACGGAGGACCCGGTTCCTATCCTTCAGGAGGGGGTGGTGGTGTCGGCAGTATGCTCTGAGCTTGAGGAGGAGGTATTGGAGGCTTTAGGGGGACGCCCTGTAGGACCTCCAGGAAGACTGTTTGTTCCAAATCAGTTGCGACAAAAGGTGATCGAGGCACACCATAATTCAGCTTTAGCAGGACACCCAGGGAGTAAAGCAACTGAGGATCTCCTCTCACGTCGGTTTTGGTGGCCTAACTTACATAGGGAGGTGGTAACTTTTGTCGCGTCCTGCGAGGTTTGTGCGCGCTCTAAGACCCCACATACCCGTCCGTCTGGGGCCCTCTTACCTTTGAAGATCCGGAGCGTCCGTGGACTCATCTGTCTATGGACTTCATTATGGACCTCCCGTCATCTTCGGGTAAAACAGTCATACTCGTTGTGGTGGACAGGTTCAGCAAGATGGCACATTTTATCGCTCTTCCCGCTCTTCCTAATGCTAAAACTCTTGCGCAGGTGTTCATTGGGGAGATTGTAAGGCTTCACGGGGTACCCTCCGATGTGGTGTCGGATCGGGGGTCTCAGTTTGTGTCCAAATTCTGGAAGGCATTTTGTACACGCGGGGGATGCAGTTGTCATTTTCATCGGCTTTTCATCCGCAGACCAATGGTCAGACAGAGCGTCTGAACCAGAGCTTGGAGACATATCTCCGGTGTTTTGTGTCAGAGAACCAGGAGGACTGGGCTTCTTTCTTGCCTCTGCGGAGTTTGCTCTAAATAATAGGCGGAGCGAGTCCACTGGTAAGTCCCCGTTTTTTGGGGCATATGGTTTTCACCCCCAGTTTTGTACTTTCAATAGGGGGGGGCTCTTCTGGGGTTCCTGAGGAGGAACGATTTTCGTTTGTCACTTGCTTCAGTGTGGAGAGGAGTGCTTAATAATCTGAGTACTATGGGGAACCGATACAAACGTATGGCTGATAGGAGGAGAGTGTCTGGTCCGGACATAAGTGTGAACGATCTGGTATGGTTGTCTACCAAGAATATAAAACTTAAGGTTCCCTCCTGGAAACTGGGTCCCAGGTTCATCGGGCCATACAAGATCAGTTCTATAATTAATCCGGTGGCATTCCGTCTTGACCTCCCTCCTACATTTAAAATTCATAATGTGTTCCACAGATCGTTGCTTAAGAGGTATGTGGCGCCGGTGATACCTTCACCTTTACCTCCTCCTCCTGTGGTGGTCAATGGTAACTTGGAGTTCCAGGTGTCGAGAATCATCGATTCACGTCTGAATCGCTGGTCCCTTCAGTACCTTGTTCATTGGAGGGGGTATGGTCCTGAGGAGAGGACGTGGGTTTCTGCGTCGGATATTAACGCAGACCGATTAGTTCGGGCCTTCCACACTACTCACCCAGATAGACCCGGCCCTGAGGGTCCGGAGGCCCCTCGTAGAAGGGGGGGTACTGTCACGGGTGTGTCGCTACGAAGATCGTCGCGATTGCACACCCTGACTTCTCACAGCTGAGTTTCTGGTGCTGGGTGTTTTTCGGCAGTGAGGTAGTTAATTCTCCCTCTCTCTGTGCTAGACAAAGCCAGCCTCGCCCAGCTGCAATTAATGTTGCTGTAATTGGATTCCTTCAAATACCTGCCAGTCTGCTAGGGAAATGTCGGTGAAAGCATTCATGCAGACCAGCAGAGCGGATCGTGGTGTTGTGAAGTCTGAATTGAAGAGTACCTGGTGTGGTTTTTTCTCCCCTCCTCGCTTTATCATTTATCTCCGTACCCGTTGGTGTTCCCTCTGTTTGTTGTGGTGAGAGTTTGGTATGCAAGGTGGATTTTAGTTTACCCCTTGTACTGTCTTGTTCGTCTATTACTGTGTCTAGGCATATACCTTCCAGTCCCCGGTGTTGTGATCAGGGTCCTTCTCAGGACTAGATCACTGAGGTTCAGGGATCCTCAGGAGGTAGGGATTACGCTGGTGGCCTGGACCTCTGTACCATCAACAGTACCTCCAGGTAGAGGGATTAGTCAGGACCCCAGCTTAGGGTCAGCATAGACCCCGGACCTCATGTATGCAGTAACAGCGTGACACTCCCGCCTTGAATACTGCCACCTCCTGCTCTGTTACCTCCCCTCTAACACTCTCGCACCCATCCAATCTATTCTAAACTCTGCTGCCCAACTAATCCACCTGTCCCCCCGCTATTCCACAGCCTCTCCCCTCTGTCAATCCCTGCATTGGCTCCCAATTACCTAAAGTCTCGAGTTCAAAACCCTAACCATGTCATACAAAGCCATCCACAACCTGTGTCCTTCAAAAATCTGTGACCTATTCTCCCGTTACTTACCTGCACACAACCTCCGAACCTCACAAGATCTCCTTCTCTACTCCCCTCTTATCTCCTCTTCCCACAATAGGATGCAAGATTTCTCCCGCTCATTCCCACTAATCTGGAACTCTCTACCACAACATATCAGAATCTCGCCTACCATTGAAAGCTTCAAAAAGAACCTGAAGACCTTCCTCTTCCAACAAGCCTACAACCTGCAGTAATCACCGATCAACCAAACCACTGCACAACCACCTCTACCCTCACCTACTGTATCCTCAACCATCCCTTGTAGATTGTGAGCCCTCAAAAGCAGGGTCCTCTCTCCTCCTGTACCAGTCATGACTTGTATTGTTTAAGATTACTGTACTTGCTTTTTATTATGTATACCCCTCCTCACATGTAAAGCGTCATGGAATAAATGGTGCTATAATAATAAATAATAATAAAAACAATAATTGGGGAGAGTCACAGACAGAATAATTTATATTATTGGGTGTCAGAGATTATAGTTAATGGCGGGCACAGTGATGCTTATTTCTTTATATTTTTAATGATGCGTGGCTAATAGTATATTAATGATGGGGTACATATCTGTATTCAGGGGGAGTCACATGTATGTATACATTGTATGTGACCTTGTTATTTTCAGGGTTGCGAAGATCATTGTGAGAAGATGAGTTGCGGCTGGGAGATTTCGACATGAAGGTCTGAACAGATGGAGAAGAAACAGGAGAAAGTGGTTCTAATCAGACGAGACGTTAGCGGTAAGTGCCTGGATGTAGATATTATTCTGTATCTGCACTGTGTGACGTGGAGTGATAATTTTTTTCCTTATTCTATATTTTCACTTTGTGTGAAATGTCCATGTGTTTCCAGGTTTTTTTTTATCGGATAACACACGGACTCAGAGTTTTACAGGTCCATTCACCCATACATGAAAATCACGGATCTGAGAATGAAATACATGAGGGTCAGAGAATGTTCTGTTCTGATCCGATTTTGAGGATCAGAATAGGACATGCTCATTGCGTTTGTAAAAACTGGCAGCACACCGACACTGCACACGGATAAAGGAATGTAGCCATTTTATGTATAGCAAAGTCCCTTAGTATATAATGTACTCACCTATTCTGTATAGCACCATCTTTAGTTACATAGTTTCCTCTTTTATTATGTATAACACTGTCCCTTATTAAGTACCATCCTCTCTAGTTATATATGGTGCCGTCCCTTCTATAGCTTCTCCTGCTGTTTGGTACAGCACTCTCTTTTACATAGTTTATTCTTGTTATTTTTGTTATTCACAATCACAGTGCCTGCTTTTATTACATAGACCTCTCTTGTTAGATATAAAATGACTGCTGATGAAGCAGCTGGTGACCAGATGACCAGTCCATCAGCTCCTCCATTAGAAAAGAAGCTTTCCTATGCTGCATCAGCCATCATTGCATTAAATATCTAACAAGACTGGACGGTATGTAATAAAGACAGGGCACTGTGCTATAAGGGACGGCAATATACATAATAATATATGTAATATATATACATGTATGTGTGTGGAGTATATATATATATATATATATATATATATATATATACAGTATATATGTAGCTTTGTCGCCATAAAAGGAGGGGGCCCAGAAGACACATTTCTTGCACAGGGGCCTCAAGCTGTCAGTGTCCTACTCTGAGAGCAGAAACCCACTGTACAATGTATAGAACGGAACTTCAGTGTACAATGTATGGAGCAGAACACCACTGTACAATGTATGGAGCAGAACACCACTGTACAATGTATGGAGCAGAACACCACTGTATAATGTATAGAGCAGAACACCACTGTATAATGTATGGAGTGGAATACTTTTTAGTGTTTCAGTTCCAAACATTGTTTTGCAAACAGCACAATAGATGGAGGTGCACAGTGTTTGACACCTGATATTGATGATCTAACCTAAGGATAAACAATACTATTATAGGGGAATACCCATTCAAATTATACATAACTCTTTTCTATAAGTCAATTTTTTCACCTCTATCATAATTTGCCCCCAGAAAATGGGGACCTGTCATATCCGTTATAAGGGATTCCCTATCAGCTAGAAGAAGCTTTATGGCAGACTTTTATCTTAGATTACATTCACCCTACACTTTGCCAAATTTTGTTGGATTTTGATGGCTCGAAATGGAACTGTAAGGTCTTTATCAGGTTTCTGTTTCTTTTTAAGAAAATAATTTTTTCAATTGTTGCATCTTATAGCAACAGAAAATGGAGAATGGCAGCAGCGTGAATAGCGTCCACCTGCTAGAAGGATCAAAGGATGAAAGACGGATATTTACTTGAAGGTGAGTCTTTTTAGAAAAACACACCCACCTGTACATTGCAGCCATTTAGGTGTAGAAGCTGTGGGTGTAGCAGTCACATGCAGGCTCTGGTACCTAAAGCGCCACCTAAGAAAACACCAGTATTGTAAATGGCAAATGGTGGAGGGGGGCTTTGTAAAACTGGGAAGATCAAAAGTTACAAGATATGCCTCCATGGCCTTTACTGCTATGAGCTGAAGGATGCGTTTTCAATCGTGCAGTCAATACCTTGTGCACAATTTGCAGATCACTGACACTTTTTGGATGCCCTAGTATTGAAAATCTAAAAAGACATCAACCTTCCTATAGGATATGAATAAAGTACGGTAGTTGATTACAATTTTTTGCTCTACGTTATTAAAATGTATTTGTTTTTCTGTTTTGAGCAATAATAATATGTTCCTATTCTTCTACATAATTCCGGGTTGAAAACGACGGCTTACGAAGTTTTGATGTTTTTTTAACTACTGACATCAACAAAAGGGGAAAGCGTGACAAGAAAATTGTTTGGTTATGACATGGCCAATAATGCTAAAGGTAGTTCCTGTATTCTGAATTCTGGATGAGACTATTTTAGTGACATTTATTGTGATTGACACATATCTTAGGTTGTGTAAGCTTTCTGTAACCTTTCTTTGTCATAACAATAAGAAGGAACACATGACTGTTATTTAGTTCCCTCCTGGAGTTTGTTTCCTATTGAAAGCGCTATCAATTGTCTGTCTGAAGGGATTCTGAAGGAAAGCCTATTCGTGAAAATGGGATTTTTTTTCCCCCCATCATTAATAATTTGTCATTTCAAAAATGTATTTATTTTCTGCAGTTGTTTATGTTTTTATATATATAAGCATTGATTGATCATGATTTGCTTAATCAACTGTGCTTGAGAATAAAAATATCACATATTAATAATTTTACAACATGAAAAAAACACAAAATAAACCTATATAATAGCTATTGTGCTTTTTTTCATGTTTATTTTCTCCATTAAGATTGAATAATAAATTGATAGAGTTATTTGTAACATATTGATTACAGTAATATTACTATAATGTTTGTAATTTAGATTTTTTGACACTTTTCTGTATGTACTTGTCTCTTTTAGTTATGATATGAAGAAAAAAATAGGTTAAATTCACACTTCCTGTGTGGTGCATTATTGGCACATATTCACTAGGAAAATCCCCATAAATCCTCATAAAATGCTCAAATATGTAACAAATGTATGTAGTATATGTATGTTTCTATGGCCATATACAACTATATAGGCATATACCGTATTTATCAGATTTATAAGACCATTTTTTCCCCCAAATTTGGGGGGAAAATAGGGGTGCGTCTTATAATGTGTATATACCTTACCGATCCTTTGCTGCAGGCTGGGATGAGGGGGTGTCCAGCGGTGCTGCAGGTAACCGGCGGTGCTACGAGGGTGTCCGGCGCTATGGGGGTGTCTGGCGGTTCTGCCTGGTGCTCCAAAGGGTGCCCGGCGGTGCTACTGGTTTCTCCGATGTCTCGGTTGCTGCAGGAGGCACTGCCGACATTTTGCAAAAGGCCAGAGCCCCCCAAAGTTCCATGGTTTCCTCCTGTGCAATGGACTCCGGGAAAATGGCCGCCAGGGGCGGCGCATGTGCAGATAGAGATCTCGGCACCAAGATCTCGGGAGATGAGATTTCAGCGCTGAGATCTCTATCTGAGATTTCTATAACGTATATTTATTTCAGTCTGTGGGGTGATGGCCCTAGTGATTGCAAGAATGAAGTGGCCCTGCAACCCTCATTATTACAACAGCTGCTATCAACATGATCCAGATATTCTACATTTTCTGGATGGAAAGTGAAAGTCATGATCATAAGTGATCCATTTCGTTCTTACAGTCAGTTGAGGGCCAAGCTGTTGGACAAAGATAAATAAAATATATAGGCAATAGGCGGTATGAAAAAATATTACCATGGAAAACGGACATATAGCTAATGTGGGGAAACGTGACCCAAGGGACAATTTACATGTGGGGCCCACTGAGCACAGAGCTTTCACTGACCCCACATCTACAGAACAGATAGCACAAAGATGTCACTACATTGTTCCATCTGTACTTCGACACTTAGCATAGAATAGGACTCTTCTAATTGGCTCATCAAGGATTCAGGGTTAAAGGGGTATAATTTTTTCTAGATCATTATTACTTTCAAACAATTACTCAGGGAACAATTTAACTTGCTAATGAGAACCTTGGATGGGTTAATATTTCTTATGGGGGCACTTCTCGCATTGATCCTTCTGAAGGGGTTACTCAGTGGTTTGCAATTTATATTTTAAGTACTCAAAAACTCATTACGACACATAGGGGGCATTTTTAGCTTTTAAGGGAGCACTCAGATAGCATTATTGCTTATTAAGGAGACAGAGTAATAACTTTGTAATTACTATGTGGGGTGCTAAGAAGTTTGCAATTACCGTCTGGGGCACAAAATATGGCACTGTTACTGTGTTGTGCACAATTAACCTCTAGGGCAGAATATATGGCACTGTTTGTTCCTATTTTTTTTAAAGCACTACCTACCTGCAATCATTGTTTTCAGGGGTGCTGTCTGTATGCCACAATATTTTTGGTGGTACTTATAATAATAGCAATATTATTTATTAGTGTGGGGTGCACGCATCCCCTAAGCAAAGCATCCCAGAAGCTAAGCATTTAGAAAAATCAGTTAATCCATGGCAAAGAAATAACATCCATCTTCTCTCTTTAAACAGGTGCAACTCCACACTTCTGCTTGCTGTCTCATCTTCTGCAATATATTCTAATTGGTACAACTCCACACTTCTGCTTGCTGTCTCATCTGCAGCAATATATTTTAATGAACTCTGCTTATTAAATATTTGCTATAATTCATCTGTAGCATTGTACTCAGTACTCACTGTTGTATATCCATGGATGGTGGTCACTGTAGACACTATCTTGGGAAAGGTGTTATAGCATAGAGATGGAGGCAGGACTAGTGTCTTTGAACATCTATCCACACCTGGTGTTTAGAGCAAATGCTGCTAATTTATCCCAAACCAGCTCCCACAATCCCTCTTTCCTGACCCTGTATTGTGACCTATAAATTTAGAAGCATTCTAAGGGGTGCACACAGTGTGGGGTGCACACATCACCTAAGCAAAGCATCCCAAAAGCTAAGCATCTAGAAAAATCAGTTAATCCATGGCAGTTAGTCAGGGCAGGAGAAAGGTAAATCACACTTTGCACTCCCTTTTAGCCATGTGCTTTATTCCTATCATCCTGTGTTCCCTTGCCATCCACATTCACCGCCCCATCTCCCCTCCATCACAACTCATACACATCATCCCCTCTATACTTCCCTCTCCCATGTACAGCTCCCATGCACTTCTCACCTTCCTGAAAAACCTCATCCCATCTTGCCCAAACACATCACACACAAAACTTCTTACAACTCCAATTACTATTTGCTCTTTATCTTCCTACTTCTACTGATTTCAAGGGACATCTCCCCCAACCCCGATCCACCATCCCCCAACCTCAACTCCTACCCTACCTCACATCAAAACCTTACTAACCTTATTAACATTAGTTGCACTCCTACATCTCCTTCTTTTAATTGTGCCCTCTGAAATCCTCGGTTTGTATGTAACAAACTTCCTTTTCTGCACA
This sequence comes from Oophaga sylvatica, assembly GCA_033576555.1. Classification (NCBI taxonomy): domain Eukaryota; kingdom Metazoa; phylum Chordata; class Amphibia; order Anura; family Dendrobatidae; genus Oophaga; species Oophaga sylvatica. Next base: position 240,602,384 of record JARQOD010000002.1, on the reverse strand, counting down.
ATTACTTTCTGAACACATCTCTCAATCTGTTGGCCCTCACTGAAACCTGGATTCAGGATTCTGACACTGTCTCCCCTGCTGCCATTTCCCATGGTGGCTTACAATTCTCCCATTCCCCGAGATCCACAAACAGACTTGGTGATGGAGTCGGTATACTCCAGTCCCGACAATGAGCTTTCCAGGTCATCCCCCCAGTTCCATCACTCTCATTCCTTTCTTTTGAGGTCCACACCATTGGGTTCTTCCATCCCCTCTCCCTCAGAGTAGCGGTCAAGTATTGGCCCCCAGGCTCACCCACCCAATTCCTTGACCATTTCTCGGCCTGGCTGCCGCACCTCATGTCCTCAGAACTACCAACCCTTAACCTGGGAGACTTCAATATCCCCATTAACAGCCCCACTTCCACATCTGCATCCCAGCTTCTATCACTAACCACTTCTCTCAGCCTCTCACAGTCTCAATCTCTTAAACACACAAAGACAGTAACACTCTTGACCTGATATTTGTCCGGCTCTGTTCAATCTCCCACCTAAATAGCTCACCGCTTCCCTCTCTGACCACAACATTCTCTCTTTCATGCTCACAATTCCTCGCCCACCCCAGCACATGCCTACTTACCACACATTCAGAAATCTACATGCCATTAACCCTCATACACTTTCAGACTCTCTACACTCATCACTGTCCCCAATCTCCTCTTTTTCCTGTCCTGATCTGGCTGTACACCACTACAATGACACTGTCAGAAGAAACCTTGACCAAGTAGCTCTCCTCACCCTCAGAACCTCCAAGCACAGAGTAAGACAGCCCTGGCTCACATCGCAAACTCTCTTTCTCCAGCGATGTTCTAGGAGTGCTAAACACTTCTGGAGGAAAACTCGCACACCAGAAGTCTTCATCCACTTCAAATTTATGTTAAGAACCTATAACTCTGCCCTTCACCTTGCCAAACAGACCTACCACACCACCCTGATCTCCTCACTATCCAACCCAAGAAACTTTTTGACACCTTTCACTCCCTCCTCAGGCCTAAAGCACAAGCCCCTATCACAGACATTTGTGCTGATGACCTGGCCTCCCACTTTATAAAGAAAATAGATAATATCTGTCAGGAAATCCGCTCCCAGCCACCTAGTGCAGTGACTCCCAACCCTCCCTGCATTTCCCCTGGCTCACTCTCCACATTTGATCCAATCACAAAAGAAGTCTCCAGGCTCCTCTCTTCTTCTCATCTGACTACATGCACTACCAACCCCATTCCCACACATCTCCTCCAGTCTCTCTCTCCAGTCATCACAACTCAGCTAACTACAATCTTTAATCTTTCCCTCTCCTCTGGCATTTTCCCATCCTCCTTCAAACACTCTATCATTACTCCATTACTAAAGAAACCTGCCCTCGACCCATCCTGCACAAATAACTACCGACCAGTCTCCAATCTCCCCTTCATCTATAAACTCTTGGAGCGCCTAGTCTACTCCCACCTTACCCGTTACCTCTGCACTCATTCCCTCCTAGACCCTTCACAGTCCGGCTTCTGTCTCCTACATTCGACAGAAACTGCACTCATCAAAGTAACCAATGACCTTCTGACAGCAAAATGCAATGGTGACCACTCTCTGCTCATTCTGACCTATCTGCAGCTTTCGACACTGTTGACCACCATCTCCTACTCTCTAGGCTCCAGTCACTAGGCATTAAGGACACTGCCCTCTCCTGGTTCTCTTCCTATCTTTCTGACCGTTCCTTCAGTGTTTTGTTTGCTGGCTCCACTTCATCCCCTCTTCCTCTCACTGTTGGGGTACCTCAGAGCTCAATACTTGGCCCCTTTTCTTCTCTCTCTACATGACCCCAATTGGACAGACCATCAGCAGATTTGGCTTTTAGTACCATCTTTATACTGATGACACACAACTATACACGTCATCCCCGACATTACCCCAGCTATACTACATAACGCCAGTGACTGTCTGTCCGCAGTCTCCAAAGTCATGTTCGCCCTCTATCTGAAACTCAACCTCTCCAAAACTGAGCTTCTTCTGTTCTCGCTGTCTACTAACCTCCCTAAATATGACATTGCCCTCTCCGTGGGTGGCAGCATAATAACACCCAGGCAGCAGGCACACTGTTTGGGTGTTATGTTTGACACCAATCTCTCCTTCACCTCCCATATACAATCTCTTGCCTTCTCTTGTTGCTTACACCTACAGAACATCTTTAGAATCCACCCTTTTCTCACCATGGAAACAACAAAAACTCTCACTTGATCCACTCCCGCCTGGACTACTGTAACGCTTTATTAATTAGCCTCCCCCTTACTCGACTTTTCCCTCTCCAGTCCATCCTTAACGCAGCAGCCAGGATTGTCCATCTGGCTTATCGGTACTCAGATGTGTCTGGTCTTCGCCAGTCGTTACACTGGCTGCCCATTCACTACAGGATCCAAGTCAAAGTACTTGTTCTCACCCACAAAGCTCTCCACAGTGCGGCACCCCTTACATCTCCTTTCTCATTTCTGTCTATCGGCCTAGCCGATCGCTGCGATCTGCAAACAACTTTCTACTAACCTCTGCACAAATCTGTACCTCCCACTCCCGACTCCTAGACTTCTCCCATGCTGTGCCAATCCTCTGGAATGCCCTACCCCAAGAAATTAGGACCATCCATAATTTGCACTGTTTTAGGCGCTCCCTCAAAACACATTTGTTCAGAGTGGCTTATCACGTTCCCTAATCAAAGTCATTTTATGTGTAAGCTTGTGTGTGTGTAGCCCATCCACTATCTCTATCCCCCACTCCCTCAAGATGGCTGGACCATCATTGTAAATACACACCTGTACTTTGTATCTCCCCACTTCATTGTAGATTGTAAGTTCTCACGAGCAGGGTCATCTTATTTTCCTTTAATTATTGTATTGTTAATGTTGTTACTTATGACTGTTGTGTTTAAAACTGTTTAACTGTAAAGTGCTCCACTAAACCAAGAGCATGGATCCATTCACTACAGTCACTCTTAAAATCTAGTCATTACCCCACATTAGCAAAAATTGACTAAACCCTTCTCCTCTATTACAGATCAAGGACCTTTTCTCTCCAGCATACCTATGAAGCTCTACCCATTGTGCTACGAAACTCACAAAACTCAAATATACCACTGTACAATTTGTTAGACACTGGACTTATTCCAGTGGAAGAAGCAATACAAGCGCTTTTAAATATTGATTCTTTAAACCTGATACACTTCCACATATTTACACATCTCAGTAAGTCTATTGTTGAAAACATGGAAGAAAACAGACAACTGACATGGTTTGAAATACTATTGGACCAGACAAAACTCCAGAAAAAGACAATTGCCGCTATACATATAATGTATAGCACTGTATACTATAACACTATATATTATACTACACTATAAACAAATCATTTCTCTTCAGAAACCAGAAAAACTACCATTCCTTCTGAAATGGGAACAGGATCTGAATATTCTCTAGCTGGAAAATAAATTATTACTTGCTCCTATACTTTCCTTTAAATGTGTTCGCATGCAGGAAAGTGGTTATAAAATACTTACCAGATTGCACTTCACTCTAGCCAAACTGCATAATTCTAATAACACCTATAATCCCCTCTGTCGGAGGTGTCTTTTTGATCATGGTACATAATTTCACATGTGCTGGTCTTGTCCCAAAACAAAGAAATATTGCTAGGATATCTTGAGTACTATAGTGAAAACACTAAAAATCCCTCTGACCCTAACCTCGGGAATATATCTCTTACACCTCTTTTCAGAGACAATTCCTAAAAACAAACTTCCCAGTACTAACACACTTGCTTGCATCTGCTAAAATTTGACATGGCTCCTTTTGTCGTCCAATGGAAACACAAGGCTGAACAAGTATTTAGGCTTGAAGAACTCTCAAGCTGAGAACACAAGAAGCCTCTTGGTGACTCTTTGCCCAGCGGCAATAGCCGAGGTTTGACTATCACTACTTAGCAAGAACAGCAGCCATGTTACACGCTGGATCCTGTCTAGCTGCACTTGTTTAGTTCTTTCCTAGGATCACACTCTTATGCCTTACATATACTCTAATTCCGAGATAACACCTCTACTTTAACAGGGTACTTAACTCAAATTCTGCTTTTCCAGAATTTTTAGCAAACTCTATGCGGGCTTTCATATGTCTGGCACTGAGGAGAGGCTTCTTTTGTAACCTTGGCCAGATCTGTGTCTTGCCACAATTCTGTCTCTGAGCCCCTTTGCCCATGGGCGTACCTAGGATCAAAACTAGGGGGGGCAAGCCAATGTCGCATCTTATACAGGTTACATCATATACACTGTACATCAGGGGTCGACAAAGTTGTTCAGAATCTAGGAGCCAGCCAAAAAATTTAGGAGCCAGAATTTTTTTTCATTTCATCATCATTGCCTCCCCATCATCACCATTGTCTCCTCATCATCATCATTGCCTCCCCATCATCATCATGGCCTCCCCATCATCATCAATGCCTGCCCATCATCATCATTGCCTCCTCAACATATCATTGCCTCCCCATCATCATCATCATCTCGCCTCCCCATCATCATCAATGCCTGCCCATCATCATTAATGTCTGCCCATCATCATCATCGCCTCCCCATCATCATCATCGTCTCCCCATAATCATCATTGCCTCCCCATTATCATCAATGCCTCCCCATCATCATCAATGCCTCCCCATTATCATCAATGCCTCCCCATCATCATCATCATCATTGCCTCCCCATTATCATCAATGCCTGCCCATTATCATCAATGCCTCCCCATCATCATCAATGCCTCCCCATCATCATCATCGCCTCCCCATTATCATCAATGCCTCCCCATTATCATCAAAGCCTCCCCATCATCATCAATGTCTCTCCATTATCATCAATGCCTCCCCATCATCATCAATGCCTCCCCATTATCATCAATGCCTCCCCATCATCATCAATGCCTCCCCATTATCATCATGCCTCCCCATCATCACCAATGCCTCCCCATCATCATCAATGCCTCCTCATCATCATCAATGCCTCCACCTCATCTTCAATGCCACCCCATCATCATCAATGCCTGCCATACCATTGCCTCATTTATCATTGTTCACCATCTCTCATCGCCTCCATCATCATATGCCTCCATCATCATCACGTTCCCCATCATCATCGCCTCCCTTCACATGCTCCATAATCATCAATGCCTCCCATTATCATCAATGCCTCCCATCATCATCACTCATGCCTCCCCATTATCATCAATGCTCCATCATCATCATCTGCCCATCATCATCATGCCTCCCCATACATCAATGCCTCCCCACTATCATCAAGCCTCCCATCATCATGCCTCTCCATTATCATCAAAGTCTCCCCATCATCATCAATGCCTCCCCATTATCATCAATGCCTCCCCATCATCATCAATGCCTCCCATTATCATCAATGCCTCCCCATCATCATCAATGTCTCCCCATCATCATCAATGCCTCCACTCATCTTCAATGCCTCCCATCATCATCAAAGCTCCCCATTATCATCAATGCCTCCCCATCATCATCAATCCTCCCATCATCATAAATGCCTCCCATTATCATCAATGCCTCCCATTTCATCAATGCCTCCCATCATCATCAATGCCTCCCCATTATCATATGCCTCCCCATCATCATCAATGCCTCCCATCATCATCATGCCTCCATCATCACTGGCCTCCCATATCATCAATCCTCCATCATCATCAATGCCTCCCATTATCATCACTGCCTCCCATTATCATCAATGCTCCCATATCATCATGTCTCCACATTATCATCATTCTCCTCATCATCAATGCCTCCCCATTATCATCATGCCTCCCATTATCACTCCTCCATTATCATCAATGCCTCCCCATTTCATCATCAATGCCATTTCACATGCCTCCCCATTATATCAATGCCTCCCTTATCATCAATGCTGCCTATCATCATGCTCCATCTCAACCGCCCTCCCCCACCACCATCACACATGCAGCACACAAGCACTCTCTCACATACACACACACACACACACACAAAGCACCGCACTACATACACACACACTGATGCACACAGACAGACACACACACACACATACATATCACATCTCACCTGTCCGGCGTCCGCGCTCTCTCTGCGACAGCCGGCCGCTGAATGATGACGTCATTCAGCGGCGCTGCTGTGAGAGGAAGCGCCGGCGCCCCCTGGAGCCCGGAGCTGCGGCAGCGGAGGCATGGGAGAGGTAAGTATTGTGGCAGCTGCTGCCGGGGTCCTGAGCAAGCGGGGGTGGGCAGTGGCGGCGCTGACACCGCTCTCCTCCGCTAACGGGCGCCGGGGTGCCCGACGGCGAGTGGGCCCCCCCGCCTGCTCAGGGCCCCGACAAACCCGGGCGCCAGGCATGATTTTCTAGGCACCACTGGCGACCTGGCGCCCGGGTTTGTCGAACCCTGCTGTACATTATCATGCATATTAGGTATGGAGCGTTAGAACTGTTGTATATTGTATAATACAGAAGTGTATGCGACACTACGCTGTATATACCATATATTATACATGGAAGTCGTGCTCATGTCAGGAGCGGTACCAGCAAGTCCGAGGATTGCAGTGCGATCCTCGCATGAGTTATACGGCCGTCTGTCTATGCCCTTGTTATAATAATACTGAAATATTAATCTATTATTAAAGTATTAAGGAGCTCACAAGAAAAAAAAAAGCCCCCTACCTCCCCTGTCCCCCACCCACACCCCAACAGCCCATCGACTCACATGCACCCCTTAGTATTCTGTCCCACTGACCCCACAATACCCCCATCCTCTCACATGCACCCTCAGTGCTCTGTTGCCCCTCCCCACTTCAGTCCCCACAATACCCCCATCCTCTCACAATAAACCCCCAGTGCCCTAGCCCCACAATACCCCCATCCTCTTACATTCAACCCCAGTGACCTGTCCACCCTCCCTCACAATACCCCATCCTCTCACATCAACCCCTGTGTGCCAGCCCCCACAATATCCCCATCCTCTCACATTCACCAACCAGTGCCCTGTATCCCCTCCCCCACAATACCCCATCCTCTCACATTCACTCTCTGTGCCCTGTTGCCCCTCCCCCACTTCAGCCCCAACAATACCCCCATCCTCTCACATTAACCCCCCAGTGCCCTAGCCCCCACAATACCCCAACCTCTCACATTAACCCCCCAGTGCCCTAGCCCCCACAA
>JARQOD010000002.1:240532767-240595024 GCA_033576555.1 Oophaga sylvatica | reverse complement strand
CCAATCGACCGTCCAACATATCTTAAATGGGACAGTTTCCATCCTAAACACATAAAAAACTCTATTGTCTACAGCCAAGCCATCAGATACAACCGTATATGTTCCAACCCCATGGATAGAGATGAACACCTTGGTCGCCTCAGAAAGACTTTTTTGAACCAGGGCTACCATCCAAGAACAATTGAAAACCAAATTACAAGAGCCACCAGAATATCAAGGAATCACCTGCTACATTACAAAGCTAAAGAAGAAAATAACCGGGTGCCTCTAGTGGTCACCTACAATCCAAGTCTGGAGATGCTAAGGGGAGCTGCACGGAAACTACAACCTTTACTACAAAAAGATGCCCGATTACAATCCATATTTCCAGACCCCCCACTACTATGTTTTAGGCAGCCCCCAAATCTAAGAAGCATCATTGTCAGAAGCTCCCTGTCCTCCCCAACAGCTGCAGGAACCTTTCCTTGCAGACAAAAGAAATGCAAGACCTGTACATCTATAATGACCACGGACAGGATAAAGATCCCCAACTCCCATCAGGACTACAAGATACCAGGTACTTTCAGCTGCATCACATCTAATGTGGTGTACCTAATTATATGTACTAAATGTCCAACTGGGGGTCTGTATGTGGGGGAGACCGGGCAAAAACTGAGAACAAGGATGAATTCTCATCGCCACACGATAAGAGAAAAAAGAATGGATTTACCTGTGGCCAAACACTTTTGTATGCCCGGTCATAGCATGACAGATATGGAATTACTTGTATTAAAATCTAACTTCAAATCTGAGAAGGATAGAAAAGTCTGGGAATATAAACTTATGATGACCTTTGACACTCTTAGTGCTGGGATGAATATATCCCAGAGTTTTATGTCGTTCTACAACAATTAAGGAATCTGCCTCCCTGACCTTTTAGGGTCATCACAACACAATACCAGACCCCAATCAGAGGGTAATAAAACCTTCACTCCTTATCTATGAACTAGTCATATTTATGTTAATCCCTCTGCCATAATGACAGTTCTGCTTCATGTCACTTGTCCTACCTATTGCATTTTTTCTGTGCTATTTTGTGTATAAATATGTGATTCTTCAGATGTTGTATTAGTCTATGCCTGATGAAGAGACCTGAGTAGTCTCGAAAGCTTGCAATTTGTTACCATCTTTTCAGTTAGCCATTAAAAGGTATCAACCACTGATGACTCTCAAGTCTAAATATTTTTCTAAGCTCTAAAGGGAATTTACTGATTAAGCAAAATGTGAGGATACTAGTTATCCGATTTGACCTACATGATGCATTTATGCAGCTTAGGTGTATAAATAGAAAAAATAATCAAAAATAGGAAACACTTAAAGTTTCAAAGTGAAATAAGTGTGGTTTCTTTTTTATCGATAAGTTAATACATTTATGAGTAAAAAAACACCACTTTAATACCTTAAAGTGCTGCCTTTTTAAATTAATCTGCAGATTAATAAATCTAAAAATGGTTCTTTATTCATCTCTGGAATTTGATTGTTCTTTCTCATTCATTGTGAATATTGTTTTGAACTTGATGAATTAATTCTACTATATATGTATATATATTTATATGTAGTGGGTGAAAAACGTATTGAACATGTCACCAATTTTCTAAGTAAATATATTTCTAATCGTGCTACTGACATGAAATTCTCACCCGATATAACAACCCATTTAAGCCATATCAGCTGGTTCAACTGATGACCTATAAAAGGGTGTCTCATTACCAAGGAGCCACACAAGAAACATTTCATAATGGGTAAAGCCAGTGAGCTTTCTCAAGACCTTTATAACCTTATTGTTAAAAACCATACTAATAGCATTGGTTACAGAAGAATTTCTAAACTACTGAAGGTTCCAGTGAGCACTTTTGACCCAAAATTTAAAAGTAGAATGAACATCATTTCACTATAAACCGGCCACGACTATGTGTTCCCTGCAACATATCAGAAAGAGGAGTTAAAAGACTTATCAGAAGAATTGTCCAAGAACCAAAGACCACCCATGGAAATCAACAGAAATACCTAGAATCAGCAGTTATGATTGTTTCAAAGAAAACAATAAGAAATGCACTCAACCTCCATGTCCTGTATGCAGTCTCACCACGCAAGACTCCATTGCTGAACAAAAAGCATGTTCAAATGCGTTTAAAGCTATCTCAACAACATTTAGTCAATCCTGTGAAATACTGGGAGAAAATAGTCTGTCATTTGAATCCAAAATTGAACTCTTTGAATGTCATTATACACACCAGGTTTGGATGCAGAAAGGCACCACATATCACCCAAAAGAAAGTTTGGAGGTGCAAACATTATTGTGGGGGCTGTTTTCCAGCATACCACACTTGCTATTTTCATTTAATTGAATGAAGGATGAATGGACAAATGTACCAAGACATTCCTAAAAAAATATGCGGCCATCTACCAGGATGATGAAAATAAAATGAGAGTGGACAGCAAGACAATGATCCCAATCACAAAGTCAAGGAAACTCTCAATTCGTTTCAGAGAAAGAAAATGAAGCTGCTTGAATAGTCCAGGCAATTACTCCACCTGAATCTAATAGAACATTTATGGAAGAAACTAAAGCTCAGAGTTTATAGAAGGAGCCCATAGAAGGATTATTTCTCCAGCTTTATTTAAAGACCATATTTTTCTAACTATAAGACTCATTGGACCATTAGATGCACCCAAAGTCTAGGGGAGGAAAATAGGGGAAAAAAATAATTTTTAACCTGTCATCAGGATGAGGCATGTGAAGGGTCACAGGTGCGTCTTACTGTCCGAATGTAGCTTACCGTAGGGGCGTCGGCGGTGGAGTGGAGTCATATTTACAGTTGAAGCCAGAAGTTTATATACACTATATAAAAAGACACATATGCATGTTTTTCTCAATATCTGAAATGAAATCACAATAAACCTTTCCCATTTTAGGTCAATTAGGATTACCATAGTTATTAATATTTTCCAAATGCCAGATTAATGAGAGAGAGAATGTTTTAATTCATTTTTATTACTTACTGCAAAGTCAAAAGTTTACATACACTAAGATTACGATGCCTTTAAACATCTTTGGACTGGCCATATGATGATGTCATGTGTTTGGAAGCTTCTGATTTTTTGGCAACATCTGAGTTAATTAGAGACACACCTGTGAATGTATTTTAATGCACACCTAAAACACACTGCGTCTTTTTGTAGCATCATGGGAAAGTCTAAAGAAATCAGACTAGATATCAGGAACAGAATTGTGAACTTGAATTTCAAGATACTTGAAGGTGCCTCATTCATCTGTACAAACAACTATTCGCAAGTACAAACAAAATGGGAACGTCCAGCCAGTGTCGGACTGGGGTGCCAAGGGCCCTCCAGTAACATTGACTTTAAGGGGGGCCCACTTTTCACCTGCATACAAATTTTACACCACCCTCATTTACAAATTACCTACGGTATTTTTCTATATAATAAAAAAACTGGGTAGTTTGGTTAATGAAAGAAATACTGTTTTTTTTCTGTACAGAGTGAATAAAGTGAATTATGCCAAATACTGCCCTTACAGTGTGGTTAGGGGCCCAGATCTACACAGGGGCCCACCGGGGGATTCCCCTGTTCCCCTATGGGCCAGTCCGAGCCTGCGTCCAACCATCATACCGCTCAGGAAGAAGATGGGTTCTGTGTTGCAGAGATGAATGTGCTTTGGTCCCACATGTGCATATCAACCCAAGGACAAAAGTAAAAGACCTTGTGAAGATGATGGTGGAAGCTGGTAAGACTGTGTCAATATCCGCAGTGAAACAAGTACTGCATCTGCATGGGCTGAAAGGCTACTATGCCAGGAAGAAGCCATTACTCCAAAAGAAACATAAAAATGCCAGATTAATGTTTGCAAATGCACACAGGAACAAAGACCTTAATTTTTGGAGACATGTCCTGTGGTCTGTTTAAACTAAAATTGAACTTTGTGGGCATAATGAACATTGATACATTTGTAGGAAAAAAAAGCAGCTTGGAAGACTGAGCACACCATCCCAACTGTGAAATACAGGGGTGGCAGCATCATGTTGTGGGGTTGTTTTGCTGCAGGAGGGACTGGTGCACTTCACAAAATAGATGACATCATGAGAAAAGAAGATTATGTAGCAATACTGAAGCAACATCTCAAGACATCAGCCAGGAAGTTAAAGCTTGGGCGGAAATGGGTCTTGGGACAATGGGACAATGACCCGAAGCTTACTGCCAAACCTGGATCAGTTACATCAGTTTTGTCAGGAGGAATATGCCCAAATTCCGACCAGCTATTGTGAGAAGCTTGTGGAAGGACATGCCAAACATTTGACCCAAGTCATTCAATTTAACCCCTTTCTGACATTGTCAGTAATAGTATGTCCCTGCTTATTAGCATATTGATTATTTCTTATTGATGCAGGACGGATTATGACAGCTGTGCATGCGATCGCCGCCGGGTGTCAGCTGATTCTGACAGCTGATACCCGGCATTAAGTTCCAGGAAAGGTCATGTACTATTCCTAGCACTTTAACCCACTAAATGCTGTGATCACACTCGATAGCAGCATTCCAGGAGCAGGTAGAGGGAAGAAAGCCCCTCTGCATTTGGATCAGAGACCCCGTGGGGTTCCTATCGTTGCCATGGTGACCCAATGTTGTCATGACAACATCTGGGTCACCAGAGCTAGTAAAGTTGCTAGATCATGCTCAGAGCATCTGTCAGTGCAGACCTGACAGTTTGCATAGCACAGAGATGCTGCTACATCCCATGCTATACAAGTGATCAGCCTGCAAAATATTATAGTCCCATAGTGGAACAAAGTAAAAAACTATAAAAAATTTTTTTTAAATAATTGTAAAAATATTTTTTAAAAATAAAAAAATAAAGAAATAAAAAGATATTGTACCCATAAAAAATATTAGTGTGAAAAAAAATATAAACAATAAAAGTACACATATTTGGTATCACAACAGCCTAATGATCCGTCCTATAAAACTGTCCCACTAGTTAACGGTTTAGTGAACACCACAAAAAAAACAAAAAACAATGCTTTATCATAATGCCGCCAAACAAAAAGTGGAATAATACTCAATAAAAAAGATGGATACAAATAAAAATAGTACCACTGAAAATGTAATTTTGTCCCGCAAAAAACAAGACACCATAAAGCTCCATCAACAGAAAAGAAAAAAGGTTATAGCTCTTAGAATAAAGCAATGCAAAAATAACTATTTTTTTTTCTATAAAATAGTTTTTATTGTGCAAAAGTACTAAACCATAAAAAAATATAAATGAGGTATCACTGTAATATTACTGACCTGAAGAATAAAACTGCCTGATCAATTTTACCACACGCGCAATGACATAAACCCCCTAAAAATTCTGAATTGCTGGTTTTTGTTCATTCTGCCTCCCAAAAATCTGAATAGAAAGCTATCAAAAATGTCATGAGCCTGAAAATAGCACCAATAAAAACGTCAACTAGTCCCACAAAAAACATGCCCTCACATGACTCTCTGGGACAAAATATGGAAAAATTATAGCTCTCAAAACATGGTAATGCAAAAAACTAGTTTTTGCAATAAAAAAGCATAATTTAGTGTGTGACAGCAGCCAAACATAAAAACCGGATATACATTTGGTATCGCTGTAATAGCACCGACCTGAAGAATAAAGTCGCCTAATCACTTATACCGCATGAGGAACTGTTATGATTCGGTAACCGAGGAGGACAATAACAAAAATAGGCTAGGCAACCAGACACCCAGAGAGGTTGGTAACTTAGCAGATTGCATACCCCTAAACTGACAACACAACTAGAATTAGCCGTGGGACGTACCTACGATGGGAGGAGGTGGTGTCTCGGTGGTGCAAGGCAGAAGCGGAGTCCCCTCTGTACTCATTCATCTCCTGTCGGTCTTCAGTAAAATAATGCTAGAGGCATCACATGCACAGAGATTTTGGCTCATCATTGAGCTGAGATCTCAATCTGCACATGCACCTATGCCATTTTCCTGAAGCCCACTGCAAGGTCAACATATGCAGTGGGGACTCTGCTCCAGCCTCGCACCCCCTCTTCCCAGTTCTGGGCATGTGGCATCTCCCAACTCCTGATGCCACTGGCTTTCTGCAGCGTCGACTCTGCTCCTGCCTCCTGTGACCCCGCTCCACTGCCACCACCCTCTTGGTAAGCTACATTTGGACTATAAGATGTACCCCCATTTTTCTCTCAAATTTTGGGGAAAAAAACTGCTTCTTATAGTACAAAAAATACTTATTTCATGCAATAAAATGGAATTAAATTATTTAAAAGTTATACAATATGATTTTCTGCTTTTCATTTTTAGATACTGTCTCTCACAGTTGAAGGATACCAACGATAAAAATTACAGACCTCTCAATTCTTTGTAGATGGGAAAAATTGCAAAATCAGCAGTGTATCAAATACTTATTTTCCCCACTGTATATATGTGGTCAGCTGATATGTGAGACAATTTATATATGGTAGGTGGCTTCCATTTTGCTAAAGTCACTTGGAACAATTTGCTAAAAATTTGTATTCTAGAAAATCTGAATTTTTGTAAATTTCGAGAATTCAATTCCACTTGATTAAAATCTTATCTCTGATAGTAATCTGACTAAAACCGAACTGACTCACTTCGATTCTCATCTGTCTTGTCACTCCTGAATTCTTCTGTCTGGTTTTTGCATCTCTCCTTTTCATCTTCCCCTTAAAGGGAATCTGTCACCTCATTTTTGGACTATGAGATGCGACCACCGCCATCAGGGACTTATCTACAGCATTCTGTAATGCTGTAGATAAGCCCCCGATGTCACCTGAAAGTGAAGGAAAAACTAGTTAGATTATACTCACCCAGGGGGGGTCCGCCGTCTGGTTTGGCACCTCCCATCTTCTAGCGAAGACGTCCTCTCCTTTGCATCCCGCCGTGGCTCCTGCGCAGGCGCACTGATCTGCCCTGGTGAGGGCAGAGCAGAGTACTGCAGTGCGCAGGCGCCAGGAAAGGTCAGAGAGGTCCGGCGCCTGCGCACTGCAGTACTCTGCTCTCCCACCGTGAAGCATGGAGGAGGTGGTGTGATGGTGTGGGGGTGCTTTGCTGGTGACACTGTTGGGGATTTATTTAAAATTGAAGCGGTGAGCGGTCCAGCTCACCCCAAACCATCTCGATTGGGTTCAGGTCTGGTGACTGTTGAGGCCAGGTCATCTGGCGTAGCACCCCAACACTCTCCTTCTTGGTCAAATAGCCCTTACACAGTCTGGAGGTGTGTTTGGGGTCATTGTCCTGTTGAAAAATAAATGATGGTCCATCTAAACGCAAACCGGATGGAATAGCATGCTGCTGCAAGATGCTGTAGTAGCCATTCTGGTTCACTATGCCTTCAATTTTGAATAAATCCCCAACAGTGTCACCAGCAAAGCACCCCCACACCATCACACCTCCTCCTCCATGCTTCACGATGGGAACCAGGCATGTAGAGTCCATCCGTTCACCTTTTCTGTGTACAAAGCAGTAATCAAAGCAAAAGGTGGCTACTTTGAAGAACCTAGAATATAAGACATATTTTCAGTTGTTTCACACTTTTTTGTAAAGTGTAATGTATAATTCCACATGTGTTAATTCACAGTTTTGATGCCTTCAGTGTGATCTACAATTTTCATAGTCTTGAAAATACAGAAAAATCTTTGAATGAGAAGGTGTGTCCAAACTTTTGGTCTGTACGGTATATATAATGATTCATGGAAAATAGGTTCTTAAAGTTCTGCAGTATTCAGAGCCAATGATCTCTCATCCATTTCTGTTATTACGTGTCTGACCTTACTGTCTGAAGAAAACCAGTGAGCGTGCGATGAAAGACATTTTGTATGACTGAGCAGAAAACTGGGAGGAGAAAATGTTTGGTAATTAAAAAGTAGTTTGCAGTTTAGGAACCAAGTTTTCTTTACTGAAAGCAGAAAAACATTGGAAGTTCTATTTCAAGCGATATATATTAGCTCAATGTGGCATCTTTGGCTGGCCTGCAGCTTGTGATAGCTCAGCTTATATAGAATAATACGCATTTACAGACTTAAAAATTGTGATCAATGTCCCTCTAAGAATATCTCTTTGTGAGCACTAATGGCATTGACTTCAAACTGTAGGTGGACAACAAATGTAGCCTGTTGTTTTGAGGGTTCTTCTGGTCCTTGCAATCAGTACTTTGACTACTGATAGTGCAGTTACCATAGTTACCTATGATGTCCATTACTACTTACTATGTTCACTAGGAGTCAAATACAGCCCAAAGCTAAATCCAAAATATCAACCCTTAGTTTTTATTTCATTACTTTTATCTTTATTTTTATTTTTTTACGATATCTTAAGATATTAAAAAAATAAATAAAAATACTTTTTATTTTCATCTACTGTTTTATGATTTCACTAAAAGACATAAGGATTACATACATTATTCTGGGAATATAATTCTAGATAAGATATACTAATATAAGATATACCAATTTCACCTAAAAATTTCTGGTGAGACAGAACTAAATCAAGTTAAAATGCTGAATTAGATGAAGGAATTCTTTTTCCTGATTGCTTGAGGTTGTGATTTCTAAGAGACCTTTAAATGCCCTTACACCTATTTCGTAAAGATTTGATTATGCACAGCAACAACACACTCTGCGAACAACTGGATAAAGTGATTTTATATTACAGAAACCTCTTTTTAAAATTTAAATAAAATCACAGAAAACACCTAAATGCAGCAAGTTGCAATTAGCGATTTAGCCTCTAAGGATGATGACCAGACCTTAAAGCCAAGGGTTCAATTTATAAAATTGCTAATCTTGATGAAAGTACAATTTTTTGGGTCGGAAAAAAAAATTGGTAGCTTCTTAAGGTATGGTTATCAAAGTTGTTCCAATCAATGCTCCACTTAGAGAATGACAAATCAGCAGTGCTGTGTTCCTGTGTATAATGAGATTATGTTTCATGTCTGTGATAGACTTGACTTTCACACCATGGAGCACATTGAACTCACCTGATGACAGACTGTCAGGACAAAAATAGAATGCTGTTATCTTTAACTCCATCCTCTGTGGAAAGGTCTCTTTTCAATGAATTTCATATTATGTTCCAATAGGAACATTACCAGCTTACAAGTGTCTGCTGCTTACAGAATCCTATTGATAAATGCATTATAATGTTATAGAAAAGATCAATAAAACGGCTTTTCGACATTGTATATATTGTATGTGTGCGTGAAAAATGACTTGGCAAGGAATAATGCTTAAGGATACTATTAAAAACCGAACCACGGTATAAGTGATAAATAGATGTAATTACCATCATAATACAAAACATTGTTAATTCATTGATGTTACCTGCACACACCAGGGACGTATGTTGTGATCGAATATGTGAGATCGTCAAATATAGTGGAGTGATGTGAACAACGCTGAAAATGAAACATATCTTCTACACATTATAAATGTAGGTTCAAAGTCTATTGGTTTCAAGGATACATGCAGCGAGGTGTTGTTTACTTACATGGATGTAGTGAACACAGGCTAAAAGATGTCCAAAAATAGCAAAAATACTTTCCCCAACAGGAATCCTAAAAACCAGCATTTATGGACCAAATGTTAACATAAAGCTCTGTATAGGTCCAAGTAATCTCCATCAGGAGTGGTTACTGGTTACATAAAGAGATATTAACAAGTATAGAAGTTATCCCCTATCCAATAGGAGATAACTTCCTGTTTATTATGGGTCCAACCACTGGGTGCCCACCAATCCCAAGAAACGGGGCTCTGAAGTGCCCAGTGTAAATTAAGTGGTGGTCAATCATATTTACTGTGGCTCCATTCATTCTTAACGTGGACTGCCTGAGGTAGCCGAGCACAGTGCTCAGCTAATATTCAGCAAACCAATATGAATGAGTGGTGTGGCAGTGTGCATAATTGACCATGCTCCATTTACACTGGGCACTTTAGAGCCCCAGTTCTTAGGATCAGTGAGTGTCCCAGTAGTCACATCCCCAGCAATCAGAAATTTTTATCCTTCGATGCCAAAAGCAAAGGAAAGGCAATAAATCTACTGTGAGAAAGAAACAGGCACTCCATCTTCCTTATAAAAATATTCCAGTTTGTTTCATGAATGAATGAAAAAAGACCGCTTAATGACAGAAATGTGCAGACATCACATGGTTAAGGTATAACTTCTAGGTATAACTTCCAATCTTTAAAATACTCCATCAAAGTAAATCTATCTGTAGGATCCACACTCCTAAGTCATCTGATGGTTATGTAGGTCATAGGAAGCTGGGAAAAGGTCACATTGATATCTGTGATCCAATGTCAAAGTGTTTCAGAGAAATCCATTCTTTTCTTATATGCAAAAGAGCTGTTCAGAGCTATGGGCTGAACACTGATCTGCATGAGAATATGCCTTCTGGGATTATTTTAAATAAAAGGAGGTATTACCAGTGTGTTGTATAATGGCTGCTCTCCGCTCTGATGACCTCACTGCAGAGCTGTGTGTGATTATGAAGGCTCGCATTCATCTGCGTTTAAAACATCGTTCCAATGTTGATCCAGAAAAGTAGAACAAGTGTCATTTGAGTATCATGCAAGTGTCATGAGAGTACAATGCAATTTTTCTCACATAGCATCCATATGACATCCTTATTTCTCAACCAGATTGCAGCTGACAAATAAAATAGCAGATGAGCACTATATTGGTGAATAACAATAATCAGAGTGCAATCCAATTTTTTATTGGATTGCACTCGTCCGATTTAACGCAGATGAGTATGAGCCCTAACTGACACATCTGCAGGTTCCTCTCAGCTTCAGCTTTCATCTCACATGCAGTCTGTATTGCAACATTGGTGCAATACAGCAGAGCTGTGAGAGCTGCAGCTGCTAACAGCGTGAGAGTTTTTCTCACGGTGCTAGCGGGGATCTCACCAAGGTCACCGCAGTTCAGTCCGGCAGGGATCGCAGCCTCAGTGACATCACAGCTAGTCACTGACGCTGGACTCGCAGCCGCTCATTCACCAGTGGTTCTCAGCCTGGGCGGTCGCATCTTGGCACTGTCCAGGTTGAAAACTATTTCTCCCCCAGACATGGATTAGGGCATGGGACAGAACGATAGACAGGTGTGGCGTATTGTTGTTTTATTATTTTAGTTTTATTACAGGAGATCGAGGGCTTCGGTGGAATTAGGCGAGGTTGTAAGTATGGTTTAATTAAGATTATTAAAGGAGTGTGTCATTCTTTCAATTAAAGGACTTTTCTCTGGGTGTCTGTGTTATCTTACAATATGAATATGGGGTTAGTAATAGGGTGTCTTATTGACGCCTCTCCATTACTAACCTCGGGGCTTGATGTCACCTGACAATACAAAGGTGACATTAACCCCCCCAACTATCACCCCACTTGCCACTGCTACAGGGCAAGTGGGAAGAGCTGGGCAAAGCACCAGAATTGGGGCATCTAATAGATGTGCCTTTTCTGGGCAGTTGCGGGCTGCTATTTTTAGGTTGGGGAAGCCAATTTCCATGGCCCCTTACCAGCCTGAGAATACCAGCCCCCAGCTGTCTGCTTTAGCAAGGCTTGTTGTCAAAATTGGGGGAACCCCATGTCGTTTTTTTAAATTATTTATATAATTAAAAAAAAGCATGGGGACTCCTCTATTCTTGATAATCAGCCTTGCTGAAGCTGATAACTGAGTGCTGCAGCCCCCAGCTGTGAGTTTTGCCTGGCTGGTTAGCAAAAATACAAGGGAACCCATGACATTTTTTAAAATTATTTATTTACAGCACAGGAGCGGCTGATGAATACTCCCATCTGCCGCTCCTGCTCTCACTGTAATTAGCGTCAGCAGGTGTTGGATGACGGGATCAGTAGTCCCATCAGCTGACACCAGTGACTGGAGGTAAACTTTATACCTCCGATCACAGCTGAGTGCTCAAACTGTCTTTTCACAGCGTGGGAACCGTGACTCTCTGACCAGTGGAGATGATTTCACTGCTGATCAGAGGTGGTGTTTGCCACGCTGTCATGCACATGACAGAGTGGTAAAAACTGGATGTTCTGGCCCCCCATTCAAGTGAATGGGGTCCCGGATCAGGTTTGGGTCCAGGTACTATTCTTGTACCCGAACCATGCTTTTTGTAACTGTTTGGCAGAACACACCGGACCCGAGCATCCAGGTGTCCACCCATCTCTACTCAAACGCTGTGCACACAGTGCAAAGTCAGACAAAAATTACAAGCAGGGCCATCCATACAGCCTTGAAGGCACCAATTGTAGTGCCTCATTCAATTGTTGAGAAGAAAGTGTAGTTTTGGTACTCATACACTCATAAAGGCTCTGCACACAGTGAAAAGCCAAACAAAAATTGCAAGCATTGCAAGTCATCCAGAGACCCTTGAAGGCAACAACTGGAGGGCTTCATTCAAATATTGAAGATTAAAAACACTTTATGTGATGCTCTCCTCTGGTGGTGTGGAAAAGTCAGGGCTTATCCAGGCTTTGTTAATTTTTATCAGAGTGAGCCTGTCAGCATTTTCTGTTGACAGGCAAAAGCGCCAGTCTGTTATGATTCCTCCACGGCACTGAAAACCAACTCAGACAAGACTGTAGCGGCAGTGTAGCACAAAACCTTCAAGGCATAGAGGGACAGCTCATGCCAGGTGTCCAGCTTTGAAACCCAATAGAGAAGGTCGCAGAGGAATTAGGGAGTACGCTGTTTGATTGGCCAGATATTGCTTTACCATCTTTAAAATCTTTTCCCTCCTAGTCAAAAATACCTGGTCATCAGGGCCTGGACGTTGGAGGGTGTCATGAAATTGTCCCAGTCCTTTGACAGAATATCCCTGTCATTTTCCGCAATGGCCTTCTGGTATCGCACCATTTTCGTAGACCTCTCCGCCTCAGGAAGGAGAAATGCAAATGTCTCCTTGTAGCATGGGTCTAGCAGGGTGAACAACCAGTACTATTTTTTGGCCAAGATGAATATTACATGAAGGTCACGGGAAAAGCAATGGTACATAAAGTCGGCCATATGTGCAATGTTCCCTACAGCCAACACTTCCCAGTCTCCATCATGATCATGACTCACCATCTTGTCCTCCTTCTCTTCCTCCTCATTGCCCTCCTCAGCCCAGCCACAAAGGAGAGATAGCAAGAAGCTTGTGTGGGTACTAGTCCTCTGTTGCATTAGCAAACAGCTCCTGTTCTCCCCCTCCTTCCCATTGCTACCCAATTCGTGCTGACTGCTGAGCAGATGAGATGAGGATGGACTGGGTAGTATCTCCCTGTCTCATATCTTCCTCTATTTCCATGTCCACATGTAAAGCTTCATCTTTAATTGTGAACAGTGACTGTTTAAGTAGGCACAGAAGAGGGATCATTGCGCTGATTATGGCATCACCCTTATGGAGTCCTCAAAGTTTTAGAGAACCGCACAAGTGTCAGACATCCACTCTTCAGTTGTTATGTGCGAAGGATAACCAGAATACCAAAAGGCGTGTTGCAGCTGGTATTCAACAACTGGCCTCTGCTGCTCACAAAGACTTGGCAGCAAGTGCAGTGTTGAGTTCCTGCACGTGGTAACATCACACACCAGTCGGTGAGCCGGCACTTGCATGCTCTGCTGCAGCACTGACAGAGCAGCGGCAGCTGTAGCTGACTTGCAGAAATGGGCACTCACGCAGCATACCTTAACAAGTAGCTCTTGCAAATCTGGGTAGGTGTTCAAAAACTGCTGAACCACTAAGTTAAGCACATGTGCCAAACATGGTATATGTATGACCTTTCCAAGCTTCACAGCAGCCACTAGGATACGGGCATTATCACACACAACCATGCCTGGTTGTAGGTTGGGCGGTGAGAGCCACAGATCTGTCTGGTCTGTTATTCTTCTCAACAAGTCTGCAGCAATGTGCTGTTTGGCTCCTAGACAAATTAGTTTCAGCAGAGCCTGTTGCCACTTCTCTGAGGCAGTGCTGCAGAGCTTCCAAGTTATGGTTGATATGGACAATGTGCTCTGAGATGACAAATCGGTGATGGGTGATGAGGAGGAGCAGGATGGGGTGCAGAAACTGGTGTAAGAAGTGGAGGAAACCGTGACAGAAGTAAGGCCAACAATCCTTGGCTTCGGTAGCATATATGCCACGTCAGGGTCGGACTTGGCCCCAGCCTCCACAAGGTTCAACCAGTGTGCCCTCAGGGAAATGTAGCGTCACTGACCACAAGCGCTTGCCCACATGTCAATGATTAAGTGGACATCCCAGTTACCGCATTGGTAGCAGCATGGGTGATGTTCCTGGACACGTACTGGTACAAAATGGGGATTCCAGACACGGAGAAATAGTTGCAGCTGGAGACTGAGTACAGAGGGATGGCTGCCGCCATGAGTCAATTGAAATCCTCCATATCCTCAAGCCTAAACGGCAACATTTCCATAGCAAGCAGCTAAGAAATGTACCCGTTTAGCACTTGAGTCTGTGGGTGGGTGGCTGGGAACTTTCTTTTTTGTTCCAGGACCTGGGCTAGGGACAGCTGATGATGGTGCCTTAGAATATACAAGGACAGAGACAGGGTGGGAGGCATCTGTGCCAGTGTCATGGACAGGGGATTGGCAAGCACCTAGCACAGGGTAAAAGGCAGTGGTGTCACACGCTTGCTTCAATTGTGGACCCAGGCGTATGGCCCACTGAGTCAGGTGCTTAGTTGACATGTGCCTGATCATGCTAGTGGTGGTTAGGCTCTTAGTGGTCAGGCCTGTGCTAATTTTGACTTGGCACAGGTTGCAAATGACCATTTTTTTGTCTCAGAACTCACTTTAAAAAAGTCCCAGACTGGGGACCACCTAACTTTTTAACAGAGAAATTCACAAGTGTCGGTGCTCTGCCCGCTTTCTCACTCCTGTCATCACACTGCCTCTTCCTGCCTGTTTCGGTGCTGCCAATTCCTCGCAGTGCTGCTGTCTTCGCTCTGTATGCCAGCTTTCCAGGTTGGGTCAGTGACTTCGTCATCCACCACCTTGTCTTCCAACTTCCGCACCCAGGTTCTCCTGACTGGGTGACTTAACAAAAACATGACTTATCAGCAACTGAGTCTCATAATCATCTACCTCCTTAGACCAAATTTGCCTTTCAACACCATCATCTTCTTGTGACAGTGGCTGCTCTAAGTTTTGTGCATCACTAAACAGCATGTCCTCCTGTTCCTTTTGGAACATACAGTTCGAGAGGCCACAATCAAGAAATGATGATGTAAAGGGCTCCTAGGAGCATCCTAGAATGGGATCACTGGTCTCTTGGGATTAGACATGATGGGTGGAAGGAGGATCGCGGTGAGCCTTAAGTGATCCAGACTATTGGCTGGTGAGACCGGACTGTGTGGAAGACTGTGTGGTGCTAGCAAATCTGTTCTCACTGGTCTGACTTCAGAAGTGGCATCCAGTGCCTCCCTACAAAGTGGGACAGGAACCGATGTGTCATGGATGGGTGTGTTTCTTGTGCTCCAGCAACAAGCGCAGACACACTTGACCCATGTCCTCAGTGTCTGCATGCACTATCATCAGCACTTCCTCTTCCCTTACTGCTCACCTTACTTATTTTCTAATTGCTAGATCTCTGGAAACCAAATTTCATTGATTAATTGAAAATAATTTTCTTAATAAAAAAAAATTTGGCCACCTCCAAAAGGCAAAGCATTTTTTTTTTAAACCACCATAAATTTTACACAAAAGCAAGTTAAACTGTATAAATGACAACAATTCAGTCAATTTTTTAACAAAAAATGTTGTCACCTGCAGCAGGCAAAGCGTTTAATACTACCTAAATTTAACACAAAATCAAATAATAAAGCTGGAGAGTCAGAAAGCACAAATAGTGTCTTATCTGATAAATAAATAAAATATTGTAGGTATGCTCACCCGATAGGGTTGTGACAGTCACAACTCATATAAAAGCATGTATAGGCTGCTGCCTGACCACTGATAAAATGTCATGCAGAAAATGAGGATTACAGTAGTTCAGAGTCCACGCTGCCCAAGGTTCAGTGGTGTAGTCACACACAAGGTTAAACCATGAATGCGGTTTATTGTGTCAAATTGTGTGACGCAATATTGCTTTAGCCTTGTGTGTCTACACCTTGGACAGCGTGGACTCTGAACCACCGTATTCCTCATTTTCTGCATGGTAGTTTAACACAAAGCAGATTGAAGAGAAACAGTCACCCCCCCGGGCCTTTTTAAGTAAAAGAGCCACCCTTTAGCAGCACTAAAGGGTATGCCACACTAAACAATATCGCTAACGAGATCGCTAAAAAACGTCACTATTTAGCGATCCCGTTAGCGATATTGTTCAGTGCGGCAGCTTCCAGCGACGAGCTTCCTGCTGTGATCTCGCTCGTCGCTGGAATCGCTCCGGACCCTATTTCATCGCTGGCGCTCCCGCTGGGTGAGTATCTAATCGCTGTGGCACCTTTTCTTAGCGATTTAGCGGTACTTTTGTACCGCTAAAGTCGTTAAGAAGATCGCTAACGCGATAGCGTCGTTAACTATATCGCTAAATGTGGCCGCATTTAGCGATATAGAAACAATCCCGCTAGCGATCGCATTAGTATGCGTCGTTATCGTGATCGCTAGCGGGATTGTTTAGTGTGGCAGTACCTTAAGACTGCATTCGGTGAAGGTGTCCTCTAGGTTTCTGTTTGCTAGGAACAGTGAAATACACAGTTTTATAATTTGTCCGACATACCACTATTGTGTCAGGGAGGTATGTCTTCTCCCTCTGTGTCAACGGCCTCAGAGGTGTCAATCACCTCCCTCTTGCGTCTGTGCGCCGCCTCCTGTGTTCCAGTTACATGCCCGGCCCCTGCGCTCTGCCTACATTTTTCGAGCATGCGTCGTGCGCGCTGGCCGGGAACTTACATCAGGTGATCCACCCGCTGCTGTTAACTAGTTAACTGCTGCTGTCAATTTCTGACAGCGACATTTAACTCGCGCTTACCAGAAGCGCGTCACTAATCGTGCCCATCAGTGACCCAGTCACATGATCACGGGTCACCGATGGGTCAGCATGACAACCAGAGGTCTGAAGCAGACCTCTATGGTTGTCATTGCCAGATTGCTATGAGCGCCACCCTCTGGTTGGTGCTCATAGCAAGTGAGAATTTCTGCTACACACAAGCGATCTGATCATCGGTGATCGAAGTACTGCAGCTTCTAGTCTCCAATGGACACTATTGAAGCATGCAAAAAGTAAGCAAAAAAATGTTTTTAAAAATATTAAAAAATAAAAGAAATGTTAAAGTTCGAACCACCCACCCTTTCCTCCCATTCAAAATAAAACAATAGAAAAAGATCAAACATGCACATATTGGTATTGCCGTATTCAGAATCACCCTATCAATTTAAAAAGGAATTCTCTTTCGCTAAATGGTGTAACGAGAAAAAAATTCAAAATGTCAGTATTACCTTTTTTGGTTGCAATAAAATACTATAACGGGTGATCAGATCATACCTACACCAAAATGGTAGCTATAAAATGTCAGTATGGTGTGCAAAAAAAATAAACCCTCACCTAGCCCCAGATCACTAAAAAGGAGATGCTACAGGTCTCGGAAAATGGCGCCATTTTTTTTTTACCAAATTTGAGATTTTTTTTCACCACTTAAATAAAAAAATCCTAGACAAGTTTGGTGTCTATGAACTCGTAGTGACCTGGAGAATTATAATGGCAGGTTAGTTTTAGCATTTAGTGAACATGGTAAAAAAAACAAAAACAACTATCGAATTGCACTTGTTTTGCAATTTCACCACATTTGGAATTTTTTTCCTGTTTTCCATACACGATATGTTAAAACCAATGATGTTGTTCAAAAGTACAACTTGTACAGAAAAAATCAAGCCCTCACATAGCCATATTGACCAAAAAATAAAAAGTTTTGGCTCTGAGAACAAGGGAGCAATAAATGATTACTGTTAGCAAAAGTTCAGATAATACTACTGCTCAAAAACAAAATTGCTGACAAGTCTATTGGGCATCTGGGAACACGTAACAAAACTTTTATAATTTATATTTTGGGTTTAAAAATAAATGAACCTTTTGACAACTCATAAAATGATTAAGTGGCATAACAGCTCTAGGCCTAATTGGCAAAACACATTTGATGTTGAAGACTTATTGGTAACTGTACAAAAACATTTGAGAGTTGCCTTAAAAAATCTCCTGCACCTCCAAAAGTTAAATTCTTAATGTGTTTACTGGTAAAACCATTTATTTTCAGCCTTTATTTGGTTGTCCACTCAGAATTTATTGATGACCTAGCTGCAAGATAAGTCATTAATATTACATTGACGCTGCTGCAATACCCAGTACCCCTACTGATCATATGTTATTTGCTCTGGTGGCGGCCGGATGTAAACATATTGAACAGGGCTGCAAAGTTCTGTTCGGTGTGTAGTGGTCACTGCCAAGTACTGAAGAACAGCTCTTTTTCAAATAGGCGCTTTCCTACTGTACTTGGCAACTGCTGATACATATTGGTTGGAGCTTCATTGTGCAGTGGTCTAATGTACACACATGCGAAAGGACTGCATAGTTCCGTTTTCTGTGTAGTGTCACTGCCAGGTACTGCACAACAGCTCCTTTTCAAATAGGAGTTTTCCTGCTGTACTTGGCAGCTGCCGTTACACATTCGTTGGATCTGCGCTGTGCAGCGGCCAGATGTAAACACATGGAAAAGGGCTGCACAGCTCCATTGAATGTGTAGTGTCGCTGCCAGGTACTGCACAACAGCTCCTTTTCAAATAGGAGTTTTCCTGCTGTACTTGGCAGCTGCTGTTACACATTGACTGGAGCACCCACCCATGTGTTATGTGTTTAAATCTGTCCACTGTGAAGTGTAGTCCACGCTGTGCAGTGATGAGGCAGTGACCCAAGCAAGTTCAAAACAAAACGTGTTTAATGTCCAAAAAAACTCACACAGTGCACAGCATGCTGTATCTTCCAGATCGCAGCCAGAAAACAAAAGTCAGTCCAGAACGGGTAGCCATGAGTAACAGCGCTGCCATGTACGCAGGGGGTGACTGATCTTTTGGCTCCACTTGGCCCTGTGTTGCCTCACACAGGGAGAACTCTGCAGACCAACTGCTCTGTCTGCTTGCAATACCAAAACTGACACCCCCAAACTCTTCCTGCAGGGTTTTTTTTTCTTCACACCACTCTGTGGTCATGGGCCACTTATAAAATCTGGGCTGGAGGAAACGGACCGGCCCCGCTACCTTCCTGCAGTCCGTTTCAAAAATAACAGCCCATACCGGGTTTTCCTGAACAATTCATTGGTCAAATAACTTGACCAAGTTCACACTTACTTTCATTCTGCCTTGTGACTCATAGGCAACCAGCTGTGACCACAAAGCACTCCAGCGGATCTAATACGCTTCTGAGCGCATCTTGGGGGACTCATAGCGACCCTCGCATATGACTCCAGACACTGCCTCACAACTGTGGAAGCTTGTGATAGCTAATCAGTGTCGTGGCAGACCCCTTCCAAGTGAATATTGATGACCTAGTGTATTGATACATCATCAATAAATTATAACTGGACTACCCTTTTAAGTTCTTCTATATTTTGGTTGTTTTTCTTCATATTATAACCAGTGCTTCCTCTCTATTTCTTTGTGTTATCTCTTTAATATTTACATTCTTGACAGATGTTGATTGCTCATCCATTTACTGATGGTAATTTGGTTTATAGTCCACCTTTTTTCTATATTATTCTGTTAACTCTTTTCTACATTGTTCTTTTAAAGCAATGCCCCATAACAAACATTCATAGCCTCCATAAACCTTACCTATATGTCAGTCTATAATACATAGCCTATATGTAAGACTTTTGTATCTTATCTTTCTGTATAATGTTGTATATTTAATAGACAATATGAATGAAGAAGTATTTTCAGCAGCCTTTCCTCTCATTAACCGACCCTTTATCAGAAAAAGATGCAACCAGTATTTATGGATATTATAAAATCACCTGCCTTAAAGATCACTGTAAAATATAGATGACATTGGAGTCGGCTGGAAAGACATGCTAATAATTTTGCATATAATACCCTATTGGCAATGAATGGGTGAAATGAGACATTGATATAATGGTCCTGCATAAAAATATAAAAAAACAACAATTTTAGGGGGAAAAATGAAGTGAGAACATTTTTTTGTGATAGGAGACAGGTCAAAAAGCATTTCAGAATAATTTTACACCTTTTAACCTTAAAAAAATACTTTGCTGACAATTGAGAAAGGGTCTTAAAAGAAGCTCTGATAGGCATTCTCACAGCAGGGCTACCGTGTCCCATCACAGAGAGTTACTGCATAATGTATCTGGTAATAAGAAGTATACAGCAAATCACTGTGCCTGAGGAGCAGTTAGAAGTAAGCCTGTCTTGGCATAGCTCTGCTATTAGCTCACGCAGGAAAAGTTTAAGACAAAACTCATGGGAAGAAAAAAAGATTGTATTTTAGAAAAGAAGAAGCAGAGCCGATTACTATGTTCTTATTTCCACTTAGACTTGTTTCATTCCATCTATGATGAGAAATAATAATTATTATACATTCAGATAAAAATCTTTGTATGTGTTCTCTGCTGTCAGGATGATTTTACTAACCAAACTATCGTTAAGTATGTATAGGTTGTAGAACAACAATGAGGGCTCGCTGACATGAGCACATTTATCGGACGAGTGCTATTTAATGTTTTATCAGATAGAACTGAGACCAATGTTATTCTATTGGGCAGTTTTTTTCTCATACTGGTTTGACATGAGAAAAAAAAATTGCAGCATACTGCGTTTTGCAGTGCAAATAGAATGTCACGCACCCATTCAAGTCTATGGGCGCGTGGAAATCATTAGACTGCACTCAGGTGACATCCTAGTACAGTCATGGCCAAAAGTTTTGAGAATGACACAAATATTATATTTTCACATGATCTGCTGCCCTCTGGTTTTTATGTGTGTTTGACAGATGTTTTTATCACAGACAGAAATATAATTGCAAACATATGAGTAACAAAAGCTTATATTGACAGATAGAATGAGTTAATGCAGCAATTCAATATTTGCAGTGTTGACCCTTCTTCTTCAGGACCTCTGCATTTCTCCCTGGCATGCTCTCAATCAACTTCTGGACCAAATCCTGACTGATAGCAGTCCATTCTTGCACAATCAATGCTTTCATTTTGTCAGAATTTTTAGGTTTTTGTTTGTCCACCCGTCTCTTGATGATTGACCACAAGTTCTCAATGGATTAAGATCTGGGGAGTTTCCAGGCCATGGACCCAAAATCTCTATGTTTTGTTCCCTGAGCCATTTAGTTATCACCTTTGCTTTATGGCAAGGTGCTCCATCATGCTGGAAAAGGCATTGTTGATCGCCAAACTGCTCCTGGAGGGTTGGGAGAAGTTGCTCTTGGAGGACATTCTGGTACCATTCTTGATTAATGGCTGTGTTTTTAGGCAAGACTGTGAGAGAGCCGATTCCCTTGGCTGAGAAGCAACCCCACACATGAATGGTTTCAGGATGCTTAACAGTTGGCATGAGACAAGACTGGTGGTAGCGCTCACCTTGTCTTCTCCGAATGAGGCGTTGTCATGTGTGCATCGCCACGAAGATCGTCGCGGTTGCACATTCTGACTTCTCACAGCTGAGTTGCTGTTTCTTTGTGTTTGGCAGTTAGGGAGTTAATTCTGTCTGTGCTCAGTTCTGGGACTGGGTGCAGTTTTCTCCCGGCTGCAATTAATTATTTGTTGATTGGTTTCCTTTAAATCTCTGGTTGTCTGTGTTGGGAGTTGCCAGTGAAATTCTTCATGCAGACCACAGATAGGATTGTATCTGTATAGACTTAAGTTAAAGAGCTCCTTAGTTGTTTTAAGCTCACCTTGCTTAGAGTTTAATATCCCAGATCATTTATGTTCCTTCTGTGTTTGAGTGTGTATGCAAGTCTGTGTTTTCTCCAGTCTGTCTTATATGTCTAATCTGTGTATTTAGCAGAGATCAGCCCATATCCCTTTGGTGGTAATCAGAATCCTTCTTAGGACTGATTACAGGGTTCAGGGACTGATAGGAGACAGGGTTAGGCTGGAGACTTGGACCTCTGAACCATTATCAGTACCTCCAAGGTGAGGGTTTAGTTAGGACCCCAGTTTAGGGTCAGGTTAGACCCCCGGTCCTCCTCTTTCCTGTGACAGTGTATCAAGTCCTCAAGATTAACCCTGAGTTCAACGGATATCGTGTCAGGTAAATCTATTCTATATTTACATGCTGATGTTGCTAATCTATATGTTGTATAGAGTGTTGTTCTTTTAAGAATAGTTTACTGACATCGTACACATATCATAAGACCGCGTGACATTTTCACTGGCCCATAAAATTATTCCCAGTTGCCATGGATCCAGTAGCCCAGCTGGCTCTGCAGTTGCAGGGATTATCCATGGAGCTGACGGACATTAAGTCCAAAGTTTTGTCTCCCTCGGAGCAAACCAGATTTGAACCTAAAGTAGCTCTCCCGGACAGGTTCACTGGTGGGCGAGACAAATTTTTTACCTTCAGGGAAGCATGTAAATTGTATTTTCGGCTTCGGCCTCGATCATCAGGGAGTGAAGAGCAGAGAGTGGGAATTGTTATCTCGCTCCTACAAGGGGACCCTCAATCCTGGGCCTTCTCCCTTCCTCCGGGATCCCCGGCTCTACAGTCAGTAGATCGATTTTTTACTGCCCTGGGTTTGGTATATGATTACCCAGATCGGATCTCTCTCTTGCTGAGACAAAATTACGTAAGATACAGCAGGGAGATCGTCCGGCGGAGGAATTTGCTTCTGAGTTCCGTAGATGGGCCACAGATACTCAGTGGAATGACCCAGCTCTTAGGAGCCAGTTTTGTCATGGGCTTTCTGACAAATTAAAGGACGTTTTGGCTCAGTATGATTCTCCTCCATCACTGGAGGCTGCTATGGCCCTAGCTATCCGTACTGATAGACGGCTCCGGGAGAGGTGCGAGGTAACTCCGCCCCTGTTGTTACTCCACCTACTACTAAAGTCCCTTATGTTGAGGTTCCCCTTGTCTGTTCGGAGGAGCCTATGCAGTTGGGAGGGACATAATTTCGTAGGAGGGGATTGGCGGTACGCCGCAGGACTAGAAGGTGTTTCTTCTGCGGGAAAGAGGGACATTTTGTTGGAGGATGTCCATCCCGTGCCTTGTTGAGCAAAAAGTCGCCGGAAAACTGTTAATCCCAGGTTGTGTGGTGGACGACAACCTGGGAGTATGTATTTCGTCCGCTAGTTCTTCTCAGTTCCTTGTACCAGTGGAGGTGGTGGTTGGTACGAGAGTGGAGAGATTTTCTGTTCTTCTTGATAGTGGGTCCGGGGCTAATCTGGTTGACGCTCAGTTTGCTCAGGCTCAAGGTATGCATCTGAGTGTATTGGTCAAACCGATCCCTATATTCTCCATTGACGCCAGGCCTCTCGGCCAAGGTAGCTTTGTTCATGAGGTTCATAACATTGACCTTCGGGTAGGGGCAATACATAGGGAACTATTATCTTGTTATGTGTTGGAGGGTCTACCTACTCCTATTGTGTTGGGACTTCCTTGGTTGGTTAAACATAACCCTGTGATTAATTGGCAGTCCAGAGATATAAGCCAATGGGGGGAGTTTTGCAAAAGTAACTGCATGAACACAGTCATCAGTGCGGTCGTGCCTAGTACTTTGCCTCCTTTTTTGGAGGACTTTGGGGATGTGTTCTCTGAGGAGGGGTGTCAGGAGTTGCCTCCTCATCGCGTGTATGACTGCTCTATTAATTTACTTCCTGATGCTAAGTTACCTAAAGCTAGGTTATATAACCTTTCTGGTCCTGAGAGGCAGGCTATGAAAGATTATATTTCGGAAAGTCTGGCCAAAGGGCATATTAGACCTTCATCTTCCCCAGTGGCCGCGGGGTTCTTCTTTGTGAAGAAAAAAGATGGAGGCCTACGCCCTTGCTTGGATTTCCGCGAACTTAATCGGATTACTGTTCGAGATCCGTATCCACTCCCTCTGATTCCTGATCTCTTCAATCAAATTGTTGGCGCCAAATGGTTCTCTAAATTGGATCTCAGGGGGGCGTATAATCTGATTAGGATAAAAGAGGGGGATGAGTGGAAAACGGCGTTTAACACGCCGGAGGGACATTATGAGAACCTTGTCATGCCTTTTGGTCTGACTACTGCACCAGCAGTATTCCAACATTTTGTTAATGACATTTTTCGTCATCTGGTGGGGCTGTTTGTGGTCGTATATTTGGATGACATTTTAATTTACTCACCAGATCTTGTGTCTCACCAGGAGCATGTGAGACAGGTGTTGCAGATCTTGCGAGACAATAAACTATACGCTAAACTGGAAAAGTGTGTATTCGCCGTACAGGAACTTCAGTTTTTGGGTTTCTTGGTGTCAGCCTCCGGTTTCCGTATGGACCCTGAAAAGGTGAGAGCAGTACTTGAATGGGATCAGCCAGAGGATCTTAAGGCTCTGCAGCGTTTTCTGGGGTTTGCTAACTACTACCGGAAATTTATTTGTAATTTCTCATCTGTTGTCAAACCTCTCACTGACATGACAAGAAAAGGGATGGATTTTTCTAAATGGTCGGACAAGCTTGCCAAGCTTTTTCCTCTTTGAAAAAATGTTTTGCTTCGGCACCCGTTCTCATCCAACCAGATGCATCACAGCCGTTCGTTGTGGAGGTGGACGCGTCTGACGTAGGGGAGGGTGCAATATTGTCCCAGG
This sequence comes from Oophaga sylvatica, assembly GCA_033576555.1. Classification (NCBI taxonomy): domain Eukaryota; kingdom Metazoa; phylum Chordata; class Amphibia; order Anura; family Dendrobatidae; genus Oophaga; species Oophaga sylvatica. The sequence continues at coordinate 240,570,150 of JARQOD010000002.1, read as the reverse complement.
GTCCGTCCCCTGGTAAATGGCATCCGTGCGCTTTCTTTTCTAAAAAATTGTCGTCCGCCGAAAGGAATTATGATATCGGAAATAGGGAACTTTTGGCCATTAAGTTGGCTTTTGAAGAATGGCGTCACTTTTTGGAGGGGGCAGTCCACCCGGTCACCGTCATTACTGATCACAAGAACCTGCTGTATTTGGAATCTGCTAAGCGTCTGAATTCCAGACAAGCTCGATGGTCGTTGTTTTTTACCAGGTTTAATTTTGTTGTCACTTATCGCCCTGGATCTAAGAATGTTAAGGCGGATGCCTTGTCTCGCAGTTTCCCAGGGGCCGGGAAAATGGATGACCCGATTCCTATCCTTCAGGAGGGGGTGGTAGTGTCGGCTGTATGTTCTGAGCTTGAGGAGGAGGTGTTAGAGGCTCAGGGGGATGCCCCTGCAGGACCTCCAGGGAGACTGTTTGTCCCAAATCAGTTGAGACAAAAGGTTATTGAGGCACATCATAATTCTGCTTTAGCAGGACATCCAGGGAGTAAGGCTACTTTAGATCTCCTTTCTCGCCGGTTTTGGTGGCCTAACGTTAATAAAGATGTTTTAACTTTTGTCGCGTCCTGTGGGGTTTGTGCTCGCTCTAAGACCCCTCATACCGTCCGTCTGGGACCCTCTTACCCTTGAAACTTCCGGAGCGTCCATGGACTCATTTGTCTATGGACTTCATCACGGACCTTCCTCAGTCGTCAGGGAAGACTGTCATACTGGTGGTTGTTGACAGGTTCAGTAAGATGGCACATTTCATTGCTCTTCCTGCCCTCCCTAATGCTAAAACTCTGGCGCAGGTGTTCATTGGGGAGATTGTGAGACTTCATGGGTTGCCTTCTGATGTGGTGTCAGATAGGGGGTCTCAGTTTGTGTCCAAGTTTTGGAGGGCATTTTGTTTACGTCGGGGGATGCAATTGTCATTTTCCTCGGCTTTTCATCCGCAGACCAATGGTCAGACAGAGCGTCTGAATCAAAGCTTAGAGACTTATCTTCGGTGTTTTGTCTCAGAGAACCAGGAGGACTGGTCTTCTTTCTTGCCTCTGGCAGAGTTCGCTCTTAACAACAGGCGGAGCGAGTCCACTGGTAAGTCCCCGTTTTTTGGGGCATATGGTTTTCATCCCCAGTTTTGTACATTCAATGGGGGGGGCCCTTCTGGGGTTCCTGAGGAGGAGCGTTTCTCGTCGTCACTTGCTTCAGTGTGGAGAGGTGTATTGAATAATCTGAGTGCTATGGGGAACCGTTATAAACGTATGGCTGATAGGAGGAGAGTTTCTGGTCCAGATCTTAATGTGAACGATCTGGTATGGTTGTCTACCAGGAATATAAAACTTAAAGTTCCCTCCTGGAAGCTGGGCCCCAGATTCATCGGGCCGTACAGGATCAGTTCCATAATTAATCCTGTGGCATTTCGTCTGGACCTCCCTCCTACGTTTAAAATTCATAATGTGTTCCACAAGTCATTACTTAAGAGGTACGTGGCACCAGTCATACCATCACCTCTACCTCCTCCTCCAGTGGTGGTCAATGGTAACTTGGAGTTTCAAGTGTCAAAGATCATTGACTCACGTCTGAATCGCCGGTCCCTTCAGTACTTGGTGCATTGGAAGGGGTATGGTCCAGAGGAGAGGACGTGGGTTCCTGCGTCTGACATTAACGCAGATCGTTTGGTGCGGACCTTCCACAGAACTCACCCGGGGCAAACCTGGCCCTGAGGGTCCGGAGGCCCCTCGTAGAAGGGGGGGTACTGTCATGTGTGCATCGCCACGAAGATCGTCGCGGTTGCACATTCTGACTTCTCACAGCTGAGTTGCTGTTTCTTTGTGTTTGGCAGTTAGGGAGTTAATTCTGTCTGTGCTCAGTTCTGGGACTGGGTGCAGTTTTTCCCGGCTGCAATTAATTATTTGTTGATTGGTTTCCTTTAAATCTCTGGTTGTCTGTGTTGGGAGTTGCCAGTGAAATTCTTCATGCAGACCACAGATAGGATTGTATCTGTATAGACTTAAGTTAAAGAGCTCCTTAGTTGTTTTAAGCTCACCTTGCTTAGAGTTTAATATCCCAGATCATTTATGTTCCTTCTGTGTTTGAGTGTGTATGCAAGTCTGTGTTTTCTCCAGTCTGTCTTATATGTCTAATCTGTGTATTTAGCAGAGATCAGCCCATATCCCTTTGGTGGTAATCAGAATCCTTCTTAGGACTGATTACAGGGTTCAGGGACTGATAGGAGACAGGGTTAGGCTGGAGACTTGGACCTCTGAACCATTATCAGTACCTCCAAGGTGAGGGTTTAGTTAGGACCCCAGTTTAGGGTCAGGTTAGACCCCGGTCCCCTCTTTCCTGTGACAGTGTATCAAGTCCTCAAGATTAACCCTGAGTTCAACGGATATCGTGTCAGGTAAATCTATTCTATATTTACATGCTGATGTTGCTAATCTATATGTTGTATAGAGTGTTGTTCTTTTAAGAATAGTTTACTGACATCGTACACATATCATAAGACCGCGTGACAGGCGTTTTCCTGATGTCCCAAACAATCGAAAAGGGGATTCATCAGAGAAACTAACTTTACCCCAGTCCTCAGCAGTCCACTACCTTTACCTTTTGCAGAATATCAGTCTGTCCATGATGTTTTTTCTGGAGAGAAGTGGCTTCTTTACTGCCCTCCTTGAGACCAGGCCTTGCTCCAAGAGTCTCCGCCTCACAGTGCATGCAGATGCACTCACACCTGCCTGCTGCCATTCCTGAGCAAGCTCTGCACTGCTGGTAGCCCGATCCCGCAGCTGAAACACTTTTAAGAGATGGTCCTGGCGCTTGCTGGTCTTTCTTGGGCGCCCTGGAGCCTTTTTGGCAACAATGGAACCTCTCTCCTTGAAGTTCTTGATGATGCGATAGAATGTTGACTGAGGTGCAATCTTTCTAGCTGCGATACTCCTTAGGCATTTTTGTGATTGCATGATGAGCACGTTTCTTTAGAGTTAACCATGGTTAACAGAGAGAAACAATGATGCCAAGCACCAGCCTCCTTTTAAAGTGTCCAGTGGTGTCATTCTTACTTAATCATGACAGATTGATCTCCAGCCATGTCCTCATCAACACCCACACCTGTGTTAATGGAGCAATCACTGAAAAGAGGTTAGCTGGTCCTTTTAAGGCAGGGCTGCAATGATGTTGAAATGTGTTTTGGGGGATAAAGTTCATTTTCTAGCCAAATATTGACTTTGCAAGTAATTGCTGTTAAGCTGATTACTCTTTATAACATTCTGGAGTATATGCAAATTGGCCAATAGAAAAAGTGAAGCAGTAGACTTTGTAAAAATTAATATTTGTGTCATTCTCAAAACTTTTGTCCATGACTGTACAGTCTAATTTCTGCTACTCACAGAATGGAGAAGATGGGTAAATCTTGTTCTTCATTGTCTCCTCACCTGTGCTATGGTTCTCTCATCTGAGAAAATCCGATCACACTAAGCTGATACTCGGATCAAACACAGATCAGAGTTTAATTGGTGTGTCATTAACATAATCGATCTGATTCTCTCGCATGAGAGAACTTACGCTCTTGTGATCCCGGCCTAAAAGTGATACATGTTGGACAGTAATCTGGTATAAAAACCTTTATTATCAGAGGTTTCTTTCTTCCTTTTTTCATCTTAATTTAGGAGTCGTAAGAGAGAAAAAATAGTGTGTGTCCCTGGGGAAAACTAGACTTGTGTGTGTTTGTGTGTCATTCTTTACAGGATAACGTCTCACAAACTGGAGTATTGGAAAGACTGGGTATAGAATGAAATGTCCCATACTGCCCTATATGTCTCTTTCATAACTTTTGAGTTTTTAGGGTTTGACCAACCCTTAACACACAAGTGCTTGGGACTGTACACTTCTCACCAGACTCTGGTGGTCACCCATTGGTCTTTGCTTACAGAAGCTATGACATAATATAATGACTGGTAGTATGCGTTCGCACGTCAAAATTGCTGCCATTCATTCAATCAAAGACTATAAAGGACACACAGCATCAATTTCAGAAAAAGTGGTGCAAAACTGCAGCAAAAATTGAACATAATGCACAACAACGTAAAAACGACATAACTGTGCACATGTCCAGTCTTTTGTTTTCCTCTTTTAAGGGTAACCTGTCACATAAAAAATGCTATAAACCTGCAGATATGGGGTTAATCTGCACGTTAATAGCGTTCAGAACCTGCCTGACACCGCACTTAGATCCCCGTTGTTGGGAAGAAATAAACTTTATTCTTCCCAGTGGCGCTTAGGTTACAGTCACAGGGGAGACACCAGTGTGGGTTAAGTCATTGCTCTGTGATAGGGAGCGACAGCTGTAGCCGTACCTCCGGCACTGACTGACAGCAGCGCAGCATTAAACCCGGCTGTCAGTCAATGCTGGGAGCGCGTTGCAGCTGCTACTCTATATACACACAGTAGTGACACGATAAGATATATTACAAAGTTGTTTGCTTTCATATGAACTATTGATTTATCATTAAAAAAATTAAAACAATGGTTACTCTTGAAGTATATCTTGTATAGGAATAATGAATGTTGAAATTGATACTTGCTATAAAGCCAGTAAATGAAAAATCTGAATATTGTTTTCTAATTTTTGGGCTGTATTTGCCAAAATAACGGTATGTTTACATATGGCAAAAATATCTATAACTGTTCTATAAAATATGGTCAGTTTTGTATAACTCCATGCACAAGCTATGGAACTGTTTTTCACTCTCAGAAATGTAAGTAACTAAACACCATTTTATTTGAAAACAAAAAAACAAAAGGAGCTTCTACATTATCCTGATGGGCTCTCCCACATAGAAGAGACAGTTTTTAGAGTTCTATAGTCATCTAACTATGCAATTCTTCTATGACGGGGAACCTTGTACACATTTTCATATATCAAGTTCCCTTTAAATTGCACTGTCCATAAGTTAGAAAGAACAATTCTATGTTTAAGTAAAATTGTCTTTTTTATGTCTAACATTTCTAAAGCTTATTCAATTTTTATGCCATCATTTACAAAAAATTTTCTTTAAAAACTGCAGTAAATGCTGTAGAATGGCAAGATGTGCAGCAGTGAATCCCAATCCCCCGTAATGGAAATGTAAGCCATGTGCTATATAACATTTTAACAGAAAGAAAGATTGGTAAAGTATGCTGGTTTATCTTACAAAGTGAATATCCATTGAGGTTTTCCTTCTGGATTCTGTTCAAAACTGTGCGACATCTGTACAAGCAGAAAATAATGATGCCTTGGCAGTCACTTGTTTCAATGTGGAATGTATAATGGAATTCCTAAATGCTAGGTTTTTGCTGCCTGGATGGTAGACCAGGAATTCTAATGTATGTTCTTCTAAATATTTCTGGCGTCCCTGTTGTTTATTGCATGTTCCGAACATCAAGGTGCATGGAGAAGATATGGTACTGCTGAAAAAACTCAAACCACTCCTAGTGACAGCAAATGTGAAGCCTTTGTTTTCCCCCTAAAACGTACAATCTTATACTAGCAACATTTGCCCATTCTTTATAATATGGCAGCAATGAAAGTCTATTTCTTTTCCTGATAATACACTTAGCAAAGCTCTACACAATTTATTTAGAAAATATCTATCGATACCATTATCTGCCTGATAAAATTACTGCTGTGTGTAAGAGCACAAATAGGAACAGAGGGATTCAACCACTATATTGTTTTTCCAATTTTTGATAAGATTTGATGACATTTAAGGGATAGGTTCTAAAGTGATGCAGTGGGGAAACCTTTACTTGTACATAAGGCATTTAGAAATTCCCTATGGAAGAGATCTGATAAAAATATGTTTTGTATTGGGACACAAAATGAATAAAGTTACACTTCTGCTAATATAGTAAGAGAAGATATTTCTAATTGAAGTAAAGGCATATTCTTTTGTGTGCCAATGTACCAATAGTGCTGTGACTGTAATGTAAATTCCTATATGTAGCAAAATACTTACCAGTCGCCGTCTTCTGCCATTTCCAGCGCTTCACCGCTCCTCTTCTGGACCACATGACCGCACAGTTGTGACCTGCACTCTATGCGACCCAGAATGTGCCTTTTATAGATGTACATCAGTAGAGAAAGCAATGGTTGGCAATGATTTCGGTCAAATCAGAGCTGCCAGAGCTGTAGTCACAAGATGACAGAAAGGGACTGGACTGGAGCAGCGCTGGAAACATTAAAAGATGATGACTGTTTGTATTTTACTACACACATGAAACATACCTTACTGAGAGTTAACTGGTGGTGAAATACAACTCCGTTGCAGAGATACTTTTAATCCCTTCATGACCGGAGCTTTTTTCAGTTTTGTGTTTTCGTTTTTTGCTACCCTTCTTTTCAGAGCCATAACTTTTTTATTTATCTGTCAACAAGGCCATATGAGGGCTTGATTTTTTTGTGTGACCTGTTGTACTTTTGAACGACACCATTGGTTTTACCATGTCGTGTACTAGAAAACAGGAAAAAAATTCAAAGTGCAGTGAAATTGCAAAAAGTGCAATCCCACACTTGTTTTTTGTTTGGCTTTTTTACTAAGTTCACTAAATGCTAAAACCAACATTATGATTCTCCAGGTCATAACAAGTTCATAGACACAAACGTGTCTAGATTCTTTTTTATCTAAGTGGTGAAAAAAAATTCCAAACTTTGTTAAAAAAAAAATTATGCCATTTTCCGATACCCGTAGCATCTGTTTTTGATCATCTCAGGTTGGGTGAGGACTTATTTTTTCCGTGCCGAGCTGACGTTTTTAATGATACCATTTTGGTGCAGATATGATCTTTTGATCGCCTATTATTGCATTTTAATGCAATGTCGTGGCGACCAAAAAACTTAATTCTCGTGTTTTGACTTTTTTTTCTGGCTATACCATTTAGTTATCTGGTTAATCCATTTTTATTGATAGATTGGGCGATTCTGAAAGCGGCAATACCAAATATGTGTATGTTTGGTTTTTTTATTGTTTTTTTTGAATGGAGTGAAAGGGGGGTGATTTGAACTTTTATATTTTTTTATATTTTTAAAAACATTTTTTTTACTTTTGGCACACTTCAATAGTCTCCATGGGACACTAGAAGCTGCCACAACCCAATCGACTCTGCTACATAGAGGCAATGATCAGATCACATCTATATAGCAGAATTACTCACTTGCTATGAACGCCGACCTCCAAGTGGTGCTCACAGTGAGCCGGCACTGACAACCATAGAAGTCTCCAGGAGACCTATGGTTGTCATGCCAATGAACTGGTGACCACGATCACGTGACTGGGGTCACCGGTGGGCGAGTTTCCAGCCCGATGGCCAGAAGCGCGAGTTAAATGCTGCTGTCAGTGTTTGACAGCGGCATTTAACTAGTTAATAGCCTTGGGTGGATTGTGATTCCACCTGCGGCTATTCCGGACACATGTCAGCTGTTCAAAACAGCTGACATGTCTGGGGAAAGATGTGGGCTCAGCGCCGGAGCCCACATCAAAGGGAGGGAGTCTGACGTCGGTGTACTATTATGCCTGACGTCGGAAAGGGGTTAAGGACTTTTGCTTTGTTGCTGCCATATTCCGAGACCCTTAACATTTTAATTTTTCTGTTGATGGAGCTGATTGAGGACTTGTCTTTTTGAGTTGATGTTTTTATTGACACCATATTTGTGCAGAAATGATGCTTTGATTGCTTATTACAGTTTTCGGGAGGTAACAAAAACCCACAATATTGGCATTTTGATTTTTTTCTCTTTACGGTTAATTAATTCAGTATGCTAACACATTGGACTTTTATGCACATGGCAATACCAAAATATGCTTATATTTTTCATTTTTCCTTTATTTTTTTTAAAGAGGGGGATGATTTTTTTTTCAAAGACTTTTGTTTTTAAACATTATATTCTAGTCTTGTTAAGGGACTTGGACTAGTTTACCCCAATGCGTGCCTACATTGGTTCGTGTTCATTTAAATGCCACTGTTATAGTTTCACATTTGTGTATAAATGATTTTAAATGGTTTTAAGCCATGGCTGGAACTTGGCTCTGGCTTCGGCTGTTAGATGCTGACTGCCTAATATAGCCCCTTCCACACATGCAGACCACTTCTATGGACACTAATTAACATCCTAATGCGGAAAGGGGTTAATCAGTGCAAATTATTCTAAATAACTAATTGCAAATTAAGATAATGCGAACTGGCTACCTTTAAAGCTATAGGACCACCATAACAGTGTCAACAACATCTCAAATCCAATCGATCTGATAATGATAACCTATGCTAAGGACCTTTGCTGAATCATTCCCACAGTTTCTATATATCCATAGAATAAGCATTGAAAGCCTTTGCTATAAGTTTCAAGTAATATTTTATGATAAAATTACAGCAATATATGTGGTGAAAACAGAATTCTTGTAGAATAATTCTGTGAATTATAGAACTGACAGATAACTTGATCATAGAAGCATGTATCACTAAATATAATAACACTGATTAGAGATGAGCGGATCGATCCATATAGGATCAAGTTTGACACTAATTTCCTGAACTTCACAGGTCACCTCGAATTGGAATATTCTGAGATTCAATTTGCGAGGATCAGGAAAAAAAATAAATGCCTGGCTCCATTTTGCGCTGCTGAAGACTCAAAGAGCGGCTAAAGGAGTTAGGCGCAGATGAACAGGCTTCTCAATTAGGCCCTGAAGCAATCTTTTGGAATATGTTTGGTGTAACAACTCCATTCCTGCCTATAAATGTTTAGTTGCTAGATTTGTATGCTGTTTATAAAGTTAGACCAACAAAAATACTCCCAGAGGCTCATACAGGAAGAGCATGTGACTGTATTTCCTGTTTTTCCTGTGTCTGTGTATGAGAGAAGCAGCCTGCTGTAGATGATGCACAGATAGAGGCACACAAATGATTTATTCCTGATCTACTAAGCTTATCATATATTGTTCCTGATTGTTCCTAAAAAAAGAAGCTCTGTTGTTGCACACTTGGAGAGTATCCTGAATAACCCGCTGCCAACACAATCACATCACATGGTCTATCACAGTCAATCAGGGGGGTTGTCAGAGGCAGTAAAAAATGAGGAAACAGCCAAGGAGTGCCATTTTATGCTTGTGCAATGTAGGGACAGGACGTCAGCGTGCACAATACATTCCACATAGGGATTGAAAATGGCTTACTCTGGTTATGGTGTTCCACTTTCAGTGCTGATATATCAAGTTGAAATTTGGATTGCTAGACTCAGTTTGCTAATAGTAATACTAAGATTCAAGTGATATATAGGGAAGTTATGTACCTGTATTCTCACTCAGTCTGACTTAAAGGGTACCTGTCAGGTCCCCGGTGGGCTCCAATCCACCAGCATTCAGCTATTTGTGATTAAACTTCCTCCCTAACTGGTCCTGTGTAAACAGGTGCGACAATGCAGTAACGCAGGGATTGCAGAACAAGACTGTAGAACAATATTATTTAATTTCTTAACAAAAGGGATGGCAATGGTCTCCTCGCTTGGAGTTAATAAACCAAGGAGCAATGAACAATAAACAAGGGGGTTAAAGGGTTAACTAGACAGTCTAATATTTAAATGGCACTTAGCATAATCTTCTCTTGATCCTTGTCCACATACAGTCCGATGGGAGTTAGAGTGCCAGCATGGTGTCCTCAGGAGAATGTCAACAAAGCACGGTCCAGCTTCTGGTGGCAATGGGTGGTCATTGGTTCTGCCCGCTGAGCCCCTAGTCCATAAATCTGTGCAGTCAAAGTGGGGAGCACTGTAGGAGTTTCTGTACAACGGGGAATGCACCTCGGGGTCCTGCACGTGCACCCGCTCCTCCGCACGAGCACTGTACTCTGCTTAGCCGGGTGCGCAGCGCTCTGCACACTCACTGGCTTAAAGGTGTGCACCCAAAAGCTCTGCTGTGGCTCAGCTCCACATTGTCCCTCACACTGCGGAGTGTGCCACATGGTTGCCTCTGCTATCGCTGCCGGCGGGAAACTGAGAGCTCTTTCCCGCACTTCCTGCACACCACCCGGATTAGCCACGCCCCCTCTCCCCAGGTCATGGGACCTGACCAGTCCCCCATTCTTTCCTCCCGGAAACACAGGGCTAAGCCTCGACAGTTCCTGACCCGGCATAACGCAAGTACCCGCAGCCTGGTCTTCCTCCTTACACCTGTATAACATAATTCAGTTAAATAAATGCTTTTTAAAAAGCATTTATAACCTCTGCTTTCCCTATGCTAATGAGGGCTTTGACTAGTCGATGGATCATTAGTTCCCCAGACTAGTCAGCCCTCTTTCCATGTTATCACATCCTTGTGGGCTTGATAACATAATTTGCAAGAGCCAGCCTCATTGCCAGCTCATGCAAATCTGTGCATGCATGCCGCTCATTCCGGTAGCGTCACTGCGTGTCTGAAGCTGGTTGTATGCTTCCTGGCTTCAGAGACGCGCACAGCGTATGTCCAGAAGTTCAAAAGATGGCTTCTGGTCATGCCTAGTGCTGAATGCCGGTGGATTGGATGGGCACGGTTGATCTGACAGGTTCCCTTTATTTGATTGATCTGAGCCATACCAGAGTAACAGCACATTAATAACAGCTTTTTTTTTCTCCACACAGTGCAGGTAAGAAGGGCAGTATTAAACCCTCTCCTGGCTAGGACTGCTTCTGCTATGAGGCAAACATCTTGCCTCAGGTGGTGGTCTGAGTTATCTCCGAGGTGGCATCATTTTGCGAGACCTCAGGGGTGGTACTCAGCTGGTTTTCCTACAAGGAACATGGAGTACTCCATTTCCTGCTATCTGTATTCAGTTGTATTCATGTATTCATGTCCTGTATGAAGAGGGGCAAATTGTGGGGGACAGTTTATTGAGGGGCAGATTGTGTGGGACACTATACATAGAGGGAACAGCTTGTGTAGGACAGTATGGGAGGGGCAGCTTGTGATGGAGAGTATGGAGAGGTGGTAGAGCATAGAAGACAGTAATGGTTCTGCTTATGGGATCCTGTATGGCATGGAGAAACATGTTGGGAACAGTATGGTGCGGGGTCAGTGTGTAGGTACTGTTGTAATGTATGTAGTACAGTTCATATAGCGTCTTGTGCTTGGGTGCGATGAAAACACAGGAGTCACAGGTTTGATATAGAAAAGTCCTGTATTACTTCATACAAGTTGGCAGAAATAGTCACACAGTTTGCAGACACAGAAACAGGAGACACAGCAGGCCAGAGTAATCCAAGCTCAGCAATCACTCTCCAATACAGATTCAGGATCTTCTTCTCTGTTACCGTAAGTCCATGCAAACGTGGGTCTTTCAAAGAGCAGGGTTCAGAGTCCACAAGTGCTTCAGAGTTCCTCAGTAGGAATAGCTGGAGTACAAGGTCCAAGGCTTACAGGAGTCAAGTCACAGGTTCACTGCAGGCTAGATTCTGAAGCACTGATTGCTCAGCTGTGGCTGCTTAAGAAGCAAAGGAGAGAATCAGGGCGGGAACATGCAAGTTGGAAACTCCATTTTGACTGAGGGCAAGATAGCTGCAGCAAGACAGAAAGTAAAATGGCTGACGAACAAACTGAGTTTCAGGAATATATACATAGAACCTTACAACTGTATACTTTTGGGCAGTGTGTTGGAGAAAATATTGAGAGGGGCAGATTTTGGTGAACAGTATGGTGAGGGGCCACTTGTGCATGACAATATGGAGAGAGGACAGTTTGTGGGGATCAATAAGGAGAGGGGCAGTTTTGGGGGATAATATGGAGAGCGGCCACTTTCGGGAGAGAATATGAAGAGGAGCAGCCTGTGGGGGGACCATATGGAGAGGGACAGTTAAGAGCGTATGGGGGACATTATATTGTGGGGGCAGCATGTGGGAACAGTACGGAGAGGTGCAAATTTTGGGGGACAGTATAGTAAGGGGCAGCTTGTGGGGGACAGTATGGAGAGGGGACAGCTTGTGGTTGACAGTATGGAGAGGGGCTATTGTGGGGGGGTGAATATGTAGAGGAGCAGCTTCACGGGGACAGTATGCAGGGTGGAAGCATGTGGGCGACAGTATGGAGAGAGGGCAATGTGACCAGACAGTATGGAGAATGGGCAGCTTGGTGGAACAGCATGGAAAGAGAGCAGCATGTGTGGGACAGTATCAGGGCAGAGTATTGGGGACACTATGGAGAAGGGAAAGTTTGTGGGTAACAGTTTAGAGATGGGCAGTGTGTAGTTGATATGATGGAGAGTGGCAGCCTTTGGGTGATAGTGGGGAAAGGGAACAGTATGTGGGGGACAGTGTGGAGAGGGGCAGCATGCGAGGGGCAGTGTGGAGAAACATACAGTGGGAGGATACACAGTGGATAATACACTGACAAGCAAAAAGGTAACAATATTTTGAACTTTTGAGTTTCAAGCTCCATATCTCACTATCACTACTACTTTGAGCGTGAGACTACCATAATATTATAGACAATTATCTTGGCTATCTCATACATAAATTTGACTTGCAAATATTTAGCATATCATTTGTTATGCAGGTTCTTGTCATGTCAGTGCATTGTTACTGTTTTGCTCCTAAAAATCAAAATTTTAATTTTTATTATTTTGTTAATCCACCTTTGGCTTTCAACACCGCCTCAATCCTTCTGGGCATACTCTCGATCAGATTCAAGCATGTTTGAACCTAAATCTGATGCCAGGTCTCTTCTACATGTTCCCAAAGTTGTAGATACTGGTTGACTCACTTGGTATACAACTTTTTCTTCAACTCTACCCAAAAGTGTTCGATTGGATTGAAGTCTGGGGACTATGAGGACCAATCTAGCACCTCTACTTCATTGTCATTGAACCATTTCTTCGCCAATCTCAACATATGCGCTGTCATTGTCCTGCTAGAACACTATGTTGTCCTTTTTGTACCCATAGTATTCAAGTGTACGAAGTAACTCATCTTGTAGGATACTCACATATAGCTCAGCATTGAGATAACCATCTATCCTGGTCAAGTATGCAACACCTTAGGCTGTAAAACAACCCCATATCATCAGGTTTGCTCCACCAAACTTGACAGTTCCTTCAATTTCTTGATCAGTTAGGCCCTTTTCGCTCGTTTGTTCCAGACCCATTTGCACCCATCACAGCCTAGTCTGTTGACTTTCATCTCATCGCTCCAAATCACCTGTTTCCAATCTTCTACTGTCCACTTTTCGTACGTCTTTGCAAACTGGAGTTAACGCTTCTTATGACGATTTTGAAGGCAAAGCTTCTTCTCCTTTTTTCAGGCAACCATTCCAGACTTGTGTAATGTGCATTGCACTGTGCTTGCATGGATATCTGTGATCTTACTACTATGAAGCATACAAGCCACCTCCTCTAACATGTTTGTTGTGCCAGAACTGATAGATCTTGTGATGAGCAAGCTTGTTGACTCTGATATTTTGCCTGGACGTCCACCTCTTGGATTTGAGTGGATGGATAGACTTCTTTTCGTATTCTTACAACTATCATGGCATTCATATGATACAATGTTGGAGTTTTCTTGGTCGAGAGACCGCTATCGATGAACTGGATAATGCTGTTTCTCTTTTCTTGGGAAATCTACATTGCTGCTCCTCGATTTGAACCAGTGACTTTTCATTTGGGGATCAACCTAATAACACACTAAGTTATTAGGGATGTGAGAGCTGGTTGATAATTTTTAGTATACAGGAAGAAAAAGATTTTTCCACTACCAGGAGCAAATCAGAAACAATCCAGTGACATGACAAGAATCTACTTAATTAATCATATGCTAAATAGTTGCAAGTCATATTTATGTATGAGATAGCCAAGGAGATTGTATAAAATGATGCTAGTCTCAGGTTCGAAGCATTAGTGGATGGTGAGATATGCAGCCTGAAAGTCAAAAGTTCAAACATTGTTACCCTTTTGCTTGTCTATGTAGATAGCATAAAGAGGGGATGGTGTGGAGGCCATAGTTCATAAGGGGAATGTGTGGAGATTATAGTTCGTAAGTCAGGCAATGTGAAGCTTATAGCTTATAAGGGGAGACAGTGTGGAGAAATGTTTTTCTTTTTAGTAGAGGACAGTGTGGAGGCCATGTACTTTAAGAGGGATAGTGTGTGAGTCATATTTTGTGCAGTGAGCCCAGTGAGGGGCAAGTGACACAAGCACATTGTAGGGCAGATATTTTTATTCAGGGGCATTATAATGGCACTGTTATTTTTAAGGGCACCATGTTGGGATGTGCTGCAGAAGACCAGAGAAGAGGGAAATCTACAGAAGCAAGCTGTGGATATGAATAGTCAACACATTGTCAGGATCGAATAAAGAAGAAAAGGGTGAAAGAGAATAGCCAGAGAATACATCACCTATAAGGTACCTGAATGCAAATATATATTTGTGCTACTGCCTGCGTCTAATCAGTACTGTGGATCCTGTATGGTTTACAGTACATATGGTTGGCAACAAGTCCGAAGTATCTCTTTACCATTGTTAAGGACATACTGGGAGTTGTAGGTTCATTCATTGCAAATGTACATGGTGGAGATTGACAGGACATTGCAATTGATCGCTATATTAAAATTTTCGTCCCTAAGTGCAGTTGACTATTAAAAGCAAAAAACAAAAAAATGTGTTTTACTCACTGTCCCTGAACAAAAGACTGTTCTGAGCACGGTGTTCCATCTTCATTGGCAGAGACGCAAAGCTCATTGATTTCCTGCCATTCTATCAATGTGACTTCAGCCCTGCAGCAATTTCAGACATCAGAGCAGTGGCGGAAAACAGTCAGTGGAGCAGGGTATGATGAATAAAGTGTTTTCTTTTTTAATAAATATATAATATTATTTGCTTGGGAACTGGAATTTTCTGAAATTTCCTGTACTGCTGATGATTCTGGTGCTATAGTCCTATACTGATAGTATTAAGACCCCTTTAAATTTTTCAATTTAAAATTTTTCATTGAACGGGGGCCCCAGGGGAGAGGGGGCCCCTCCAGCCTCCAGCACCGCATGGCTAATTATTTACCTATTCAAATTAGCCATGTGGTGCACTCAGGGCCAGCGTCAGCACCCGGCACACCCGGGCAAGTGCCGGGGCCCTGAGCAGGCGGGGGGGCCGGCAGCATCTGCCATCTGGCGCCCCCGCGGCCGTTAGCGGAGGAGAGCGGTGTCAGCGCCGCCACTGGGCCCCCCCGCTTGCTCAGGGCCCCGGCATCAGCTGGCACAATACTTACCTCTCCCATGCCTCCGCTGCCGCAGCTCCGGGCTCCAGGGGGCGCCGGCGCTTCCTCTCACAGCAGCGGCGCTGAATGACGTCATCATTCAGCGGCCGGCTGTGGCAGAGAGCGCGGACGCTGAACAGGTGAGACGTGTGTGTCTGTGTCTCTGTGTGTGTCTGTGTGTATGTAGTGCGGTGCTTTGTGTGTGTGTGTGTGGGTATGTGTGTGTGTATGTATGTGAGAGAGTGCTTGTGTGCTGTAGTGCTGTCTGTGTGTGATAATGGGCAGGCATTGCTGATAATGGGGAGGCATTGATGATAAAGGCCAGGCATTGATGATGGGGAGAAGATGATGATAATGGGCAGGCATTGATGATAATGGGCAGGCATTGATGATGGGGAGAAGATGATGATGGGCAGGCATTGATGATAATGGGGAGGCATTGATGATGATGGGGAGGCGATAATGATGATGGGGAAGCGATGATGATGATGGGCAGGCATTGATGATAATGGGGAGGCATTGATGATAATGGGCAGGCATTGATGATGATGGGGAGGGATAATTATGATGGGGAGGCGATGATGATGATGGGCAGGCATTGATGATAATGGGGAGGCCATGATGATGATAGGGAGGCCATGATGATAATGGGCAGGCATTGATGATGGGGAGGAGATGATGATGATGGGCAGGCATGATGATGGGAGGATTTATGATGGGGAGGAGATGATGATGATGGGCAGGCATATGATGATGGGGAGAGATGATGATGATGGGCAGGCATTGATGATAATGGGAGGCATGATGATAAAGGCCAGGCATTGATGATGGGGAGAAGATGATGATAATGGGCAGGCATTGATGATAATGGGCAGGCATTGATGATGGGGAGAAGATGATGATGGGCAGGCATTGATGATAATGGGGAGGCATTGATGATGATGGGGAGGCGATAATGATGATGGGGAAGCGATGATGATGATGGGCAGGCTTTGATGATAATGGGGAGGCATTGATGATAATGGGGAGGCATTGATGATGATGGGGAGGTGATAATTATGATGGGGAGGCGATGATGATGATGGGCAGGCATTGATGATAATGGGGAGGCCATGATCATGATGGGGAGGCCATGATGATAATGGGCAGGCATTGATGATGGGGAGGAGATGATGATGATGGGGAGGCCATGATGATAATGGGCAGGCATTGATGATGGGGAGGAGATGATGATGATGGGCAGGCATTGATGATGATGGGGAGGAGATGATGATGATGGGCAGGCATTGATGATAATGGGGAGGCAATGATGATGATAAGGAGGCAATGATAATGATGGGGAGGAAATCATGATGATAATGGGGAGTCTTTCCACAGCGCCCTTTCCTGAGCCGTAACAGTGCAGAACGCAGTACAGCGCAGAGGAGAGCTCCATATTATGTATGGAGCATTATATGGGGACCAGTATCCTGTATGGAGCATTATATGGGGACCAGTATCCTGTATGGAGCATTATATTGGGTCCAATATTCTGTATGGAGCATTATTTTGGGTCCAGTATTCTGTATGGAGCATTATATGGGGGGTGACATCCTGCATGGGGTATTATATGGGTGATGAGGGGAGACTGTGGTGTCCATAATATTGTATGGAGGACTGTACTGTCCAGTCTGTACTGTGCGCTGTGAGGATTTGGCAGTTTTTGAGCTATTGTACAATTTACAATAGATATCAGTCATGTAATGGAAGAAGTGAAGTGTTTGGCGTTGTGCTATACCCATATTTCTCTGCCGTATCTGTGCATCATGAATCGTGGTCTGTGTTAAAGGGGCCCACTGAGGCTCTTTCGCCCGGGGCCCATAAAAACCTGGAGCCGGCCCTGGGTGCACTACGCAGCCGAGGCACAAGGAGAAGAGCAGCGCTGCGGGAGGCGTCGGGAGCGGGTCCTGAGAGTGCGAGTGCGGCGCGCCGGTGTTCTTTGATAGTTGCGTTCTAAATAAATATTACAATCTATATGATTACATAACTTTGTTGCCCTATAAAGTGCGGGGGGGGGGGGCCCGAAAAATTTCTTGCACAGGGGCCCACTACAGTCTGTGTCCGCCCCTGTAGATAATAAATAGATAGATATGAGACATATATGAGAGCGAGAGATAGATGTATAGATAGATATGAGATAGATGTATAGATAGATATGAGATAGATAGATAGATCGTGCTCTGATATCTGTGCTCTGTATGTGTGCTCTATAGAATTGTGTGTGGCGTATATTGGATATGTGTGCGTAGATTTTGTCCATGGCGTGTACCGCTAAAGAGAGATGGGCCACACACAGTTCTTGTCATGGTCCGCCCCTGAAATGAACGGATACAAGTACAGATAGATTAGATAGATATAGCTGTAAATAAATACAGTTGGCTAAATTGATAGATGAATGAAGCCGGAATGATCTGTATAGATATAATTAGATAATAGATGAATGTACAGACAAATAAATATGTGATTGATGTACAATCATAGATTAATAGACGGTAGGTATATAGATTGCAATATAGATTATTTTTCTTGCTGAGCTACCTGCATTGGCAGTGTGAATTATTGTTATTCTCAGGTTTTTGCAATTAACAAAGAATAAGACATTGAAGTGTTAATGCCGGCTGCATTGTGGCTTGTGATTGAGGTGATGTCAGCATACATTCTAGCTGAGGAATGTCAGCTCCCCTCCGGACATTTGGAGGGCCTGCCACTTGTACTGTGGGCATGGCTCCGCCCACACATTCTTTTTTGGCTGGTTCCCACAGGAGCAAAATGACATTGAAGGCCAAAAAGGATGAAAACAAAAGAAGACCCCCTGCTGCTTGGCCAGCATGCTGTGCTGTCACCAGTACTAATTCATTACCTCACCTTTAATCTCCCAGTTCCATTATAGGTTAAAAAGAGCCCCACTTAACAGCTGACAAGATTGCAGCATGCCCAGCAAGACAATAAATAAACTTTGCAAGGTTATAAACACCTGTAGGAAATATATATCAGTGTGTGACTTCCCCACCTTGCGATATAGTGGTAGAATAGGCATCTTTTCCTGCTACAACACTAATTCTTTTCCTGCTTTGTTTTTTTCTTCTGTCGTTAAGATTCAGATGTATGCAGACTCTGCCAGTCCTGTCTGAGACTTGTAGTTCTATAACTGAGATCTACCAGCAAAATAAGCAAGTTTCAGCTTTGTATTAGTTCAAAGAAATATTTGTCTATTTCCTGACATATATGTGATGTGCGATATAAAGGTTTAGGGCATTATGTGTTCAGAATACTCCTGTCTATGCAATGTGTTCAGTTTCTTGATAGAAGTTAATAATTACACTGTAATTTTTCACTTTCTTCCCATCTTGCCGCATTTGCAGTTGTTGTAATACTAACACTATTCCAATTTAACCTCTGATCAAAACTCTTGAGGACTGTACAGCATCACCCAATTATTGATCAGGAAACAATAAGGTGCAATGAAACAGTACTTGGAGCATATTGAAAGAAGGTACTTCCTTAACTTACAGTAGCTCAAACTCTAATACCTCTGCGAAACAACATGATAAACTGGTGAAAATATATTATCACTAATAATAGAAGAATACTTAAAACTTAAAGCGAATCTGTCAACAGATTTCAAAATAATACAAACTTTACATGTTATTAACAGATGTTTTAGACTTGATGTATGTATTTTGAAAATCTATGTCAGAATGGCTACATAATCCTGGTATTAAAAGAAGCATTGCATGAGTCCAGTTTAAACTGGTCTCATAAAATGTGTGTAAGAGGTTCAAGAAACTTGGTTTGATGGCCCCTTTAAATATTAGGTATCCATTAGCTCTTGATGGAAAATGTAAGTATACACAGTCAGGTAGCAAGAAAGCAGTGCAGCTGGACACCAGCAACAGTTCATGTGGATTGTACTCATTAGAAAACAACAAGTTTGATAATTAAAACATCTATTTATGAGGTAATATACTTGAACAAAGGTGAAAAGTTGGTTTACACCGAAGAGTCAACACTGGCAACACTTTAATTGGCAACATTTTGTAAGAGTGTGCTGGCAAACACTTCAGCAGCACTTCCTTTAGACAGGCATGCTCTTTTTTATCCGCTTAACAGTGCAATGTGGCACACATCCACAGTGCTGTTCAAAAGCACATTTCATGGTCATCTCTTTTGGCAGTGGTACTCTGAATTAGCTTTTATCTGGAAAGCTGCACACTTGTGGACAACTCAGTCAATTATCACATCAACGTCTCCTCATATACATACACTTGCATCTGTCTGTCTCTTGTGTGGCAATTATCTTTATATTCAGGCTCCAGACACTTTTTGTTTGGAAAACCTCAAAGGCAGGAATAAAACTATATGCTCCTCTATGCTGTATCTAATTTCACAGATTTTCACTGATAATTGTGCCCTACCAAAGAATACATTCATAGGAATAAGTCTCTTTGCCTCCTTTTTGAGGTAGCATTCCTCACCCTCTCTCTTGTAATGGTGGCATTCTCAACCGGATGGGTTTATCCCTTCCTCCTGGAGCAGACTATAACCATTCCAGTGCAGTATGGAACTTCTTTTGTGCTCCTCTGTACCCCAAAGTAGTTCTCCAGGTCATGACACCAATTAGCAAGTATTACCCCTTTACTTACTAGCTTCTTTTCTGGCTTATTGCAGTAGACATCTGACGAAAAGAAATAGGGGCATACAGTAGGTACGGAAAGTATTTAGACCCCTCTAAATTTTTCACTCTTTGTTTCATTGCAGACATTTGGTAAATTTAAAAAAGTTCATTTTTTTTCTCATTAATGTACACTCTGCACCCCATCTTAACTGAAAAAAAAACAAAAATGTAGAAATTTTTCTAAATTTATTACAAAAGAAAAACTTAAATATCACAGGGTCATAAGTAATCAGACCCTTTGCGCACCCTTTTGAGCTAGTACAGCCATGAGCCTTCTTGGGAATGATGCAACAAGTTTTTCACACCTAGATTTGGGTATCCTCTGCCATTCTTCCTTGCAGATCCTCTCCAGTTCCATCAGGTTGGATGGTGAACATTGGTGGACAGCCATTTTCAGGTCTCTCCAGAGATGCTCAATTGGGTTTAGGTCAGGGCTCTGGCTGGGCCAGTCAAGAATGGTCACAGAGTTGTTCTGAAGCTACTCCTTTGTTATTTTAGCTGTGTGTTTAGGGTGATCGTCTTGTTGGAAGGTGAACCTTTGGCCAAGTCTGAGGTCCAGAGCACTCTGGAAGAGGTTTTCATCCAGGATATCTCTGTACTTGGCCACATTCATATTTCCTTCAATGAAACAAAGATTGAAAAATTTAAAGGGGTCTGATTACTTTCCGTACACACTGTAGGCTAAAAAACTTTATAGTACTACAAAAAGCTCTAACTTATCTACACTATGTCCTATTTCTTCCAGAATTCAGAACAAGTCAGAATATGTATAAGGAATAATTTAGGTCCACATGACAAGAAATTCCCCAGGACAAAGAATATGATGTTTTCAGCTTGTACTGTGGTTACCTGAGGTCAGTATCTGTCTTCTTTTTTCTAAAATTGCAATTAAAGTTATTTTTTTTATTTATCCAAGAGTTTTTTTGCTATAATTTAATGAGTAAAGATTGCAATACTATGTTTCATGGACTGCTATGAATAATATCTATGGTAGGCAATAGATAGTAGATTGCTGGCAGATCCAATCAAAGGTGATCTGGAGTATGGGGGTAGGGCTGCCATCAGGGCATTACTGATCTTACTGGTGTGTGGGCGCGGGTGAGCCAAAGCAAAGAGGGGGATGATGGTACCCAGTCCGGGCTCACCTCTTTTGCTTCTGTTCACCGTGCCCCAGGAACAGGGGTGGGTTGTGGCACACATCTTGGGAGCTTACCTGGCGGTCCACGGCCTTAAAATCAGAACAGCAGCGTAGCTCCAGGGAAGCTCCCTCTGCCTCACTTGTGACATGCTGCAACGGCGCTTACGTGAGTACATTATTGAGCAGACGCTGACGCCTGTATGTACATGCGCTTAATACCGGAAATGGATCTGCAGGGCATCGTTTGAGAGGTAAGTATGAAAAACTTTTTTTTGTTTTAATAAAATGAATTAAATGGGGGTTGGGGAGAGCAAATAATGATGAATTGTGTGTGGGGGGAGCAAATTATATTGTATTGAGGGTGGGGGAGAGCAAATGATGTTTTGAAGGTGGGGGAGTGCACATAATGTTGAATTGGGGTTGGGGAGAGCAAATTATGCTATATTGAAGGTGAGGGGGACAGCAAATGAAGAATTGAAGGTGGGGAGTGGGGAGAGCAAATGATTATGAATTGAGGGTGGGGAACAGCAAATGATTAATTGAGGGTTGGAGAGAATAAAAGATTATGCATTGAGAGTGAGGATCGGGCACAACAAATGATGAACTTAGACTGGGGGATGGGGAGATCAAATAATGATGACTTAAGAGTGGGGTGTGGGGGAAAGCAAATTATGATGAATTGAGGGTGGGGAGAGCAAATGATGAATTGAGGTGGGACATGTTACTGTGCAGGGTGGCACTATTTCGCCTTTTTCTGCATCTGGCAAATTATAGAAGTTGTAGAAAAAGTGAGGAATGTGCACTGGAAGCGGTGCACTAGATTTATTATGTGTTATTTTCTGGAAAGACAAGTCCTGGCTGTGTAAGGAGGAAGACCGGGCTGTGGGGACCTGTGCTGAGCTGGGTCCAGAACTGTTAAGGCTGCATCTCATGTTGCTCGGGGGAAGGAATGAGGGCCCGGACCAACCTCATGACCCGGGTAGGAGGGGGGTGCTAAAAGAAAAAGCGTGCGCAGTGACAGGCAGTTTGGCGCGAACTTGCAGCGCACAGCAGGGTGAGCTGCATACTCCGCCTCCTGAGCACTGGCGCTGCGACAGGCTGCGTCTGTCGGCTCCCGTGATTACCAGCAGAGGCGAGGGAGAGAAAGATCCCTCTCTGTGGACATCTTTCCGGCCATTGCTGGTGCTACAACCCCTGCGGGATCATCTGCTGTGGAGGCGCATAAAGGACACTATAAGTTTAACAACTGGACTGCTATTGTTCTGCATTTGTTGTTCTTTCTATATACTCGTAAACCATTTATCTCCCTGCGAGGAGTTAATTCCCTGTTCGATTAAACTGTTAAATTTGTTAACCCTTGCTCTGCCTTCTGTCTGTCACTGCATCCCGCAACCTGCTTACACTTGGCGTAGTCGGCAGGATGCAGTCCACAAGCACAGAGGTGGCAGACCAAGAGGCCGTGGGTGTCCCAAGGGTCAGCTTGCTGCTGGGGGTCATGCTCAGCAATCTCCCAAAGTTTACAGGGAGCAATTCATTTCTATGGGATTGGTCTGAGCGGATTAAAGGCATGCTAACAATGCACCCCATGACCCCCGCTATGCAGGTAAGATTGCTGTGATGGCCCTGGATGGGGAAGCTAGATGCTCTGTCATGTTACGGCCCCTGCATGAGCGGAACACTTTCACCAAGGTATTGCAGATCTTGGAAGACCCCACCGATGTCGGTAAATTCTGGATGCGCTTGTTTAGCCGCATCCAAAGGGGGGACTCTGTGACCCAATATGAACGTGCTACAGGAGATCCACGCCGTGATCGCTAATCGAGATGATGTGGGCTTGGGGCCTGCTGATGCAATTTTGAGAGACCAACTAGTGGCAGGCCTCAGGGATGTGCTGCTTAAACAGGCCTTGTGGTAGCGCTTGCGGTAAATCCACACATGTCTTTATTGGAAATTGGGGTGTGCGTGAGCAAGAGCAGGGGATGGCAGCCTCAACGGGGGAAGGTCCGGTCGGGGAGGTACCCATTCTGCCCGCAGCTGAACCAGGCTGAGTAAGAGAAATCCGGAAAGAAATCCAGGACATGCGAGAAGAGTGGTCCGACTTAAGAAAAAAACCCCTGGTGGTCCCGAACTCCTCCGGAGGCAGAACTGACCCCGAGCCCTGTCTGGAAACGGGGCAATCCGAGCGGAGAGACATCTGATTTGTTTTAAGTGTGGAGACACTGGACATTATGCCTGAGGATGCGCAAGACGGGGGAGGCCACTTACCCGTCGGCCGTTAAACTAGTGGGCTCCTTAGCGGGGGGGACGCAGCCAAGAAGGAGAGAACGTAGTCCCACAAGTTTGGTTTCCCTGAATCCTCTCGTATGGGCCGAAATGGATGGATCCTCTGTCTAGTTGATACCGGTTCCCAAGTTACCACCATGCCAGAGACTTACTTCAGACATCATTTTTCTGAGGTGATGCGGCCTGAATGGGGCCCAGTGATTAAGTTAACAGCAGCCAATCAATTGCCCATCCCAGTCGCAGGGGTGGTTTGGATGAAAATCACAGTGTGCGGCAAAGATGTGGGCCGGAAAGGAGTAGTGTTGACTGCCGGAGACGCTGTCACTGGCCCCACCATGACTTTAGGGACGAACGTTTTGAAGGAACTCGGAACCATCCTGGTCAGTGAGTCGCCAGATGCTTTTCTCAATCGATGGAGCCCTTGCATCCCCAGAGAAAGGTGTTCCAACAGCTGATATGTGTGGGCCAAGCCCAAGAAACATCAAGTGAAAGAAAAGTCTTGGGGAAGGTGGTAGTTCCTGACACTGCCAAACACTTCTTACCGCCTGGTCAGACTGTGCTTACGCTGCCCGTGCAAGCTTGTATGCCCCTTGAAGGAGTGGAAGCTCAGATAGAGCAATCCTTAATGGATCATCTACCTTCCGGGCTCCTCATTGCATGGACGTTAGCCACCGTTCATGACGGAAATGTAGTGGTGCGGTGCATCAACCTAGGGGAAGACAATCTCACGCTCTCGCCCAAAAGGGAAGTGGCGCAAATAATGGGTATTCCGGAAGTACTGATGCAAACAGAGGCCGTTGAGTTAGCGGTGAAACAAGGGGATCCCTGGACTGTGGCCGTTACCGTGTCCTCAGAGCCTTTGCCCAGCAACAGGAAGGAAGGGCGTCGGATCCTGGAGCAGATGCGCGCTGAACTGACGGGACTCTCATCAAAACAGGTGCAACAGGTGGAAGCAGTGCTGGTGAATTACCAGGATGTTTTTGCCTGTCATGATGATGATTTTGGGTGCACCACAGCCATAACCCATGAGATTCCCATAAGAAGTACCGCGCCGATTCGGGAGCGATATTGACAGATCCCACCACAAATGTACAAAGAAGTGAAAGAGATGTTGGCACACATGCTGCAGGGTGGAGTCAGAGCCCGTTGGCCGCCCCCATCGCTTTAGTTCGGAAAAAGGATGGAAACCTGCTCTTTTGTGTTGACTACGGGCGATTGAATGCCTGTACAGTGCAGGACTGTCATCCCCTACCGAGAATGGAGGAGTCGTTGTCTGCCCTGGGAAAAGCAAAGTAATTCTCGTCATTAGATCTGGCCAGTGGATATTGGCAAGTGCCCATGGCTGAGCATGATCGGACGAAGACTGCATTCATATTGCCTATGGGATTGTTCAAATTCAACTGGATGCCCTTCGGTCTTACCAACGTCCCTGGAACCTTTCAGCAACTGATGGAGAGATGTCTGGGAGACCTGAACTTTGAAGCTACCCTTCTTTATCTGCTCCGGCGGCTGGAGCAAGTACTAAGTCGACTACAGAAACACTATTAAAAGCGGATAGGATCAGGCTCGACCACTGTTAGGTCTAACCCCGGCACACTCCAAAAAATTGAGAACAAAACGGTTGCTTTTAAGGTTTCTTTATTTATTTTGTGCAAGAGAAAAATGGTTTCCAAACAACATTTTGGCTCAGACACGATCCTTCATAAGGAAGACAATCTTATGGTAGTTATATCCTCTGTAGGTACATGGCTTTCAGATTGACATGTGGAAGCCTGTCAAAATAGGTCTTGATTAGCCAGCAGAATGGAGTTAAATGAAGTTGTTCACACCCATAGTGGACTATCCTTTTTTATCAGTTGCTGGAAATACAGTTATATTGAGGTGCATCCTGGCGGTGATGCAGGGACAGATCTGAGAGGCGTCGGGGAACACATGCTGGGACGACTTCGTGTTGACTGGGTGCAGGAAGATAAAGAACTCACTCAGTTGAGACAGTAGGTGGCTTTGAAACCACTACCCAGCCGAAGTGAGAGAGACGCCCTATCCTTGGGAACACTGCAGATCCTCCGGCAGTGGGAGAGGCTCTAATTGGAAGATGGCTTGCGGTATCGTAAAGTCATAGAATCATAGGATGGTAGAGTTGGAAGGGACCTCCTGGGTCATCTGGTCCAACCCCCTGCTCAAAGCAGGATTCACTAAATCATCCCAGACAGATGTCTGTCAAGCCTCTGTTTGAAGACTTCCATTGAAGTGCAGTTGGTATGAAAGTTAGGAGTCATCTGGCAAGTGGTGCTCCCAGAAAAGTTGATCAGCGAGGAGGCCACGGAAGCTCATGAGACAGGGGCTCACTTTGGCCTGGAGAAGACGTTCTAGTGGCTACAGAAGTTGGTCTACCATCCTGGATTGAAGACTGCAGTTGAGGAGGCCTGTCGACAATGCCGAAGTTGTGATTAAGCTAAACCTCCGGAACAGAGAGCCCCTATGCAGACCATTGTAACTTCTGCACCTTTAGAATTGTTGATGATCGACTACTTGACTGTGGGTCCAGCTCATCTCGAATACGAACATTGACTTATGATGACCGACCACTTTACCAAGTTCGCTGTGGTGACTCCAACCCGGGACCAGACTGCTGAGTCAGCCGCTCAGGCTCTCTGTTGGGACTTTATCCGGGTGTACGGTTGTTCAAAGAGATTCCATTCTGATCAAGGTGCTTACTTTCAAGGTCGAGTGATGGAGGAGCTCCACCACCTGTGTCAGATCAAAAAGTCCAGGACGACATCCTATCATCCGCAGGGGAATGGAGCCTGCAAGCGTTTCAACCGGATGCTGATTCAGATGTTGAGAACGTTAGAAGAAGACAGGAAAGTCCAATGGCCTGAGTATGTACAGTCATGGCCAAAAGTTTTGAGAATGACACAAATATATTTTCACATGATCTGCTGCCCTCTGGTTTTTATGTGTGTTTGACAGATGTTTTTATCACAGACAGAAATATAATAATTGCAAACATATGAGTAACAAAAGCTTATATTGACAGTTAGAATGAGTTAATGCAGCAATTCAATATTTGCAGTGTTGACCCTTCTTCTTCAGGACCTCTGCAATTCTCCCTGGCATGCTCTCAATCAACTTCTGGACCAAATCCTGACTGATAGCAGTCCATTCTTGCACAATCAATGCTTTCATTTTTGTCAGAATTTTTAGGTTTTTGTTTGTTCACCCGTCTCTTGATGATTGACCACAAGTTCTCAATGGGATTAAGATCTGGGGAGTTTCCAGGCCATGGACCCAAAATCTCTATGTTTTGTTCCCTGAGCCATTTAGTTATCACCTTCGCTTTATGGCAAGGTGCTCCATCATGCTGGAAAAGGCATTGTTGATCGCCAAACTGCTTTTGGAGGGTTGGGAGAAGTTGCTCTTGGAGGACATTCTGGTACCATTCTTTATTCATGGCTGTGTTTTTAGGCAAGATTGTGAGAGAGCCGATTCCCTTGGCTGAGAAGCAACCCCACACATGAATGGTTTCAGGATGCTTAACAGTTGGCATTAGACAAGACTGGTGGTAGCGCTCACCTTGTTTTCTCCGAATGAGGCGTTTTCCTGAAGTCCCAAACAATCGAAACGGGGATTCATCAGAGAAAATAACTTTACCTCAGTCCTCAGCAGTCCACTGCCTGTACCTTTTGCAGAATATCAGTCTGTCCATGATGTTTTTTCTGGAGAGAAATGGCTTCTTTGCTGCCCTCCTTGAGACCAGGCCTTGCTCCAAGAGTCTTCGCCTCACAGTGCGTGCAGATGCACTCACACCTGCCTGCTGCCATTACTGAGCAAGCTCTGCACTGCTAGTAGCCCGATACCGCAGCTGAAACACTTTTAAGAGACGGTCCTGGCGCTTGCTGGTCTTTCTTGGGCGCCCTGGAGCCTTTTTGGCAATAATGGAACCTCTCTCCTTGAAGTTCTTGATGATGTGATAGATTGTTGACTGAGGTGCAATCTTTCTAGCTGAAATACTCTTCCCTGTTAGGCCATTTTTGTGCATTGCAATGATGACTGCACGTGTTTCTTTAGAGATAACCATGGTTAACAGAAGAGAAACAATGATGCCAAGCACCAGCCTCCTTTCAAAGTGTCCAGTGGTGTCATTCTTACTTAATCATGACATATTGATCTCCAGCCATGTCCTCATCAACACCCACACCTGTGTTAATGGAGCAATCACTGAAAAGAGGATAGCTGGTCCTTTTAAGGCAGGGCTGCAATGATGTTGAAATGTGTTTTGGGGGATAAAGTTCATTTTCTAGCCAAATATTGACTTTGCAAGTAATTGCTGTTAAGCTGATCACTCTTTATAACATTCTGGAGTATATGCAAATTGCCATTAGAAAAAGTGAAGCAGTAGACTTTAATGATTAATATTTGTGTCATTCTCAAAACTTTTGGCCATGACTGTAGCTGAGTTGGCATGGGTGTACAACAACCGAGTGAACAGCACAATCTGATACATACCATACACCCTGCTGTTCGGCCGTAAAGGATGAGAGATCACTAATCTGGAGTTGGACCTAGAGGAGGACTACCCATGGATGGGGATGTCCACCTGGGTCCGTGAACATCGACATCATTTCTATTCTATTCTACATTGACTGGTACAGACCAAGTTTCGGGAACTTGAGCATCATGAGACGATGCCCCTGCGAGGGACTGCTCTCAAGGCTGGAAACTGAGTATTGGTCCGAGACAAGCGACCTCGAGGCAATTTAGAGCATCGATGGGAAAAACTCCGTATCGGGTGAAACGCCGAATTGGAGCTAATAGTCCAGTCTATGAAGTTTAGCCTGAAAGGGAAGAAGGGACCCCTACTCGGGTAGTCCACCGAAGCATGCTACATCCTTGCCTGTCACGAGATCCCAAAACAGAAGAGAGAGCGCCAAGTGTCCCCGAAATGCCCACTCCTGCGGACTTCGATTGTGATGAAGAGGAACCATCTGCCTCATCCTCTGACCTGGACGGTCCACTACCCACCAACCCAGGAGAAGTGCGTGAACCCAAAACTCCTGAGATGGCTGCCCCATTGGACTCGGAGGCGTCCCTGTCCTTGACCGCTCAACCTGACTCGACCACTCAACCTGATTTGCGCCGCACAGAACGAACGACAGCTGGAAAACTTCCCAGTCGTTATGAAAAAGACCAATTTATTTGACAGCGGATCATTCAAGAGATGGAGGAGTGTCAATGTCTACTGCAGGAACTGTTGCAAATGGAATGGCAAGCTAAAGGAGAAAGGGGAGTGTAAGGAGGAAGACCGGGCTGCGGGTACCTGTGCCATGCCAGGTCCGGAACTTTTGAGGCTGCGTCCCATGTTGCCCGGGGAAGGAATGAGGGAGCGGACCAACCTCATGACCCGGCTAGGAAAAAGCATAAGCACATGCAGTGACAGCCAGTTTGGTGTGAACAGGCAGCGTTCAGGAGGGTGAGCAATGTGCTCCACCTCCTGAGCACCGGCGCTGCGACAGGCTGTGTTTGTCGGCTCCCGTGATTACCAGCGGAGCCGAGGGAGAGAAAGGTGCCAAGCACCAAGAGACTGTGAGTACTGCACATGTGCCGAGGAATCATAGAATCAAAGAATGGTAGAGTTGGAAGGGACCTCCTGAGTCATCTGTTCCAACTCCCTGCTCAAAGCAGGATTCACTAAATCATCCCAGACAGATGTCTGTCCTGCCTCTGTTTGAAGACTTCCATTGATTCCATTGAAGGAGAACTCACCACCTCTCGTGGCAGCCTGTTCCACTCATTGATCACTCTAACTGTCAAAAAGTTTTTTCTAATATCTAATCTGTCTCCTCCCATTCAGTTTCATCCCATTGCTTCTAGTCTTTCCTTGTGCAGATGAGAATAAAGTTAATCATTCTACAATGTGACAGCTCTTGAGTAGTGTTGAGCGATACTGCTCGATATCTAAAAAAATATCGTATCGAAATGTTATCGCCGATATCACTAAATATCGTCGATATCCGATTCCGATACCGGAAGTCCAATGTAAGTCTATGGGAACAAAATATCGCAACTAAAAAAAAACCTTTATTTCCTTGTAAACACTAAATATACACACATAGAATACATATATATATATATATATATATATACATGTCATTGTGACATGTATATATATACATATATGTATAGTTTATACACTTCTACATAGTAAAATATCCTCTGATTCAATTGCCGGGTAAAGCCGGCTTCTGTGAAAAGACAGAAGCACCCGACATGAAATGACACTTGGTGTACATAGGGTTAACCATGTCTTTTCATGTCGTTTGCAATCTGATTTGCACAAACAATTACATCAGTCTATGTGTGCAAAATTTCACACCTGTAGGGGTTAATTAAAGGTGTAAATTCGTTGTAAAAAAAACGGACTTTTTTGCTACGAATTTACACCTTTAATTAACCCCTACAGGTGTGAAATTTTGCACACATAGACTGATGTAATTGTTTGTGCAAATCAGATAGCAAAGGACATGAAAAGACATGGTTAACCCTATGTACACCAAGTGTCATTTCATGTCGGGTTCTGCATTTTCACAAAAGCCGGCAATTGAATTAGCGGCTATTATACTATGTAGAAGTGTATGAACTATAAATATAAATATATATATATGTGTCACAAATTCAATGACATGTGTATATATATATATATATATATATATATATATATATATATGAGGTGTAAAATTGTTTAAAAAAAATGCGTGGGCTCCCGCCCTATTTTCGCAACCAGACAGACAAAGCCAGCGAATGGGGCAGATAATAATAGCCCAGAGAGGGACCATTATTTTTGGTCCCCCCTGGCTACTAACATCTGCCCCCAGACACCCCAGAAAAGACAAATCTATAATTAGATTCGCCCTTTCTGGCACTTTGCCCATCTATTCCCATTGCCCTGTAGTGGTGGCGAATGGGTTAATAAGGGGTTAAAATGACCTTGCAATTGAAAGGTCACTTTAAGCCAGGTTAATAATTGAGAGCTGTCAATCAGACAACTATCAATTATTAATCCTATTGTATGAAAGAAAAATCAAACACACACACTTTAATAAAAAAGAAGTTTAATGAAATAATCACACAGTTTTTGACCATATTTTATTTACCTGCTAAAACCATTTCCTGTAATAAAAATAAAATAATAAAGCAAAATTATTCTTACCAATCCGATGTACAGTCAGGTCCCACGGTGTAATCCATCAGAAAGGGTTAATGTTTACTGCAGGGACCGCAGCTAATGCTGCAGCCTCACAGTAAACCCCCAAATGAATGAGCTCCTCTCCTGGCTGACAGGAGAGGAAGTTGAAAGCTTAATTGATTGCTTTCCACTTTCACTTCAGGTCAGCCAGGGACACAATCAGTGACGTCAGAGGGAACTGGTTAACAAAAATAGGGGATCCCCTCAAAAAAAAATGGCGTGGGGTCCCCCCTATTTTTGTTAACCAGCCAGATGAAGCAGACCGCTGAGGCCTGGATTTTCAGGCTGTTAAGGAGCCAAGATCCATGGACCTTGCCAGCCTGATAATACCAGGCCACAGCAGTCTGCATATCTTGGCTGATTAACGAAAATAGGGGATCCCCTCGAAAAAAATTGGCGTGGGGTCCCCCCTATTTTTGTTAACCAGCCAGATGAAGCAGACCGCTGAGGCCTGGTTTTTCAGGCTGGTAAGGATCCAATATCCATGGACCTTGCAAGCCTGATAATACCAGGCCACAGCAGTCTGCTTAGCTTGGCTGGTTAACAAAAATAGGGGATCCCCTCGAAAAAAAAACGGCGTAGGGGTCCCCCTATTTTTGTTAACCAGCCAAGTAAAATGCAGACTGCTGCGGCCTGGTATTAAAAGACTGTCAAGGCCCATGGATTTTGGCCCTCAACAGCCTGATAATACCAGGCTACAGCAGCCCCACATTTGGCGCATCAAAAGATGTGCCAATTGTGGCACTTTACCCGGCTCTTCCCACTTGCCCTGTAGCGGTGGCAAGCGGGGTAATAAGGGGTTAATGTCACCGTTGATTGCACGGTGACAATAAGCCCGGTTAATAATGGAGAGGCGTCAATAAGACACCGATCCATTATTAATCCCAAAGTTATTAAATGCATAAAAAAAAGACACAGCAAGAAAAAAGTATTTTAATGAAATAAAAGAGACAACACAGTTTTCATTTCTTTTATTGTACTCTCATTCCTGCGACGCCATCGATCTCCTGTAAAAAAAGAAAAAAAACAAACCAACAGTATACCACCTGTCCGACGCAGTCCATAGTAACGACAGTCCCACGACGATCCAGCTCTGCTACATCGCAATGACAGGCAGAGCCTGTCATCGCGACGCAGCACAGCTGATTACCTGCTTCCCCGGCGGTGACGTCATCGGACTGACTGCTTTACGGCCGGGATTACCCAGCAGTCACTGCAGTTATCGCGAGAAACTGCATGTGACCGCCGGGGAGAAGAGGATGGCGGCCATGAAGCAGTCCAGGACGTGACCGCCGGAGATCTTCTGCCAGGTAAGTGCCGCTGACTCCTGACAGACCCGACCGACGGACACTGACAGTGACAGACCCGACCGACGGACACAGACAGTGACAGTGACAAATCCGATTCCGGTATTCGATATGACGAAAATATCGGTATTCGGAATCGAAAGGCCGATACAGCTAATATCGGCCGATATCCGATATTTTCAGTATCGTATCGCTCAACACTACTCTTGAGATATTTGTAGATAGCTATTAGGTCTCCTCTCAATCTTCTTTTTTGCAAGCTAAACATTCCCAAATCCTGTAACCGTTCCTCATAGGACATGGTTTGCAGACCGGACACCATTCTGGTCGCTCTTCTCTGAACTTGCTCCAGTTTGTTGATGTCTTTTTTAAAATGTGGTGTCCAAAACTGGACACAGTATTCCAGATGAGGTCTGACCAAAGAGGAGTAGAGGGCAATAATGACTTCACGTGATCTAGACTGTATGCTTCTGTTAATACATCCTAGAATTGTATTTGCCTTTTTTGCTGCTGCATCACACTGTTGACTCATGTTCAGTCTGTGATCTATTAGTATACCCAAGTCTTTTTCACATGTGCTGCTTAGCCTTATTCCTCCCATTCTGTATACGCTTTTTTCATTTTTATTTTCCAGATGTAGTACTTTGCATTTTTCCCTGTTAAAAACCATTCTGTTAGTTGCTGCCCAGTGCTCCAGTTTATTTATCTTTTTGAATCCTCTCTCTCTTCTCTAGTATTAGCTATCCCTCCTAGCTTTGTGTTATCAGCAAATTTAATCAGTTTACCCTCAATTCCTTCATCTAAATCATTGATAAAGATGTTGAACAATACAGGGCCCAAGACAGAGCCTGACATGACTTATTAGCTACAAACCCATGCTGACTCTGGTTAAGCACTTCATTCTTGTCTAGGTACTTACATACATGTTGTTTAATAATTTGTTCAAAGATCTTTCCTTGTATAGATGTCAGACTTACCGGCCTATAGTTCCTTGGGTCCACCTTCTTCCCCTTTTTGAAGATAGGAACAACATTTGCTCTTCTCCAGTCTTCTGAGACTTCTGTTCTCCAAGAATTTTCAAAGATTATGGAGAGTGGTTCAAAAATTTCTTCTGCTATCTCCTTCAGTACTTTGGGGTGTAATTCATCTGGACCTGGAGACTTGAATTCATTTATGTTAGCTAAGTGCTTCCTCACTATTTTTCTGTTTATAGATATCCTGGATTCTTCTATTCCCTTAATAGGACAGTGAAGATCAGTTGATGTTACATTTCCTTTCTGAGAGAAAACAGATGCAAAATAGGATTTTAAAAGTTCGGCCTTCTCAACATCCTTTCTTACCATTTCATAATTTTCATCCTGTAAAAATCCTATAGCATCTTTGACTTTTCTTTTACTTTTGACATATCCCTAAAATCCTTTTTTATTGCTTTTGACATCTCTTGCAAGCCTTAATTTATTGTCAGCTTTAGATAATCTGATTCTTGCCCTGCAGGTTCTGCAGACATCATTATATTCTTCTTTAGATATGCCTCCCTCTTTCCATTTGATAAACATTTCTTTCTTCCTTTTTAGCATGTGTTTAAGTTCTTTGTTCATCCATCCTGGTTTCGTTAAATGCTTCCTAGTCTTCCCTCTTTTCGGAATTGTTAATGATTGTGCTTTGAGAATCTAATTTTTCAAGATTTCCCATCCTTCCTGGACATTTTTGTCCTTAAGGATATCCAGCCAATGGATCCCTCCGATTCTCTTTCTGAGTCCCTTAAAATCTGCCTTTCTGAAATCTAACCTTGAAGTCTGAGTCTTCACAGGTCTTCCTCCTCTAGTTATCCAAAATTCTAAAATAGCATGGTCACTACCTCCTAGGGTCCCAGCCACTCTTACCTCCTCAACCATTTCCTCCCTGTTTATAAGGATTAGATCCAAGGTAGCAGATCCCCTTGTTTTCTCCCCTACCTTTTGGAAGATAAAGTTGTCAGCAAGAGAGGATAAGAATTTCCTGGACCTGTTAGTTTTGCCTGAGATAGATTCCCAACAAATGTCTGGATAGTTGAAATCTCCCATGACCACTATGTCATATTTTTTGGAGAACTTAGCCATATGATGCATAAAGAGTTCATCCATATCTTCAGCTTGCATAGGCAGCCTGTAGTAAATGCCTACAATGCTGTCCTTTCCATTGTTCGCTCCTTGTATTCTTACCCAGACAGTTTCCACAGAACTCCCAGTCTCTGAAGCTTCAATCTCTTTGCAGATTTACATTTTTCTAACATACAATGCCACATCTCCTCCTCGTTTATCAAGTCTGTTTCTTGCAAATAAGTTGAATCCTTCTAGCCTTGTATTCCAATCATGTGTATCGTCGCATCAAGTTTCAGTGATTCCAATGACATCATACTTCTTCTCCTGCGTTAGTAGTTCCAATTCTCCTTGTTTGCTGCCCATGCTTTGTGCATTTGTATAGAAACATTTTAGTTTGTGATTGGTTTCTCTTCTTCCAATATTTTTATTATTTAGATTTTTTTGTCTTCGTTCTTCCTTTCCACTTCTAATAGCAGAGTTCTCAATAGCATTTGTCAGGTGTATGGATTTTTCTGGCGTTTTGCTTCCCTTCCCACATTGTTCTAGTTTAAAGCTCTCCTGATCAGTGTAGCAAGGCGACTTCCAAATACATGTTTTCCAGTCTTTGTAAGGTGCACCCCATCTCTAGCAAGTAGTCCATCGCATAGGTAATTCACTCCGTGATCCAGAAATCCAAATCCTTGCTGACGGCTCCATCGACATAGCCAGTTATTCACCTGCAGAATTTTATTCCACCTCCTTGTTCCATGGCCATCCACTAGGAGGATGGAAGAGAAGGCCGAGTAACGGACACTCGTTTGCTGCCTTCCCTGCCATTAGCTGGACGTGAGCTCATGTTCAACTACGAGAGTGCTGCGGCCTAGTTTGCTTTGGCCGTGCGAGTTCATAGACTAGGGGCTCAGCGGAAGGTATCGGAGACCGACCGCTGCCGCCAGAAGACGGATCACCGTTCAAAGGACCCTACCTGTGAACATCTTTCCGGCCGTTGCTTGTGCTTCAACCCCTGCGGGATCATCTGCGGTGGAGGAGCATAATGGGCACGATAACTTTAATAACTAGACTGCAATTCTTCTGCACTGGTTGTTCTTTCTATATACCCGTTAACCATTTATCTCTCTGCGAGGCGTTAATTCCATGTTCGATTAAACTGTTAAATTTGTTAACCCTTGCTCTGCCTTCTGTCTGTCACTGCATCCTGCAACCTGCTTACAGCTGGAAGAAGTGACGGTGGTCTGTGCTGGATGAAGAAGAAAAGCAAAGCTGAAGAACTTGAACTAGAGACGTCATTGGTGAGTCCATGTGTTACCTGTACACTTACTCTAGACACCGTATGCTATGTACAAGCTCCTTTGTATAATGTCACCAGTGATCACTGTATTACCAGTACACTATAGAACTCCTGTGTATAATGTCACTGGTGATCTCTGTATTTCCTGTACACTCACCTGTACAGTACTTTGACACTATGTACACAGCTCCCATGTATAATGTCACTGGTGATCCCTGTATTATCTGTACACTATACACTATATAGAGAGCTCCTGTGTATAATGTCACTAATGATCACTGTATTATCAGTACACTATAATACAAAGCTCTTGTGTATCCTGTCACTGGTGATCTCTGTATTTCCTGTACACTTACACTATACACTGCATACTTTGACAGAGCTTCTGTGTATAATGGCACTTATGGTAATATTAGTATTATGGTTTTGTTTTTTTATTAATGATTAGCATTGTAGTATTTGGTCACTATGTCGTGGTAATATAATAATTTTAATCTTTATTTATATAGCGCCAACATATTCTGCAGCGCTTTATAGTTTAACAGTTTCAAACACAACAGTCATAAGTAACAACGTTAACAATACAATAATTAAAGCAAAATAAGATGACCCTGCTCGTGAGAGCTTACAATCTACATTGAGGTGGGGGAGATACAAAGTACAGGTCTGTATTTACAATTATCCAGCCATCTAAAGAGAGTGAGGGATAGACAGAGATAGTGAATAGGCTATACACTCACGATAAAATGACTTTGATTAGGGAACTGTCACGTATGGT
Source organism: Oophaga sylvatica (assembly GCA_033576555.1). Lineage (NCBI taxonomy): Eukaryota > Metazoa > Chordata > Amphibia > Anura > Dendrobatidae > Oophaga > Oophaga sylvatica. The sequence continues at coordinate 240,534,057 of JARQOD010000002.1, read as the reverse complement.
TGCAGCCGCCGAGAAGCGGCCCAGCCCATAATCGCCTCCACGCTGACCGACCACCATGGCATGGGGCGTGTGCGCAATATGGACCCTCCATACCGCAGAGGGGGACCCGGGCCTACCCAAACTAGGGAAGGGCAGAGACCGGGGTTCTGTGGCAGCTGAGCATGTGGACAAGGAAGAGACACGTAGAGCTTGATTACACCGCACAACTTCAGGTATAGGGAAGTAAAGTTTACTAAAGTAAATAAGTGAAGACACACAGTACATAAATCAAACATGACTATGCAAGGCTCCCGATTCCACACCTTCCAGAAGGGTATCACCCAGAGGACTCCAAGGTACCAACGGATCACCGCGGTACACATAGGTGGGACATCAGGACACAGGCATGACATTAGGGTACACAAGGTCATCAGAACATAGACAGGACACATGAGGACATCAGAATCACGAACTCAGGAACACAAACAGGATCTCAGGAACATGGAATGAGGAACATGGAATCAGGAACACGGACCGGACATCAGGAACACGGACCGGACATCAGGAACACGGACTGGACATCAGGAACACGGACACCGGAACACGGACTGGACATCAGGAACACGGACACCGGAACACGGGCTGGATCCCAGGAACATCAGAACACTGGCATCGGACTCCGGACATCTGGCAACGATCGTCAGGTTCCGGACATCGGCCTGCGGACATCAGGCTCCGGACATGAGACCGCAGTATCAGGCTCAGGACATCTGGCAACGATCGACAGGCTCTTGACATCAGGCAGGGAAGGATCGGATCCGGACATCTGGAAGCGATCTAAAAAGAACCCAAGCGGTCTGGTGCAAGCCCCGCCAGGCTCAACTGGAGCCGGCCAGGGATTGCACCAAAAACAAGCTGAGCACAGAGTAACAGAAACTCAGCACACCCACACCGGACTCCTCCTTCCAAGATGAACCCAGGTTGTATCAAAGGAAGTCAGTTAGCAAAAGATCACAGTCACTGGGCACAGGGTTCAGGACACAGAAGGATTCAGGAACATAATACAGCAGACACAGTTCAGACAGTCAGGTACAGGACAGGTACAGGATCAAGGATTCAAGCCTGGAATTACTGCCTCCAGGATAGGCGAGCCTGGAATTACCACCTCGAGGACAGGCGCAGGGACGGGTACAGGATCAGGGATTCAAACCTAGAATTACCGCCTCCAGGATAGGCGCAGGGACGGGTACAGGATCAGGGATTCAAGCCTAGAATTACTGTCTCCAGGATAGGCGCAGGGACGGGTACAGG
>JARQOD010000002.1:240505598-240532667 GCA_033576555.1 Oophaga sylvatica | reverse complement strand
GGGGTCCCCAAAAAAAACACACGAGGCGTTCAAAAGTCAAATTTTGGCGCTCCCTCCCTCCGAGCCCTGCCTGCCCCAAACAGTGGTTTATAAAAACATAGGGGAAAAACACTACTCAGACAAATTGCACCCCAAATTTTTGGGGTTCAATTTTTCTCCTGAAAACCCTTGGAAAATAAAAAAATGCTGGCAAAAAAATCATTTTTGAGAAAAAAATTTATTTTTTATTTCACCTCGCTTTTATAAAATTTCGTAAACCCCTGGGGGTTAAAAAGTGCTCACCACGCATCAGAAAAGCCCGGGGGGGGTCTATTTTTCCAAAAATGGTGTCATTTGCGGGGGGTTTCTCCCTTTTAGGCACATAAAGGGCTCTCAAACACAACATGACCCGCAAACACCCATAAAAGTCTCTTTAAAAACGGGCCTCCCCCCTTCCAAGCCTCCCATGCACCCAAACAGGGGTTTTCACCCCACATAGGGATATCACAACCGGAAAAATTGCACAACAACTTTTGGGTAAATTTTCTCCTGTCCCCGGGGGAAAAATAAAAAAAAGGGAAAAAGAATCATTTTTGGGGGAAAAAATTATTTTTTTTTTTTCACAGCTCTGCTTTTAAATTTTCTGGAAGCATTTGGGGGTTCAAAGTGCCCCACACACAATAACCCCTTGGGGGTCATTTTCCAAATGGTGCACTTCGGGGGGTTTCTACTGTTTAGGCACACAAGGGCTCTGCAAACACAACATGACCCCGCGAACATTCCTCAAAGTCTGCATAACAAAATGGCGCCCCTTTCCCCTTTCCAAAGCCCCCAGCGCCCAAACGGGGGTTTCACCCCACATATGGATATCAGCGTCCGGGAAAAATTGCAAAACATTTTTGGGGGTCCAATTCCCCTTTTTCCCCCTTTTGGGAAAAAAAAAAAAATTTGGGGGCAAAGAATAATTTTGAGGAAAAAAAAGATTTTTATTTTCAAAAGGCTCTACTTATAAACTTCGTGAACAATTTGGGGGTTTTAAAAATGCTCATCCACACAAAATAAGTTTCTTTAAGGGGTCATTTTCCAAAAGTGTCATTTTGGGGGGGTTTTTCCCTTTTAGGCGTACAGGGGCTCTCCAAACGCACATGGCGTCCCCAATTTCAATTTCCACCAATTTTTGGGGTTTAAAAAGTGAAACGGGGCCCCCTTCCCCTTCCCAACCTTTTTTGGCAATTTCTCCCGTACCCTTGGGAAAATAAAAAATTTGGGGGGGGGAAAATATCTTTTTGGAAAAAAAATATTTTTTTATTTTTATGGAACAACGTTATAAACTTCCGTGAAGCACTTGGGGGAGCAAAGTGCTCACCACACATCTACATAAGTTCCTTAGGGGGTCTAGTTTCCAAAATGGGGTCACTTGTGGGGGGTTTCCACTGTTCAGACACATCAGGGCCTCTACAAACACGACATGGTGTCCAGCCAATTCTGCGTTGAAAAAGTCAAACAGCGCTCCTTCCCTTGCGACCTTTGCCGTACACCCAAAAAGTGGTTTACCCCCAGATATGGGGTATCGGCATATTCAGGAGAAATTGCACAACAAATTTTGTGGTTCATTTTTTATTTTAACACTTGTGAAAATAAAAAAAATTGGTTCTGAAGTAAAGTTTTTGCAAAAAAAGTTAAATGTTAATGTTTTCCTTCCACATTGCTTCAGTTCCTGTGAAGCACGTAAAGGGTTAATAAACTTCTTGAATATGGTTTTGAGCACCTTGAGGGGTGCAGTTTTTAGAATGGTGTCACTTTTGGGTATTTTCTATCATATAGACCCCTCAAAGTGACTTCAAATGTGATGTGGTCCCTAAAAAAAAAATGGTGTAAAAATGAGAAATCGCTTGTCAACTTTTAACCCTTATAACTTCGTAACAAAAAAAATTTTGTTCCCAAAATTGTGCTGATGTAAAGTAGACATGTGGGAAATGTTATTTATTAAGAAACTTGTGTGACATAGCTCTCTGATTTAAGAGCATAAAAATTGAAAGTTTGAAAATTGCTAAATTTTCAAAATTTTCACCATATTTCCATTTTTTTCATAAATAAAAGCAAGTCAAATAATTTTTTTTTACCACTAACGTGAAGTACAATATGACACGAAAAAACATTCTCAGAATCAGCTGGATTCGTTAAAGCATTCCAGAGTTATAACTTCATAAAGTGACAGTGGTCAGAATTGTAAAAATTGGCCCGGTCATTAAAGGGAATCTGAGGTCCGGAGGGCAGCGGTTTTCATGTCCTCCCCCGCCCCGCTCCTCGTCATCTGTTGCGTTACGCCGTCTGTGAATACCACAGACGGCGTTAGATTCCCGCAATTGGGCAATTCAAAATCCGGCCCGGCGGATGTGCAGTATGCTTTGCCCAACAGTGGGCAAAGCATAAAATGAGTACAGCGCATGCGCTGCTCTTTCCTTGCCCCGGAAATGACTGCTTGCCTTGGACGACTTCCGGGGCAAGGAAAGACTAGCGCATGAACTGTACTCATTTTATGCTTTGCCCACTGTTGGGCAAAGCATACTGCGCATGCGCCGGGCCGTATTTTGAATTGCGCAATTGCGGGAAGCTAACGCCGTCTGTGGTATTCACAGACGGCGTAACGCAACAGATGACGAGGAGCGGGGGTGGGGGAGGACATGAAAACCGCTGCCCTCCGGATCTGACTGCAGTGTTTGACACCTACAATCACCAACTTTACAAAGGTATTTTGATATGAAAACGGGGGTATCATGATATATGATACCCACCGTTAGCTTAGTTATGGGACGCACTATTCAGCCATATCTTTATCTGATATGGCTATTTTGGGGTGACAGATTCCCTTTAAGCTGCAAAATGGCTCTGTCACTAAGGGGTTAAAGGAAATCTGTCACCAATTTTTGCTATGTAAGCTGAGAACAGCATGATGTAGAAGTTGAAAGCCCCATTCCAGTGACCTGTCACTTACTCGGCTGCCTTATGTAGTTTTGATATAATCACTGTTTTATTACCAGGTAGTGAAGCATATTTATGAGCTCTGTCTAACCAAGCCCCCAACACAGATTGGCAGCTTTTTGTCTCAGCACAGTGTACATAGAAAGCTGCCAATCAGTGGTGTGTGCAGGTTATATAGAGTTCTACATTTAGAGAACTGGTGGTAGATTTGCAGGAGACAAAACAGTGATTTTATCAAACCGACAGAAAACAGCCCAGTAAGTGACACATTGCTGGAATTAGGGTCTTTGCCCCTACATAATGCTGCTTTCAGATGCTTTCAGAAGGGGCAGCAAAAACCAGGTGATAGATACTTTTGCAATGGGAACTCTGTTTGTGGCCAGGCATTTCTCCAATTGTAGTATTATATGGTGGCCAATAAGATGAAGTGCAATACATGTAATACAAAGACAGCATAAGACTACTAGAAAGTGAGGCGATAGTAGAGATCTGCTTTCTGTTCATGTTCATAGAAATCCAATAGAATGTTTGGACAAAAAATGTGGAGAAGAGACATCCTCTTTATTCATGCTTAGGGCCAGACAGTGCACTCATACAAAATGTGTAATCTAACCAACTCTCTAGTGAAAAATATGGACACATGGACGTCCTGTGCTTTGGGTCTGTAGGAGAAACACCAAAGCTACTATAATTATATCATTATTTCTTTGGCAGTTACAGCAGAAAAAAAGGAATTCTTTATTGCTTCAAAAATAAGGAATTAAGAAATACTGTCCATGTTATTGATGAAACACAACACTGTATGCAGGCTATATGTTTGGTAGATGTATCAGAAAAATAACTCTCACAAATCCACATGCAAGTAAATGAAGAATTCTGATGCATGTCCAATTCAATGAGTGTCTAAATTAGCCCATATGCAACATTTCAACTATAGCTTTTCTTTTAAGTCTACTATGGATCACTGTTGGAGTATGTCCAGACAATCAGAAAGTGGCAGCGATTTTGACACAGCGCATGTTTGCTGCATCCAAAGTGCTGCCATCTATTGAACGCAGGTGATTCCGCATGTGATCACTGAACCGTGCGGATTCACCGCATCCAATACATTGTATGGGTGAAATTTCTGTTACGGAGGCTTGCGTCTCCGCAAGATAAATAGACATGCTGCAGTCTGGAGTGACGCGCCGCACGTCCGTCTCCATGGGTGAGCCGCATGTGTCTCTGGACGCATGGCAGACATGGGATTTCTTGAAATCCCATCCACTATGCTGTAACATCTGGATGCTACAGAAGTGCACAGCATCCAACCCGCAGCATTTACTGATTGTGTGCACATATGCAGTGCCCAGGGGGAACTAGATGTTATAAATGCCAGGGCCAGCCAATAATAAAGAAATTAGGAATGTCACAGGCGGCGTTGTGGCGTGCTAGCCCTGTGTCCCTCACACTGAGCCCTTACAGCCTCTTAGTGTGTGTGTGCACAGTTTCAAGGATGAATGCTAACAAGTGTATTAACATAATCAAAAGGGAGTCTTTACTGTATTCACTTCATAATACATAGCCCGTAGCGACGGTATTACAGTCTCTCATACAAGCTAGAAATTTTAGTTAGCAAGATAGATGGTCTCTGTCCCGTTTAAGAAGGAATCTTCCCAGTTAATGGCTTAAATAAAGTGATCGGCTGACTGCTGGTTATATACCGGGTTACTATCTTAATTCACACAGCCCTTCAGTTATATTACTACCAAGGATGGACCTACATCGTTTGGTTCACTGTGGAAATAGTGTTCACTGCTTACTCATGATTAAGTCCTGATATGTTTCCCTGTCGCAGGGCGTACAGTAGAATATGCAGCAGAACATGAGGCACTCACGCTGGCGGAACCATTAAAGTGGAGTGTAGCAAAAGAGCCCGTGTACAGCTCTATCTCTTCCGTCTCTATGAAGATTGAAATTTAACATGCCCTCCTGGCAGTTCCCTGGCAGATTGAAGATTAAGGGAAGCGGGACCTAAGCTGAAGCAGAGCAGCCTAGGAAGTAGACCTCTCCTCACATCGCTCCTCACAGGAAGGACAGGAACTCCTCCCCGACTCTTCCCTCAGCCGCTTCTAGAGGCTTCCGTAGGAAACCAGGCTGAGAGAGTGTCATGTGACCAAACTCTTGCACCTTTACACTTTGGACAGTAGATAGCAATATAGGACAATTTATCGAATAAACCACATAACAGGACATAGGTTTTTAGTAACCACCTGACAACTTTATTTTGCAACAGATAGGAGGAGGTACTGGGACACTACACATACACTTATACATTATGTTTATAATATGTATTTACACATAATAACATATGCATTTGTATGATGATTGCTTGAAAAAGACACAAATGACATTGCTTCTTGTTTATTAATTTATAAATTAATTAGATATTTTTATTATTGTTTAATAACTTATATACTATTTTACAGACATCATAATCGCTGTCCCCATTGGGGCTCACAATCTAAATTTTCTATAAGTATAACTTAGGAGTTCAGGATGAAGTTGGAGTAGCAGAGGAAACCCATGCAAACACAGGGAGAACTGTTATGATTTGGTAGCCGAGGAGGACAGCAGCAAAACTAGAAAGGCAACCAGACACCGGAGAGGTTGTTAACTAGCGGATTGCAGACCCCTAAACTAACAGCACAACTAGAAGCAGCAGTGGGACGTGCCTACGGTGCCCTAGACGCCTCGACACAGCCGGAGAGATAACTAAGCCTAAAGAAAGAAAGGGAAAAGCTAACTGCCCTGGAGAAGAGCCCCCAAAGGAATAGGTAGCCCCCAAACATATATTGGCGGTGAGACAAGATGAAATACAAACACAGGCAGAAAATAGAGTGAGCAAGTGCTGGGGCCCAATCTGTCTAAATAGCACAGGACAGGAAAGAATACTGTCTGTAATCCGGCAAAAACTCTAAGAAAAACCCCAACACGTTCTGATATACAAAAATACTGAGACCATACGATCTCTCCCCGCTAGATCAGAACTCTGGTGTAACTGGTAGCAAACAAGCGGATACTGGTATAACTGAAAATACAAAACAATAGCAAATGAGAAGCAGAGGTCAGCACAGGCCCCAGCAGGGGAACCTGGCTGTACAAACTCCAGGAGGGCAGAAAACTGAGATAGCCAAAAATGAATGCCAAAGAAATAAACAGCAAACAACTGTCATATCGCCGTTAGATTTAGTGGCTGGTGTTCCTGCCTCGGCCGCTGTGAGGCGCCGGACTCAGGCATCTGGTGGGCGTAGGCTTCGCTCTGCTGTCGGAGGTGGGGTGGTTGGTGTCGGTCATGCATCACCATCTGGCCTGGTTCTGGGGGCGGTCCAGATGAGGTCATCAGACTGTGAGCCTGTGAGAGGTAGCCATGCCCTTCAAATGCCTTGGAGCCTGGCTGCAAGCCGCCAGATATAGTCTTGGTTTCCCCAGTGTGCTAGTTTGTTTTGCTATTGTATCTCTGACCTTTGCCTGAATTTCTGACCCTTCTACTGCCTGCCGATTTTGTTCCTCTGTTGCCCGCCTGGTTTTGACTCTGACTTTTGCCTGGATTTTGACCCTTCTTTAGCCTGCCGATTTTGTACCTTTGCCGCCCTCCCGGTTTTGACCTTTGGACTTCTGACTACGCATTTGGTCTCGCTTTTTATTCCCTTCCTAGCGTCCTTCCTACTCCGGTCCACTGCTCTCATAGGCAGCTACCCCCTGGGCTTCGCTATAATTCCACATCCCTGTATAGGGGTAAAGGGTCTCGGGGTTTCTTGGGGTGCTGTCTTACCTGCAGTGCAGACCTGCAGTGAGCGGACGTCACAACAACTTATCTGAAAGTTGCAGGACAAGCAGGAAGCAAGCTGACTTCCAAATGAGACCAGGAAGAGCAACTAATCACCGGTGAGGATCATGGGAAAGTTATTCACTTAAATCTCCCCAGTCATTAACACCAGATTGCCAATCATCTCTCCCAGCTGTCAGCCAAGGCAGTTTCACTATTATCAGCACCCACCAAAGGGAGCCCAAGCTCAGAAGTCAAATCCAGAGCGTTCACAACAGAGAACATTCAAAGTCATAGTTACATGGTTACATAGGTCCATCATGTACAACCTTTCTTCACCAAGTGTACGTTTTCCTACTAAATTAACTATAACCTGCAATGTTGTGTGTGCTGAGAAAATCACCCAGCCCCTTTTTTAAAGCTGTTATAGTGTCTGCCATTACTATCTCTTGTGGTCGGCATTCCACAGTCTGACTGCTCTAACTGTAAAGAACCCTTTCCTATTTAGCTGCTGGAATTGCCTTTCTTTCACCAGTAATGAGTGCCCCCTTGTCCTAAGTATGGTCTTTGGAAGGAATAAGTCATGTGCCAGTCCTCTGTACTGACCACACATATATTTATACATGTAAATGGGATCTCCTCCTACTTCACATGCAATCGGACAGGGGGAATGTGGCCGATCGCGGCCGGGTGACAGCTGATTATCACAGCTGATACCCGGCATTATGTGCCAGGAGCGGTCACCCCGTGTGCTTCCCTGATGTGATCGCGTGTTCCAAGGGCCTCCTCCCTGCAGGACCCCTGATCCAAGATGGGCGCGGGGTCCTTCCGGGTCCTGCAGGGAGGTGGCTGCTCAGTGCATGCTGAGAGGAGGTGCTGAGAAAGCCTCCTGCAGTGCCTGTCAGATCTCTGGTCTGACAGTGCTAAGCAAACTGTCAGAGCAGCGATCTGACATTATATAATGATGTCCCACCCTGGGACAATGTAAAAATGTAACAAAAAATAAAATATACATATGTAAAAATAATTTAAAAAAATCCCTAAATAAATAAAAAAAATATTCCCCAATAAATTCATTTCTTTATGTAAATAAAAAAAATAAAAAAAATAAAACATATTAAGTATTGCCGCATCCATATCGACCGGCCCTATAAAACTATCCCCCTAGTGAACCCCTTTAGTGAACCACTTAAAAAAAAAAACAAAGCAAAAAACAATGCTTTATCATCATACAGTAGAAAAAAAAGTGGAATAACACGCAATCAAAAAGACGGATATAAATAAACATGGTACCGCTGAAAACGCCAATCTTGTTCCGCAAAAAACAAGCCGCTATACAGCATCATCAGCGTAAAAACAAAAAAGTTATAGCTCGTAGAATAAAGCGATGCAAAATAATAATTTTTTACATAAAATTGTTTTTATTGTATAAAAGCGCCAAAACATAAAAAAAGATATAAATGAGGTATTGCTGTAATCATACTAACCCAAAGAATAAAACTACTTTATAAATTTTACCACATGCGGAACGGTATAAACGCCCCCCCGAAAAGAAATTCATGAATTGCTGATTTTTATTCATTCTAACCTCACAAAAATCGTAATAAAAAGCGATCAAAAAATGTCACGTGCCCAAAAATGGTACCAATAAAACATCAACTTGTCCTGCAAAAAATAAGACCTCACATGACTCTGTGGGCCAAAATATGCAAAAATTATAGCTCTCAAAATGTGGTGATGCAAAAACTATTTTTTGCAATAAAAAGCGTCTTTTAGCGTGTCACAGCTGCCAAACATAAAAACCCGCTATAAATAGTAAATCAAACCCGCCTTTATCACCACCTTAGTTAGGGAAAAATAATAAAATTAAAAAAAAATGTATTTATTTCCATTTTCCCATTAGAGTTAGGGTTGGGAGTAAAGTTAGGGTTAGGGTTGGGGCTAAAGTTAGAATTAGGGTTAGGGTTGGAATTAGGGTTAGGGGTGTGTAAGGGTTAGTTTTCTGGTTAGGGTTATGGTTAGGGTTGGGACTAGGGTTAGGGGTGTGTTGGGGTTAGGGTTGGAGTTAGAATTGGGGGGGTTTCCACTGATTAGGAACATCAGGGGCTCTCCAAATGTGACATGGCGTCTGATCTCAATTCCAGCCAATTCTGCGTTGAAAAAGTCAAACGGTGCTCCTTCCCTTCTGAGCTCTGCCATGCGCCCAAACAGTAGCTTACCCCCACTTATGGGGTATCGGCGTACTGAGGAAAAATTGCACAACATCTCTTGGGATTCAATTTCTTCTGTTACCCTTGGGAAAATAAAAAATTGGGGGCGAAAATATCATTTTTGTGGAAAAAATATGATTTTTTATTTTTATGGCTCTACGTTATAAACTTCTGTGAAGCACTTGGGGGTTCAAAGTTCTCCCCACACATCTAGATAAGTCCTTGGGTGGTCTAGCTTCCAAAATAGGGTCACTTGTGGGGGGTTTCCACTGTTTAGGCACATCATGGGCTCTCCAAACGCGACATGACGCCCGCAGACCATTCCATCAAAGTCTGCAATCCAAAACGTCACTACTTCCCTTCCGAGCCCCGACGTGTGCCCATACATTAGTTTTCTTCCACATATAGGGTATCAGCGTACTCAGGAAAAATTGGACAACAACTTTTTGGGTCCAATTTCTCCTTGGGGGACTAAAAAATTGGGGAATAAAAGATCATGTTTGTGGAAAAAATATGATTTTTTTATTTTCATGCTCGGGTGTTATAAACTTTAGTGAAACACCTGGGGGTTCAAAGTTTTCACCACACATCTAGACAAGTTCCTTGAGGGGTCTAGTTTCCAAAATGGTGTCATTTGTGGGGGTTTGCACTGTTTAGGCACATCAGGGGCTCTCCAAACGCGACATGGCGTCCAGCCAATTCTGCGTTGAAAAGTCAAACGGCTCTCCTTCTCTTCCGAGCTCTACCATGCACCCAAACAGTGGTTTACCCCCACATATCGGGTATGAGCGTACTCAGAGCAAATTGCACAATAAATTTTGGGGTCTTGTTACCCTTAGGAAAATAAAAATTGGGGTGAAAAAATCATTTTTGTGGAAAAAATATGATTTTTAATTTTATGGCTCTACGTTATAAACTTGTGTGAAGCACTTGGGGGTTCAAATTGCTCACCACAGATCTAGATAAGTTCCTTAGGGGGTCTATTTTCTAAATAGGGTAACTTTTGGGGGGTTTCCACTGTTTAGGCACATCAGGGGCTCTCCAAATGCGACATGGTGTCCAATCTCAATTCCAGCCAATTTTGATTGGAAAAAGTCAAATGGCGCTCCTTCTATTCCGAGCTCTGCCGTGCATCCAAACAGTGGTTTCCCCCACATATGGGGTATCAGCGTACTGAGGACAAATTGGACAACAACTTTTGTGGTCCAATTTCTCCTGTTACCCTTGGGAAAATAAAAAGTTGGTGACTAAAAATCATTTTTGTGGGAAAAAAATAGAATTTTTTATTTTCATATCTGGTCATTATAATCTTGAGTGAAGCGCTTGAGGATTCAAAGTGCTCAACACAGATCTAGATAAGTTCCTTAGGGGGTCTAGTTTCCAAAATGGGGTCTTGTGGGGGTTTTTCTCTTTTTAGGCACATCTGGGGCTCTGCAATCGGATCATGACACCCATCAACGTCTGCATTACAAAACGTTATTACTTCCTTTCCAAGCCCTGTCGTGCACCCAAACAGTTCCCCCCCCACATATGGGGTATCAGCATACTCAGGACAAATTGGACAACAACTTTTGTGGTCCAATTTCTCCTGTTACCCTTGGGAAAATAAAAAGTTGGTGACTAAAAATCATTTTTGTGGGAAAAAAATAGAATTTTTTATTTTCATATCTGGTCATTATAAACTTGAGTGAAGCGCTTGAGGATTCAAAGTGCTCAACACAGATCTAGATAAGTTCCTTAGGGGGTCTAGTTTCCAAAATGGGGTCTTGTGGGGGGTTTCCTCTTTTTAGGCACATCTGGGGCTCTGCAATACGGATCATGACACCCATCAACGTCTGCATTACAAAACGTTATTACTTCCTTTCCAAGCCCTGTCGTGCACCCAAACAGTTCCCCCCCCCACATATGGGGTATCAGCATACTTAGGACAAATTGTACAACAACTTTTGATGTTAGGCGCTCGGTTGCAAAAACTTTATTAAAATAATGGAATGCAACCGAACCCGAGGTCCACGGTGCAGCTAGAGATGCTGCAGCCGAACACCCCTCGGGTATGAGGGTAAAAACTGACAACAGAAATATAAGCTCTTGTCTGTGTTACTTCACACTAAGCAAGATATTGGATTTGCACTATCTCCGTTAACGTCACGGGAGATGTGCTGCAGGCTGGCGTAGACGTGGCCCTGTTAACTGCACAGAAGCCACTTGCCAGCCATTTAGGAAGTGCATGCGACTCACGCCAGGCGTACGTGCTGCCAGCCGGTGTGCGATCGGACTGAGAAACTCTCTGTTCAGCTGGTAGGCGATGCCCAGGTTATGCGCCCCTCAGTCTGCTCAGGGTGTACAGCTACCCTCTGTCGGAGATAGACTGCGCCACATTGATTACCTGCCTAGCATCAACTAACCTGCCTGAAGGACCTGTGCTAATTAGCCGAGATATCTCTGGCATCGACAGGTCCCGGAGAGCAAAACTAGAGAGCACGTGGAGCCCAGATTCAGAGGCGTCCACACATGAACACGACCCATACGGTATGATCTGACCGCACCGCCGCGCATGCGATTGGGCTATTTAAGGGCTAAGCCCTGCCCCAGCCATCTCGTTAATCGCATCACTGATGACGTCACCCGTGGCCAATCAGGCAGTGCCAGGTCACCGGATCAGCTGACATCAAATCACCAATCACGGTCCGCCATGTCACGGGCATGCTCAGTGCAGGAAATCCTGGACTTAGGCTGTGGCAGCCCTGTTCCTTTCTGTAACCTATGCTTAAAGCTACTAGGAACAAAGACCCTTGCAACAGCTTGTACCTCTCTTGTATTGGCTAGGCATTGGGACCGAGGCAAAGCTGAGCAGCATCTGGACCAGGATGGGAGACCACAGACTTCTCAGATCCAAGTTCGGATCCAGCTGTTGCCTGATGCCTAACATTATCCCCCCATACCTGATGCTCAAATTCCTCAATGAGCTGGGGGCATGAATATGGTCCACTGGTCTCAAAGAACGGTCCTCAGAACCATGATCCCTCCAGTGTACCGGATAGAACTTTTTCCCCTGAGCCATCTTGGACCCCACAAATGCCTGTACCTCGAAATTTTTAACCCTGGTGTCAGAAACCAGTTGGGGTTCAGAGAATTTCGTTAGGTGAACGGGTTTCAGGAGCGACACATGGAACGAACGTGTCGTGAATCTTCATATGCTGGGGCAACTGTAAACGGTACACTACGGGGTTTACTTGGGCCAAAATTTTGAAAGGACCAATAAAACAGGAGGCGAATTTAGCAGATTCCCTGTTGTGAATGGGTTTGAGATGAGTTCTGAGCAGAGGCTCCCTCTGGTGGTTACAAGCGGTGCTGGTCTGTCCAGTGGAGATTGTGAGGACTGGGAATCAGGTGTTACTGACTGGTCTTATATAAGGGAGTCACCTTCCCATCAGGGTTGCCGGTGATCAATTGTTCTGGTCTGAATCCTTTATTCCAGTTTCCCTTGTAGCCTGCTGTGTCGTGTCTGCATCTCCTGCTAACAGATAAGACATTTTCTTCTTTTTTGTTTGTGCTGTGTTTTTGCATTTTGTCCTGCACTTCTGTGGGGGCCTTCAGGGTCCCCTCCGGGGGCTTCTGCCCTCTCAGTTTAGTTCAGCCACTGATGTTTGTACTTTTGTTTTTTCCAGTTTTTTCAGTGGCTGCTGTTTTGATTTTGTTACACCACAGAACTAATTTAGGTGGAAGAGGTCGTGTGATCTCAGGTGTTTTTGAAATTAGTAGAGTTGGTGCCTTTCAGGGTTTTCTGGGATTGCAGTAAGTACCCTTCCTATCCTTTTCTATTTAGTTAGTTTGGGCCCCAGCGTTTGCTCATACTATTTTCTTTCTGTGTCAGTATTTCATCTTGTCTAACCGCCATTACATGTTTGGGGGCTTTCTATTATCTTTGGGGTTCTGCTCCGGGGCAGATAGCTTTCCTATTTCTATCTTTAGGTGTAGTTAGTTTCTCAGGCTGTGACGAGGCGTCTAGGACCAACGTAGGAACGCTCCACGGCTGCCTCTAGTTGTGGTGGTTAGTCAGGGTACTGCAATCTCATAGATTCCAACTGCTCTGGTGTATTGCCTTTTTTACCTGCACTCCTCAGCTACCGAAACATAACAATTCCCCGTGTCCTCTGATATTGTGAGTCGCGAGCCAGACCTTGTCGCCCGGGGATAATACGGGGTCTGGACAGAGATAAGTGTCAGCCGACTGTCTCTGATGGGACGATTTCTTTCTCGCACAAGAGATACATGATTGGACATATTTTTTAACGTCCTGAGGCAACCGAAGCCACCAATACGACCGTTGGAGAAACTTAGTGGTACGTTTGACTCCAAAATGACCTCTGGTATTAGAGGCATGTGTCCAAGAGAGCACTTTATTTTGTAATTTAGGAGGAATGAACTACTTCCCAGGAGGAACTTGGTCCAAGGTCATTGGTGCCACCGTCCGCGTATCCCCAGTAGGAATGATATTTTTGGGCTCGTTACCGTCCTCAGTCGTATTCACAGGCAGGGAATAAACTCTACCGCGAAGAGGCTCTGAGTCGGGGACCAAATCAATTGGATGATCATACGGTTGGTGGGAAGGCAAAGTCTCAGTAGCCTTTTTGGAACGCTCAGGACGAGTGGCCAAGTCAACAGACGGCTCTGAGACTATTCTCGGGTCGAGGCAATCATACACTGAGAAACACCATTCTCACCCCCAAAATTAATCTCCCCCATGTTCCAGTTAATGTGTGGATTGTGACAACGTAGCCATGGAAGGCCTAATAGCACCTCATCCGATCTACCAGGAATAATGAGAATGGAGATATCCTCCCGGTGACCCCGAGGAAATGACATGGTGAGGGGAATCGACTGGTGGGTGATTTGCGTGTCTAACAGTAAACCGTTGACTACCTTAATGTTCATTGGTTTGGGCAGTAACTCCATAAGAATGGCATGTCACTGGGCAAAGGTTAAGGACAAAAAATTGCCATCTGCCCCAGAATCCACCCACACCTTGGCAGAAACCGCAGTTGCTTCGAAGAGCAACGTCACCTCATATATTAGTTTGGAGGTAGAGGTCCCTGAATCTAACACACATCCTCCAATGGTGGTTAGACACTCTTGTTCCTTCGCCCGCTTGGAACCCTTATTACTGGGGTACTCCAAGAGATGTGTAGGATGGGAATGAGGGGACCATTTCCTAGTCAGGGATGTATCCATGGGCTCAGGTTCCGTGTCAGGAACCACAGGTTCGGAAATAGGTCTAGAAAACGAAGGTGCCAACTGGAACCGAGGTTTAGAGACCTCCAGCTCCAACTTGCTCTCTGCATGATGTAAATCTATTCGGTTAGCAAGTCATTAACTCTTCCAGAGAGGTTGGAATCTCCCTGGTGGCTAGAGCATCTTTTATATGCCCAGCCAGACCCTTCCAGAACACCAGGATTAGCGACGGTTCAGACCAATCCAGTTCTGCCGCTAATGTTCTGAACTGGACGCCATAGTGACTGGCCGTGGTCGGACCCTGTACTAACGTGAGAAGCTTAAGAGCCGTATCATGTGTAACCTGATTACCGAGGGTTCTAAGAAAGAGACCAGCATTAGCCACTACCGGATCATTCCGTTCCCACAGAGGAGTAGCCCACTCCAAGGCTTTGCGGGAAAGTAATGATATGACAAAGCCCACTTTAGCCCTTTCGGAGGGGAACGGTGCTCCATCATTTCTAACTGAATGGAGCATAGATTAACAAACCCTCTGCAGGATCTGCTGTCTCCAGAAAATTTTTCCGGGAGGTCAAAACGGGGTAATGAAATTCTAGCAGCTATCGCAGCATTATTTACAAGACTTGCTGCTTGTGCGGCTGCCTGAGTAGCTACTGCAGTGAGATCAGCAACCGGAGCGGCCTGCTCCAGAGACCTAAGTCTGGCCTCTAGTTGCTGAACGCAGCGCTGTAGCTGCTGATTGTCAGCCATGTTCGGCTAGACCCTGGCGGTCAGATACTGTTAGGCGCTCGGTTGCAACAACATTATTAAAATAATGGAATGCAACCGAACCAGGGTCCAATTTGCAGCTAGAGATGCTGCGGCCGAACACCCCTCGGGTATGAGGGTGAAATCTGACAACAGAAATATAAGGTCTTGCCTGTGTTACTTCACACTAAGCAAGATATTGGATTTGCACTATCTCCGTTAACGTCACGGGAGATGTGCTGCAGGCTGGCGTAGACGTGGCACTGTTAACTGCACAGAAGCCACTTGCCAGCCATTTAGGAAGTGCATGCGACTCACGCCAGGCGTACGTGCTGCCAGCCGGTGTGCGATCGGACTGAGAAACTCTCTGTTCAGCTGGTAGGCGATGCCCAGGTTACGCGCCCCACAGTCTGCTCAGGGTGTACAGCTACCCTCTGTCGGAGATAGACTGCGCCACATTGATTACCTGCCTAGCATCAACTAACCTGCCTGAAGGACCTGTGCTAATTAGCCGAGATATCTCTGGCATCGGCAGGTCCCAGAGTGCAAAACTAGAGAGCACATGGAGCCCAGATTCAGAGGCGTCCACACATAAACATGACCCATACGGTATGATCTGACCACACCGCCGCGCCTGCGATCGGGCTATTTAAGGGCTAAGCCCTGCCCCCAGCCATCTCGTTAATCGCATCACTGATGACGTCACCCGTGGCTAATCAGCTGACATCAAATCATCAATCATTGTCCGCCACGTCACGGGCATGCTCAGTGCAGGAAATCCTGGACTTAGGCTGTGGCAGCCCTGTTCCTTTCTGTAACCTATGCTTAAAGCTACTAGGAACAAAGACCCTTGCAACAGCTTGTACCTCTCTTGTATTGGCTAGGTTTTGGGACTGACAGTGAAGCTGAGCAGCATCTGGACCAGGATGGGAGACAACAGACTCCTCAGATCCAAGTTTGGATCCAGCCGTCGCCCGATGCCTAACATTTGGGGTGCAATTTCCTTGGGAAAAATCAAAAATTGGGGACTAAAAATCAGTTTTGTGGAAATTTTTTTTTTTTCACACCCAGGCATTATAAACTTTAGTGAAACACTTGGGGGTTCAAAGTGCTCACAACAGATCTAGGTAAGTTCCTTAGGGGGTCTAGTTTCCAAAATGGTGTCACTTTTGGGGTATTTCCACTGTTTAGGCACATCAGGGGCTCTCCAAACTTGACATGGCGTCCAATCTCAATTCCAGCCAATTTTGGTTTGGAAAAAGTCAAACGGCGCTCCTTCCTTTACGAGACCTGCTGTGCGCCCAAAGAGTGGCTTTCCCCCACATTTGGGGTATTGGTGTACTCAGGAGAAATTGCACAATTTTATCTGTCCATTTTCTCCTTTTACCCTTGTGAAAATACAAAAAATGTTTGTAAAAGATCATTTTTGTGACTAAAAAGTCAAATGTTCATTTTTTCTTCCATGTTGCTTCAGCTCCTGTGAAGCACCTGAAGGGTTAATAAACTTCTTAAATGTGGTTTTGAGTACCTTGAGGGGTGGAGTTTTAAGAATGTTGTCACTTTTGGGTATTTTCTGCCATGTAGACCCCTCAAAGTGACTTCAAATGTGAGGTGGTCCCTAAAAAAAATGGCTTTATAAATTTTGTTGTAAAAATGAGAAATCGCTGGTCAACTTTTATCCCTTATAACTTCCTAACAAAAAAAAATTTTGGATCCAAAATTGTGCTGATGTAAAGTAGACATATGGGAAATGTTATTTATTAACTATTTTGTGTGACATATTTCTCTCTTTTAAGGGAATAAAAATTCAAACTTTGAAAATTGCTTAACTTTAAAAATTTTCGCCATATTTCCATTTTTTAAAAAAATAAACACAAGTTATATCAAAGAAATGTTACCACTAACATGAAGTACAATATGTCACGAGAAAACATTCTCAGAATCGCGAAGATCCGTTAAAGCGTTCCAGAGTTATAGCCTCATAAAGAGACAGTGGTCAGAATTGTAAAAATTGGCCCGGTCATTATACCATACCATCTGTGTTTTTTCTTTTTGACATTGATGTATTTATAATAATTTTTGGGATTGATTTTTATGTCACTGGTGATTTGTTTCTTTGTAGCTAACTTTGCCAGCTTGATTTCTTTTCTAGATTTCATAATTAGATCTTTATACTCCTGAAACACAATGTCTGTATTCTCGGCCTTCAAAATTTTGAATGCCATTTGTTTTTGTCTTATTAAACTTTGTACTGTCCTATTTATCCATAATGGTTTCTTTTTATTCCTGGATAGTGTTGAGCATTCCGATACCGCAAGTATCGGGTATCGGCCGATATTCGCTGTATCGGAATTCCGATACTTAGTTCCGATATTTTTCATATATCGTATACCGGAATCGGAAGTTCCCATAATTCTTTGAGAGGCAATGTGATTTTAGTCAGCCAATGAGGAATCTTATGAAGTGTGGGCACATCCTGTAATGCTGCGGTCATCTTAACTAATGGCATGGCTGTGATTGGCTGCTGAAATGATGTCAGAATGCACTATAAAAGGCGCCGCCTCCATTTTAGCGTCACTGTGCTGTGAACTCAGTTAGGGACAGAACGCTGCTGTGCTGACTCTGAGGGACAGTTAGACATTGCGATTTTGTGTACTCTACTGTGCTTTAGGCAGGCTAGTTTACCAACCGCTGTGTAAAGCTTCCTTTTGCCAGTGTTGTTTTAACAGCTCTGTGCAAGGTGTGTGTGAGAGTGCAGGTGACGCTGCAGTTTGCTCTGCATCCACCGCTGTTTGTAGGCATCTGCAAGTGTCACTCACTGACTCTTTTTTTTATTTGATTTTGTGGAATTGGTGCAGCTCCATTATATTTGAAAAAAATCTAATCTATTAGTGTGACGCGCTTCCATCCGTATACAATACATTGGTTGCAAACACTATAGAAGTAGACAAAGGGGCCTTTCACAGCTACTGAACAGTTGTGTTTCAGTGTTCACTGTAGTCTGTGAGCTTTTCATTTTTTGAGTGCAGATCACGCTCCAGTTAGTTCTTCAACTACTGCTGGTTGTAGTCTGCTGAGCGTGTGTCACTGCCTCATCCTTCACATTTTTCTCTAATTGGTGCTGCTCCATTATATTTGAAAAAAATCTAATCTATTAGTGTGATGCGCTTCCATCCGTATACAATACAGTGTTGCAAACACTATAGAAGTAGACAAAGGGGCCTTTCACAGCTACTGAACAGTTGTGTTTCAGTGTTCACTGTAGTCTGTGAGCTTTTCATTTTTTGAGTGCAGATCACGCTCCAGTTAGTTCTTGAACTACTGCTGGTTGTAGTCTGCTGAGCGTGTGTCACTGCCTCATCCTTCACATTTTTCTCTAATTGGTGCTGCTCCATATATTTGAAAAAAGTCTAATCTATTATGTGATGCGCTTCCATCCGTTATACAATACAGTGGTTGCAACACTATAGAAGTAGACAAAGGGGCCTTTCACAGCTACTGAACAGTTTGTTTTCAGTGTTCACTGTAGTCTGTGAGCTTTTCATTTTTGAGTGCAGATCACGCTCCAGTTAGTTCTTCAACTACTGCTGGTTGTAGTCTGCTGAGCGTGTGTCACTGCCTCATCCTTCACATTTTTCTCTAATTGGTGCTGCTCCATTATATTTGAAAAAAATCTAATCTATTAGTGTGACGCGCTTCCATCCGTATACAATACAGTGGTTGCAAACACTATAGAAGTAGACAAAGGGGCCTTTCACAGCTACTGAACAGTTGTGTTTCAGTGTTCACTGTAGTCTGTGAGCTTTTCATTTTTTGAGTGCAGATCACGCTCCAGTTAGTTCTTGAACTACTGCTGGTTGTAGTCTGCTGAGCGTGTGTCACTGCCTCATCCTTCACATTTTTCTCTAATTGGTGCTGCTCCATTATATTTGAAAAAATCTAATCTATTAGTGTGACGCGCTTCCATCCGTATACAATACATTGGTTGCAAACACTATAGAAGTACACAAAGGGGCCTTTCACAGCTACTGAACAGTTGTCTGCAGTGTTCACTGCAGTCTCTGAGGAATAACCACACTTAGGCCTTATAACTTTTCTGACTTTCTTTATCAATCTACCAAGATGAAGAAGGCAGGGAGTAAGGCACGTGGTCGTGGCCGGGGAGTTTCAGCAGGGAGAGGACGTGGGGATTCTGTGGCTGCTGCCGCACCCAGTGACACAGCATCCACCAGTTTTCCCCGTGAGCGTTCCTTTATGCGCACTTTTGTAGGAGCTCAGCGTACCACCCTGCTGCGGGAAGAACAAATTGAAGCCGTTGTTGGTTGGATGGCAGCCAATGCATCGACTTCAATTGCTTCCACCTCCTCTCAGGACCACAGCACTGTTGAACAACCATCTGTCTCTTCACCGCCTGCCAAATTGCCCAGGCAGTCAGAGAGTTCTGAACTGGAGCCAGCTGAGTCTCTGCTTCTGTTCTCAGAATCTGTTGGCTTGGAAACAGGGGCCCAGCCAAGCAGCATTCTGGAATGTGAAGAAGAGGCAGTATGCAGTGATGCGCAACAGCTGTGTCTCTCTGAATGTGAAGAGGCGGGTGAGCCAGTGCCGATGGTCAGCACACCGCAGAACGCATCTGATGATGATGAGACTCAGGTGCCATTTTCTGTTGAGCAAGGTGCTGGCCAGACCACCCAACAGCAGCAGGTGTTGGAAGAGGGTAGTGGAGATGATGAGGTCCAAGACCCAACATGGCGTGAGGAACAGGAAGGTGGTGGTAGCAGCTCTGAGGAAGAGATTGCCCCAACGGTCCAAACAGTAGGGAGAGGTAGGCTGCAGACTCGGTTGCCTGTACCCTCCAGTTTGGCACTCGTTCGTAGCAGTTCTCTTCCAACAGCCAAACCGGGCGCTCCCAGGACTTGCACTGCGTGGTCCTTTTTTGACACACTTGCAGATGATATTTGCTATGTCAAATGCAAGCTGTGTAATCAAAAAGTTAAAAGAGGTAAAAATATCAGTAACCTCAATACCACAAATATGTGGAAACATGTACGGACAAAGCACGTAGCTGAGTTACAAAGACACACTGGAGATGTAGGCCAACCTACAGCAGCACCTACATCTTCAGCTCGTGTTGGAGCCTCTTCCTCCAGCTCACACACAGCTGGTTCGGCTTCCTCACAGGATAGCCATGGAAGAACCTCTGGAACTGTTGTCCAGAGACCCAGTGTTATTCCACCCACAGCTGCAAGTTCCCTGTCATCCTCACACTCCCAGGCCACAAAACAGCCATCGGTAGCACAGGCATGGGATAAAAGACGGCCATACTCGGCAAACCATCCACGAGCACAGGCTCTGAATGCTGGCATTGCAAAACTCCTGTCCCTTGAAATGCTGCCATTCAGGCTGGTGGAGACTGACAGTTTCCGTGACTTAATGTCATTGGCAGTCCCACAATACAATGTGCCCAGCCGATTTTATTTCAGCAGGCAAGCCGTCCCTGGTCTGCAAAAGCATGTTGAGGGAAAAATTAAACATGCGCTACTAAACGCCGTCAGTAGCAAGGTCCACCTGACCACCGATGCGTGGACCAGTACCCATGGCCAGGGACGATACCTTTCCCTCACTGCCCATTGGGTCAATGTTGTGGAGCCGGGTACAGATCTTGCGAGTGGCGCTGTACGTGTTCTGCCAACTCCAAGGATTGCAGGAATCAAGTCTGTCCACATTGACTCCTCCTCCTACTCCAGTTCCTCAGAATCATCACTGCAGGAGCCGTCACGGTCTACCTCCACATGGACCCGTGAACGTTTACCTGATGCGACCGATATGAGCACAGCCGTGGCCAAACGTCAACAGGCCGTCCTGAAATTAATTTACATGGGGAATCGAAGCCACACAGCGCAGGAGCTCTGGAATGCCATCAAGCAGGAGAGCGACGTGTGGTTTTTGCCAGCGAATCTCCAGCCAGGCTTGGTAGTGTGTGACAATGGCCGAAATCTTGTGGCAGCTCTGGGCCTTGACAACCTCACTCACATACCATGTCTGGCACATGTGCTCAACTTGGTCGTGCAGAGTTTTTTGAGGGACTATCCGGATCTTGATGCACTGCTGCACAAGGTCCGCCTAGAGTGCGCTCACTTGCGACGTTCCAGCATGGCCAGATCGCGCTTTGCAGCTCTGCAACGCAGATTTCGCCTTCCTGAACATCGCATCATATGTGACGTACCCACCAGGTGGAATTCCACGTTACATATGTTGGAGCGGTTGTGTGAGCAGCAGCCAGCAGTAATGGAGTATCAGCTGCATCAGGCGCAATCAACTCGCAATTTGCGTCGTTCACACTTCACCACTACTGAGTGGGCCTCTATGAAGGACATCTGCCACGTTTTGCGTGCGTTTGATGAGTCAACGCGGATGGCGAGTGCAGATGATGCACTAGTCAGCCTGACTGTCCCCCTTATCTGCCTGCTTCAAAAAACACTGCAAGCAATAAGGGATGAGGTTTTGGAAGAGGTGGAGGATGAGGAGTCACAAATTCCATCACCTTCTGGACAGTCAGCGCAACGTGGTTCCTCACAAAGGGCTGGGCAGTGTTCACTTTGTGAGGAGGATGAGGAGGAGTCAATGGAGGAGGAAGACATCGCTCCAGAGGGAGGTACACAACGCTCTAGTCAGTATGTAGAGCGAGGGTGGGGTGATGCAGAGCAGTCAGAGATGACGCCTCTTGCAGGGGACAGCGTTTCTTGGCCAGTTGGGAGTCTGCAGCACATGGTTGATTTCATGCTGCAGTGCCTGAGAAACGACCGCCGCATCGCCCACATTCTCACCACGTCTGATTATTGGGTGTACACCCTCCTAGACCCTCGCTACCGGGACAACTTACAAAGCCTCATCACACCGTTGAACCGGGAGCGTAAAATGCGGGAGTACCAAGACATACTGGTGCAATCCATAATGTTCTCCATTCCAGCCGAGAGCACTTCTGCTGCTACTGCTTTACAAAGCAGCTCTGTGCGTCGAGGCAGTGGAGACAGCTCTGGAACAAGAGGGAGCACAAGCAGCGCCTCTGCACAGGGCAAGACCAGTATGTTCCAAATGTGGCGAAGTTTTGTGGCAGCGCCACCAATGTCTACACCATCCGAGACGGCTCCAGTCAGCAGGAGGCAACGTTTCCGTAAGATGGTGACAGACTACATGTCTTTCCCTCTCAGTGTACTCCCAGATGGCTCTTCCCCATTCAAGTTTTGGGTCTCTAAGCTGGATACATGGCCAGAGCTTAGCCAGTATGCATTGGAGGTGCTGGCTTGCCCTGCTGCCAGTGTATTATCGGAGCGCGTCTTTAGTGCCGCAGGTGGTGTACTAACAGACCGTCGCATGCGACTATCCTCCGATAATGTAGACCGGCTTACTTTTCTGAAAATGAACAAGGCATGGATCTCGCCAGAATTTGTCTGTCCGTTTTCAGATTAAATAACTGGTTCGCAACGTTATCCATGTCTCCTGTTATGTTCATCTTTCTACCACCTGAACTCTACTCCCTGGGCTACAACACTGCCAGTTGCTGCTCAGAAGTGTCGTGTCCACAGACCAATACACAAGCTATAGTGTTAGTGGGGTTCAGTAACGCCAGCTGTTCCCCTGCTGTGTGTCCGACAACAAGTCTCCTGTTCCCTACACATGCACAGAAAAACCATGTCGAACATGCTCCAAATAGGGAAGAGCCGTCACCCTGATTGTTATGCTTAAAACAGGAAATTGTGAAGTTTTCCAGGCCTAGAATGATAAATTTTTATGACAAATATGGACAAATAATAATTTGTCATCACAGCGCATATCTGCACATGTCTATTATAAATGGTAACAAAAACTAAAACATAGTCTTCACTTTTTGAAATTAATGCATAAAAGTACATTTCATACTTATCAATTAATGCTTTTTAAGGAACTTTATCTGTACCTGTAAGATAATGCAGTCAATGGATGTACAAATCATAAAATCCTCATCATCATCATCACGATTTTTATTTATGACAGACATTATAAAATACACATACTGATGCCAACTGTAACTTCACACACCATATATGAAATGGCCAGATCTAAACCTGGTAATAATGTGCAATAATAAATTATTACATCTATAAAGTGCATCATGCATACTGACAATAGGTAGTACTAGTTATACCTGCAAGTGCTGTTGAAACAACCACAACAGATATAAATTAATAATGGTATATAGGTATCACAGTGCATAGTTACTAATGGACAATGTCGATGTAATACTGTACCTCAATAAAGTCAGCGTGAACCATTATGCTTGTTAGTCTTGTAGATTGTTAAAGAGGGAACGGTCTTTTTTGTTGGTCATAGGTGGAGTATTAGACAGTAAATGATTACTGCTGTTGTATTTTTGGCGTCCCTAGGGCGCAATAACGCTGCGTAACGTCACATTTTATAGAGTCATCTAATTGACACACGCTACCCTACCCTACGCGTGACAGTAGGAAGGTAGTGTTGACGGATAAAGCCTTGCGCAACCAGACATGCTTTTACCCTCTTCAACACTGTCCAAAAAATGCATGATTGCAGCCGCAGACTTTATTGACGTACAGTATAACATCGCCATTACCCATCAGAGGCTGTCCACTGTCTGATACAGACATAGAATATACCTTTGCTATCCGTAGCCTTTCTTTCACCTACACTTGCAGGCACACACTTAAATTGTGACAATGCATTATGTTTTTTTAAATGGTTATTTTTTATCGTACATTATTGTGTCATCACATTGATGAGTCCATGCTGGACATGTCATACATGCTGTACAAAGTAACGATTTTATTAACTTAAATAATTGAAATGTCTGTGACTGTCACATCTAAATTGCAATGATGATGATGATGAGTGACGATTACAAAATCCATTGTCTTCACTATGTTATGGTTTAACATAGCGTTCCTTAAGCATTATTCATAAATACAAAAGGGACTTTTATTCTTAAATTTACAACACTATATTTTGTAACCAATTTTTTGGGTGGTGTGTTGTTCCATTTCTTGTTGGCATGTGCATATATGCGTTTATATTTGCAGTGTCTTTATTTTTATTATTGAAGTTAGGAAACGTGTATCTTCGTACCGTGTTAGCCATTAGATAGAAAAATATTTACACTTGAGAGTCCACAGTGGTTGATACCTTTGAATGGATAACTGAAAAGATAGTAACAAATTGCAAGCTTTCGAGGCTACTCACGTCTCTTCATCAGGCAAAGACTAAAACAAAAAATGAAGCATCACATATTTCTATACACAACAGGACACAGGAATAGTGCAATAGGTAAGACAAGTAAGTGACGTGTAGCAGAACTGTCATTATCACAGAGGGATGAACATAAATATTGGAACAGTTCCTAGATAAGGATAGAAAGTTTTATTGCCCTCTGATTGGGGTCTGGTTTTGTGTTTTAATGCCCCTGGAAGGGCAGAGACGCAGATTCCTTAATTGATATAGAATGACATAAATCCGTGGGGATCTATTCATTCCATCACTAACAGTGTCAAAGGTCATGATGAGCTTATATTCTGAAACCTTTGTATCTTTGTCATATTTGAAGTTATATTTTAATACCAGTAATTCCATATCCATCATGCTATGACCGGGCATACAAAAGTGTTTTGCCACAGGTAAATCCATTATTTTTTGTCTTATCGTGTGGGCGCTGATAATTCATCCTTGTTCTCATTTTTTGGCCGGTCTACCTCACTTGTCCCTCCCTCACTTGTCTTACCTATTCCTGTGTCCTGTTGTGTGTACAAATATGTGATTCTTCCATTTTTTTTTAGTCTTAGCCTGATGAAGAGACCTGAGTAGTCTCGAAAGCTTTGAATTTGTTACCATTTTTCAGTTAGCCATTAAACGGTATCAACCACAGAGGACTCTCAAGTATAAATATTTTTCTATTCTTGGAATTGAAATTCATCATTTTATTGTCCTAGTAAAACTTCATTTATTCTTGTTTGAAGTACATACATTTGCAATGGCCACGTAAAAAAGGCAATAAGTCAATATTTTGTGCCTACACCCTCCTTGACCCTGGGCTTCAACAGCGCCAGTTGCTGCTCAGAAGTGTTAGATGCACAGATGAAAACAATCGCTGATGTGTTTGTGGGGTTCAGTAACGCCTGCTGTTCCCCTGCTGTGTGTCTGGCAAAAATTACTGCTGCTAACTACAACTTCAACTTCAAACGTCCTCATACTAGGCCTCTGCCTACACCCCCCTTGACCCTGGGCTTCAACAGCGCCAGTTGCTGCTCAGAAGTGTTAGATGCACAGATGAAAACAATCGCTGATGTGTTTGTGGGGTTCAGTAACGCCTGCTGTTCCCCTGCTGTGTGTCTGGCAAAATTACTGCTGCTAACTACAACTTCAACTTCAAACGTCTCATACTAGGCATCTGCCTACACCCTCCTTGACCCTGGGCTTCAACAGCGCCAGTTGCTGCTCAGAATGTTAGATGCACAGATGAAAACAATCGCTGATGTGTTTGTGGGGTTCAGTAACGCCTGCTGTTCCCCTGCTGTGTGTCCGGCAAAAATTACTGCTAGCTACCTAATCATGGTGAAAAAAACCTGACATCTCAAAGTGTCTAGTGCTACACATAGATATGAGGCTACACCCCGATTTCTAAGCTGTAAACATTTGAAACGTCAACTTTCAAACCATAAAATGATTAGTTTTGTCACAAATCTGTAACAAAATAAATGTGACATATTATTACAGATATGCACATGTCGAAAACAAAATGCACACAAAATCCTACTTATGCTATAGGATACTGATGGTCAACCTTGTCACTCCATAGCTTAGACAAATCCAACTCACATCATGATGACTCCAATGCTGCAATGTTGGAAGTGCATAATGTGGGTTGAACTTTGACAACTGCTGCAGTGCGAAGGTTATACTTCAGTGTTCTTGCCTTTGAAATAAAAGCATACAAGTAAATATAATAATCCATGTTGATTAAGGGACGTGATGTACACGTGTAATATTGTGCAAACAATGCATGTAGGAATAGTCCTCTTCAACATTACTTATATTTGTGTCATTTTAAAAAATACATATTTGATTAGAAAGTTAACAGCCCAAATCATAAAGGTCCTTCATGTAAACATGATAATCGCTTACAAAAATCATGCATTACCTTGGTAAAGTCAATAGTGCATAGTCACAATAGCAAAATATATACCTGTAAGTGGGTGCTGAAAGAACGACAACTGATAGAAAACGTGATGATATATATTTATCAGACTGAATAGCGACATCTGTACAATGTCGATATAATACTGTACCTTAACAAAACAGCTGTGTCACACCTCACACTCGTTTTTCTTGTAGCTTGTTATGTAATAGGGCACATGCGTGTATGTTTCATCATAGGTGCATGTTTACTGAGTAAAGCAGTCATGACAATGCCTTTGTGTTGTCGGTACGCTTGCGATGATGAACGATGCGCACCGTGAATGTTATCTGCGTCATAAGACGTACAGACGCTCCAATACCCAACGTGTCACAGCAGGAAGCCAGTCTGTGCGTCCAAACAGAGGCGCAACCATACATGCACGTAACCTTTTATAAAGCTAGATAAAAAAAAGGATGTAGTAGTAACGCACACTTTATTGAGGTACAGTATTACATCGCCATTCACCATCTGTGGCTATGCAGTCTCATTAATATACCTTATCTATCCGTTGTCATGCTTGCAAGTCCACAGTCAGGCATAAATATCTGTTTTCACTCTGCACTATGCACTTTTTAAATTTTCATTTTGTTAATATAAATGATTGGCACATATTATCAGTATTACATGATGGAAATTTTAGATATTTTTTAAAAATTGTTAGTTATATTATTCACCAAATGTAAAGTTTTATGAATGTCAAAGAAAATTGTAATGCTGATTATGTTTTTAAGTCAGCCATTCATTGTCTACACAATAAAAATGGTGTACATACTGTTACTTACCCCATCATAATGGATTCTGATGTGTAACTTGTATGCTTTTATTTTAAACCGTTATAGCAGATTATTTAACCTATTTTAATTGTGGTTTGG
>JARQOD010000002.1:240443433-240505498 GCA_033576555.1 Oophaga sylvatica | reverse complement strand
TTTTGGTTAGTAGGGTCTTCACCTCTAGAGTGAATCCATTAGGGTCAGTAATATTCTCTTTCTCCTTGTATTTTATATACAAGTTAACTAGCATTTTAAATTCATGCGAATCATACACCACAAATGTAATTTGGGGGGAAAATTTGGCAAATTCTAATTCTAAAAAGCTATGTTGTACCCCATATCTATTTTATCTATCTACAGTGGCTTGCGAAAGTATTCACTCCTTTGGTTTTTCACCTATTTGCTACTTTACTCCTGTGTTTAGACATTTTGCAATCCGATTCGTGTGTGATGCATAAAGCGCTAAATAGTCTAAGTTGGTGAAGTGAAGTGAGTAAAACATAGGCATACATTTAATTTACTGGATCAAATAACTAAATATTGGCATGTGTATATGTATTTATCCCTTTTGTAATGAAGCCAATAAAATTTCTGGTGCAAGCAATTACATTCATAAGTCACATGCTTAGTGAAAGGAAGTCCACCTTTGTGCAAGCTAAGTATCACACGGTCTGTCAGTATATAGAAACATCTTCTCAAAGGTCATAGAGGCTGCTACACCATTAAGCAAGAGATATCATTAACCAAACAACATCATGAAGACCAAGGAGATCTGCAAACAAGTCAGGGACAAAGTTGTTGAGAAGTACAAGTCAGGGTTGGATTATAAAAAGATATCCCAATCTCTGATGATCCCATCAAATCCATTATCCAGCACCATCGAATCCATTATCATCAAATCAAAAGAACATAGTACCACAACAAACATGCCTAGAGAGGGCCACCCACCAAACTCTCAGCCCTGGCAAGGAGGGCATTAATCAGAGAGGCAGCTCAGAGACCAATGTTAACTTTGAAGGAGCTGCAGAGTTCCCAAGCAGAGACTGGAGTATCTGTCCATATGACCACAATAAGCCGTACACTCCTTAGAGGTGGCCTTTATGGAAGAATGGGCAAAAAAAAGCATATAGTTATGCACAAAAATTGTAAGGCTCTTTTGAGTTGCCAAAAGGCATGTTAGACATTCCCTAAATGTATGGAGGAAGGTGTTGTGGTCAATAAGACCAAAATTTAACTTTTTGGCCACCAAGGTAAACGTTATGACTGGCGGCAAACCAAAACAGTTCATCATCTCAATTATACTATCCCTACAATGAAACATAGTGGTGGTAGCATCATCATGTGGGGATATTTTTTGGTACAGGGACAGGTAAAATGGTCCGAGTCGAGAGGAATATGGATGTTGCAAAATATAGGGATATTCTTGAGTAAAACCTGTTTCAGTCAGTCAGTGATTTGAGACTGGGACAGAGGTTCACCTTCCAACAAGACAATGATCCAAAACATACTGCTAAAGCAACACTCAAGCGGTTTAAGGGGAAACGTGTAAATGTTCTGGAGTGGCCTAGTCAAATCCAGACCTTAATCCAATTGAGAATCTGTGTTCAGACTTGAAGACTGCTGTTCACCAGAGGAAAATCATCTAACTTGAAGGAGCTGGAGCAGTCTTGTGTTGAGTAATGGTCAAAAATCCCAGTGGCCAGATGTGGAAAGCTCATAGAGACTTATCCAAAGTGACGTGCAGTTGTAATTGCCGCAAAGAAGGCTCTACAAAGTACTGACTTTAGGAGGGGAATAGTTATGCACACTGAAGTTTTCAGTAATTTTGTCCTATGTTGATAGCTATGATGGTAAAACAATATCTGTAAGTTACTGATGTTAGGGTTCAAGTTCCCACTGCTGCACAAGGGGAGTCTCGAACCAGCCCCGCTGCTGTCTCCCATTCATCTCCGGCCGCAGTGGAGCCTGCTCTGCAGAGACGTCGGTCCAAGCGTCTTGCCCACTCCAGTACTGTGCAGTGACTTGCTGCTGCCTTTCCTGGATCTGCTATTATAGCCAGTGCTGGAGCAGACGTCTTTGGGACAAAGTCCTGCGTTTTCCCTTCTGAGCATGCCCAGAATGAGATCTCTCATTGGAGATCAGGGGTCACATGCTCAGGTGCTGCGGCAGCTCCTATTGGTCCGCCAGGAAGGCCCTGTTACTACTGGTGTTCTGGAGCAAGTTTCATTGGTCCTTGTTTCTGGCAGGTCCTGTAGCTGTTGCTATAAAAGGGTAGCAGGCTGGGCCGCCATGCGCTAATATCAACCATTGTTTGCTATGCGCCAGTGTGGTCATGCGTGTGTGTGGTTAGGGACCCGGCTGAAATAAGCCACTAGAATACCGACTTAATCGGTGAGAGTTTGGTGGCTAGCTGGTCAGGGTCGGCATCCTAGATGCCCTAGATTACCGGCATAACCAGTGAGGAGTTTTGATTGCCTTATTCAGGGTCTGGCGTTCAGACGCTATAGATTGCGGGTGACTCCCGCGAGGACATTAGCACTGATCACGCTTTATGTACGCTTAGCACTTAACTGTGTACCTGAGAGCCTGACAGGACACAGCACTTTTCCTCAGCGGCCCTGTGACGTAACAGGGTTCGCTTTTAATGCTAGACAGCGCCCTAGCGTTTTTTTCCTTGCGACTCAGTTGTGTTTAGTGAGTTCGCACACATCGCCATATAGCGCTGCGGCTCTCCTTCTAGCGGCTCTGTGGAGTAACAGAGTTCGCACTTATTGCCACAGCGCGTTACGGCGTTTATGTTGGCAACTCTGCGGGATAACAGAGTTTGCTTCTTACGCCATTTTTACTAGCAGCAGGCACCGCTTGCACGGTGGACCCCGGGGTGCGACGCACCTCTCTACATCATATATTTTTGTGCGTTCCGCAGACCCTTAACATAATATTAGTGCCAGGGTCTGGCTAGTAAAATGGCGGATGACCAGCGTCTAAGGCAGTACATCCAGCAGCTGGAGGGTAGGTTGGCGGCTCTTGAGCGCACAACCTCAGCTGTGGATGTTTACCGCAGTCGCTGTTCAGGCTGCTAGCGTGGCTGCAGCCAGTTTGTCCTCTGCCACCTCTGCCCCTACGTTATCCCACCTCCCGCTTCCTGACAAGTTTGCCGGTGACAGCAAGCAATGTCGGGGATTCGTGAGTCAGTGCTCAATACAGCTCGAGCTTCTGGCTGCACGTTTTCCCACAGATCGGGCACAAGTGGGTTTTGTATTATCTCTACTCTCGGCAGAGCATTGGAATGGGCAACGCGCTGTGGGAGCGAGACGATCGTGTGGTGCGGAGTGCTTCCCCGGTTTTTAGAGGCTCTGAAAAAGGTCTTTTTAGGACCTCAGGTCACGCACGATACTGCGCTCCAACTGCTGGCAATGTCACAGGGCTTGTCCATGGTCAACCAGTTCTCAGTCCAATTTCGGACTTTGGCCTCTGAATTAGAGTGGCCAGATAAAGTTCTTATTCCAGTGTTCTGGAGAGGACTGGCAGATCATGTAAAGGACGCTTTGGCTACCAGGAGATTCCTGCCACACTGGAGAAACTCATTTCTATCTCTACCCGCATCGACCTCCGTTTTCACGAGCGGGAGGTTAGAGCGGACCCAGTGTAGGCAGAGGTTTTGGCTGGCACCACCTTTGCCAAACCTCTTGAATTTCCTGTTCGGGCGTCCGACTCCCCAGAGACCGTGGAGACTGCTCGAGTGGAATCTAAGTCTCGGACCACTCGAGTATCCGTGGTCTGTAGAGTGTGCCAGCAGCCAGGACATTATGCCAATAGATGTCCCCAGCGATCTGTACACGTTCGCGTCTAGTGACCATGGGAGGAGGTTCACTAGAGTCAACAACATTTGCCTCCAAGCTGTCCTTTAAAGGGACAATCTCTTTTGGTCAATCCACTCTAACAGTTGAGCTTTGTGTGGATTCTGGAGCAGAGGGGAACTTTATGTCCTCTGCTTTTGCTCTCCGTCACACAATACCTCAGTGATGCTCACCAAACCGGTGACTGTTCGAGTGGTGAATGGCTCCATACTGCCCTCACAGATCACACATCAGACAATCCCTCTCACATTAGCTATGTCTCCTTCCCATCAGGAGATTATTTCTTTCCTTGTCCTTCCTGAGGTATAGATGAGGCTCTGCTGGGAGTACCTGGCTTTGTCTTCACTCCCCACATATTGAGTGGTCCTCTGGGAAGATACTGGGTTGGAGTGAGTCTTGTAGAGGTAAATGTGTGAGGGAGTGTGTTCAGGTTGCTACTACAGGGATACCCGCAGATCTCACTTCCCTGCCCAAGTGCTATTGGTCCTATGTAGATGTGTTCTCCAAAAAGGCTGCGGAGACTCTTCCGCCTCACCGCCCTATGACTGTCCTATTGACCTCTTGCCTTGGAGCAGAACCTCCCCGGGAAGGGTCTATCCTTTCTCTCTCCGGAGACGGAGACTATGTCCCAATACATTCAGGAAAATCTGGCAAGAGGGTTCATCAGGAAGTCAGTGTCACCTGCTGGGGCAGGGTTCTTCTTTGTGCAAAAGAAAAACGGAGAATTACCTCCCTGCATAGATTACAGGGGTCTTAATGCCATTACCGTTAAGAATAAATACCCGCTGCCTTTAATTTCTGAGCTCTTTGATAGGCTTCGGGGAGCAAGGGTATTTACCAAATTAGACCTGCGGGTGCTTACAATCTGATTCGCATCCGCGAGGGGGACGAGTGGAAGACGGCTTTTAATACCAGGGATGGGCACTATGAGTATCTGGTGATGCCCTTTGGGCTCTGCAACGCCCCAGCCGTTTTCCAAGACTTTGTTAATGACATCTTCCGGGATACTTTCCACCTCGGTCGTGGTCTATCTGGATGATATTCTCATCTTCTCTCCAGATATTGACTCCCACCGAAAGATGTCTGCAGGGTCTTCGACCTCTTGCGGGCAAACTCCCTTTATGCAAAGTTGGAGAAATGCGTCTTTGAGCAGGAGTCTTTACCATTCTTGGGCTATATCATCTCCGCCCAGGGATTGGCTATTGGATCCTGCCAAATTACAAGCTTGTGATGGACTGGCAAGAGCCTCATTCCCTTAAAGCGGTGCAGCGCTTTATGGGTTCATTAATTATTATCGCCAGTTCATTCCCCATTTCTCAACTTTGGTAGCTCCCTTGGTAGCCCTCACCAAGAAGGAGCAAATCCCAAATTGTGGCCTGAGGAAGTCTCAAGGCTTTCATCTCAATTAAGTCTCAGTTTGCTAGGGCTCCCATTTTACGCCGCCCTGATGTTGATAAGCCATTCATATTGGAGGTGGATGTCTCATCCGTTGGTGCTGGAGCAGTCCTCTTTCAAAAGGATGCTCAAGGTCGAAAGCATCCTTGCTTCTTCTTCTCCAAGACCTTCACACCAGCGGAGAAGAATTATTCCATTGGGGACAGGGAGTTGTTAGCAATGAAATTGGCTTTCTCTGAGTGGAGACATCTGTTGGAGGGGGCTCGCTTTCCCTTCCAAGTCTTCACTGACCACAAAAATTTGGTATATCTTCAGACAGCCCAGCGGCTAAATTCTCGCCAGGCCAGATGGTCCTTGTTCTTCTCCCGGTTTCATTGCACACTGCATTTCCTCTCGGGAGAGAAGAATATTCATGCCGACGCTCTCTCTCGCTCTGTGGTGTCCTCTGAGGAGGAGGTGGAGGAGCCTCGGCTTATTGTCCCACAGAGAGCCTGAGAACAGTGGCCCCGGTTTCGCTAGAGTCTGTGCCCCCGGGCAAGACTTTTGTACCTACCAACTTGCGACCGGAGGTACTCTCTTGGGCACATTCGTCCAGGGTGGGTGGACACTTTGGGGCAAAGAGGACATCTGAATTGCTGGCGAGGACATACTGGTGGCGCATATGGTCCGTGACGTTGGGGACTATGTTCGGGCGTGTGTCTCCTGCGCCAAGAATAAGTCTCCACGACAACGCCAGCTGGGTTACTTTACCCTTTGCCGGTGGCAGACAGGCCCTGGGAGATGGTTGGAATGGACTTTGTGGTGGGCTTGCCCAAGTCTCGGGGTTGCACCATAATTTGGGTAATCACCGACCATTTTTCCAAAATGGTGCATTTGGTGCCGCTACCACGGTTACCTTCTGCACGGGCTCTGGAAGCGTTGTTCGTTAGGCACATCTTCCGTCTACACGGCATGCCGGACAAAATTGTCAGTGACCGAGGTCCCCAGTTTGCGTCTCGATCTGGAGAGAGCTTTGTCGTCTACTCAGTATTGAGTTAAATCTCTCTTCAGCGTACCATCCTAAGACGAATGGGTTGGTAGAGAGGGCCAACCAGACCTTGGTCACCTATCTACGACATTTTGTCTCGGCCAGGCAGATGACTGGGCATCCTTGCTACCATGGGCTGAGTTTGCACTAAACAATGCTGTGGCTGATTCCACCGGACAGACTCCATTCCTCCTAAACTACGGTCAGCATCCGGGGTTCCGGTGCCCATGCCTGTGTCTTCCGCTGACTCCAGGGTGGCAGACTGGGCTGTGGAGGCACGGGACATTTGGGACCGTACCCAGGATGCCATTCAGGCATCCAAGGAGAGGATGAGGTCCTCCGCCGACGCACATCGGCGCCCCGCTCCAACATTTGCTCCTGGGGACATGGTGTGGCTATCCGCCCGTAACATCAGGCTGCGAGTTGAGTCCACTAAGTTGGCACCCCGCTACCTGGGTCCTTTCAAGGTCCTCGAGCAGGTTAACCCTGTGGTATACCGTTTGGCTCTTCCACCACGCCTGGCTATCTCTGACATCTTTCACGTATCCCTCCTGAAACCCGTGCTCATGTCCCGGTTTTCTGAGTCATCTGCCGGGACATCGGGTTCATCTACGGATGACCATGAGGTGAACGCCATCGTAGGGTGTAAGGTGGTACGGGGCAAAAAGTTTTATTTGGTGGACTGGAGGGGCTATGGGCCTGAGGATAGGTCTTGGGAGCCTGCCGAGCATGTTCACACTCCGCAGCTCATCGCTGCCTTTGAACGCAGCGAGGCCCAGAGAAGGGGGGGCCCTAGGAGGGGGGTTAATGTTAGGGTTCGAGTTCCCGCTGCTGCACAAGGGGAGTCTCGAACCAGCCCCGCTGCTGTCTCCCATTCATCTCCGGCCGCAGTGGAGCCTGCTCTGCAGAGACGTCGGTCCAAGCATCTTGCCCACTCCAGTACTGTGCAATGACTTGCTGCTGCCTTTCCTGGATCTGCTATTATAGCCAGTGCTGGAGCAGACGTCTTTGGGACAAAGTCCTGCGTTTTCCCTTCTGAGCATGCCCAGAATGAGATCTCTCATTGGAGATCAGGGGTCACATGCTCAGGTGCTGCGGCAGCTCCTATTGGTCCGCCAGGAAGGCCCTGTTACTACTGGTGTTCTGGAGCAAGTTTCATTGGTCCTTGTTTCTGGCAGGTCCTGTAGCTGTTGCTATAAAAGGGTAGCATGGCTGGGCCGCCATGCGCTAATATCAACCATTGTATGCTATGCGCCAGTGTGGTCATGCGTGTGTGTGGTTAGGGACCCGGCTGAAATAAGCCACTAGAATACCGACTTAATCGGTGAGGAGTTTGGTGTGCTAGCTGGTCAGGGTCGGCGTCCTAGATGCCCTAGATTACCGGCATAACCGGTGAGGAGTTTTGATTGCCGTATTCAGGGTCTGGCGTTCAGACGCCATAGATTGCGGGTGACTCCCGCGAGGACATTAGCACATGATCACGCTTTATGTACGCTTAGCACTTAACTGTGTACCTGAGAGCCTGACAGGACACAGCACTTTTCCTCAGCGGCCCTGTGAAGTAACAGGGTTCGCTTTCAACGCTAGACAGCGCCCTAGTGTGTTTTCCTTGCGACTCAGTTGTGTTTAGTGAGTTCGCACACATCGCCATATAGCGCTGTGGCACTCCTTCTAGCGGCTCTGTGGAGTAACAGAGTTTGCACTTATTGCCACAGCGCATTACGGCGTTTATGTTGGCAACTCTGCGGGATAACAGAGTTTGCTTCTTACGCCATTTTTACTAGCAGCAGGCACCGCTTGCACGGTGGACCCCGGGCTGCGAACGCACCTCTCTACATCATATATTTGGTGCGTTCCGCAGACCCTTAACAACTGATTGCTGAATATGGTATTGAACTCCTTTCTCTGCTGTTGCATCACTTTTACCATCTGATGTGCCAAGCCAGCATGCCTTTTCTTGTATTCCTATGTAAAACTGGAAATTACCCATTATGCATCAGTTTATATCTAACTAATAAGATCATATGAGTGGGAGATTATTAATTGTTAAGTATTTTAAAAAAAATTACAAAATTGACAAATTTTTGTTTGACACCCATCTTAATTCTGATTATTGAGACATGAAACATGGCGTCACTGCCTTTCCTAAAGAGTAT
This sequence comes from Oophaga sylvatica, assembly GCA_033576555.1. Lineage (NCBI taxonomy): Eukaryota > Metazoa > Chordata > Amphibia > Anura > Dendrobatidae > Oophaga > Oophaga sylvatica. The sequence goes on along the minus strand of JARQOD010000002.1, from coordinate 240,497,216 downwards.
TATAATATTTTGTTATGTTATGTAACGTGTAGAAATCAGGGTTCCGTACACCATTCCCATAAATGCCCTAATGTTCACAAATACCAGACTGATATTCGCATCAGGTCTACGCAGTTGGAATAGAAGTTGCTTTTTAATGCTGCCCCAGAGTCAATTAAAATACAGTAATGCTGACATTTGCAGCATACCGAATGATCAAAGTAAAGAATGCCCGTACAGCTTCTGACATAAAAGCAGTGTGTTTGGCTGTGGAGTGACACAGTGTAACAGGTCAGGTAATTATCTAAAAAAATCTATGATGTATCTGTTGCAATTGCTTATCTTGTTTCCATTATCCGAGCTATCAAACAGAACAGCACTCTCACTTCTCCTGATGGATCGTAAAGCTGGTGACACCCTCTCTCTCCCGATGCAGATGGCATCTTAGAATCTGCTGAATTAATTTGACAATAAATAGATGATAACAGTTGCTGTCTTCTATTTTTTGTGGCTTGGTTTTAATTGCACCAGGACAGGTTTTAACACTTCTGGGAATTGCTCAGAAGCTGCTTGTACGATTAGCAATTCCCCCCTCTCTCCAACCTGTCTCTACTTTGTTCCTATGTTATTTGCATGATAATTGCCGAATGAAAATACATTTTATTTTTCCCTCAACCTTCCATCCAAATCTTTGTGCATTAGTTATGTAGATTAAGGTTTGTTTTTTCCATTTTGCCTTGATGTGTTTATTAATTTAATGAAGGATTTTGACAGAAACGTCTGCATGCTGAGGCTACAGTGAGGCTAAGGCCATGGGTATAGTCTAACTGGCTACATATTTTCTGCTTCACTAACATTATAATTGGCTTAATGGCTTTTCAGTTATGTACATTGGCTTTCTTCTCCCTATCTAAAGCAGACTAATTACAGCTTTTTACATTAAAATCGGATGGATTTCAATTTATCTCCTCGAAATTATCTCAATAATTACAGTAATAAATTAGGCATATGGATGCCATTAATCACACCAATTTAAACCCTGGCCTCATAGCAGCACAGCACAGAATGTGTTTTCTGAATGTGCATTCAAATGTATGCAGTGGTGGTGTGAGGGATTTGAATTCCCTAAGCAACTTAGTGAATATATGGGCGCCTAGGCTGTGGGTGCATTGAAAAAAATATTGATTTGCAACAGCAGTGCTTATTTTTACTCCTTTTAGCCTAAAACTGAAGAAAAGGAAGAAAAAAAACTACAATATTTCTCAATATTTTCACAGTTTTGTAAATGATCTCTCGAAAGAGAAGAAATAGTTCTTTTTACATATTCTAATAAACAGTGTGCATGGAAAAGTAGCAGTGATCCTGTAAATTGGAATCTAATCTGAATATAAATGTAACAGTCTGCCGGTATGTTCCGCTATTTATAGCTGAAGATCTGTGACAAAAACACCCGCTGTGTCTAGGTCAATTTAGAAACATCAATTTTCTGATAAAGAAGATATACATGTAGTTTAAATGCAACAGGAATCAAGAAACTGTTACATAATTGGGGCAGACTTGCAAGAACGATATGTGATGGTTTTCTTTAAATGTTTCAAAAGATTAGCTTCTGAGGCAGAGTTTTTTGCTCTGCTTATATTGACAGTTTTGATTTCATTTTTTTATTATGATCTAAGCAATGTTGGACTGTCCCACCGGGGGACTGGGTGATCCTCCAGTGGACCATTCCCCTGTTCACTCATCACAATGCTTAGAAAAGGAATCAGTAACAGAAGCCTCATCCACCCGCATTGTCTAGCAGAGCCAGCTGGCTGCATTTCAATACAGTCAGGATTCTGTCCTATGTGTGTTGGAGCATTAGTAGAACTGATGCTATTTCAATCTCTTTCTCTCTGCAATTTAACAATAGTCCAGTCTCTTGCTGACAGGAGAGGGAGAATTGATATGGAGCAGTGGAAGATGCAAAAGACTCCTGTCCTATGCCCCTCACCTCCCTCCTCTAACTGTTCTCTCCTGTCCTCTTTCTTACCCCTAGCTGCTCTCCACTCATATGATCCCCAAGCTAAAGATTTACCAATGGCTCCCATTCACTGTGGTGAATAGAGTAATGGTATATATTTCTGCAGGCTTATTGCATGTAAATGTGCTGTGTAATGTAGTTAGGTCCAGAAATGTTTGGACAGTGACAGAATCTTCATGATTTGGGCTCAACATGCCACTATTTTCTAATGAAAATGAAACAAATAACAAGCAATTGAAATTTAGACTTTTATGTTTAAAGGGAATCTGTCACCCTAAATTGGCGGGATATTTACATGATGGCAGTCAGGTCAGATGGGCGGTGTTTTGGGTACTTGCCTTAACATGTTGTTCACCGCTGTCTCCATTATTTCTGGGAATTGTAGTCATTGCCCTCCATATAACGCGCCTGCGCATTGCAATCTGCGGGTAAAGCATACTGCGCGTGTGCAATTCAAGATTGCAATGTGCAGGCACGTTATATGGAGGGCAACGACTACAATTTCCAGAAATAATGGAGACAGCGGCAAACAACATGTTAAGACAAGTACCCAAAACACCGCCCATCTGACCTGACTGCCATCATTTAAATATCCCGCCAATTTAGGTTGACATATTCCCTTTAATTAAAGGGACTGAACTAAAATATCCTTTGAAAAGTTTAGGAATTGCAACCATTTTTCTACAAAGCTTCCTCATTTCAGGGGCTCGGGGCTCAAAAGCAATTGGACAAATGAACTTTATCATAAATGAAATATTCATTTGTAATACTTTGTAGAGAATCTGTTGCAGACAATGACTGCCTTGAAGCCATGGACTTCACCAAACAATGGGTTTCCTCCTTTGTGATACTTTGCCAGGCTTTTACTGCGGCTTACTTCAGTTGTTACTTGTTTGTGGGTCTTTCTGACTTGAGTTTTGGCTTAAGAATGTAAAATGCTTGTTCGATGATGTGGAGAGCTGGTGATTAACTTGGCCATTGCAGAATATGCCACTTCTTTGCCTTACAAACTCCTGGGTTGCTTTCACTGTATCTTTTGGGTCATTGTCCAACTGTACTGTAAAGCACTTTTCAATGAACCTTGCTGCATTTGGTTGAATCTGAAAAAAAGTATATAAATGTACACTTCAGAATTCATCCGGCTGCTTTTTCTTCAGTCACATCATCAATAAAAACTAGTGACCTAGTGCCACTAGCCATGCATGCTCATGTCATACCACTACCTCCACCATGCTTTACAGAGTATTTGGTGTGCTTTGGATCATGAGTCGTTCCAAGCTTTCTCCATACTTTGTTCTTCCCATCATTCTGGTACAAGCTGTTAATAGTTTCATCTGTCCAAAGAATCCTTTCCAGAACTGGGTTGGCTTCTTTAGATTTTTTCGGCAAAACCTAATCTGGCCTTTCTATTTTTAAAGCGATTAATGGTTTGCACCTCGTGGTGAACCCTTTGTACTGATACTGCAACACCTACTTCCTGGAGAGTGTTTTTCACTTGGGTGAATGTTGTGAAGGAGTTTTTCTTCACCATGGAAAGGATTAAGCAGTCATCCATCACTCTTTTCTTTCATAGATGTCCAGGACTTTTTCCCAAGCTCACCAGTGTGCTTCTTTTTTAAGAATGTACTAAACTGTTAATGTGGCTACTCCTTTCTGCTAACTTTCTGATGGATTTTTTTTATTTTTTCAGCCAAATTATAGTCTGTTTCTATTCCATTGAAAACTCCTTTGACTGCTTGTTGTGGATTCAGAGCAACAGCTTTAAAATGCAAATGCTATACCTGGTATCAGCTCTAGACCTTTTAACAGCTTTCTTTATGATGGATTAACAAGGTAGTAGCCCATGTAGCATATTAAAGCGCTTTTAAGACAATTGTCCAATAACTTTTGGTCCCTTTAAATAGAAGAAGCTACATGTTAAAGAGCTGTAATTCCTAAACCAGTACTCCAATTAGGATGTGTATATCCTCAAATTAAAGCTGAGAGTCTGCACTTTAAACCCATATTGATTGCATTCATTGCTGAAAGTGTTGGCACCTTTGAAATTGTTCTAGAAAATTAAGTATTCTTCCAAACCATCATTAGATTTGCATAGGTTTTTCTATACACAAGTGTGTTCCCTTTGTGTGTATTGGAACAACACAAAAATAACATAGGAAAAAAATTGGACATAATTTCACCAAAACCATAAAAATGAGCCAAATAAAATGTTGCCACCTTTCCAAAAATATACGTAAACAACTTTGTTTCAAGCATGTGATGCTCATTGAAACTCACCTCTGGAAAGTAATAGGTGTAGACAATAGGAAAATCACACCTGAAATCAGATAAAAAGGGGAAAAGTTGACTCAATCTTTGCATTCTGTATTTTTGTGTGACACACTAAGCATGGAGATCAGTAAGAGTAGAGAACTGTTTGAGGACTTGAGAACCAAAATTGTTGAAAAATATCAACAATCTAAGGCTATGTGCTCATATTGCAGAAATGCTGCGGAATTGTCCACAGCATTTCTGCAACTCCCCGCCGCGGGTAAAACGCATGCCAAATTCACATGCGTTTTCCTGCAAAACACAAGCTTTTTGCAAGCGATTTTACCTTGCAGAATGCTAGCGCTTTTCCAAGCGATTTGAATCATCGCTCGGAAAAGTGATTGACAGGTTGGTCACACTTGTCAAGCATATTGCTTGACAAGTTTGACCAATTTTTTACTATTGATGCTGCCTATGCAGCATGAGTAGTAAAAGATAGAATGTTAAAAATAATTAAAACAATAAAAAATATGGATATACTCACCTCCTGGCGGCCCCCGATCTCCTCAGCGGCGATCCTGGTCCTCAACGGCATTATCGCTAAGTACGCCTGTGAACAGAACGTGCAGGCAGTGCTGTTGAGGACCAGGAGGACTCAGGGGGCCAACAGAGGGTAAGCATATCCCTATTTTTTAGTTTATTTCTATTTTTTACAGGAATATGGTACCCAGGGCCCGGAGCAGAGTCTCCTCTCCTCCTGGGTACCATCCGCACATGAAGCGCTCATTTTACGCATAGCCACATGCGTAAAGTGAGCATTTCAATGCAATCCTATGGTGGCAGAATCGCCGCGATTCCACAAAATTAATGAACATGCTGCAGATTTTTCCGCTATACGATTCCGCATCAGAAAAATCAGCAAATGCCAAATCCCATAGGATTGCATGGAATGCGTTTTGTTAGCGTTTTTATTAGCGTTTCCACTGTAGAAAAAAGCAGCGGAAATTGTTATGATTTGGTAGCTGAGGAGAGCAGGCAAAAAAGGAAATACACCAGAGAGGTTGGAATCTATGGGATTGCAGTACCCTGACTAACCACCATAACTAAAGGCAGCCGTGGAGCGTACCTACGTTGGTCCTAGACGCCTCGTCACAGCCTGAGAAGCTAACTACACCTAAAGACAGAAAGAGGAAAACTATCTGCCCCGGAGCAGATCCCCAAAGAACATAGAAAGCCCCCAAACATGTAATGGCGGTTATACAAGAGGAAATACAGACACAGACAGAAAATAGTATGAGCAAACGTTGGGGCCCAAACTTCCTAAATAGAAAAGGAAAGGAAGGACACTTACTGCAATCCCAAAAAACCCTGAAAAGTACCAACTCTACTAATTACAAAAACACCTGAGATCACACGACCTCTACCACCTAAATTAGTTCTCTGGTGTAACAAAACTAAACAGCAGCCACTGAAAAAACTGGAAAAGGCAAATGAACAAACAACAGTGGCTGAACTAAACTGAGAGGAGCACAAGCCCCCGGAGGGGACCCGGCAGACCCCCACAGAAGTGCAGGACAAAATGCAAAAAGCAAGCACAAAAAACTAAAAGAAGAAAATGTCTTATCTGTTAGCAGAAGATGCAGGCACGAAACAGCAAGCTACAAAATGAACAGGAATCAAAGATGAGACCAGAACAATTGATCACCGTCAACCCTGATGGGAGGGAACCTCCCTTATATAAGACCAGTCAGTAACACCTGATCGCCAATCTTCACAATCTTCATTGGATAGTTCAGTACTGTTTGTAACCACCAGAGGGAGCTTCTGCTCAGAATTCATTTCTAGCACATTCACAATAGGAAATGCTTAAAAAACGCAACGTGGGCACATAGCCTAAAGGTTACATGTCCATCTCCAGAGATTTTGATGTTCCTTTATGCATGGTGCACAGCATAATCAAGAAGTTTACAACCCATGGCACTGTAGCTAATCTCCTTGGATGAGGACATCAGAGAAAAATTGATGAAAGGTTGCAACACAGTATAGTACAAATGGTGGATAAGAAGCCATAATCAAATTGCAAAGAAATTCAAGTTGTCTTGTAGGCTCAGGGTGTTTCAGTGTAAGCACGAACTATCTATCGACATTTGAATGAAATGAAATGCTAGGGCAGGAGACCAAGGAGGACCCCACTGTTGACACACAGACATAAAAAAGCTACACTGCAATTTGCACAAATGTATATGAGTAAGTGAAAATCCTTCTGGGAAAGCATCTTGTGGACCGATGAGACCAAGATACAGCTGTTTGGTAAATCACATTATTCTACTACCAAAAATGGGATGAGGCCTACAAAGTAAAAACACAGTACTTACAGTCAAATATGGTGGAGGTTCAAAGATGTTTTCGGGTTGATTTGCTGCCGGGCGTCTATCCGGGGCACCAGGAGCAGTACTATTTGTAAGTTATTGTGTCCTCCTGACACTTATAATTCTGTATTTATTATTTTCTTTATACTGGTCCTATGCATACTTTATTCACATTTTGTTGGTTAGGGTAACACTTCTGTGTGTTCACAATTTGGATATACTGACACCTATTGGTGTCTCCTATGTTTTTGCACTATGCACTTTAGTTGTGACACAATGATTTTTTACACATGAGGTAATATTTTTTCACTTGTTTTTTATTTCTTATTTTTTATTTTTTCAGCATTGTGTACATGTGTATGCTTATAACCCTGGATTATATCTCCCCTTCTTTTCAGCATATATGATTATATTCTTGTGCATTGTTTTAACTCCTGCCTTGGCTATATATTTTTAATGTTATAATAAAATTTATCTTTTTATTGGACATATGGTCGTTTTGTGTTGTCTTTTTGGTCTTGGTTTTAGTATATGCGACTGTCCATATTGCTAGCATATGTTGAATATATTTTATTTTCTCTTTTGATCTTATTTTTACTCTATTTGCTGGCAATTTCCTTTTCTTTGTGGTATTGTTTAACCCCTTAACGACCGCCGATACGCCTTTTAATGGCGGTCATTAAGGGTACTTAAACCACTGCTGTGGAAAAAGTGAATAGCGCCCCCCAGAGGCGCATTTTCTCCGGGGTCTCGGCTACCGGGGGTAGCCGAGACCCCAGAGAACATGAATCGGGTCGGTTTTTACCGACACCGATGTTGCGATCGCCGTTATTAACCCTATAACGGAGACCGCAAAAAAAAAAAAAAGTTGTGCCATTTAATTTCTCTGTCCTCTGATGTCATCGGACATCAGAGGACAGAGAAAAAGGGTCCCCGGGACCCCCATGTGGCCCCCGATGTCCTGCATGTGGCCCCAGGGCCCTTCGGTGTCCCCCGGGGCCGGCGCGATGAAGAAAATGGCGGGCGCATGCTCAGTGCGTCCGCCGCTAAGTGCCGCTGTGCTGGGGGGATGGGCAAATATTCTCTGGGGTCTCGGCTACCGGGGGTAGCCGAGACCCCAGAGAACATGATCCGGGTCGGTATTCACCGATCCCGGTGTTGCGATCGCAAAAAAAAAATGATTTCTCTCTCCTCTGATGTGATCGCACATCAGAGGGGAGAAAATGAGGGTCCACAGGTCCCCGATCGCCCCCCCTATACTTACCGGTGTCCTCCGTCCTCCCGCTGTCCCCAGTATCCCGGCGTCTTCTTCCTGCAAAAAAAAATGGCAGGCGCATGCGCAGTGCACCCACCGATCTGCTTGGCGGCAGATTCAAAAAATTTTTCATTCATTCTCCAGAAAGTGCATTTTGATCACTGTGATAAACTATCACAGTGATCAAATATAAAAAAAACAGTACATAACCCCCCCATTTATCACCCCCTTAGTTAGGGACATATAATAAATAATAGAAATTATATTTATTTTCATTTTTCTGTTAGGGTTAGGGTTATAATTAGGGTTAGGGTTATAATTAGGGTTAGGGTTAGCATTAGGGTTAGGGTTAGCATTAGGGTTAGGGTTATAATTAGCGTTAGGGTTAGGCTGGGTTCATACTGCGTTATGGCAGTCCGTTAGACGGACTGCGTTACACCGCGGTATAACGCGTTGTAACGCAGTCCGTTAGCGCTGCCATTCACCCCCATTTGAGGGCGCATCGCGACGCATGCTGTAAAGCGGCATGCGTTTGAGACGTGCCATCATTCAGTGACGGAGCCTCGGACGCGGGCTGCAGGGTCTGGGCTCCGTCACTGCTAGCGCAGATGAATCATCTGCTGATTCCTCTGCGCTAGCGGGTATAGCATAACGCGATCGCGTTATGCTATACCCTTACCAGCCCGTCAACGCTATGTGTTGAACGGGCTGGTAAAACGCAAAATGAACCTAGCCTTAGGGTTAGGGTTATAATTAGGGTTATAATTAGGGTTAGGGTCACAATTAGGGTTAGGGTTAAAATTAGGGTTAGGTTACAATTAGAGTTAGGCCTCTTTCACACTTCAGTCGTGCGACGTCAGTCAAAATCCGTCAAAATGTGAAAAAAACGGATCCGCCAATTTTTTTTGGCGGATCCGTTTTTTTCCCATAGACTTGCATTAGTGACGGATTTTGGCGGATGGTCGTCCGTTAGGTCCGTTTTTTGACGGATCCGCCAAAAAATTGGCGTCCGTCATTTTAAAAAAACGTCCAATGCAACGTTTTTTTTGACCGCATCCGCGGTTTTGTATAATGGCCACCTATGGGCGGCGGATCCGCCAGCATCCATTTTTGACGGAATCCGCCGGCGGATCCGTCGCCTCTATTGAAAACCATAGTAAAATGCACAAAACAGTGTCCGGGGTGTCTCTCTCTCTCTCTCTCTCTCTCTCTCTCTCTCTCTCTCTCTCTCTCTCCTCTCTCTCTCTCTCTCTCTCTCTCCTCTCTCTCTCTCTCTCTCTCTCTCTCTCTCTCCTCTCTCCTCTCTCTCTCTCTCTCTCTCGTCCGGATTTACATTTCCATAACGAAATTTTCACCATTTCCGGGTTAAATCTTCTTGGCGGATCCGTCACAAAACAGTGTCCGGGGTGTCTCTCTCTCTCTCTCTCTCTCTCGTCCGGATTTACATTTCCATAACGAAATTTTCACCATTTCCGGGTTAAATCTTCTTGGCGGATCCGTCAGAAAACTGACCAGTTTTGCATCCGTTTTTTTACTTTTCTGACGGATCCGCCATTTTCACGGATGGCGGACGTCACACAACGGAAGTGTGAAAGAGGCCTTAGGTTACAATTAAGGTTAGGGTTACAATTAAGGTTGGAATTAGGGTTGGGATTTAGGTTAGGATTAGGGTTGAGATTAGGGTTAGGGGTGTTGGGATTAGGGTTGGAGCTAGAATTGAGGGATTTCCACTATTTAGGCACATCAGGGGTCTCCAAACACGACGTGGCTTTCAAAAAGTCAAATGGCGCTCCCTCCCTTCCGAGTCCTGCCGTGCGCCCAAACAGTGGTTTACCCCAACATATGGGGTATCAGCGTACTCAGGATAAATTGCACACCAATTTTGGGGTTCTAATTTCTCCTGTTACCCTTGGGAAAAAAAAATAGCTGGCTAAAAAAATCATTTTTAAGAAATAAAATGATTTTTTATTTTCACAGCTCTGCGTTTATAAATTTCTGTGAAACACTTGGGGGTTCAAAGTGCTCACCACACATCTAGATAAGTTCCTTAAGGGTCTAGTTTCCAAAATGGGGTCACTTGCAGGGGTTTTCTACTGTTTAGGTACATCAAGGGCTCTGCAAACACAACATGACGCTCGCAGAACATTCCATCAAAGTCTGCATTACAAAATGGCGCTCCTTCCCTTCCAAGCACTCCCATGCGCCCAAACAGTGGTTTCACCCCACATATGGGGTATCAGCGTACTCAGGAAAAATTGCACAACAACTTTTTGGGTCCAATTTCTCCTGTTACCCTTGGGAAAATAAAAAAAATAGCGGGCTAAAGAATCATTTTTGAGGAAAAAAATGAATTTTTATTTTCACGGCTCTACGTTTATTAATTTCTGTGAAGCACTTGGGGTTCAAAGTGCTCACCACACATCTAGATAAGTTCCTTAAGGGGTCTAGTTTCCAAAATGGTGTGATTTGTGGGGGGTTTCGACTGTTTAGGCGTATCAGGGGCTCTCCAAACGCGACATGGCGTCCAATTTCAATTCCAGCCAATTTTGGTTTGAAACAGGCAAACGGCGCTCCTTCCCTTCCAAGCCCTGCCGTGCGCCCAAACAGTGGTTTACCCCCACATATGGAGTATCGGCATGCTCAGGACAAATTGCACAAAAACTTTTGGGGTCTTGTTACCCTTGGTAAAATAAAAATTGGGGTGAACAGATCGTTTTTGTGGAAAAAATATGATTTTTTATTTTCACGGTTCTATGTTATAAACTTCTGTGAAGCACTTGGAGGTTCAAAGTGCTCACCACACATCTAGATAAGTTCCTTAGGGGGTCTAATTTCCAAAATGGGGTCACTTGTGGGGGTTTCCACTGTTTAGACACATCAGGGCCTCTACAAACACGACATGACGTCCAGCCAATTCTGCGCTAAAAAAGTCAAACGGCGCTCCTTCCCTTCCAAGCTCTGCCTTGCACCCAAACAGTGGTTTACCCCCACATATGGGGTATCAGCATGCTCAGGACAAATTGCACAAAAACTTTTGGGGTCTTGTTACCCTTGGGAAAATAAAAATTGGGGTGAAAAGATTGTTTTTGTGGAAAAAATATGATTTTTTATTTTCCTTGTTCTATGTTATAAACTTCTGTGAAGCACTTGGAGGTTCAAAGTGCTCACCACACATCTAGATAAGTTCCTTAGGGGGTCTAGTTTCCAAAATGGCGTCACTTGTGATGGGTTTCCACTGTTTAGACACATCAGGGCCTCTACAAACGCGACATGGCGTCCAGCCAATTCTGCGTTGAAAAAGTCAAATGTCGCTCCTTCCCTTGCAACCTCTGCCGTGCGCCCAAAAAGTGGTTTACCCCCACATATGTGGTATCGGCTTAATCAGGAGAAATTGCACAACAAATTTTGTGGTTCATTTTTTCTTTTAACAGTTGTGAAAATAAAAAAAATAGGTTCCGAAGTAAAGTTTTTGCAAAAAAAGTTAAATGTTAATTTTTTCCTTCCACATTGCTTCAGTTCCTGTGAAGCACGTAAAGGGTTAATAAACTTCTTCAATGTGGTTTTGAGCACCTTGAGGGGTGCAGTTTTTAGAATAGTGTCACTTTTGGCTATTTTCTATCATATAGACCCCTCAAAGTGACTTCAAATGTGATGTGGTCCCTAAAAATAAAAATGGTGTTGTAAAAATGAGAAATCGCTGGTCAACTTTTAACCCTTATAACTTCGTAACAAAAAAAAAATTTTGGTCCCAAAATTGTGCTGATGTAAAGTAGACATGTGGGAAATGTTATTTATTAAGAAATTTGTGTGACATATCTCTCTGATTTAAGGGCATAAAAATTTAAAGTTTGAAAATTGTTAAATTTTCAAACTTTTCGCCATATTTCCGTTTTTTTCATAAATAAACACAAGTCATATCAAAGAAATTTTACCACTAACATGAATTACGATATGTCACGAAAAAAAAATCTCAGAATCAGCGGGATTCGTTAAAGCGTTCCAGAGTTATAACCTCATAAAGTGACAGTGGTCAGAATTGTAAAAATTGGCCCTGTCATTAAGCTGCAAAATGGCTCTGTCACTAAGGGGTTAAACAATGTTGTCAGAGTTTCATGCCATTTTTACCGATGCACCAAAAAACATACCAAAATGAAACCAAAATGGATTTTGCAGGGAAATATGTAAAGGTACATCCTTTCCAGGTTAATGACTTGTATATAAGGCAAAATAATTAACCCCAGACCAAAATGTTACTCCCTCACTTGGGCTATGTTCAGATGCAGCGTTTTTGAAGCGTTTTTCAACTTTAACATTGCTTTCAACCAATACAAATGCATTTACTTGGAAATGTCATTGTAACATTTAACAACCCTAGCTGGCAATGTGGTGTGTGACACATAAGTAGACAAATCTTGTTTCATTTATGAATGAGGGAGTCAAAGTCACAGAACCTATTTTTACCGGGGCATCAGGCAGCATTAATCTTCTTAAAGGGCCATTATTAAACAGTGGGTCTCCTAAACTGTTATTGCCTATGCAGTGAGTTGATGGGCTGCCAAGAATTACGACGCACCGCAATACCCCTTTCACGAGAGGCACAGGAGGGCTTACAGAAAAAATGTTGCATTAAATGCAAGGCCTGGCTTGCCCCAAAGTCACATGCACCCCAATAAGCCTTTGAACCCACATACTGAATGGGCACAGGAAAATCCACTTCACATTATTCATTTTGTACTCCAATTCCCTTTTCTTATGCATTGACTACAAGGCCTGCCCTGCTACCAAGTCATATGCACCCCAATAAGCCTTTGAACCACATACTGGATGGGTACAGGAAAATCCACGTCACATTATTCATTTTGGACTCCCATTCCCATTTCTTATGCTTTGACTGCAAGGCATGCCCTGCTACCAATTCATATGCACCTCAATATGCCTTTGAATCCAGGTACTGGATGGGCCCAGGAAAATCCACTTCACATTATTCATTTTGTACTCCCATTCTGTTTTCTTATGCATTGACTGCAAGGCCTACCCTGCTACCAAGTCATATACACCGCAATAACCCCAATCCCCCTTGTAAGAAACATGGAGGAGGGACTCATAAAAAAATGTCCCATTAAAAAGGAGTGGGTCTACTAACTAGACTTGGAATACCCATGCACTAAGTGTATAGGCTGGCAAACATTTTCCCCTGTGGGGTACACCTCAACCGTTTCCATAACAAGTATTGTACGCTCAGCATAACCACCCACCCTTGTTAGTAATTCGAGACTGACTGTAGCAGCACGGAACACGTTAACCCTGGTGATCTAGTGGCAGTAGATGATGAGCCGTGGAGGAAGGCTGGTGTAACAGATGCGCGTATGAGACTCGGCCTAAGAAATGCCCGTCCAAAATATGTTGCCAAACACGCACGTGTCTGTATAAAGGACAAAGTGCAACATGTTCATGAGATGCTGAATTACAGAAAGCAGATGAGTGTCAGAGGAAAACCAAACAAACTGATGAATGCTCGTGAAAAACTAAGTTTAAAGAGAAGTGCACCCTCCGTAACTATAAACACACCCATGGCACAAGCTTCTTCATCTTCACCCATACATATTACCAATAAGATCCAAATGTCCCAGTTGAAAATTATTTGTCATAATGTAATGAACACTGTTAAAGGAATGCCACTAAAGGTACATAACCACGACCCTTGGAAACACCAGATTTCTTCTTTACAAGATATGGACGATGATGGTATTGATGATGACTTTGAAATTTATCACATCCACACCAAGAAAATAAAGATCACAGCTGCAAAAAATGTGCAAAAAAGGCCATGAATTTCTGGAAAATCATTTTCTCTAGGGCTAAATTACCCTCTTCCTAAAGTGGTACCGAATGATGCATACACAGCTCTCATGTCTTCTCAGCGTGAGATGCTTGAAAGATGATGATGTATTCTGATTTGTCCATGTCCACTTTTTGAAAGCGAGCAGAAAAGAAGGATGATATAGCGGGAAGACATGTGATTTTGGTCAGTAAGGAGGTGATGTCAGGTACAGATAGGTAGATCTGTGTGTCATCGGTGTAGTGATGATATTGCAAACCGTGCCATTACATCAGCTGTCCCAGGCCAAAGGTGTAGATGGAGAAGAGTAGGGGTCGTAGAACAGAGCCTTGGGAAACACCAAAAGACAGGTGTCGAGGTGAGGAGGTGGTGTGGGAGAGGAAGACAATGAATGTCCCCCTAACAGTCTTGCTTTTTAAAGACTGTCGATAACCCCAAAAAGGCCATTTTCACCACCGACCATGCCCGCATCAGCAGGGTTAGCAAAACTACCAGCCTTACAACCACCAGCATGATCATGCACATGGCAGCAGTGCACCCAACTTTGTTGGTTGAACACCAGGCTCCATGAACAGTGTCTACGGGTGATACCACTGCATCTTCCGCTGTTGAGTGTGCAAGCGAATCCCCTGTCCATGGTGCATGCAAAGATGCCTCCTGCCCTGCATCTGTAATTGCACACCAAGTCAACTAGCACCATTAACAATCACGTCCACATCCTTGTCTCAATGAAGGGTTCAGTTGTCCATACCCCAGTCCTTGGAACGCAAGCGGTAATACGTAGCGAATGCCACAGTACTAAATTCACACATTTCTCGTCTGTTTGGGATGGAACTGTTGCATTTTAGGAAGAAGGAAGCTTTCCGCAACCTGATGGCGGTGATCATAGCAAGGTACTTGGCCCCCACCCCCACTATTTCTCCCTGTCTGCCGTAACAACATTACACAAGCAAGCACGTGTCACACATTACCCGGGCCCTCAACAATGTTGTTTCAAGGAAAGTGCACCTAACCACGGACACGTGGACAAGTGCTTGTGGGCAGGGACGGTACATCTCGCTGACGACACACTGGGTTAGCGTTGAATAAGTCATGCCAGTCGGACATTGGGAGACGATGTCACAGTTTTGGAAGGCTTTGTATATCATAGTTAGGCTTTTGAACTGTAGCCTATGGCCAATAGGAAGGCAGTGAAGGGCCTGGCAGAGAAGAGAGGCTGGGGAATAACGGAGGTACAGTTGGATTACTCTGGCAGCAGAGTATAGGATAGATTTGAGTGGTGCAAGAGTGCTAGAGGGGAGGCCAGAGAGTAGAGGGTTGCACTAGTCGAGGTGGGAGATCATGAGGGCATACACAAATATTTTTGAAGTTTCTTGGATTGTATGGATCCAGGAAATGTTTTTGAGTTGTAGTGGGCCGGAGGAGGCAAGAGTTTGGATATGTTGCTTGAAAGAGAGGGCAGAGTCAAGGATCACCCCAAGGTCACGGACAAGTGGGACTATTTTTCCAGTGTGCCATCCCGGCATTACATAGGCACGTGTCCCACAACATTACCCGTGCCCTCCACAATGCTAAACTTGGAAACTCAACCTAACCACAAACATGCAGACAAGTGCTTGTGGTAAGGGACGATACATGTCACTCTGGGCACACTGGGTTAACATAGTGGAAGCCGGGACCAACTCCGACCTTGGTATGGTGCACTTCCTCCCAACCCCTAGTATTGTGGGCCCTACATAAATCTGGGTTGCCCCCACAGTCTACAGCTCCTGCACGTCTCCTCCTCCTTCTCCTCCTCTTCAATCTCCATCTCCAAAAGTAGCACTGTCATGGAAATATATATGTATCCCATATATTCAAAGTATATTCACATAAATGTATTCACAGTTCACAGTTAGATAGATCTCACTTGCTAAAAATCCTGTGCTCATGCCAGCTATAATCAGTCATTTTAAACGAATCTGGCCTTTATAAGGCCTTCATAAGGAACAAGTACATGGAGTCTTATTAGATATCTGTTGTTTACCTTATAGTCATGCAAGACAACTAGGTCAAAAGAATATAAAACAATAATTCTGCAACTTCAGCTCATTTACCATGATTATCATAATTTCATATTTACACTAGAACAGCCAATAGTCTAGCAGTTTTTAAATTGTATGTTAATTGACTAACCAGCCCCTTTTTGTAAACGTATAAAACCTTGAATGAATAATAAATGTATGTCTTTGACGAACTGTTATACTGACACTTTCGTGTGGACAGTCCCAATTCGTTCTGAGCGCTCAAAAAGATATTAAATAGAGATTTGGACATGGCAGCAGCAAACACTGAAGGATATATTTATCCTAATTAAATTTCCATAACAGTTGGCGCCCAACGTGGGGCATTGGACGAAACGCACGAGGACCCGGCCAACCGGAGAGACGGGGTTGTTGGCCCTGGCCTTGGCACATGGGACGGAGACTGCAGCTCCATAAGTAAGGTAAGAAAACTCTGTCATCTTACCTGAATGTTCCCTGTGCCTAGTCCTAGCCTACACTTCTAGCCGGTCGGACGTGGTCATCACCGCATTCCCAGGTTGTGTAAAAAGTCCATACCCTTATCCAAAAGCCCTGGGATATAAGCCGAGTTGTTTGCTGCTGTGCTGTATATGTTTCATGTTTTATGTGAACCGGGAGAAAGTTGGAACGGTGACTGTGTTTTTGCTTGCTGATTTCTGGGGGCTGTATAGCAAAAGACAAATTGCTGGAAAAGTTCTCACAAAAATCGTCCACGCACCGGGAGGCCATCCCAGTCAAATCAGACGGGGATTCGTCCACGCACCGGGAGGCCATCCCAGTCAAATCAGACGTGGATAGTGAGAATTTTGATTAAGGCTATTGCAGATTACTGTGACCGGCGCTGCGGCCAGGGCGTACGGTACAGAAAGCGATAGACCTTGAGCCTCACCGTGCTCAGTGCAATTGGTGAGTTATCAGTTACCAGAGCAGCTTGTATGTGTCACAGATCATCAAAAGAGGGATTCGTATTCTCCCGGGTGTCTGTCTCATTGTACGTGTCAACTGTCTGTATCAGGTACTGTCGCTTTAAATCTCATCTCCGTGCGCTCTGTCAGTATCTCATTCACTGCTGGCTGTAGCAGCGAGAAAACCCCTTTGACCCCCCCTCCTCTGCTAATCACGTTGTTACATCTGTTTCCTGGTTTTGATCTTTTTTAAGCTAGATTTTTTTTGGCTACAGGTTTTAACGTGAAAATTCTCAGGCATTCAGACTGAACTATATTCATTTTTTGCTATTCTGAGGAATAATAATTTTTTTTTTTTTTTTTTTACGTGATTTCAGTGTCTGGAGAGACAGCAAGCAGAGATATAAGGGAGGGGGGAAGTGCTGGCAGCAGCCAGCTGACATTCCAGAGGGCGGTAGGAAAAAAGCCTACGCTACCAGACAAAACCTTTGTTTTTTATAATTTTACAATTAGTTTTTTCCACCTCTTTTCTGTTTTTTTAATTAGCTGTTTTAGTAACAAGGTTTGTTTTTCAGAGTTTTATGATTAATACAGTTTTTTCTTTTCTCCCCTTTTTGGTGAATTTATTTTTTTTCTTTTTCTAGAGTTTTTTTACAAAATCTAACTTTTGTTTTTAAAGTTTTCTTTTAAGTACATTTTTAAATAATTTTGGAGAGTTAATCAATTTAATTTAGAGTTTTATTCTCCAACCATTTTTTTTTTTTTCTTTCTCCTTTACCAGCCTGCTTTAGACCAAGGTCACTCCATAAGATAAGGAATATTACAGGCTGAGGGAGAGAGCACACACAAACTATGCAGCGGTTTGACTAGCCCCTCCCGTCGGGCATTCGGTGAGGACGCACAGGAACCAGAGTGCAGCAGTTTTCAGATTTTTAAATCACCTTTGTTGAATAGGTTTTTGGAATAGACACAATACGTAAGAATCGAAGGGCTAGGCATGTAAATAGAAAGTCAGAGTACGTGAGGAGCAAATAGACAGGCAGCTTTTACGCTGCATAATGAAATGTTTTTTTTTCTTGTTTTTGGTTATTTGAAAGGTAACGGGAAAGTTTGTTAATAGATTACCATCTGCTATAAAAGAGCAGTGGTGCATCGTGTAGAAGGTACAGCAAGTTAATTTGAACGGACCAGGAAGTGATTTTTTATGTGAATAAGTTTGAAAAGGTGTTAAATCGTCTGTGAGAAAAAGATCACTGACATGTCACAAGAGCAGAATTCAGAGTCACACACATCACATGTCCATCATGTGGAGACACGGGACAGGTGTAGGCTGCTCTCATTGAGTAAGGAGCCTTGTACAGGGAAAAACGCTCCCCGCCTCTCTCCACAGGGAGAAGGCATTTTTGTTTCAACCATCCCCTCTCAAGAGTCACAGGGGGGACACCCTCTCCTTTTTCTTCTCTCAGTCCCTTTCTCCTTCTTCTTCAGACTTTTCTCCTCTTTCCTCGCTGCCATCCCTCTCATTCCTTCTTTCCCTCCCTCACATCTCTGACACATCCATTTTCTTCATCTTCCTCTTCTTCTATCTCTTCCTCTCCAACTCTCAAATCTTCTTCTTCATCTTCTTCTACTTCTCCCCTCCATCTTTCTCCTCTCTCTCTCCTCCATCTTTCGCTCTTTTCCCCCTTTCACTCTTCTCTCCCTCCCCTCTTTCCTTTTCCTCCCTTTCTCTTCCCACACCACACCCACCTGCTCATGCTTGCTCTTCTCCTTCCTCCTCCTCTCAGGCACAACTCCACCTCTTCTTCACCCTCCCTCCATCTCTCTCCCCTCCTCTTTCTCTCGCTCCTCCCTCACACCTCCCTTCTCTTCCTCTTTTTTCTACTTCGTTATCAACTGGGTCAACGCCCAATCCAAGCAATGTGGTGTCCCTGTATTCAGTGTCTCCAGCACAGGGCACCCTGTCTATCCCAAGCACAGTACAAACATTGCTAGTCATTATATCAGGAGAAGAAAGTGCAAATCTCCCTACACAAAACGCTACATGTAGCCCCAGACACAACGGCCCACGCTAGGGCTTCACAGGGGGTGGTATAGCTACAGAGACAAATGAGGAACCTCAGTGCCGAGCAGGCTGCCAGCATGGAACCATGACACTGATCCACCGCAGCCTCAGCAAGGAAGTGGGAAATCCCCATGCAGCAAGACAACTTTAAAGCCCAAATCTCACCCAGTGTATACACCAAGTACACCATGTCACTTCTTATCTGATGAAGATGAAGATGCAACGTCACACATGCTGCCCAATACTAGGGAAGAAAACACACATGCACCAATAGGGCAGGGACAGTAGAGGCACCATCCTATGAGCCCTTCATCCCAAGCCAGGTGATCAGTATGCTGCCAGACCCAGGGATACACCCCATGCCATTTTGGTGCTTGTGTGTTTGTTAATAGATTACCATCTGCTATAAAAGAGCAGTGGTGCATCGTGTAGAAGGTACAGCAAGTTAATTTGAACGGACCAGGAAGTGATTTTTTATGTGAATAAGTTTGAAAAGGTGTTAAATCGTCTGTGAGAAAAAGATCACTGACATGTCACAAGAGCAGAATTCAGAGTCACACACATTACATGTCCATCACGTGGAGACACAGGACAGGTGTAGGCTGCTCTCATTGAGTAAGGAGCCTTGTACAGGGAAAAACGCTCCCCGCCTCTCTCCACAGGGAGAAGGCATTTTTGTTTAAACCATCCCCTAGCAAGAGACACAGGGGGGACACCCTCAGCAAGGAAGTGGGAAATCCCCATGCAGCAAGACAACTTTAAAGCCCAAATCTCACCCAGTGTATACACCAAGTACACCATGTCACTTCTTATCTGATGAAGATGAAGATGCAACGTCACACATGCTGCCCAATACTAGGGAAGAAAACACACAAGCACCAATAGGGCAGGGACAGGTAGAGGCACCATCCTATGAGCCCTTCATCCCAAGCCAGGTGATCAGTATGCTGCCAGACCCAGGGATACACCCCATGCCATTTGCCAAAAAATGCAGCCGATCCAGCGAACGTATGCAGCAGCCTGGACTGATCTCTGGACCGTAATGGAAATAAAAGCAGGTGATGCATTCTGGCCAATTATGAGAGAACACTTCAAGCTTCCAACAGAGTTAGATGCGTATGCCTGGGAGACAGGACCAAAGCTAATTGAGCAACTCAGAGAATGGGCCAAAAGCAGACTGACAGGACAAACTCTCAGCCTACATGTCACGAGTCAAGACAAGACAGAGTCTGTGGAGAAGTTCCATGACAGAGTAATGCAAGTGTTTCAAGATTTGGGCCTCATTACCCATGATCAGACACACAGACGGATGTTGGCACAAGCTTTTGTACATGGACTGAGAGAACCAATCAGGAAACCACTGGTAGCAGCCAGGCCTGAGTACACGTCAATAGCAATGGATACCCTGCTCACAGTAGCAAAAAGGATTGAGTCCCGCCGGGACAGAAGGGATGTCAAGTGTTACAACTGTGGCGAGTTTGGTCATTTCCGGAACCGGTGCAGAACACTGACTTCACCCAGAAAAAGAAGAAACACAGAAAGCAGTGAAGAACCCCGTCCATAGGACAAGAGCACACCAAGTCCACAGGGAACCCACCAGTGGGACCAATATCCTGAGAGTGGATGACGTAGTCAGATCTTTTCTTGTGGAACTCCGCAACCTCACCTATCTATCAGAATCTTCTGCTTCCTGCATGGGAATTGATGGTCAAGTCAGATATTTCCAGATTATGAAGCCCCTGAGCGTGTGTACTCAGCCAGAACACTCCATCATGTCCCGGTTTGTTGTGTCAAAGACCTGCACCCTCAACCTATTGGGCGTGGACTTACTGCAGAAGCTGAAAGCGACCAGAGTGTTCAAGGAAGATGGGACCATGACACTTTCTTCACCCCTGACCCAAAAAGAAACAGGAACCTCAAACAACCACACTGCAGACCTATCACAGGAGGTGCTGGACATAGTACCAGAAAAGCCACTCCATCACCCAGAGTCAAGATGTCTCTGACCAACTGAAGGTCTAAGTGAACTCGCATAAGAAGACGGCCTGAGAACTTTGACATTGGCCAGGATATTCAACTCAAGAAGGACCCTACTCGCTTCATGGAATGGCAACACCTCATCCAGCTCTAACGCCAGAGGTTCATCTTTTGCAAGCACCAGGAGGTGCCCTCTGCAATCAACCAGTTCACCCAGGCCCTAGACCGGAAAAAGGCCACTCAGCTCTTCAAACTTGTGCACAAATACTGACCTGAGACCGAGCTGGAGAAAAAGAAACTACTGATGGCCCGTGCTGAGAGAAAAGCAGCCGTTTAAGGAGACGTCCCAACAAGAAGACCCCCTGTGACCAGAGCAGGTGCTAACACAGTGACTGTCTTGGTGGAGAACAAGAAAGCCAGCTGGTCGTCATCTCTCATGATGTGGATCCTAGAAGACGGCTTGTTTTCTCGCCAGCTCTGTGCCGGGAGATGGGAGTCCCCTGCCGCATACTGAAGGACAAGGCCAAACTGGGCTGCCTCGCCCATCGGAATCAATCCCAGCTTTCCACAGTGAAGAAAAAGACTGTAAACCTCACTGAGTTCAGAATGGTGCAAGGCCGCGAAAGAGGCTACGGTATTTGAAACCCCAACAGTGCTGAACCATCACACTCTGCTCTCAAGAGTCCCAGTCACCGCAACGGTATTCACGGTGATCAACCTGGCCAGTACCTTCTTCAGTGTTTCCCCTCCACCTGGAGGCCTGCTTTCACGTACCAGTGCAGTGCATATGGACAATGTTGCCTCAAGGTGCTCAAAACAAGCCCTTCAAGTTTCACCAAGACAATGTCCTCCATCCTCGTCAACTGGATTGCAGAATATGCAAGAGTCACTCTTCTACAACACGTGGATGACCTTCTCTTTTGTGTGGTTGACATTGACACCTGCACAGTCTATTCCTTGTCTCTCCCACTCTACCTGGAAGAACAGCAACGTAAGGTCTGGAAGAACAAAGTCCAGTGATGCCAGAAGCAAGTTACATCCCTGGGACACTGTATTGCCCACCAGACGAAACACATGTCAAAAGACTGGAAGACCACTGTGGAGAAGATGGCTCCCCCAACAACTCCAAGAATGCTGCAGGCCTTCCCTGGTCTAGTGTCGTATTGCAGAACCTGGATCCCTGATGCCTCAGTCCTAATGCAGCCTCTGTACGCTTGCATCAACGCAACCCCGCTCCTTCTATCAGACGCAGCCTTCAACCCATTCAGGAGATTGGAAGAACTCCACAGTCTCAGCGCCAATACCAGGCCTACCTGACTATGAAAAGTCTTTCCGTCTACCTGATGGAAGAAAGAAGGTCATGCTACAGGAGTCCTGGCACGGATTCACGGGGGAAAACAGAGACTTTTAGGCTGCCTCTCAGCCCGCTTGGATCCAGTTGCAAGAAGAGCACCCTCCTGCCTGATGGCAGTATCTGCAGCACACACCCTCCTGGACAAGGTTGCTGACATCACTCTTGGACAGCCACTGGAAACTCTCACTCCACATGACATCTTGGCAATCTTCAATCAAGCTCAACCAACAGTAATCTCCCCACCGCCAGGCATCTTTGTGGCGCCTCTATTGCCTTTGTCTCATAATGTCACCGTCTCCAGACCTACAGTCCTCAGCCCGGCCACTCTACTCCCACTCTCAAGGGGGGATACTTGGATGGCTCCAGATTTGCAGATGATGAAGAAGTTTCAACACAGGAAGCAATCAAGAAATCCTGTGGTCCAGAAGTCTGTCACCTAGGCTGTCAGCCCAGGAAGTAGAACTGATAGTGCTGACGAAGGCCTGCCAGATGGCAGAAGGCAAGACTGCAAACATCTACACGGACTACAGGTACTAGCATGGCATAGCACATACTTTAGACCCATCTGGGCTACAAGGGACTTCATCACAGCAAACGGGACAACCGTGAAGCATCATGGAGCCTTCAGGGACCTACTGGGTATTCTCCAACTTCCAAAATGGTGGCAATTTGAAAAATCAAAGTGCATGGAAAACTGAGAACAGAAGAGGCATGAGGCAATAACATGGCGGCATGGCAGCCAAAGAAGCAGCCAAAGGAAGACAACATGGAGAAGTGGGAGAGGTCGTAGAGCCGGACGGCTACTACATGACGACTGAAGACAAGAAACCTGACAAAGAGACGTCCTGGAATCTGCTCAAGAAGTTACAAGACCAAGCTCCAAAAGGAGAAGAAGAGCTGAATGGGAAAAAAGCAACACGTGAAGAAGGAAGGCTATCAATAATAGACTTCAAACTCTGCCTGCCACAAAGTATGCACCCTATGGTGGTCCAATGGGTACATGGACCCACATCCACATATCAAAGACACAGATGAATGATCTGATTGGTGCTTACTGGTTCGCTTCAGGGATCTCCACCCTAACAGCCAAATTCACCAACAGCTGTCTGACCTGCGGCAAATGCAAGCCTGGACGTATGGAAGAAAGTCCCCCTCACCTCATCTGGAAAGACCACTCTACCAGCTTCAAAGGATCCAGATAGACCACATCCAGATATCGCCAAGTGAAGGATTCAAATACGCCATTGTGGTCAAAAGAAGTATTTTCAAGATGAACAGAAGCCTTCCAAGTCAGTAAAGACTACTGCAACGAAGCTACTTTCAGAAAATAGTGTGCAGATACGGGGCTCCAGAAATGATAGAAAGTGATCAGGGACCCGCATTCACAGCAAATCTGACACACGAGACCCGATTAGCAGTAGGGTCAGACCTAGGCCTACACACTCCCTACCACCCCCAGAGCAGCAGGAAGGTAGTCAAAACTGAACGAAACACTTAAGAATAGAATGCTAAAAAATTGCCCAAAAGACACGCAAACCATGGCATGACACACTCCTAATTGCACTGTTTAGCGTAAGGCACACTCCCAGAGACCCAGAAAAGCTGTTTGTGCCTGCATCTTCTGCTAACAGATAAGACATTTTCTTCTTTTAGTTTTTTTGGTGCTTGCAGTTTAGTTCAGCCACTGTTGTTTGTTCATTTGCCTTTTCCAGTTTTTTTCAGTGGTTGCTGTTTAGTTTTTGTTACACCAGAGAACTAATTTAGGTGGTAGAGGTTGTGTGATCTCAGGTGTTTTTGTAATTAGTAGAGTTGGTACTTTTCAGGGTTTTTTTTGGGGGTTGCAGTAAGTGCCTTTCCTATCCTTTTTATTTAGGAAGTTTGGGCCCCAAAGTTTGCTCTTACTATTTTCTGTCTGTGTCTGTATTTCCTCTTGTCTAACCGCCATTACATGTTTGGGGGCTTTCTATGTTCTTTGGGGATCTGCTCCGGGGCAGATAGCTTTCCTTTTTCTATCTTTAGGTGTAGTTAGCTTCTCAGGCTGTGACGAGGCATCTAGGACCAACGTAGGAACGCTCCACGGCTGCCTTTAGTTGTGGTGGTTAGTCAGGGTACTGCAATCCCATAGATTCCAACCTCTCTGATGTATTGCCTTTTTTGCCTGCTCTCCTCAGCTACCAAATCATAACACTTATGTAATTGAATTGGTCAAAAACTAATGTCCATTCTCGAGTTTTTCTCTTCACTGCCAGATTTGATGGTCCTGTCCAAGAGCCCCAGATGACACCAACCTCTGTGTAACTAGAGGGAAAGCCTGTTTGGATCCACGTATCGCATTGCAAGGAAGCTCCCGTACCAGGAGAGACACCTAAGCCATGAAGGATGTCGTGGATGCTCTGACTGACAGACAGATGACCTACCTGATGAGTTCAAGGCCAGAGACCAAGTTAAAGCAGGATTTGAGTCACTATTGCCACTAGTAACTATAAACAAAAATGTTGATCGGATAAATTACATTATTATAACCAGCAGAGATTTGTAACTTCACCATAGATGCTGTAAAAGGTTTGGCAGCACAGTTAGGCCCCACTTACATTATGGCATTCCAGAATAGAATGGCTTTGGATATGATTCTAGCTGAGAAAGGAGGTGTTTGCAAAATGATCAAAGACACCTGTTGCACCTACATCCCAGACAACACTGGCCCAAATGGTAAAGTCACAATGGCAATACAGAAACTTACTGAGTTATCAGAGGAACTGAAACAGAACTCAGGTGTCACTGACCCATGGGATCGATACTTTGGGTGGATGAGTGGGTGGCAGAAAATGTTGGCACAGGTTGGGACAGCCATTATGGGGGTTCTCATTTTTGCATTAATTACTGGTTGCTGTGTAATTCCTTGTATCCGCAGGATAATGGAAAAAACTGTTCAAGAGACAACCAATTTGATGCCACTCACCATCTTGGACCTCGCACCAGTCCGGATGGAACTGCCTGGCTTGACCAGATCTCCGAACTACCTCCAGACTGAGAATACACATCCTTGATGAAACATCCTATCAAATAAAGAGACTATGATTGCAAATGCAAACACATAAACCCCCGACAGGGACAGTCCTCCTGACCGCCCATTTGCGAAAAGTCTGTATTCGGTGGGGGAGGCATGTACTAGGGTGTCTCAACTCGCCGGCAGCACAAAAGAGTTGCAGCGCTTTGGGCCAGGAGCAGGTTTTTAGGGCAAGTGGTATCTAAGGGGGACTGTCATGGAAATATATATGTATCCCATATATTCAAAGTATATTCACATATATGTATTCACAGTTCACAGTTAGATAGATCTCACTTGCTAAAAATCCTGTGCTCATGCCAGCTATAATCAGTCATTTTAAACGAATCTGGCCTTCATAAGGCCTTCATAAGGAACAAGTACATGGAGTCTTATTAGATATCTGTTGTTTACCTTATAGTCATGCAAGACAACTAGGTCAAAAGAATATAAAACAATAATTCTGCAACTTCAGCTCATTTACCATGATTATCATGATTATCATATTTACACTAGAACAGCCAATAGTCTAGCAGCTTTTAATTGTATGTTAATTGACCAACCAGCCCCTTTTTGTAAACGTATAAAACCTTGAATGAATAATAAATGTATGTCTTTGACAAACTGTTATACTGACTGTAAGGAAAGGGACGTCACCATTTTGTATAGGGCCTATACCAGCCTCCATTTTGTCAGTTCACACACAGACTGTCAGTTCACCACAGATTGCTAACTACATAGGGCCTGTTAGCATATCCAGTACGACCGGTTTTGATGTCCACTATGAGTCAAACGGGCTTTAACATGCTAATTAGTTTAGGCCAGTGTCTGAATAAGATGGTCAGTCGTATGGTAAATAGCTCAAGCTCAAGCCATTGTTTGCTGCTCCATATGAATTGCAGGCCAGTTAATATGCGTGCTTCAAAGCAAAGGGGATGGGCCTAGCAGGTTTAAGAACTAGCAATGACCAGGATGCTGGTCATTCCATTTCACACACAGAAGCCAAGAAGATGGTCTATGAAAGACCAAGGGACTATCCAGCAACTGAAGACTGTACCTGGGAATGGCAGAGCCAAGGCCTTCCCATGACCATAATACCCGTAATATTGATCTATAGCTTATACCTTTAAGCCTTGTACATTTATTGTTGTATTTTTTTACTCTGACTGCAAATCCATTGTAATTACGTTGTATAGCTTTACTGTATATTTCTGTAATTATCTAGTGCGCCCTTAAGGCAAATTAAACCATAAAATTAATCTTGGGCTGATGCTTTTACTCTGATCACGAATCTTAGAATACCCAGTGGGTAACAGGACAACCTCCCCGGTGGCCATTTGCTCTAGGTGCAGTTCCCTTACTGACCTGAGAGACAAAGGGGGCACCGGAGAGCTGTACCTGTGGAGTTACGTCCCAGTGGTGACGTGGGAGGAAGGGGATCGTCCGTCACGTTTGGTAGCGGCGGTGGTATCAGAAACTGTGATACCCAGGCTACCGTGTGGCGGTCGGCTTAGTTCCTCACAAATTGGTGGCAGCGGTGGGATCAGAGTAATAGTGTGCGTGGGACCCCTACTCCCAGACACTAGAGACTACCAGCGGTACTCTCACTGCTGGGGTCTTAAGGTCAGCCCAGCACTAGACGGTCAGAGTGTAAATATAATAAGTTGTGTGCAAGGTCAGGGTTGCAGCTGTGTCAGTAACCACAGGTTCCCAAGATGGCGGAAGGCACCAGGAGTAAGGCAAAGGGGGAGGCCAATGCTATGGTCTATGAGGGGTTCGATACCGATGAGGGGGAGCTCAGTCATGGCTCCCCAAGGAGCCCGACCCCCGTGCTCAGTCTCACAGTGGACTGTCCACCCCCTGCCCGTCCCAGCCTGTCCAGATCGGAGGCCATTTTCCAAGCGGCTATGGCACAGCTCGAGGCTGGTAATGACGCCGCCTATGACAGACTCCTGGTGGCGGCAGAGAAAGCAGCAGAGCGTGAGCAAGCAGCTGCGGAGCGTGAGCAAGCGGCGGCAGAGAAAGCAGCAGAGCGTGAGCAAGCAGAACGCCGTGAAGCTGCGGAGCGTGAGCAAGCAGCGGCAGGAGAGGAGAGCAGCGGAAACGCCGGCACCGACTGGAGATGGCTCAGCACGGGCCCCCGCTGGACGCACCAGGCCCACCTGAGACAAGGGCTTCCAAGGTCCGGGCGGAGGACTTTCCCTTACTTGAAAAGGATGGAGACCTGGATTCCTTTCTGCTTGCTTTTGAGAGGACAAGCCTCCAACATCATCTGGCCCTGGATCAGTGGGCAAGGTACCTGACCCCCCGTTTGAGGGGTAAGTCCCTGGAAGTTTTGGGGGACTTACCTGCCGGGGAGGAGCAGGCTACAACAGCATCAAGCGGGCCCTGATCCAGCACTACAACCTCACCCGGAGTCGTACCGTAGGAAGTTCAGGAGCCTGCAGCGGGGTTCAAAGGACACCTGGACTGACCACATGCGGGCCCTGCTGAGAGCTGCGGAGCACTGGACCTCGGGTCTAGAGCTCACTACCCGCCAGGAGGTCCAGGAACTGTTTGTCATGGAGCAATTCTTGTGGAACTGCCCAGAGGACCTCCAGCAGTTCCTCCGTGACCGGAAACCAAAGGGGCTTCTGCTACAGCCGCCCTGGCAGACGAGTATGCCAACAACAGGTCGCCGGAGCCAAAGAAGCCTGCCAGCAGCACCTGGAGAGGGGTAAGCCCAATCCTGCCCCAGCCCCATACCCAGCCCCCAGAGTGCAAGGGGTGTACCCCCCTGCTGCCCTCTCCAGGCCAGGAACAGAACCCAGACGTTGTCATAATTGCAATCAGCCAGGACACTTTAAGGCTGCATGTCCCCAGCCCAGAAGGCCCCATCCCTGTCCCAGAAACCGTCCACTGTTTTGTGTGTGGGAGGGGGTGGTGGGAGGTCCCTAGACAATTACCAACCCGTCACCATCGGCCGCTCAGCGGTCATGGGACTGCGGGACACAGGCGCTGAACGAACCCTGGTACGCCCTGAGGTGGTGTCCCCTCAAGACTTGGTACCTGGGAAAACCCTTTCCGTCTCCGGAGTTGGAGGCGTTGAACCGGCGCTGCCCGTTGCCAAGGTGTATTTGGACTGGGGCGCCGGGAGGGGGATGCGGGAGGTGGGAGTAACGCCAAATATTCCTGCAAATGTGTTGCTTGGGACTGATTTGGGGCGGCTAGTGTCCCAGTATGTGGCCACTGAACCCCCAAGTTCGGCTCCCCAAGAATGTCATGACTCTACTGTGAATGCTAATGTTAATGTATTGAATGTGCCTCCAACAGTGGAGGAGGGAGTGAAACCTGATGGTAAGCCATGCACTGACACTACACACACAGGGCTCACAGTGAGGACAGGTGAGGAGGCTGTAGGGGAGAGCTCAGAGGTGGAGGGAGGGGCTGCTATGAGCAGTGTAGGGCCCCTAAGTGAACCCAGCCTGCTGAGTCTAGGGCCCCTGCAGGAAGAGGAACAGGCCATGGGGGAGGGGGTGTCCCAGGAGAGGAGCCACCAGGTAGGACCCCAGGTCAGGAGTTCCCCACATCCGGGATGTCAGGAAGTCAGGGAAGTCTGCCTGACCCGGCGACTTGGTCAGAGGATGAGGGAAAGCAGGCGCTACCCGTGGTCTCAGCGGTCGTGGCCGCTGTTACCAGGAGTGGGAGCGCTGAAGCCCAAGGAGCCTCGCGGAGGTCCGACATTTTTCCCCCTCTCTGACCAAGTGGCTGCCGAGTCAGACAGTAGCCAGGAGACAGATCCCGGGGAACTGACAGAGGACATGGCAGTTTCATCAATTCTTGCCATATCAAGTCAGGGATTTCAGGCAGCGTTGGAAGCTGACCCTAGCCTGAAGACTCTCAAGGAACAGGCGACACAGCCTCCCCTGGAGTCCGACCGCGAGAGAGTGTGTTTGGGACCAGGGACGGCTGTACCGGGTAACGGTCCAGCAGGGTTCACCGGAGGCGTGGCCCAGGACCGACAGTTAGTGGTGCCCCATCCGTTCAGGGCGGAATTGTTGTGGATCGCACACGAGATTCCAATGGCCGGACACTTAGGGATCACTAAAACCAGGGCCAGGCTAGCTCAGCATTTCTACTGGCCTGGAATGAGGACCGAGGTGATAGCCTACTGCCGTTCGTGTGACACCTGTCAGAGGGTGGGGAAGGCGGGGCCGCGCCCCAAAGCCCCACTGGTAACTCTGCCCATCATCGAAGAGCCTTTCTCGAGGGTGGCTGTGGATCTCATTGGACCTCTGTCCACTCCAGCCGCTCCGGGAAATGCTTCATACTAACGGTAGTGGACTATGCCACCTGGTACCCGGAGGCGGTAGCTTTGTCGTCCATTCGGGCCGACAAAGTGACCACTGCCTTACTGGAGATTTTCTCCAGGGTGGGGTTTCCCAAGGAAATGCTCACCGACCGAGGGACCCAGTTCATGTCGCAGCTGATGGAGTCTCTCTGTAAGCAGGTACAGGTGCAACATCTGGTGGCCAGCCCGTATCACCCACAGACCAATGGCTTGTGTGAGCGGTTTAATGGCACCTTAAAGCAGATGCTGAAGAAGTTGGTCGACTCCCACGGGAGAGACTGGGAGCGGTATCTCCCACACCTGCTGTTTGCCTACCGGGAGGTCCCACAGGCCTCAACGGGGTTCTCCCACTTTGAGCTCCTGTACGGGCGACGTGTACGGGGGCCCCTTGCTCTGGTGAAGGAAGCATGGAAGGGGATTTAGCCACCCCTGGAGTGTCGGTCATTGAGTATGTCGTGCGCTTCCGGGACGAATGATGGCCTTGACGCGGCTGGTGCATGACAATATGGCCCAAGCTCAGGCTGACCAGAAGCGATGGTACGACCAGAATGCTTGTGAGCGGACCTACCAGGTGGGTCAAAAGGTGTGGGTACTGGTCCCCGTACCACAAAACAAGCTTCAGGCGGCCTAGGAGGGTCCATACCTCGTGCACGAGCAGCTCAACGCCGTCACCTACCTGGTCACCCTGGACCACGCCCGTGGAAGGAGGAAGGCCTTCCATGTGAACATGATGAAGGCCCATCATGAGCGGGAGGCTTATGCCCAACCAGTGTGCAACCTTTCAGAGGACAGAGAGTCAGAAGTCCTTCTGGATCTGCCACCCTAGCCAAAGAGAGGGTGGGTAGGGCGCATGGGGGAACACAGGAATGTGATACCCCCTAGTGCCCTCAAAAGCAGGGAGGTGTAAGGAAAGGGACGTCACCATTTTGTATAGGGCCTATACCAGCCTCCATTTTGTCAGTTCACACACAGACTGTCAGTTCACCACAGATTGCTAACTACATAGGGCCTGTTAGCATATCCAGTACGACCGGTTTTGATGTCCACTATGAGTCAAACGGGCTTTAACATGCTAATTAGTTTAGGCCAGTGTCTGAATAAGATGGTCAGTCGTATGGTAAATAGCTCAAGCTCAAGCCATTGTTTGCTGCTCCATATGAATTGCAGGCCAGTTAATATGCGATGCTTCAAAGCAAAGGGGATGGGCCTAGCAGGTTTAAGAACTAGCAATGACCAGGATGCTGGTCATTCCATTTCACACACAGAAGCCAAGAAGATGGTCTAGGAAAGACCAAGGGACTATCCAGCAACTGAAGACTGTACCTGGGAATGGCAGAGCCAAGGCCTTCCCATGACCATAATACCCGGTAATATTGATCTATAGCTTATACCTTTAAGCCTTGTACATTTATTGTTGTATTTTTTTACTCTGACTGCAAATCCATTGTAATTACGTTGTATAGCTTTACTGTATATTTCTGTAATTATCTAGTGCGCCCTTAAGGCAAATTAAACCATAAAATTAATCTTGGGCTGATGCTTTTACTCTGATCACGAATCTTAGAATACCCAGTGGGTAACAGGACAACCTCCCCGGTGGCCATTTGCTCTAGGTGCAGTTCCCTTACTGACCTGAGAGACAAAGGGGGCACCGGAGAGCTGTACCTGTGGAGTTACGTCCCAGTGGTGACGTGGGAGGAAGGGGATCGTCCGTCACGTTTGGTAGCGGCGGTGGTATCAGAAGCTGTGATACCCAGGCTACCGTGTGGCGGTCGGCTTAGTTCCTCACACTGACACTTTCGTGTGGACAGTCTCATTTTGTTCTGAGCGCTCAAAAAGATATTAAATAGAGATTTGGACATGGCAGCAGCAAACACTGAAGGATATATTTATCCTAATTAAATTTCCATAACAGCACATCAGTCAAACGCTGGAAGCACTGCAGCACTGCCTCATCAAAGCGGCAAAAGGCTGTGCTGAAGCTAATATGCTTAGGTGACAAAAGGCACAATGATGAAGAGTTGTGGACAGCTCTGAAAGAGCAGGCTGATCTAGTTGCTGACAACCGCTGAACTCACAGCTAGGCATAGTTGTGTGTGACAATGGCTGGGACCTGGGTGCTGCTCTGAGGCGAGGCGACACATGCCATGCCCGGCAAATGCATTTAACCTCATTGGCGTCAGTGCTTCGGGTGCATAGTGCACTGCCCCCCTTGCTGCTCACACGGTCACACCTGGGGACTCTCTCCTGCTTTGCTTTTTTTTTTCCTCAGCTTCTGGCTAGGTTCCCTGTCTAAACACGACCCCTCTTTCGGTGTAATGGGGCCTGTCCGTTACCTTATTCCTTCCACCAGGATACAAGGGACGCAGCCTTGACAGTTCCGGCAACGGCGCAGCACAGGTATCCGCAGCCCGGTCATCCTGACTCCGTACATATCTGGCAAATCAGTTCTTTAATGCAAGCAGCATGGAAGGCATGTACTTCCAATTTTCTAGAGAAAATTGTACAGTACATCCAGAACAGTTTCAATTTGAAGGACTTTGTGGCTCATATCATTCTACAAGATGACATAAGTTTCATACTTAAAATTTTTGGTGGAAAATAATTTCCCCACTGATAGCTTGTGTATGTTTAGAATTAAGTTGCATCATTTGTGTGATTAATTATTCATACCTATTTGGTTCACAATATATTCAACTTTTTCTTCAACGCTTTGGAATATAATGTTGTAAGAGTTAAAGCAACTTGTTGAAGTGTGTTTTACCTCAAATGTGAAACTACTTGTCAATTGTCATCTTTACTATTTCTCCATTCCATATGCAGCTAACCACCTCATTGATGTTATTGAGTTTCTTTGTCAAGAAAACAACAGCTACACCAATACTACTTGTTTTTCCTATTAATTCATCATGCTGCTGAAGTAGAGGTGAGATTAGAGACCTACATAACATCTGGGGACTGTAGTCAACATAACACTGTGCCAACACCCACTGGGGTATAGCTACCAAGTTGACATAGTTTCTGCACAGCTGAACAGAGCTGTCAGAAAAAAAAATCCTTCAAAATCCCCTCACCCCCAATCATGGTATGCATGGTCCCCTCCCCCCAATCCAGGAATGCATGGTCCCTCACCCCCCAATCCCAGTATGCATGGTGCCCTCACCCCCCAATCCTGGTATGCATAGTCCCCTCATCCCCAAATCCTCGTATGCATGGTCTCCCCTCATTCCTATCTGAGGATATATTGTACCCCCACGCCCCCCAATTCTGGTATGCACAGTCCCCTCATCCCCTATCCTGGTATGCATAGTACTCCTCACCCCCTATCCTGGTATGTATGGTCCCCTCATCCCCAATCCTGGTATGCTTGGTCCCCTCTGCCCCCAATCCTGGTATGCATGGTCCTCTCACCCCCATCCCGGTATGCATGGTCCCCTCATCCCCCTATCCTTGTATGCATGGTCCCCTCACCCCCCTATCCTGATATGCATGTTCCCCTCACCATCCAATCTTGGTATGCATTGTCCTCTCATCCCAAATCCTGGTATGCATGGTCCCCTCACCCCCAATCCCGGTATGCATGGTGCCCTCACCCCCCAATCCTGGTATGTATGGTCCCCTAACCCCCCAATCCTGGTATGCATGGTCCCCCCTCATTCCTTTTGTAGGATGTATTGTACCCCCACAACCCCCAATTCTGGTATGCATGGTCCCCCTCATCCCCTATTCTGATATGCATGGGACCCCTCACCCCCTATTCTGGTATGCATGGTCCCCTCATCCCCAATCCTGGTATGCATGGTCCCCTCATCCCCCTATCATGGTATGCATGGTCCCCTCATCCCCCTATCCCGATATGCATGGTCCCCTCACTGCCCAATCCTGGTATGCATGGTCCTCTCACCCCCCATCCTGGTATGCATGGTCCCCTCAACCCCCAATCATGGTATGTATGGTCCCCTCACCCCCCAATTCTAGTATTCATGGTCCTCTCCCCCCCAATCCTGGAATGCATGGTCCCCTCACCCCCCAATCCTGGTGTACAGAGTCCCCTCACCCCTCAATCCTGGAATGCATGGTCCCCTCACCCCCAAATCCCAATATGCATGGTGCCCTCACGCCCCAATCTTGGTATGCATGGTCCCCTCACCCCCACTCCTTGTATGCATGGTCCCATTCATCCCTATCGTAGGATGTATGGTACCCCCTCACCGCCCTATTTTGCTATTCATGGTCCCCTCATCCCCAATAGTGGTATGCATGGTACCCCTCATCCCCCAATCCTAGTATGCATGGTCCCCTCACCCCCCTATCCTGGTATGCATGGTTCTCTCACCCTCCATCCTGATATGCATGGTCCCCTCACCTCCCCTATCCTGGTATGCATGGTCCCCTCACCCCCCAATCCTGATATGCATGGTCCCCTCACCACCAATCCTGATATGCAAGGTCCCCTCACCCCCAATCCCAATATGCATGTTCCTCTCACCCCCCAATCCTGGAATGCATGGTCCCCTCACCCCTCAATCCTGGAATGCATGGTCCCCTCACCCCCCAATCCTGGAGTGCATGGTCACCTCACCCCCCAATCCTGGTGTGCATGGTCCCCTCACCCCCCAATTCTGGTATGCATGGTCCTCTCACCCCCATCCTGGTATGCATGGTCCCCTCACCCCCAAACCTGATATGCATGGTCCCCTCACCCCCAATCCTGATAAGCATGGTCCCCTCACCCCAATCCTAATATGCATGGTCCTCTCACCCCCAATCCTAAAATGCATGTTCTCTCACCCCCCTATCCTGGATGAATGGTCCTCCTCACTCCCCAATCTTGGAATGCATAGTCCCCTCCACCCCCCAATCCTGGAATGCATGGTCCCCTCACCCCCAATCCTGGTATGCATGGTCCCCTCACCCCCAATCTTGGCATGCATGGTCCCTCTCATCCCAATCTAGGATGTATGGTACCCCCTCACCCCCAATCCTGGTATGCATGGTTCCCTCACCCCCAATCCTGGAATGCATGGTCCCCTCACCCCCAATCCTGGTGTGCATGGTCCCATCATCCCCAATCATGGAATTCATGGTCCCCTCACCCCCCAATCCTGGTATGCATGGTTCCCTCACCCACCAATCCTGGAATGCAAGTTCCTCTCACCCCCCAATCCTGGAATGCATGGTTCCCTCACCCCCAATCCTGGAATGCATGGTCCCTCACCCCCAATCCTGGAATGCATGGTCCCTCACCTCCTAATCCTGGTTGCATGGTCCCCTCACCCCCCAATCCTGGAATGCATGTCCCCTCCCCCCAATCCTGGAATGCATGTCCCATCACCCCCAAATCCTGGAATGCATGGTCCCTTCACCCCCAATCCTGGATGCATGGTCTCCTCACCCTCAATCCTTGTATGCATGGTCTCCTCCCCCCAATCTTGGAATGCATAGTCCCCTCACCCCCAATCCTGGTATGCATGGTTCCCTCACCCCCAATCCTGGAATGCATGGTCCCCTCACCCCCCAATCCTGGTGTGCATGGTCCCTCATCCCCAATCATGGAATTCATGGTCCCCTCACCCCCCAATCCTGGTATGCATGGTTCCCTCACCCACCAATCCTGGAATGCATGTCCCATCACCCCGAAATCCTGGAATGCATGGTCCCTTCACCCCCAATCCTGGTATGCATGGTCCACTCACCCCTCAATCCTTGTATGCATGGTCTCCTCTCTTCCCAATCTTGGAATGCATAGTCCCCTCACCCCCCAATCCTGGTATGCATGGTCCCCTAACCCCCAAATCTTGGCATGCACGGTCCCTCTCATCCCTATCGTAGTATG
Organism: Oophaga sylvatica; assembly: GCA_033576555.1. NCBI lineage: Eukaryota > Metazoa > Chordata > Amphibia > Anura > Dendrobatidae > Oophaga > Oophaga sylvatica. Next base: position 240,461,928 of record JARQOD010000002.1, on the reverse strand, counting down.
TATGGTACCCCCTCACCCCCAATCCTGGTATGCATGGTCCCCTCATCCCCAATCCTGGTATGCATGGTTCCCTCACCCCCAATCCTGGAATGCATGGTCCCCTCCCCCCAATCCTGGTTGCATGGTCCCTCATCCCCAATCATGGATGTCATGGTCCCCTCACCCCCAATCCTGGTATGCATGGTTCCCTCACCCACCAATCCTGGAATGCAGTTCCTCACCCCAATCCTGAATGCATGGTCCCCTCACCCCCAATCCTGGTATGCATGGTTCCCTCACCCCCCAATCCTGGAATGCTAGTCCCCTCACCTCCTAATCCTGGTGTGCATGGTCCCCTCACCCCCAATCCTGGAATGCATGGTCCCCTCACCCCCAATCCTGGAATGCATGTCCCATCACCCCTAAATCCTGGAATGCATGGTCCCTCACCCCCAATCCTGGATGCATGGTCCCCTCACCCCCAATCCTGTAATGCATGGTCTCCTCTCATCCCCAATCCTGGAATGCATGTCCCCTCACCCCCAATCCTGGTATGCATGGTCCCCTCACCCTCCAATCCTGGTATGCATGGTTCCCTCACCCCCAAATCTTGGAATGCATGGTCCCCTCACCCTATCCCTGGATGCATGGTCCCCCTCACCCCCAATCCTGGTATGATGGTTCCCTCACCCCCAATCCTGGAATGCATGGTCCCCTCACCCCCCAATCTTGGTGTGCATGGTCCCCTCCCCCCAATCCTGGAATGCATGGTACCCTCACCCCCAATCCTAGAATGCATGGTCCCCTCACACCCCCAATCCTGGTGTGCATGGTCCCCTCACCCCCCAATCCTGAAATGCATGGTCCTCTCACCCCCAATCCTGGTAATGCATGGTTCCACTCACCCCCAATCCTGGAATGCATGTTCCTTCACCCCCAATCCCGGAATGATGTCCCCTCACCCCCAATCCTGGTATGCATGGTTCTCTCACCCCCAATCCTGGAATGCATGGTCCCCTCACCTCCCAATCCTGGTGTGAATGGTCCCCTCACCCCCAATCCTGGAATGCATAGTCCCTCACCCCCAATCCTGGTATGCATGGTCCCCTCACCCCCCAATCCTGGTATCATGGTCCCCTCACCCCAATCCTGGTGTGCATAGTCCCCTCACCCCAATCCTGGAATGCATGGTCCCCTCACCCCCCAATCCTGGTATGCATGATCCCCTCACCCCCCAATCCAGGAGTGCATGGTCCCCTCACCCCCCAATCCTGGTGTGCATGGTCCACTCACCCCCCAATCCTGGTGTGCATGGTCCTCTCACCCCCAATCCTGGAATGCATGGTCCCCTCACCCCAATCTTGGAATGCATGGTCCCCACACCGCCCAATCTTGGAATGCATGGTCCCCTCACCCCCCAATCCTGGTGTGCATGGTCCCTTCACCCCATCAATCCTGGAATGCATAATCCTCTCAACCCCCAATCTTGGAATGCATGGTCCCCTCACCCCCCAATCCTGGTATGCATGGTCCCCTCACTCCCAATCCTGGTATGCATGGTCGCCTCACCCCAAATCCTGGAATGCATGGTCCCCTCAACCCCCAATCCTGGTATGCATGGTCCCCTCACCCCCAATCCTGGAATGCATGGTCCCCTCACCTCTCAATCTTCGAATGCATGGTCCCCTCACCCCCAATACTGGTGTGCATGGTCCCCTCACCCTCCAATACTGGAATGCATGGCACTCTCACCCCCCCAATCCTGATATGCCATGGTCCTCTCACCCCCTATCCTCATATGCATGCTACCTTTCACCCCCCTATTCTGATATGTATGGTCCCCCTCACCCCTATTAAACTGGACACATACAAAAAAAACATTTATACTCACCTTTCTTCCCTATGCTCCAGCGCTGTCCCGTTCTGCCTGAAGCTGGGGGAGGAATGTGGCGCCGGAGTACGCACATACCCATACCGTGCTGTCCGACGCCATATTGCTGAAGACACACTGCAAATTGTCTTCAGTAAAATGGCACCAGAGAGCGCTATTCACATACGCGATTCCGATGCGCGCTCCTGCCCAGGTCCCTGGCAAGTGAAGCGCCGCGGCAACACTCCTCCCAGTCAGGTAAGTATGTAAGTATGGTGCCGGAGATTGCGGTATGCATTCAGTGTCTAGCATACCACGATCTCCAGCGCCATACACAGTCCTCACCGCTGGATGCCGTCTTCTGTCTGGAGCCAGACTGCGCCGGAGCATTGCGCTTGCGCAGTCTATAAAGGCTTCAAACAGAGTGACGCTTCCAGCGTTATATTATAGATTATTATTATTTAGTTATTTATATAGCAACATTAATTCCATAGTGCTGTACATGAAAAAGGCTGCATACATAGTAATAGATATCATTTACCCAAAAGAAATTACAATGACAGACTGTTACAGAGGGGAGAAGACCTTGTCCTTGCCTACACATTCTGCGGGACAATGGGAAAGAGACAGAAGGTGGTGGGTTCGGCACCTCGGTTGGTGGAGAGGTGGCAGCCCATGTGGTGGTGTAGAAGTCACATCTCCGACCACCACACAAATCTGTAGCTTCAGTTATAGAAAATGCATGGGCTCCTTTTAAACGTCAGCATCCAACCAGGTCAGTATTAGTAGGTGAGGGCTTGTCAGAATCCTGCCCAGGAACACCAGGCTTCAGTAGTTAAGAGTCCTGTCCCCGTGATCTTCAACGTTATCTTGCTATGGCTCTTCCAGGCATGATTTCATCAAGAAGATTTAGCCTTCGTAATATAGAGACTGAGTACAATACAGAGTACAACACTGCCTAAGCGTTCACCCTCTGCTACTCAGACTTTTTAACTGCGCAGTGACTGCCTCTAGGCTGAAGATGATGATGGTGGTAGTAGTTGGAGCATTTAACATAGTCATGAAGCTGCCATAACAACTTGAAACAGAAATCTTTTTACTGACATACCCCACTGTAATTTTTTTTTTTTTTGTGGATGCAAAACAGTGCTGGATATAACGAGAGTGACTGACTGCCCAAAAAAGGGAATTTAGGCCTAAAATGCCTCAATTTTTCACACAAGGATGTATGAGACGTGTCAGAGATAGACCCCACTGTAAAATGCGGCCTGTTTTCTAAAATAATGCAACATAGTGCTGCATATAACATGACAGACAGGAAAACACTAGAGTACCAGCCTAAAATCCACAAATTTTTATCACATGAACGTATGAGGCGTGTCACAGTTATACCACACTGTAAAATATGTTTTGTTTTGTTTTTTTGTGGATGCAAAAGAGTGCTGGATATAATGAGAGTAACAGACTGCCCAAAAAAGCGAATTTAGGCCTAAAATGCCTCAATTTTTGGCACACATATGTATGAGGCGTGTCAGAGATAGACACAACTGTAATATGTGGCCTGTTTTTTTTTAAATAATGCAACATAGTGCTGTATATAAGTACTGTGACACCAAGGACAAAAGAAGAAAACTGCCATAAACTGGTCAAACTTTGAGCACGCACAGATATGAGCTGACACTGAAATACCACACCGAAAAATGTGTGGTCTGTATTTTTTTATTTTTTTGCAAAATACTGTTGTATATAAGTACTGTGACACCCAGGACTAAAAAAGGAAAACCAGCCTAAACTGGCCAAACTTTGAGCACGCACAGATATGAGCTGGCACGGAGCCACCACACCGAAAAATGTGTGGCCTTTATTTTTTTTTTTTGCAAAATACTGCTGTATATAAGTACTGTGACATTCAGGACAATAAAAGTAAAACCGGCCTAAACTGGCCAAACTTTGAGCATGCACAGATATGAGCTGGCACAGAGATACCACACCGAAAAATGTGTGGCCTGTATTTTTTGTTTGCAAAATACTGCTGTATATAAGTACTGTGACACCCAGGACAAAAAAAGGAAAACCCTCCTAAACTGGACAAACTTTGAGCATGCACAGATATGAGCTGGCACGGAGATACCACTACAACAAATGTGTGCCCTGTTTTTTTTAATTTTTGTGCTAACTAGTGCTGTATATCAGTACTGTGACACCCAGGACAAAAAAGCATGCACAGATATGAGCTGGCACGGAGATACCACTACAACAAATGTGTGCCCTGTTTTTTTTAATTTTTGTGCTAACTAGTGCTGTATATCAGTACTGTGACACCCAGGACAAAAAAAGGAAAACGGCCTAAACAGGACAAACTTTGAGAATGCACAGATATCAGCTGGCACGGAGATACCACTACGACAAATGTGTGCGCTGTTTTTTTTATTTTTGGGCTAATTAGTGCTGTATATCAGTACTGTGACACCCAGGACAAAAAAAGGAAAACCGGCCTAAACTGGCCAAACTTTGAGCATGCACAGATATGAGCTGGAACTAGTGCTGTATATCAGTACTGTGACACCCAGGACAAAAAAAGGAAAACGGCCTAAACAGGACAAACTTTGAGAACGCACAGATATCAGCTGGCACGGAGATACCACTACGACAAATGTGTGCGCTGTTTTTTTTTATTTTTGGGCTAATTAGTGCTGTATATCAGTACTGTGACACCCAGGACAAAAAAAGGAAAACCGGCCTAAACTGGCCAAACTTTGAGCATGCACAGATATGAGCTGGCACGGAGATACCACTACAACAAATGTGTGCCCTGTTTTTTTTAATTTTTGTGCTAACTAGTGCTGTATATCAGTACTGTGACACCCAGGACAAAAAAAGCATGCACAGATATGAGCTGGCAAGGAGATACCACTACAACAAATGTGTGCCCTGTTTTTTTTAATTTTTGGGCTAACTAGTGCTCTATATCAGTACTGTGACACCCAGGACAAAAAAAGCAAAACCGGCCTAAACTGGACAAACTTTGAGCATGCACAAATATGAGCTGGCACGGAGATACCACTACGACAAATGTTATTTTGTTTTTTCTTTGCTAAATAGTGCTGTATATAAGTACAGATTGACCCAGGACACAATAAAGAAAACCACCATAAACTGGCCAAACTTTGAGCACACACAGATATGAGCTGCCACTGGGATGCCACTACGACAAATGTGTGCCCTGTTTTTTTTTTTCATTTTTGGGCTAACTAGTGCTGTATATCAGTACTGTCACACCCAGGACAAAAAAAAGGAAAACCGGCCTAAACTGGCCAAACTTTGAGCACGTACAGATATCAGCTGGCACAGAGATATCACTATGACAATTGTGTGCCCTGTTTTGTTTTTCTTTTGGGCTGACTAGTGCTGTATATCAGTACTGTGATTCCCAGGACTAAAAAAGGAAAACCGGCCTATACTGGCCAAACTTTGAGCACACACAGATATGAGCTTACATGGAGATACCACTATGACAAATGTGTGTTTTTTTTTCTTTTTTTGGGGGCGGGGTAAATATTCCTGTATATAAGTACAGTGACAGCTAAGAAAAAAAAAGAAAACCGCCGTTAACTGGCAAAACTTTGAGCACGCACAGATATGAGCTGGCACAGGGATACCACACCAAAAAATGTGTGGCCTGTATTCCAATTACACCTGGGGCTAACTATATACGGCCAATATATCCTACAGGTAGCAGCAGCAGCACCAGAACACAGGAAGGAAATGCACCCTCTTGATGTATGCAATGATCTATATGCACACATACAGTGCTGCAGACCTTGCTCTGATATGTATAGAGCGACATACACTACCCTGCCTAACTAACACTGGAACCCATGTACTCAGGAATTAGTCCTTAGAAGGACTGTTGGTTTAGCTGGATTTGAGTAGTTTAGGATGGTAGACCCCACACTAACTAATAAATCCCAAATTCTGACCCTATATTAGCAGCAGCTCTCCCTAAACTATCTCAATCCGGAGCTGAATGCGGCGAGTAGGGCGGCGTCCGGTCTCTTATACCCCTGATGATGCTGTGCGGCCAGCCAATCACTGCACAACCACAACAAAGATAGCTGTGGCGTTTCATTGCCTGGCAGACAATCCCTGCATCGTGATTGGGTCTGTAAAGTCCTCTTAAAAAGCTGGGTGAGACCCGAGTACCCACCGAGTAATCCCGGAAATGCTCAGTGCTCGCCAAGTACACCGAGTATCGTGATACTCGGGTGACTAACGAGTAGTGGCGAGCATGTTAGCTCATCACTAGTGACTGCTCTACCCGGCCCCCGGCAATACACTGACAGGAGATAATCGCTCCCGCACTGTATCAGTTGATCAGCTCTGATGCTGTCACTTATGGCACCACTGCGTGCCGTAAGTGAGAGCATTGGAGCTGATTAACTCAGGTGAACTCTCACGGCGGAGCAGTGATACACTGCAGGAGCGATTATCTCCTGTCAGTATATCGCCGGAGACTGGGTAGAGGGTCACATCTCCCGATGTGACTGTTCTACATGTGAGATCGTCGTGGGACACTTGGTAAATAGACTACGTTGGACAGAGAGTATTGTATGCTGGTTTATTATTTTAATTTTGTTGCAGGAGACAACAGAGTCGAGGATTAGGCATTCAGTAGGTATGGTTAATTAAGATTCAATAAAGGAATTTGTGTGACTATTTCAAATAAAGTACTTTATTCTGGCTGTGTGTTTATTTATCATATAACTATAGGCTTAGTAATGGATAGGACGCCTCTCCATTACTAAGCCATGGGCTTGATGTCACCTGATGATATAAAGGTGACATCAACCCCACAAATATGAACTCCACTTGGCATTGCTACAGGGCAAGTGGGAAGAGCAAGTCTAAGGGCTCATACCCTCTTGCGAGAAATACGTTATTGTTATTCAATAGGTGACATGTCATTTGCGAGTTTTTTCTCAGCCGAAATCGGACTGACAAAAAAAATCGCAGCATGCTGCGTATTGCTGCGATTCTCATATGAGACTTGCCAATACAAGTCAATGGGTGCGAGAAAAAAATTGCACAGCACTCGCAGCATGCCAGTGCTGTCCGATTTTTACGCACTGGTGACCTTTGAAAAGCTGGCAATTCATCCCCGGCTACTGTAAAATCACACTGACATGTTATAATATAAAAGATAGAATACATGTATACACATAGAATAGGTGTATATAATACAGTAGTATATACAGTTATATGGAAAAGTTTGGGCACCACTATTAATCTTAAGCTTAATGTTTTATAAAAATTGGTGTTTTTGCAACAGCTATTTCAGTTTGATATATCTAATAACTATTGTACACAGTAATGTTTCTGCCTTGAAATGAGGTTTATTGTACTAGCAGAACATGTGCAATCTGCATTCAAACAAAATTTGACAGGTGCATAAGTATGGCCACCCTTATCATTTTCTTGTTTTAAATACTCCTACCTACTTTTTACTGACTTACTAAAGCACTTTTTTTGGTTTTGTAACCTCATTGAGCTTTGAACTTCATAGCCAGGTGTATGCAATCATGAGAAAAGCTACTTAAAGTGGCCACTTGCAAGTTGTTCTCCTGTTTGAATCTCCTCTGAAGAGTGGCATCATGGGCTCCTCAAAACAACTGTCAAATGATCTGAAAACAAAGATTATTCAACATAGTTGTTCAGGGGAAGGATACAAAAAGCTGTCTCAGAGATTTAACCTGTCAGTTTCCACTGTGAGGAACATAGTAAGGAAATGGAAGAACTCAGGGACAGTTCTTGTTAAGGCCAGAAGTGGCAGGCCAAGAAAAACATCAGAAAGGCAGAGAAGAAGAATGGTGAGATCAGTTAAGGAAAATCCTCAGACCACCTCCAGAGAGCTGCAGCATCAACTTGCTGCAGATGGTGTCACTGTGCATCGGTCAACTATACAACGCACTTTGCACAAGGAGAAGCTGTATGGAAGAGTGATGCGAAAGAAGCCGTTTCTGCAAGCACGCCACAAACAGAGTCGGCTGAGGTATGCAAAAGCACATTTGGAGAAGCCAATTTCTTTTTGGAAGACGGTCCTGTGGACTGATGAAACCAAGATTGAGTTGTTTGATCATACAAAAAGGCGTTATGCATGGCGTCAAAAAAACACAGCATTCCAAGAAAAACACTTGCTACCCACAGTAAAATTTGGTGGAGGTTCCATCATGCTTTGGGGCTGTGTGGCCAATGCCGGCACCGGGAATCTTGTTAAAGTTGAGGGACGCATGGATTCCACTCAGTATCAGCAGATTCTTGACAATAATGTTCAACAATCAGTGACAAAGTTGAAGTTACGCAGGGGATGGATCTTTCAGCAAGACAATGATCCAAAACACCGCTCCAAATCTACTCAGGCATTCATGCAGAAGAACAATTACAATGTTCTGGAATGGCCATCCCAGTCCCCAGACCTGAATATCATTGAACATCTGTGGGATCATTTGAAGAGGGCTGTCCATGCTCGGCGACCATCAAACTTAACTGAACTGGAATTGTTTTGTAAAGAGGAATGGTCAAAAATACCTTCATCCAGGATCCAGGAACTCATTAAAAGCTACAGGAAGCGACTAGAGGCTGTTATGTTTGCAAAAGGAGGATCTACTAAATATTAATGCCACTTTTCTGGTGAGGTGCCCATACTTATGCACCTGTCAAATTTTGTTTGGATGCAGATTGCACATTTTCTGTTAGTACAATAAACCTCATTTTAAGGCAGAAACATTACTAATAGTTATTAGATATATCAAACTGAATTAGCTGTTGCAAAACACCAATTTCTATAAAACATTAAGCTTTAGATTAATAGGGTGCCCAAACTTTTTCATATAACTGTATATATGTCAATGACACACACACACATATATATATATATTTATATTTCATTGAGATATAGATAGCAGAATAGCCGATAATTCATTTGTCGGCTTCTGTAAAATCATTACAGAACCCAACAGGATAGGAGACATGGTTTACATACAGTAAACCAATGCAGAACAGTTAGATTTATATATGTCAGTGTCTAATAATGTTAGTAGGAGTTGTGTGTTAAATTTGGTAGCTGTAGGTGTTTTATAAACTAATTTATTCAAGGATAAAAATTGCGTGGGCTCCCATACAATTTTCAGCGCCAGAGAGGGAAAGCCAGTGACTAAGGGCAGATATTAAGAGCTTAGAAAGGGACCATGGTTTTTGGCCCCCCCTGGCTAAAAAAATCTGCCCTCAGCCATCACAGAAAAGGCGCATCTGTAAACTGAAACTTTCCCATGCTGCAGAGTTCAAAATCACATTGCATACGGATTGCACTCGCATGACACTCACATAGCACTGGTCCGTCTTTTCGGTCCAGAAATCGGACCGTTATTTTCCTCGCAAATGGTTATGAGCCCTAAGTGCCAGAATTAGCGCATCTATAAGATGTGCCATTTCTGGGGCAGATAAGAGCTGATGTTTTTAGCCTGGGGAATGCCAATATCCATGGATCCTTCCCAGGCTATTAATATCAGCCCGCAGCTGTCTGCCTTGCCTTTGCTGGTTCGATTTTATAGGGGGACCCCACGTCAATTTTTTTCTGGGATTTCCCTGTAAACTAGCCAGTAAAGGCTAAGCAAACATCCATGATTTGATATTAATAGCCTGGGAACCTTTATGGCTGTTGGCTCCTTCCCAGAATATTAACATCAGCCCTCAGTCAACAGCTTTCCCTCTGCTGGTTATGAAAATTATGCGAGATCCCACGCATTTTTTTTAAAATTTTTTGAAAAATAGACAGATATTTCGTTTCACGCAGAATACATGTGTGTGTCTTCATTTAACTCTTTATATACCGTTTCATTAATGAGGGTATCTGGCTGACACCTGTTCATTACTAAACCTCGAGCTTGGTATTATATATATATAATATATATATATATATGTACTGTATATATATACAGTAAATATATACATATAAATATGAATATATATAATAAATTCACTTATATTTCTTTTGTGTGTAAACATTATAATTGAACATGGTATGTAATGATATTATGGTCTTCAATGGAGAATGAAAACAAAGAGGTTGAACATGGAAATTACATCACAATTCTTTTTTTTTTTAATAATATATCTTTATTTAATTTACAAATCGGCATACAAATCCCCATGAAAATCCCCATCAAATCCACATGAAAACCACATCAAAACCGCACTGAATTTCAACTGCGTTTTCTCTCAAGAGAGGCAAAAACCGAGCAGAAATTTCCACAAGCAAATCCGCCATGTGCGCACATAGCCTTTGTGTATCAGATATCCCATCATCCCCCTGTATGGTAATAATAATTTGCAGAGTGTATGTTACCAAGAAGTGGAAGTCAGATGAAAGGGAGTATGACTGAAGGATCAGCCTGTAGTCTTTTAGCATAGAAGCACATATATTTGTATATGAGGTGTAGGAAAAAATGGAAAGAGATTTTTAATTAAGATTATTTGCCTATATAGCAATGATCTTTGAGAAAAAAAATCTTATGTGCTCCATTGCATGATATTGAGAAATTCTTCCATGTAAGCCTTACTGCCATGAGAAAATATGGTGCCTTATAGAGGCATCATGTAGGCGCACATGGGGGGTTTTTCACTCTGTTATTTGCAGCTATTGGGACTCTGTGTGTTGCTGAACAACGTCTATGCACTAAAAAAATACATAAATCTCAAATCCCCATGAGGAGCACCACACCAATTGATGAAGAGTATATTCATAGTGTATCTCATTAGCTGGTTTTGAAACTATAACTAAGCAATAATTCTATTAACATTTATTTTTTCTACCCATCTTTCTCCAGTATGTGAGCATTAAAAAAAGCACTGGGAATTAAGAAAAACATTCTATCATGTAAATAGCAACATTTTAATAAATAAAAATTACAGAAAAAATGGCCTGGTTTGCACACTTGGCATGGACATTTGACAGTAAAGGGGTTACGTTATGTCAAACAGCAAATCAATAAAATACCTTGAATACAAGTTTATGTTTTAATTGCAATTAATATTGTAACATTAATGATGAAAGCTTGAACCTAGCTGTTAAATATGTATGACTGTAAGTTGTGGGAATTTGTGGATAGGGATACAACACTGAACAACACGTGGCATCAAAATTTGTTATTCTATTTGAGCATTTCAGATTCTGTAGGAGATTCCCAACATACAATTCTGGTCTCTGTTTCTTCTTACAGCCAGTACATATTTTTTTTCCTTATCTCACCCTGTTCTAAGATATATTGAACTAATGAATGCATATCATAACAATGGTTATTGGTGGAAAGAATACATGTTGGACTAAATCTAGGAGCAGGAATGAAAATCCCAGTTCGGTTGTACAAATGTATCTTAAAAAATATTACAAATATTTTTACATATTAAATTATACATATTCTATAGTGGTAGGTGCCACATAGAAGAAGTGATGAAAAAGGACGTGATGGGTTTAAAATAAATAATTTTTATTGAATAATATTAAAACCAGAAATAAAGTGATTAAAGACAAAACAGGATTTAACAAAAATTGGAAGGAGACCCGCAAAGCTGCAATATATACGAGAGTATCAACATTATGTCACCAGAGTCTGGAGGTGTAGATTTAGCCAAAGAAAGGGGAATAGTAAATCTCCATTGACATATAGTGGTGTACAATGTCTACTTAAACATTCACCTAGCCCGTGAAGGATATGTGTGAATGGCTAGAATAAATACAGGGATAATAAGTGGATGCCTAATAAACGTGCAGAAAAAGGAGATGTAATTAGATTGAACTAAAATTGTCATATCTAAAAGGGAGTCATAAACAATGTAATCCCACTTACATCATAAAAGGTCAGCACGTGGTATGGCAGAGAGGAATACAGCTGAGGGATCTCCTGGACGCCCAACAGGCACCGTTTCGCAGTGTGGCTTCTTCCGGGGCGGAAATATATTATATTATATATATATATATATATTTATATTTAGATATGATATAATCACATGAAGCACCCACTCTAGAACTACCATCCCCGCAAGGGGCAATATACCACAGTAAAGAACTATTCACAAATAGTGGGAACAAATTGATAATGTATGCCACTGAATGGTATAAAAATACAATATTTTATTAATCAAAAAAAGTACATAGTGTAATATGAGCAACAATTTGCTAAAGGCATATGAATATACATGTATTAAAATTTGCTATAACAAGCAAAAATTACTAAGAGGGACGCTGAATCCATAGGAGTAAATAACTATTAGCAGCCATTTTATGGCAAACAAAGCCAAGTAGTAAAATATAATGCCCACAGGATCTTGGTATCAGGGGCCCATATTAAATAGGTTCCCACAATAGTGCCACATCATACATAAGGCATGAAGATAAAGTCAAATAACCTGGTTGTTAACAATGAACATACCTATGAGTTGCTAAAGAAAACTCCTCGGACGTCCCTCTGCCCCGACGCGCGTTTCGCACTGCGTCACGCCTCCCGAAGAAGCAGTGTGAAACGCGCGTCGGGGCAGAGGGACGTTATAGCAAATTTTAATACATGTATATTCATATGCCTTTAGCAAATTGTTGCTCATATTACACTATGTACTTTTTTTGATTAATAAAATATTGTATTTTTATACCATTCAGTGGCATACATTATCAATTTGTTCCCACTATTTGTGAATATTTAGATATGACAATTTTAGTTCAATCTAATTACATCTCCTTTTTCTGCACGTTTATTAGGCATCCACTTATTATCCCTGTATTTATTCTAGCCATTCACACATATCCTTCACGGACTAGGTGAATGTTTAAGTAGACATTGTACACCACTATATGTCAATGGAGATTTACTATTCCCCTTTCTTTGGCTAAATCTACACCTCCAGACTCTGGTGACATAATGTTGATACTCTCGTATATATTGCAGCTTTGCGGGTCTCCTTCCAATTTTTGTTAAATCCTGTTTTGTCTTTAATCACTTTATTTCTGGTTTTAATATTATTCAATAAAAATTATTTATTTTAAACCCATCATGTCCTTTTTCATCACTTCTTCTATGTGGCACCTACCACTATAGAATATGTATAATTTGATGATTTGAAGTGTTCATTGCCGCCATTATCATAGGATCATGAGAATAATAAAATATTTTTACATGCATAGCAGGCTAGCTACTAAAAGATTGCTGACAATTTAGTACTTTTAAAGAAAGCTTCTAACAAACATTATTTTTTATTTGTTGCACAAATATACCGTAATAGACACCGGAGCCACAAATACTCAGAACATAAAGAGTTTTCAAGAAGTATTCATACCTCATGAACTTTTCCCCATTTCTTCACGTTACACCCATATTTGTGAAGTGAAAAGGAAATAATACATGGCTTTCCAATAATTTAATAAATATAAATCTGAAAATTGTGACATTCATTTGTATGAAGCCCCCTGTAATCTGATACCCCTAAATAAAATCCTGAGTGACCAATTGCCTCCAGAAGTCATATAATTAGTAAATTGAGTCTACCTGTGTATAATTTATTCTCAGCAAACTACAGCTGTTCCGTGAAGACCTCAAAGATTTGTTTGAGAGCATTAGGGATCAAACAGCAACATCAAAAACAAGGAACACACCAAACAGGTGAGGGATAAAGTTGTGGAGAAGAGTATAGCAGGGCTAGGTTATAAAAAATGTTAAAAAGTCGTCCAAGCTCTGAACATCTCGTGGAGCACTGTTCAATTCATCATCCAGAAATGGAAGGAGTAGGGCACAACTGTTAACCTATCAAGATATTGCAATCCACCTAAACTGGCAACCCCAGACAGAAAAGCACTAATTAGAGAAGCAGCCAAGAGGTCCATGATCACTTTAGAGTAGCTGCAGAGATTCACAGCTCAGGTGGGAGAATCTGTCAAAAGGATAAATATTAGTCATATACTCCACAAATCTGGCCTTTATGGAAGACTTGCAAGAAGAAAACCATTTTTGAGAAATAAGGAGTACTGTTTGCAGATTGCAAAAAGCCATGCAGGGTACACAGATAGCATGTGGAGAAGGTTCTTTGAACAGGTGAGACCAAAGTAGAACTTTTTGAGCAAAATGCTATGTGAGGAGATACACTAACACAGCACATCACTCTGAAAACACTATCCCCAGCGCCAAACATGGTTCTGGCAGCATCATCCTGTGGGGATGGTTTTCCTAAGCAGAGACAGTCAAACTGGTCAGAGTTGATGGGAAGATGGAGCTAAATACAGGGCAATCTTGGAGTAAAACCTTTTAGAGCAGGGGTCTCAAACTGCATTCCTCGAGGGCCACAAACCGTGCGTGTTTTCAAGATTTCCTTAGCATTGCACTAGATGCTGAAATCATTATCTGTGCAGGTGATTAAATTATCACCTGTGCAATACAAGGAAATCCTGAAAACATGACCTGTTTGCGGCCCTTGAGGAATGCAGTTTGAGACCTCTGTTTTAGAGGCTGCAAAGGACTTAAGACTGGGTAGTAGGTTTACCTTCCAGCAGAACAAAAACCCTAAACATGCTGCCTGCCAGAGCTATAATGAAATGGTTTAGATCAAAGCATAGTCATGTGTTTGAATGGCCCAGTCAAACTCCAGACCTAAATCCCATTGTGAATCTGTGCCAAGGCTTGAAAATTGCTATTCACAGATGCTCTCCATCCAATCTCATTGAGCTAGAGCAAGTTTGCAAAGAAGAAATGGCAAAAATGTGATCCTCTAGATATGCAAAGCTGATTGAGACATATCCCAAAGAACTTACAGCTATAATTGCAGTGAAAGGTGGTCCAAAGTATTGATTCACAGGGGCTGAATACAAATGTACATCAAAATTTTTAGATTTATATTTTTAAAATAGTTAGAATTCCATATATCATCTCCTTTACATTTCAGAGATACTTGCTACTTTGTATTGTTATATCACATAAAATCCCAATAAAATACATCTGTTTGTAATTGAAACGTGAAAAAATGTTGAAAGGCTCACGGGGTATGAATGCTTTTTCAGTGCACTGTAAGTCTAAATGCACACTGCTCCAAATATACTCCCAACAGTGGCCACATACAGATACATACAATGGCCACCATAGGGATCAATTTAAAAAATATATACCATATTTTGTGGACTATAAGACAAACTGTACCATGAATCTCAAATTTTGGGGAGAAAAATAGGAAAAATATTTTTATAGTAAAATAGTGATGCGTCTTTGTGCTCGCAATTACGGTAGCTTACTTGGGGGCTGCAGGTAGAGAGGGATCCCAGATGACAAGGTAGCTGCAGGAAAATATTGGCGGCAGGAGTGGGGCAGTGCTGTGGGCCCTGGTAGGGAGGAGGGGGTGTTGGACGGCGCAAGGCTGTGGTGGGCTCCGGGCTTTCAAAAAATATTGGGAGTCCCCGCACTTCCCATCCATTTCACTGCAGTGGACCACTGGAAAATGACCGCCGGAGGTGGCACATGCATAGATTGAGATCTCAGGAACTGAGATCTTGTTTACCAAGGGCGATGCCTACAATTGCAACCCAAGCATCAGAATTAAATCATGGAGCAACTGTAGAAGGTAAACTGATCCAATTTTTCGTGTGTTTTTTTTACCTTATGTAGATTGCTGGGTGTCTGTTTCTCATATTGTAAAGAGATAATACAAGCACGTACTTTCGGAAGACAATTAGATGGCATTATTATCATGCCATGCTTAGAAGTCTTGTGTCTTGACATTTATTCTGTCCAGGTGCTTATTGAATCCAGTGCTGTGTTGATGCAAGTAGCAGAATCTACTGCAGTTGTGCAGGTGCTGGACCATTTGCCACCACCTCAGATATGGGTGCAACCAAGGAGGCAATCATTGGTATAATCTTCATTGTTTTCACAGCAGCTATCGTCATTGTTCACACAGCAGAAAGTTGTTGAACCAGAAGTCTTTATGGGCACAGAGTTGTTGCAATAAACAGTAGATGTACTTTTACCTGCATATGGTTCTAACTTATTGCATTTGCTTATTTTTGTCTATAAATTGGACAACACTTAAATGATCAGATCACAAGGTTTTGATACAAGATAACACAGGACACCATCAGAGGTCTTGTGATGCCTAAGTCAAAAATGTATTTGTAGCACGAGAGGAACATGTACAATATTAGGCAGGTGTTTTTAATGTTATAGCTGATATGTGAGTATCATATATGATTTTAAACATCTGGGTGGTACAGCTGCTAAAACATCATTGCATAGTAGCACAGCGAGAGTGGCATGTAAAAGTTTGAACACTTAAGCAAGTTGAAGATGAAATGATCTCTAAAAATGACTTTAATTTAAGTCAACACATCTCCTGGGTATTTTAAGCAAAACAATATATACTGTAATTTTTTACATTTTAAAAATTACAAAAAGGAAAATGGGTGGATCCAAAAGTTTAGGCACCTTTAGAGATTTGTGTGCTTAGAAAATTTTCACCAAGTTTTCAGACCTTAATTAGACTGTTAGGGTTATGGCTTGTTTATTATCATTGTTAGGAAAGGCCAGGTGTTACAAATTTTCTAGCTTTATAAGAACCAACCTTGTGCCAAAAAACAGCAGCCATGGGTTCTTCTAAGCCGCTCCTGAAAATGGAAATGGTGGAGTCCCACAAAGCAGGAGAAGGCTAAAAAAATACCAAAGTGTTTTTTAAGTTGCCATTTCCTCAGTTCAAAATTTAATTAAGAAAATGTCAATTGACAGGAACAGTGGAGGTCAATATAAGGTCTGGATGAACAAGCAAAATTTCAGTGAGAGCTGCTTGTAAGAATCACAGTGCAAACAGTACATGACACTCTTAAGAGGTGAGATGAGGTTCCCAAGTAGTACAATATCAAATAAACTTGACACTCAGAAAGTAGAATTTTGTGAGAATTAAGTTCCTTTTATTGTGTTCCTACTTCTGAGCAACTCTGACTTCTTATGGTATAGTATACTTCCGTGCACATAACACACAACCAATTCCCCACAGTGCCAATCATACTGCACATTGCATACATTTTTAATGTCCCATTTGGCCATATTATCAATATGCCTTTAATTCTCATAACAAAGCGGGCAATCCCATGTATCTGGAACACCTTCATCTGTAGTGCCCCCATATAACTTTGAATATGACAATGCACAAAGCGTTCACTCCCATTCTCATATATTGAGGTTGCAGCACGGACCTTGCACTGCTTCTACACACCCACCGCTATGTCACCAACACTGCACCACAGTGCACATGCCCAACCCCAGTAGTGCTGTTCCTATGTCCCGTAGTCATGGGACGCAGTGAGGCGGCACGATCAGGTGTCAGGATGACGCGGTGTCATCAAGTGACACCCACACTTCCGGGTTTGGACACCTTTCAAATCCAGGAAACCAGCCGGGCAGGCAGCGCTCATCACAGCGACTTAGTTCGCATATCCCACGCGCTAGCCTCCACGGGTTCTTTCCTCTACACAGCATTCAGGTAACACTCCTTTATGTTTTTTGGATATATACAGTGCTGCCGCAGTCCTCCTATGTTTGCTTCCATGATACCTTTCCATATACCACATACCATACCAGGACAAGCGCATGCCATATGTTATGACTCCAACGATTCATCTATTCTCTATACCAGTTATGTCACGCTGTTTTTGGCTACATACCCTAGATAATTCACCCACCGCTACCATCTTTTATTTCATATGCTTCTTTAGTACTACCTCAAATATGATATGCTTTGCACACTATTGTCCTCTACACATTAGTTGTATCACACCTAAAACATCACTAATCTGTATCTAACCTCACTTTCCCAAGTATACTGAGACTCTTTAGAAATACCAGTGTGCTACAGGAAGCCCGCACTGAAAAAACTGAAAAAACTGGGATTTCTGTACCTATTCATCCTGTCCCAGATGGACCTATAGGCCGGACCCTCTGTCCCCAGTGTCCTTGTGATGACCCTATATCCCTTCTCAGTCACATTCAATATAACCTTCACACTCCTCTGTATTTTTTCACTATGTTATTTTTTTCCCTATGTTAATTTTTTACTCTGCTAATTTTCATTTGCCTTTGCCTTTTATCTCTAAACATCGGATAATTCTTGTCTCTGGACGGACAGGTTTCTATGGCACTTGTTTATCGATGAACCCTTTTAATAAGAGAATAACAATATGTTCTTCTAACTGAGAATTCAATGTCTATTTGAGTACTATGTTAATATGTTGTTGAATACAATAATTTCTGTCAAATTTTCCCCTCCCCCTTTTTCTATTTGTATACTCCTTTTACTCCCCCTTTTTTTTATTCAGTCCTGAATAAAGTTCTGAATTCTACTTTCTGAGTGCCAAGTTTATTTGATATTGTACTGCTTGCAGGATTGCTAGAGGCAAATCAGAACCCCCACATGACTACAAAAGACCTTCAGATATATTTACTCACCAGAAGAAAACTTCTGCATCCTCACCATAAACTTCAGGGTCAGAAGTATGCAAAAGAACATCTACACAAGCCTAATGCATTTTGGAAACAAGTTCTGTGAACTGACGAATTTAAAATAGAACTTTT